>CM033280.1:17982058-19182058 GCA_019343175.1 Oedothorax gibbosus
AACATTCTTCGAACTTAAAAAAAAATAGCAGATGATGAAGACTATTAGTTAGATCTGCGAAAGAAAATTAATAAAAATATGTAGTTTATTTTGGGCTTTTAAAGTTTAGAAATAACTAAAGTCCACATTTGTCGATTTTCTTTCTAAGCTGTATAAAATTGTGTGGAAACGGTTTTAAATAACATTTACTGTTACAAAAACCTACTTATTATTTCGTTGGTTTGCTTGTTTTAGTTAAAATATACGAATGAAATGTTAAGTGTAACAATATGCAAGCATTTCCAGATGATTTTGAGAGTATAATTTTGTAAATATAATTACTAGACTCAAGAAAAAATTTATTTTCATTCAAGCTTTCTGTTGCCACACAAGACCTGAAAAATGCCCATGATGATGATGGCAGAAATTATGATAGAAAATCTGGAAACTTATAAATGGAAACTTTATTTACTCGCCAAATAAGTCCTCAATCTCACTGAAATAGCAAATAAAGCGGGCTAAATCAGCAAAATGCTGGAGTTGTTTTTTTGGCATATAACTAAGATTATGGTTTGAAACAATATTATTTTAGAGTTATGTGTCAACCAGCTAGAATGGGCGTTATGTGGAAAATTATGATCATGCTAGTAACTTCGATAAAAACTTCTCAAAACTTCCCCTATTAGAATACAATTTTTACTTTACATGCAGGTCAACTGGCCAAAGTCGCCAAATATAAGTCAAAGGGGCTAAATGTGGTTTTGTGCTCAAAAATTGATGTTTTCACTTCAATTACATGTAACTTGACTACAAAGGGAGTTCTATATTGCAGTTCCGTGCAAAGGATGGGTAGTTGGGTTTGTCTTGTATTAAATTTGTCTTGTATCTAACTTTCTTCAGATTGTACAATGTTATGTACTACTATATAGATAGTAGTAAATAACATAAGTTTCATTTTTTGCTCGTAATTATTTTGCTAGTTATAAATCACGTGTATTACTAAAAAGACCTAAAAGAACTAAAGCAATTTTATATTTGAATCAATCAAAATGCAATCAGGCCTTTCAAATGTTATAATTATCCAAACAATTAAAAACAAAATATTAGTTAATTGGTGACGATTAGTTACAAGTGGTACTTTTCGTATTAAGATAAGTCGTTGGAAGTTTGTCACATGTTTGTTAATAAATGCAAAGTTTTTAACTAAGAAATGTAGCTATGTTCGTACACTTGGTAAACCTATATAACCATGGTTATGTGAACAGGAAACTATCAATTTTTATTCATATCGATTAAAAATTAAATAAAAAAATATATATTTCAGTGGTTAGCATCATTCAGTACATTAATTTAATTATCATCTTTTCGATTGAAATTTAAATGTTTTTAAAAAAATCTATTATTGTATATCAAAATGACATTAGATAAAGAAAAGAAAATGACAAAATAAAGAAAATGACATTAAATTATGATTTTTATATTGATATAAAAACTAATAATAACATAACATAATTGCGCAAGAAATATTGCGAATGTTCTATTAACCAAGATATTTTTTTTTTAGGTGAGCCCTAGGCGGCTGGCTTCGGAGTGACAATGAAGGAAGGTTCGGAAGGGGGCGGTGGTAGCGATGGCATCCCAACTTCTAGAGATGCGGACAGCACGGTATTCAACGGAATAGTTAATGGACCCGTATCAGTGGTCGCAAGCCAGCCGCGTAGACTACTTTCAGACAGACCACCGACCATGGGAGTGACCCTTGCCTCCCTGGGAGCCGAAGTGGCTAGCAGTGCACTCGCTCTGTCGGAGAGGGGCGGCCTACCCATGGGCGGCACCACATTAGCCAACGCCTTGTTGGGCATCACCATGGACATAAGCAGGAGCTCGAACGGAAGTTCGGGAAACGGGGAGACCATGGCGGGCGGCATCCACTCGACCAACAGCAACAACGGCAAGGCCATGAAAAACGACAGCAACCAGAAAAGAGATAAGGAGTTCGTGTGCAATATCTGCAATCGGAGTTTCGGATACAAGCACGTGCTTCAGAACCATGAGCGCACCCACACCGGGGAAAAGCCCTTCGAATGCAAAGAGTGCAACAAGCGCTTCACGAGAGACCATCACCTGAAGACACACATGCGCTTGCACACTGGGGAGAAGCCGTACCACTGCAGCCACTGTGAGAGACAGTTCGTTCAGGTCGCCAACCTACGGAGGCATCTGCGGGTCCACACGGGCGAGCGTCCATACGCCTGTAAGCTGTGCTGCTCACGGTTCTCCGACAGCAATCAACTGAAGGCCCACGTCCTCATCCATCAGGGCGTCAAACCCTACGAGTGCTTGAAGTGCAGCGGGCGCTACAGGCGGAGGCACCACTTAGTCCACCACAAGTGTCCGAAAGACGAGGCCAACATGGGCAAGCCACGACGAGGACGACGTCCGAAAGCGTACGAGCAACTGCCCACGTCCATGCCCATGCCTTCGCCAGTGCTGAAGGAGCGTCTGTCGACGCCCGTCGCGGACCTTTTCTCCCCACCTGTCCCACCGCCCGTCACCATGACGTCCGTCATCCAGAGGAACAACCACTCGCCCCCGATGCAGCAGCCCCCCGCGGCCCACATGCACCAGGCCATGAGAAACCACATCTTCTCGCTCCAGCACCACCTCGGCTTGGCGCAGAACTCGAATGGCAGGTTCCACCACGACATCATCCAGTCCGGCCCCTTGGACATGTCGGTGTCGTCCGCCGTCGCGCCCAACAACTCCGTGTCAGTCATCGTGCAGGGGCCGCGCAACAACAACTCGTACCGCCACCACAACAGCGGCTCTCACGTGGACAGGGCCCTGGACTTGTCTAACTCGAGGAGCGACTCCGAGGCGGAGCCCATCGAGGAGGAGGTGGACGAGGAGGACGACTTGCTGGACGACGGGCTGGATTCGGAGAGCGACGTCGAGGATGAGCGCCAGGAGCACCTGCGCCTGATCGCATGCTCCTGGAAGGTCGGCCACCACGACGACCACCTAAGACGAGGGAACAACAACGGGGAGAAGTACGACGGCGAAGACAGCAACATGACGGCCCTCCAGCTCACCACCACCTCATAGAAGTATCGCCTATTCTCAGTTCCTCTTTATATATATAATCAGGGATATGCTTATATTCGATACATTTGTTTTTACACTTCTGACAAAAGACTACCTCATGCTGTAGGGGATTATATGCCTAGAAACTGCCTCGTGTCCCGCGCGTCAATTTGAATTCTACCTCTTCACCAGGATATTGAAGGTCTGATACAGTTGGGTGTAACGCTTGGTCCCAACGCACAATCGTTTTCATATTTTGTACAGTTGTCTAATCGATTGCACAAAGAGCTTTAGCATACCGTCACAGGCGAAACACCAGATAAGTCGATGGGTTTCCAGGCGAGATTTCTTAAATATTTTTACAAATACAGAGAGGGATTTTTAAGGTTTGATGTAAGGAAAGTTAAATCACTATTTATTGAAAGATATATGCTTGAATAAAAGGAAAATAATATCCTGGTATTGTGGCATTAAGATACTGTTTTATTTTTAGAGAGTTCCCCTTTAAAAAGTATCTTTTAGATTTTAAAAGGATGCACGTAGGAAAATTATTATTTTCTAAAGAAAAGTTTTAGAAACCGCGTATGGCTCTTCCAACCACACAACAAAGACCTCCCGAAACGTTAGTGATAAAGGAATCAAAAACTACGGCGAAACTAAACAAAATTCACACAGATTGAAGTGTGACAAAGTCAATTAAGTTCCTACGCTAAATCAAAAATTATGTAGTATCGTTTGTTCTGATTATATGGGAGCATCTTTGTTGAATCCTAACTAAACCTAAGGACAAAACTGAGAGTTATTAGTCTAAAATGGTTGGAAGAACGCGATAAATTGTGACAGCGGGGACACATGAGGTAGTTGCATATAATTCCATCAGAGAAAGCAATTGAGTCTACCTAACAGAGAGAATTCTTTATATATAATAGAAATACAGAGATAGATATATTTATATATTTATTTTATGCTTATCACTCCCTTTTCCTGGTGATGTGTTTATCTATTGTTTCAAATGGCACCACGGAAAGCTCTCAGGTGATTGGAGGTAAGGTTTTACAGTTATGATCAACTTTGAGTGGTAATTAACACCCTTTTGATGTAACAAAATTAATTATTTAAAATGAAAATGGAAGGTCAAAATGTCTTTAATTTTATTTTAATGTCGAAAGTTCCAAACATTTGACCAATATTTTTAAACGTAATAAATTTGCACGAAATCAAATGCTGTATAAAATGTTCATTGATAGATGGAAATTCTCACGCTTAAAAATCCATTTATTTCAAAATGCACACACTTAAGAATCTTAACTACTTTTTCGGCAAATAAACTGATGTCTCATAATAATTTCCTCTAAATACTTTGTAGACATCGTCAACAATTTTTTTAATTGGATGCTCTTTTTCAAACTTCAACATTAATTATTTAATTTTTAATCACTATATTTTTAAACATATTTATCGTAAATTTGTTTACGAATAGCTTTTTTTTATTTTTTAAACACAATTTTAACAGCAGCATATTGATTATAAGCTTATTTCTACCAACATTATCGGTGTAGATGTGATTTTAAGATATTTTGAATTTCAATAACATATTACCTAACGCTAATAAAGAAAACCGACGACTCGAGTTCTGCTTCGTTTGTATTATAAAAGTATTATATAACTGGCATACTGGGAGAAGCCGGTTCAGAACTCAGTTTTCGGCTTTCTTGAGACTGCCTGTCAAAACAGAATCTGAATGTTTGCACGCCTTTTTCTCCAATCACAAGCTCTGGGAAAAGCATGAAAGCACATCTCTGAATCTTTCTTAACTCCTTTTTTTATGTTATGAATGTTGATAAATCAAGTCAATATTTTCTAGTTCCTAAAGCAAATGTATGGTTAAACCATGTGCTTATTTTTTCACAGCAATATATATTATATATGGTAGTTAAATAACTATATTATGCTTAAACTTTGGGGTTGTGTAGAGTTGTAACTAAATATTTTGTTTGTTTTGGGAAGGCATTGTTTTATTAATTTTTATAAAGTCCAATATTTACGTCGATGTTACCACGGTTTCTGGATATGTGTTTCTTCAGTTATACGATTATTTATTTTTAAACATTTTGTGTAAATGATTTGAAATATAGCATTGTGTTTCATTTATAAACGTAGATTATTTTATATTAGGTAGTTGTGGACTTGTTAAGTGAGCTTGGTAACATCGATTTTTGTTTGTCTAAAAATGTCTTGCAATTGGATATGAAACAATTAAAGCAATAGATTGGATCGAATCTCTCAGAGAGAAATGTCATCGTTATACAGGATTTAGATAAGTTGAAAGCATCTATTGGTATTTCTCGTTTCATATTCTTTTGACACACTCTTTTCAAGAAATGACCAACAATTCTCCGAAATTCTTTCAACTTTTTTAAAGAGAATTAAGATAAATTAACAACCAAAAACTTAAATTACTGGCCTATATTTAAAAATAAATTCAGATTATATTAAAAATTTTTAAAATTAAAGCTTTTAAAAAATAAGCTCTAAGTGCATCAATATTTCTTCCACTAAGATACTGACTAATACATAATCTAAACAAATATTTTGATATTTCATTAGTTTGAAACTACGGAAATTTATGAATCTTTTAAGATTCAATAACTTAATTCACAAAATTAATTAATCATAAAATCATCAAATAACCTTAAGCATATTTACATAGGTTGGTCTTTCTATTTCTTGTAATGAGTACAAGTGAGCTCAACCCCAACACCCATATTTTGTATTGATTCAGGTGTGACGCTCGTCACAGTCTTGACGATGAAGCTCAAACATTTTGCCTTTATTTCAGTCATTAGGGTAGCTAACCAAAGCCTCAGCTCTATATCCTCAGCGTTGTGCGAATTTGTTAATGGAACGCCCTCAGTCAGAATTGTATTTATATCGGAAATGGCAGGTATGCATCTATAAATGAATTTTCTCACATTTTCGGGTCAGCAAACACTCTGTCACATGTCTCAGGAAATCAGGATTATTCAAGCACTAAAACAGTTTTCTAGTTTTCTAAAAAATTAGGAGGCAAAACAATATTGGTTGTTAAATTTTTGTAACAATATTTATTTTCTAATATTAATAATTAATAAATATAATTACAATAAATTGTTTTAGGTTACATTACAATTACTAAAAGGCAAGATTTTAAATATTAAGTGTAATTTTACTTAAGTTCATTTTTCTTTAAGAATACAAAAAATTAGACACTTTTTATAAGTTATATATATTTGAACGTAAGCCATTCTGTTCCAAATATTTATATACAGTTTTTAAATTCTCGTTGCAATTTTGATCAAACATTTCTGAAGCCCAACCCCATATTCTTTTTTCCTATGCCTCCCTCAAACACCGAGCTATTCTTCCTTTCACAAAAAAAAGAGGTGACCATCCCCATGCATGAGGATGTATTTTACATCCGTTTCCATGACAACAGATAATATGCACAAGGAAACGTAGGGAAGGAAGGTTTTTTAACGGGTAGGACTTTCGCCCCTCAGTCCGATCTCCCCCCTGGTCAGCTGCTTCTCCTACATACTTTGGGGAAGCGTTAGAAAAACTGCAAAACTCTGTGAAAAGAGAAAAAAATTCTTAGTACCTTTTACACAGGATTTTTTAAAAATACAGTTAATTTTAAATTTCTTCGATAAATATACTATGAGTATTTTTTTGCTGTGGTTTAACCTTATTTAAAAATACATGTATTCATGCATAACAAATTAAATTTATCGAAAAACTAATATTGCCCCTATGGAAGATTTCATTATTTCAATATTTTTTATCAAAGAAATTTATCGTGTCACTAACTTGTACTTTGGTACTTTGTTCATTTTGTAAACCTAGTCTTTAATGATAGTTAAATACTGTTTGTTGAGTTCGTAAGCTCATTCACGTTGACCAACACATGTAGAGGCCATATATATTATTAAATAAGATAGCAATTGCCCAAGCTAACTAAAGTGCACATTGTTTTGAAGTTTTATCGATCTCTAATCACACACACCCTCTGCATGCAGTCAGCAACCGCCCTCGCCGTCCATTCCCCCCACTGCGAGCCCAAAAGTAAGTGGGGTAAATGCCGGAATTCTTAATACCACTCTCTGACGCTGGGGAAAATATAGAGGGGGAGAAAAAATGAGGGAGGGGGAAAATTTAGAAAAAAATGGCGACAGATATCAGAGTTCTAAAAAAATACTAGGAAAGCATCTTCTAGTGGGGAAAAATTCCAACTCCCTTGTGCGACAGGTAAAATGGTCAAATGGCGCTGAGGACAGCGCGTGCATTTATTATTTGTTTGTAAGAGCGATTTCAGTATTGTCGTCGTTGTATGTTGGGAAAATAAATACACAGCAGAAAATGTGTATCACCACTCCCAAGACAATTTGCAATGAGGACGAAATATCTTTCCATTAGGATCTAAAAGCATGGCACTTTGTTGTGGGTTGTTTCTGTTATTACGAGTTTTTCGTTTTCTATGAAAGTACTTACCACTGCTATTCAGTTCATAACGTGACCAGATACCTGAATGGACGAACCAATGCATTCATTTTAACACATTGCATTGGTGTTGTTGTATCTACGTTGTATAGTTTTGAGTTTAAATTATTTAATTTCATATAAATTAATTTTATGTCTTGTGACAAAAATGTCATTCATTATTAAGAAATCATATACATTCATTTCATTGTAACTTGTAAAACTCTCATTATCTGATTTCCTTCAATATTTCCTTTAAAAAACTTAAATTATTAATATTGCCTATGATAGAAAAAATACAGGATTGGTTATTTAAACTTTTTGCTAAAAAATTTATTTAAACCCAAGAATGTTACCCATTTTTAATGTATACCTGTATATTTTAAACTTGCCCGGAGTTAGCTATTATTATTTAAAATATTCCTACCCTCCTCACTAAAAAAATTGACCAGATAAAAACTTCTTTAATATGTGCAGTTAGGTTAATTACCCTTGAAATCATATGAAACCTGGAAAAGTCAGTCAATTTCTAAATTTTCTTTGGAGTGACAATCATGGTATCTGAATTTAACTTTTAGAGAGGTCGCCACCCAAACTTTTATGGCATCATACTTTTGTTTTTCGGTTGTTGTTCCGTCCCCTCTGTTCGTGATGCAGCAGGGAGTTTTTTTAACCTCCTTTCCGAGGGGCCCCGGGTCCCCTTTTTTCCAGGTAAACAACTGCATAAGTTTAGTCAACCTGTTATTGTCGAAGCAGTTACGGCAGCAAAGATAGGGAAGGAGGGCATATAAGAAGAGAGAAGGAGAGAAAAAAATGAGTCTTTAATTTTTTATACCTGTTTTTTTGTGCACTGGGGGTGATAGGGATATTTCGGCATACCTGGCGGGAGGAGGGGGGTTGTTTACGCCGGTTGAGGTCACGGATTGTTGTTCGTTGACCTTGCCGAGTTCCGGACTGGGTTGGTTAGCGCTGGCTGTTTGTCTACTCATTGAATTTTGTGCCTCGCGGTTGTTTGCGTGAAGAGGGGGAAATTAAGGGACGACTGTCTCGTTTCTTTTATTGCATCCAAAAGTTGGTCACCGAGGCTCCACCCATTGACTTCGGTTTTTTAAGTTCTGTCTGGAGAATTGTTTACAAAAGAACTTTGGAAGGATTTTCAAAAATTCAAACATCGATACTTCCCAAATTTAAATTAAGTTTAGGTAAAAATGTAAATTAATTGTTTAATGTTATCAAAATTTTGTTAGATGGCTTCAATATTTCAATTAAAAGTTTGAAAGTTATCCTTAAAAACCGTATTTTTATTATTCAGCTTATAAGGCAGTCGAATGAAAGATTCAGACGGATACAATATGTAGGTCAAAGGATGCAAAATATTGACTCAGCTTGCTCAATGCTTTACACATGATTTAGGCACAGCGTTAAAAAAAAAAGGCGTACAGAATTCGAATAAGATTTTTTAACCAGTAGTTAAATTTCTCTATTAAAAAAAACCAATGTACTTTATATTTATAAGATTTTTTTTGGTAACTCAAGATTGTTCAATTTATTAACTCATATTGACTACTTTTGCACAAATTGTCAAATTTCGAACTTTCCTCTACCATTTCGTAGGAATTTGACCCCAACCTATCTTTGTTCTAAGCGATCATTGTTTATATGTCAGACTGAACCTTGTCCGTTATTCGAAAACAACTCTCCCCCCCCCCTTCCAAAAAGACATTTACCCTGAGTATTATAAGTACAAAAAAAAAATTCAAAAAAAAGGACTAAACCCCAGAGAACAGGTTGCGTCTGAGGCATGCCATGTCTAAATAAACAACAAGTGCCCCGAGGGGTGGTTGCATAAGGGGCTGACCTTAATCTTGGCCACCTGAGGTCATTCAACCTACACCTGGATCTTCGGGGGTCTCCTCGAGTGGGTTTTTTTTCAGGGGGGCACCAGAGATAAGGTTGTCAGAAGTGTCTGTTGCGGAAGAGTAACTAACTACTCGCCTTGTTTATTATTGCGCAGTGGCGCCCGCAGTTACATAATTACGACGAGAGCACAAAAGGAACGCGTGACCCCCATCAACCCCCTTTTCTGGAGTTCCTCCCAACCCCCACACTTTTTTGGTTTTGTGGCCCAATTTTGGTTTTGGTTGCGAAGCGAGCTGTCCACTTGTCAATCATCACTCGACCCTTTTTTAAAGCTTTTGTACTTATGTCAAGCTGCCCTTTTTAAATAGGTTAAATAAACAAAAAGTAGGCTTCTATACACTGTTAAAAATTTGGCGCAATATTGCACCGGAATTCCGGAACGTTTTAGCTGCCACCACTATTTGTAGTGTGAATTTACCAGTTTTGTGGTAAAAACATAACTTCGATGCACCGCAAAAGTGGTGAGTCTACGCTCCAAATAGTGGTGGCAGCTAGAAAATTCCAGGATTCCGGTGCAATCTTGCGCCACAATTTTTAACAGTGTAGGATGTAGTATACTACTCTAGTGATCCTTGTATTCTGTAAATTCGGAAGGGAGGTTTGATTATTATAAACTCATTAATTAATAATTATATACTTCATAGAAAAATATGTATTTTAAACAAAATGATTATTTATTTAAAGGAAAAACGTCGTTAAATTTCCGTATATAAAAGCATTTTTATAAACATACCCTTCTATAACTTATTATCCAAAAGTTAATCAGACTTATTTGATACTTTAATTAAAATATATAATTAATCACTGCCACATTTGTGTGCAACAATAGACTTCCTTAAAGCATAAAAAAAGTACCGTATTAATTCCAGCCCTTTTATACTGAAAAAAAAAAACTCGGCATGTATCAAATTCACACAATAATAACCCTTAATTGCCGTTATGCAATCCTTACACGTAAGGTAAAAGTCACGAGAGTCTCATGGAAAAAAAAGGAAAGGAGAAAAAAAGCTCACTCTGCTTTCAAAAACGTTAATTGACAAAGGACACGCAAGTAAACTCTTTATTTTTTATCGTTGTAAAATTGCCTTAATTCAAATATTTTGCTTTCACGTGCCTGCGTTTTTATGCATGGGTCAGTTCACTGACCCTCTTTGCTGTTTAGTATTCTAAACAATGTCTTGATCGTTAAATTTTGGTGAAGATTAAGAGTTTTTCTCCAGATTTGCCTGTTTTTGTTTGAGCTTCGTAATGTGTTGTTATTTAAGCTTCCTAGAAAACCCTGTAAACTCCTGATTTTTTTTAACTCAAAGTCATGTAAAAAAATCGTTTAAAATAGCTTAAAAAGTTACAAATACAAGAAAAATCAATTAAAATCCTGCAATGCAATTTTCACCCAAAATGTCAGGAAATGTTATTTACTGTGACAATATTTAGTATCATAAATTTTTCAGTTTAAACATGTAACAATTCCACCACGACGATTTAAGAAAAGTATTAGTTTATTTCTTCAATGAATGAATTACTATACTGATGTTTTAATTTCTTTTACTTATTTTAATGTACCTTTGCATTTTTTGGTAAATGTTAACTTTCTCCTGAAAGAACTCCAAGACTTTTTCTTTCGAAACCCCAAAATAATTTCACTTTTATTATGATACGTTTGATCTAAGCCAATCGGCATCATGACATTGCTCTACAGAGAATTCCACTCACATCAACAATATCGGCCAAACCAATCAACACGAGAAAGTACCTACCTAATTAAAAAAAAAACTTGTGGTTCGACCAATCTACACGATGGACTAACACACTGAAGTTTGGCTTCTGCCAGTAATGATGATAACCAACAACTCATCCGAATCGACACACGTGGTTCTGTTCTATAGATCATGATTGGACGGATAAAAAAGAATATAAGGGGAGGGGGGCAGTCAGTATCGATTTTCAAGGAGGGGTTGAGAGAGGGACGTCTAAAAAAGACGTTTTTGCCATAAATCTTGTGATTGATTTAGGCATCGATTATTGCTCAAAATTCAAAGAGAGAAAAGTAGGGTAGATTTAGTTTGGAGATATTCATGTTTGAAAAGTAAGAACTGTTCGTTCGCAATTGTCAATTTCACGTTGAAACATTTTTAGTGTGCTAATAAAGATCAGATATTGCAAAGTTGATTTGGGAGAGGGGAGCACTGATGTACTTTTTATTCAGCTATACATAATCAACTATTTTTAATACTTTCTCATTAAATTTTTGGTTTGAAAAATTGGGCTAAAAATATAAGTAACTGATATTTAATTAATTTTTATTGTAAAAATTATTAAATTATTTATAATGTAAGGTTAAGTATTATGTACCCATAAAGAACCACTTGGAATATTAACATGCACAAGTCAAAATAATAATTTTTTGGTATAGTGTTTTCTACATAATTTACTAAATTGCCCCAACTGAAATCTAAATGCAACCTATTACTGGAGGGAGTTTTTCTTATAAATAAAGGTAAGCAAGAATTAGGCAAAGCGATCACCTAGCAACGACTTGTCAACTAACGCCGCCCACGTGTCCGACCTATTTAACTCAATGGTCTTGAAAAATCCTGCATTCGTATGGCTTATCTCCCCGAAGGTTGGGGGATCAATAGACTGACTTGTTGATAGCAGAACATTTTATAATTAACATCATCATTTTAAATTATTTATCCTTTACAAATACTCTTCTTTTAAACAATGGAAAAACTTTGAAAAAAAATTCTCATTAAACTACTCGAAATACTTAAACAAACAAGAATAAAAAAACATAATTTTTCTGTGTTTTTTTTCTGTAAAATGTATCAAATGATAGATAACATCTATACAATCTGCAACCTTCAAACAAAAATAACTTTTAATATTTCTAAAATTACAATACCAGTAATTCATTTATACAAAGTAAAAGAACAGAATGGCTTACAATATTTTTCGGAAATAAAAGACAGGAATAGCTATCACATTAAGTGAAAATTGTTTTATAGATGTTAGGAATGGTTATATTAAGTGCGCAGTCAGGACGAATACGAAAAGTTTATAGAAAAGAGAATGGGATAGCTGAGAAATTGCTCACGTATTCAATTGTGATGTTTTATCATCCTTATTTATATTTTATTTCTGTTCATGTATCAGACTCAACTGTTTGTGGTGTTCGTCATTTCATCTTGCACACAAATTATGAATAGTTTTAATATATTTAAGTGAAATATAAAATGTGATGTTCTACATTTCCTCACCAGATTTATAATATATATGTAAAATAAAGAGAGATGATGACCTATTTCTGTGTAACCTCTACTCAGTGGATATGTCAAGATAAATGTCTTTTGGTGGATAATGTTTAATATCATAGCATGAAATAATATATTTTAAAAATCTATACGACTCTAATATTAGACAATCTTCCATCTCTATATAACAGGGTTCCTTCGACTCATGAAAAACTCCTAAAAATGGAATTATGTTTCTGAAAAAAAAGTCCCTCTTCGATTGAAATTTGCAAATTGAATGCAGATGTAACAATAATTTGTTCCTACAAAAATGTTAAATGTAATGGGATCTTTAAAATGAATCTTATCTCGTACAAATATTTCAAATTATAAAATAATATTAAAATATACCTCATAGAAATTTTTTCTATAAACTGTAGGAGCCCTGTTATAAACATTAGAAATACTTTTCCTTGTCCTACCAATCATTTTTAGATAATGGAATGACAATTTTCAAATATATAAGTGCACTGCAATTCTTTTTGTAGCAACACCTTCGTGTAAGCTTGTGTATAAATATCAAAGTTATAAAATACAATTATTCTTACCTCAATTTTTTATCAGGAAGAAACTCAGGTCTACATGCATTTCCAGTTGCGTATAATAATTCTAAAGGATATATCATTGATAATTTATTTGTAAAACTAAAACAATGGAACTCAGTTTCAAATCAGCATAAAAATATTATATTAACGTGTTTTTTTAAATATGAACCTTTAAAGTTTAATTCATTTGTAACAAGTCAAATCTGTTTAGCAATAATTAAAATAAAAATTCGTTAAACACAAAGAATAAAACTGCATTCATACGGAATTGTAGACATGAAACCTTTGGAAAGTAATAATTTGTATAAAATAAAGTTGTATATTTTTTAGATCTTATAATTTGATTTAAAAAAATTAGATTGCTAGCAAAAATTATCCAAGCTCAATTACGGAACAAAATATTTCTTCATAATATTTTTTAAATGTTTACAACTAATAACTGATTAACCTATTTTAAGACTAACTATTGTAATATTTTCATGAATTGAATTTAGATAACGATTTAGCAAAAGTTTATGATTCCTAAATAAAGTGTTTTGCATTACGCAAATTTAAAATGTATTTTATAATGTTGAAAAACTATGAAACGGTGCTACAGTACCACTTCGTACTTCGTCCTAAGTTCATTGTACAATGTGAAGGAAACAAGCACTGGTTTCTATTATAAAATTTCTTCAGTGTTTATGTCCAATGTACCTTCATTTAACTAAACCTTTTATAAAAGTATAAATTTTGATTTTTTTTAAAAAAAACTTATCAAAGTGTTTGTAACTCAAATAATAATATTCTTTTATATTTTGCCATATACACATTCCTTTTGTATAAGATATATATTTAGCATTTTTATGCTCAACTGAATTTTATATATATATATTATATGTGTTTATTAATGAATAGTTAAAAAATATTTTGTGTACGGTCTCAGTACGCTTTGTGATAGTTTTTATAGAATACAGTTATTTAATTTTTTGTATGGATCACTTTAATTTATTATATTATGTTGGGGAGGGTGTAACTGTGCTCATATAGAAATAGCGAAACTAACTGATGAACCAAAACCGACATGATCCGATTTCTCAAATTTAACTTTTTAAATTGTACTTTTGTACACTTTTAGAAATATAGCTCTATTAAACTATCTATAACACTTCCGGAAATGTATCTCTATTACAAGATTCGAGAATTTTTTAAAGTTTAATTTTAAAAAAATGAGGAAAATTTTGTAAAATTGTAGAATGTATGTGAATGTATGTTTTTAAAATATCTTCGTAACGCTAAATAACATTTTCTATCATTATCTAATAGGAACAAGTGAATTGTTTTAGTTAAATCTGATTGTTTTGGGACATTATATTCAGTTATAAAGTGGCATTATAAACTTTGTTTCGGTAAAAATGGACCGAGAAGTTTTTTGCTCGTCACCCATTAATGTTTTGCTTGAACTCTTAAATTAGACATGTCAATTGTTTTTCATCGTTATTTTTAATTATATGATTGTTTAGCTTTGAAATGGGTCATTGATATTAAAAAAATATACTAATAATTTATAAATATTTAACTTTTTTTAAGGCCCAGTTCTTAAAATGAAAGTAGAAGCTTAACTGCTCATAAAAAGTTGCCAGATACATTGAGCTTATTCATAATAAATTAGCTAAGATATAAATGCCAGATATTTTTCATTAGTTTACTTTCCAAAAATTATTTATGTAAAACTTTTAAAAGACAAAATCATTTTTTACTATTGATCGACCCTCTCCTAAAGGTTAAAGTTTTAGACTACTTTTTTAATAATTATTTATCGAGTATTTCCCTCTAAAATCACTATGTTTTAATTTAAAGATATTTAGATAGTTTGATTTTAAATTTGTTTTCAAAATAAATTTAAATTTACTCACGTTTTTTTTAGTATGCTAGATAATTTAAGTTAAAGTCATATCACAATAACATAATTTCTTTTTCTGTAAAAAATTAAAGACACATCTAAAACTAGTAATACAAGAACATTCATAGAATATTGATAGGTAAAAGATTTACAGATGTAAAAAATAGAAAAACAGCACTAGGATTTTTTTGAATAGTTTCAAAACTAATTTTTGGTTTTAATACATAAACGTAATTCGATTTTTAAATTGGTATTTCGAAATTCTTTTTAAAGAATTCTAAGGCATTTAACCTATTTTCTTATGTAATACTTTATTATTTATATTTTTTATAATATAGTGAAACAAAGAGCGAAAAATATTTAATGTAATATGGGTATGCTAAGTGCCTTTTAGCATATAATTTTTAGTTACTTCCGGAGGTATAAATAGCATAATGTAAGGATGCAGTAGCAGTATATTGGTCAATCACAAAAAATTATAAAAGTAGTATCTTCCAGAATGGAATGTCTGGGAAGAAGTATTTTTAATGACAAAGTAGAAGTATCATGCCAACCAGATTTGGTATGGTATTTTATAGTAATGTTATTTCTATATAAACAGTAATATGCATTTCAACTGCCGTAGTAGAAAGATGGCCGCTTCCAATGTTTTTGCGGTGGACAGAGGCCATTTTTTACAAAGGTATCGATATAAATGTATAAGAATACGAGTATAAACCACAGATACCTCAATTGAAAGCAATTCAGTATAATGCGGTAAATCATCCAAAAGTGAGTTTAAATTGTAACTCAGGAATCTAATTATCTGTTACAGGACAAGTTTAAATAAATCTCAAAGGTTTATTTCAAGGTTTAGATGCATTTCCAGCGTTTTATTAAGAGAGACTTGCAATGTTGCATTAAGCAAAATGAAAAAAAAATCGGTTTGTAGTGCAAGCTTTCTATAAATGTAAAAGAAATTTTGATGCGAATAAATCAATAAAAAATCATATGAAAATGAATTTAAAGAAACCTCATTTTCTTTTTTCTCTTGGTGTCACAATTGGATTTATAAAAAAATACGTTTGAAGCATTTGACAGTGCGAATATGATATGTCGTAGAAAATGTGTATGACGATGCTTTGAAAAAGTATGCCAAATACAAACATTTAATATATTGCAAACTACTAATATCATCCATGCACTATACATTTAATTGTATAACGTGTTAAAGATTGTTTTTAACAAATACCCCTTTTTCTATTTTCATTTCAACATTTTTAACATTGTTCTGGATGTTTTATAGTGACCTTTTAAAAGAACTTTTATGTACAATTTCTTTGTTTTTGTTGTTGTTGTTAGAGTATATAATTCGATGTAAGTATTATGAGGTTCTAATAAGCTCAGTTACGTGTACTGCAATCAGAAAAAGGTTAACTAGTGTATTTTGTGTTTCTTGTCTTGTATGGAAGAAAAGTTGATATGGAACTTTTACATAGAAAGTTTTTCTTTTTTTAATCAAACTTTGTACAAATATATGTGTATTGTATAAATATTTTACTTTTGACTGTAAAATGTAAAATTCATCTACAGATATTATTACTTGATTAAAAACTCTTTAATGCAATTACATTAGTGTGTTTCTTTCTAGTTACAATTTTCTCTCAACACTTAACTATACTGTAAACTGTGGTGTCACGCTACTCCTGATTATGGGATAATCTTATACCCAATTTATGGAGTAACGTTACTCTATAAACTCTTTACTCCAGATCAAAATCCTACATATACCTCCTTTATGCAAACATATTTTTCAAACAATTATATATTTAAAAGAATTTTTTGCAAGGAATTTAAATAAAATTATCGTTTAGTATTTGCCGAAGGACACGTCAATTTAAAGGAGGTTAAAGCCCAAAAAATACACATTTTTCTTCTGTGAATGCACAAACAAGCCCTGACAGTGTTCTGTAATTAAGAGGGATTGGCAGTCCCATAGAGCTAATGTATTAGTTTTGGAATCACAACTTCCGCAGAAGTATTGCTTTGCCATGTTAGCCCTTTTTCCCCAGGTATGGGAATCAACATAACATCAAAATGAAACAAATTTGAAACGAAAATTTTATCTAGTTATTTAATTATATATTTTTGTTATATAGTTTTAAAATGCCCGAAAATATCCAGCAAATGGCTACACTATTTTCAAACTTTATCAATTAATAATTAAATTCACGGATGTTATTTTATTTTCAATTTTGTTTTAATTTGATGCTATGATGATTCCCATACCTGGTGAAAATGGCATAACATGGCAAAACAATTCTTTTGCAAAAGTTGTGATTTCAAGACTAATGCAATAGCTCTATGGGACTGACAGTCCCATAGACACTCTTAATATGTATATTTCTTTCACTCTAACTATATTTTAAATGCAAAATTTTCTGTAAGTGTAACGCTGAAAAAACATTTTTTAATTAAAATTTCAAAAAAATTAAGCGAGTTAAACTTGTCAGCGGTTTCGATATCGGTATGTTTGAGAAGCTTAAATATTATCATTTGTAAAAGAAAAGTTAGTAGATATTTATAAAAACTATAAAAAAGAATTTGTGAAGTGAATTCTATGTGGACCTCTGGATTTAAGACGATAAAGCTGGACTAGCCGCCATTTTGAAGTAACGTTACTTAACACATTTTTACAAGGTATAAGACGACCCCAAAATTTGCAATACAGGAGAACAAAAATAATTATAAGAGCATTGGATTAAAAAAAAATAAGAATTAAGCAATATTGCCGTTTATATAAGTTTCACACATCCAAACAGTGAGTGTCACACCCAACAGTCCTCCATAGTGTTTTCTGAGAAATAGTAAAACAACTTTCAGTTAAATAGGCTTAATTTAAATAAAAATCCACACAAGGGTAATTCCATGCAAAATTATCCTTTTTGTAGTGTAAGTCTCATGTGTAAAAAGTTATTATCCCTACAACTTTTAACATTAAATGGAAAAAAAAATTAGTAGAATAGCTGATCTACACTTATTAAAACTAAATAATGTAACGTGCTTTATTTAATATGATTTATTTTTCAAATTTAAAAAGCTTTTAATTTCCTCTTAAATTGTGACTTACACTACAGTTACATGGAATTACCCACAATCATTTTCAATACATACTATAACTAATGGTAATGAAGTGCCAATAATGAAACAAGACAGTATTTATTTTTGTTATGAAAAAATGTACCTACTTTAAAAAAAAGTAATAAGTGGGGGGTAATATGGGATAGTCGGGTAATATGGAATAGTTGTTTGGGATAGTCGGGTAATATGGAATAGTTGTTTACAATTAATGAAAAATTAATGATTCTTCACAGAACATAGTTAATTTGAACTCAAAAACAATACTTGAAAATTTATGCCCTAATAGTTTTGTTTTCAAGTCTATTTACAAAAATCACAAACATAATCTTATTTCTCTGCTCCAGTGCAATCAAAATGAACCCATAAAGAACAGCTAATGCGTTAAATCCAAATTTTATTGATTTTCACACAGAAAATTTTCTGTAACAAAAGATAAATTTAGAAACTTTTTTTACCGGTTCTTTAGTTGATGGCATGAAGGCAATTTCAGATGATATATGTAGGGGAGACCGGGGCTAGTTTTTCATGTTTTCTTCTTTTTGATTGTATATTTATAGCTTTTATTTATTTTGAAGTAAACAAGATGTCATTGTCTTTCACACATGCTTATCTACAAATTAGCACTACTACTTTTCCAAAAAGTAAATATACTTTTTGGCAGCAAGTGGTTAAATGGAAGCATGTTGAGCTGGAAAACGTGCCCCTTATGCGGGGTAAATTGTCCCAGACTGCCAAAAAATGATGGGACAAATTAACTACAATTTTTAAAAGATTTAACTCATTTGAAAAACATTTTGTAATTTTTTTACATAGATTTATTTTAAAATAAAGTAGCTTAAAAGAGTATACCCATAATATAGGTATTTTTTTTAAAGCCAGTTTATTATATAAACTATTTTAACCAATTTAATTAAAGGTCATTATCACAATAGAGTTCTTTTGATGGTTCATTATATATGTATGAAGAAAGATGCATAGACAATTCTAACTTGGCATAAAAAAAATATGCAAAGTTTCGCTTTTATTTTTAAAGCATCAATTGTACTAATTATATATTTTTTGCTGTAAATTAATTTAACAAACTATAAATAAGTGAATTTTCGAAAGAAATGTAAATGGGAAATTGGGCGACACAAAAATATTTATTAAAAAAGATTACATCATTATTCTTCGAACTTCAAACAAAGTTACCAAACGATAAAGTCTAATTATTAAATCTGAGAAAGAAGATTAATGAAAATAGTTAATTTTGGAGTTTAAAAGTTTGAATTACAAATAGCTAAAGGCCCTGTTTGTTATTAGAATTAAATTACCATTGTCATTCGCAACAATCGCCCGAGAAACTTAATTCTTTTAGACAATAAATTAAAATAAATTTATTTTTGCGACATCGAACAGTTTGAAATGACGTCAAATATATTTCACTACGAGATTTTTTGTATGTTGATATGAAATATTTTCATTCTATTTAAAAGCGAGGAATATTACATATTTATTCTTTGAAATATAAATTAAATTTCGCAAACGATAAGTAATAATTATTGAATTTTCGAAATAAAATAAATTAAACTAGCCAAATTTAGCATGTAAATGTTTAATATAGAATTAATGCTGTGTTTGGCGCCTTTTTACTTGTTTAACACAACTTTTATGTGGAAGCGGGTTAAGTGACAGATTCTGTTACAAAACAACTTGTTTAATTTGAAAAAAAGAAATATCAACGCGTGCGAAAATTAAGTATAAAAAAAAGCGCGAGAGTTTAATATGTAAGATGAGAATATTTATTTTTCACTGGTTGTTTTGTTTTTTGCGGCAAAGTGTAGAAACGAGCTCATTGGTTTTTTATATCGTCACGCGCTCCGAACTGCGATTTCATTGGTTGTTTTGTTTTTTGTGGCAAAGTGTTGAAACAAGCCAATTGCAGGAGTTCTTAGAAATTAATTATTTAAACTACTTTTTTTCATAACGCTTCGTCAGATATCAGATATACTCAACTCGATTCCAATTATATTTTCGAATTCAATTCAGATTGGCAGTTTCGAAAAAGATGGACCATTATAAACTATTTTATTTCTAAATTCTATTAAGTTATGTGGTTTACAAACAGAAATAAAGGTTCAGCTTTGATATGGTAGCCAGTATATTGATTGGCGATTTTTAGTGATCTAGAAAATTTAACGTTGGGTTTCTATATTTAACAAGTTGTATCGTAAGCAAAGACTAAACAAACAGAAATAAAAGTTCACCTATGATATGGTAGCCAGTATTGTTATTTGAAAATCCATATTTTATTTATTGACTAGCAAATAAATACCCGTTCTACGCACGGACTAATAGAATATCAAATCGATCCAAGTATATGTGTCATTTAATTTGCTATAGGATAATAAGCTTTTCCTTTGTTCCCGTTCATTATAAAGAATAAAATTCCGTTACTTATATTGCTTTAAAATTCCAAAATAAAAATACATCACTATAAAATGCACATTCTCATATCACAAAAATCTTCCTCAATATGAACTTACTGTCATCGCAATTTTCCTGATAAATTCAAAATCTATATATATAATACTCTTATACGGCGTCCAAATTTCCTTATATTTCTATCTCTGGAATGGCAACAATCGAAATGAACAAAAATACTACTAATTTCAAAATGGTCGACTGAAAACAACAAAAAAGTGTTTCTTCAGGAATGGCTTGAAAAAGGGAAAAATAACTATAAATAGTATGCACAAAACATAGTTCGATACGGCAGAAAAACATCTATTTATATATTTCTCTTATACACGGCTCCCAAATTTCCTTATATTTCTAACTCTGCAATGGTAACAATCGAGTTTGTTTACACTTTCAGCTAAGGTAAAGATAAGTTGATTTACTCTAAGTGTTATATAAAATTCGTTATTAGTTTTAAAAAACCCAACAACTTTAGGATAGAATCAGTAAGTTTAAATTTTAACATGCATAATATTAGAGACGTTTAATGTCTGAAAATTTAAATTATAATTTCGATCGACTGAACTACCAAACACTATTGTTAATAAAAAAGGAAAAATTCAAATTGTTTTTTAATATAGTTTCTAAGCGTTGATGGCTACCACAGTTTCCAATTTATTTACAAAGGATCTTAGTCGAGCAGCGAAATATTTTCTAAATAATAACCATTAATTTATAAGCATCAATTTATAATTATTTTATTTTAAAAGTATACTAAAGGCGGTTAACCTAAAGGACCATGGCCGGATTTGGCGCCAGTCGAAAAATGTCGCCAAGTAAAAATGACAACAAACCGACCGTTTGCCAAGTCTGTGAAATGACAACAAATACTTACTTAATATGCTGCTAAAAAAACTGAAAATGTCTGCTAAGAAAATATGAAAGATTTCTTTATTAACCCTTTCAGTTCCAGTGATGCCATTTGGCATCATCATCTTTCTGATCCTAATTTGAAAAAATAATAGGGCTGACATCTATTGTGATTAATAAAAAATATTTTCTAATAGAAAAAAGTTTGAAGAATCGAATGATGTGCTTTTTGATATCATAAATGGCGAAAGGCGATAAGAAAAAAATTTCTAAAATGATGTTGCCAAATTGGGACTGAAAGGGTTAAAAATTATCGTGGCATTTGCGATCGTAGATCATAGCGATATTTTAAAATAAGAAAATCAGAACTAAAAAAACTGAACTATTTGATAATTATTCGCTTAAAATACGATCCGTTGCGATTTTCGTAGCCAAAAGCTGCAATAATACCAATTTGGCGGGGTTACCATATTTGGCGAAAAAATTGCCAGACATGTTCCTCTCAAGGTTAACCCTTAAGGCTAGACTAAAATATTTCAATGAACGGTGAGCGGGCGAAGCGAGCCTGGATCGAAGGGACTGTACAACTGGATCTGGATCTAGTCCCTTTGCGCAGTGTCCTTATATATATATATATATATATATATATATATATATATATATATATATATATATATATATATATATATATATATATATATATATATATATATATATATATATATATATATATATATATATATTATATATATATATATATATATATATATATATATATATATATATATTATATATTATATATATATATAATATATATATATATATATTATAATATATATATATATATATTATATTATAAGATATATATATATCACATACACATACACATACACATACACATACACATACACATACACATACACATACACATACACATACACATACACATACACATACACATACACATACACATACACATACACATACACATACACATACACATATTATATATATATATATATATATATATATATATATATATATATATATATATATATATATATATATATATATATATATATATATATATATATATATATATATATATATATATATATATATATATATATATATATATATATATCAGCCAAAACTACTGGAGGTACAGCTACCAAATTTTAGGAAAATATTCTTTTTATATCTTAGGCTATTTAAGAAGCGATTTTTCGAAATTCGAACTCAAACGGGTGTAAGAATGCAAAACGTGAGCCGATTTCTCCATAGGAATAGCATTGTAAGATTAGAATTTATACTTTTTATTTCAATTTAAAAGAAATTTCAGCGCGTTCAGCGTGAACGAAAATTAAGAAAAGAAAAAAAAGAGCACGTGGGTTTAATTTGCTGGATTGTTATTTGAATATCAGTATTTTATTTATTGATTTTAAATCTCTTTATTTTTTTATGGTGGATCAGATTTTCTCAACACGATTTTAATTATGTTTCCGAATTTAATTTAATTGATGTTTACAAATGGTGAGAAATGAAGATATGGAGGAATATTTTAAGGAATTTAATTTTTTATTGAGGAATATTTTTTTATTATATAAATAAGGAATTTGTCCTTCATAAAACTTTTCCAACCATACAAGAGGATGAATGTCTGTTTTGTTTTCTGTTGTTAAGATGGCTAAATGACCGATTATATTTTGGCATTGGCGGCTTTTTGGCGAAGTTTAAAATTTAACGCAGGGTAGCTATTCCCATCCAGCTATTCCCAAAATATCGTAAAAATACTAGCTGCATTTTGGAATCTTTTTAGTGACTTTAAAAAAACGTGAAACGCTTTGCTAGGATTTTTATGGAATGTTTTTGTAATTTTAGAATTAAATGATATTTTTTCGTAGTTTTTCTCCTAAAACTGGTGGCAATACTGTTGGAAGACATCAACATAGACATGCAAACAAAACCGCATAGCTATTGCCAGATCCTCCGTGAAACAACTCCATTACGGTTATTAAGGGTACGCCAGTGCAACGCCGGGTTTATAAAGCTAGTATAAATATAAAAAGAATACGCCATGTCCACGAAAGACTTACGTGCACGCTTTTTCACAAAAATTTTAAAGGCAAAAGAAACAAATTTTACGAATGAAAGTATAATAAAACACTTTAAATAAGATGAAAATATGTTAAACGATATATTTATATTGGTTTTAATAGATCCGTGTCGATAGTTTTTGAAATTAATTACAAGATAAACATTTTTAATAAACAAGCCGGCAGGCAGTGATTATTGGAGCAACATTCCATCAATATGTAATTTTTTTTTTAAAATAGATAATTCTGCAATTTTAGACCGTTTCAGGAATTTTGCTTTTTATAATACCATATTTGGTAAAAATTCTATTTTTATGCTTCTGAATTCTTACAATATAGAAATCAAACACAGGAAAATGTTAGATGCTACTACGATCGAATCTAAAAAGGTTTGCAGATACCACCAGCATTTTAATTTTCATAAGCTAATTCTTCATTAATACAGTTTATAATTAATAATAACAGTTAAATATATAAATTCAGTAGGAATTCAGAATTCCCGTACCTTCTATCTTCTATTTTAGAAAATAAAAAGATGTTTCAACATTCTAAAAGAGTTTCTTTACGAATGGAATCATTAAAAAAATCGCAAGCAAGTGAAAATGTGTAGAATAAATCAACGAAAAATCGAACGATTAATTAATAAAAATAAATTGGCTTGTTTCAGGTGACGTATGTTCTTTCCAGATTTAATTCCTGATCTTTTTTCGATTCACCGATGCTCTGTTCCCAAGTCACATCAATTCACCAATCTAGACTAGAGAAATAATTTATTTTTATTCAGCATTTCTGTTGCAACTCAATATCTGAAACATGCACATTGATAAAGATAAATGAAAGTGACAAACGATAACTTTGTATATTTAAAAAAAATTATTACTTTCAACGAGGTTGTTTCAAATGATGTAACTTTCCTGTTTTAATTTTTGTTATTCCTGCGATTTAATTGGCTGATTCGATTTCACTCTCAAAATAAGCGTGTTTTTTGTGTGCTGTTATTCCTGTTATTTATTAAACTTAATCTGTTGTAATTCGATTAAATTTCAAGCATGCAAAGTATTACCAAAACGTCAATGTTGTTGGAAAACTTTGGTTTAGATAGTATTTTGTCTTATAAGTAGAGAAATTCAGCGAAATTGTGGGACAGCAATTTAACGTGGTTCACGAACAGAGAAAAGCTTAAGTTCTACTGAATGAAAAGTTTGTACACAACATTCTTTTTAGTAAGGTAAGAAAATATTGGAATAGCTAGAAATGTTGCCAATCACGACGTGAAACATGTCCATTACCTAATATGAAATATAAGGCAATGAATGTATTGCAATGGGTTCGAAAACCTGGCATGGCGATTTTGTGTATTCTACACAAGTTCTTTCTTTTGGAGGGTGCTGATTCTGAAAAGTTGTTTGCGAACGTTGATCCGTCTGTCTGAAACCACATTACATTTATTATTATACGTATATATTATAGATCGTTGTTCAGAGGCATACGTGCTTTAGATTTAGTTTATGAACTTAGCTTTTATACTCACGAGCCTGTTTGGTGTTTAATAGTTAATATTTTGGAAAATTAAGAACTAGAAATTTTATAGCATTATTTTATTATTCACGATTAAGTGCACGTTTTTTTTTAATTAAACGTGTCTATTAAGCCAATTTGAAAACACTTATCGACACATTTAAAACTTAACCATTTTCTTTCGAAATCGCTTCTATTACAACATTTTTCAATTTCATCTCGAATTAACTTGTTTAGTAAAAACTTAATAACCTTCATAACCTCCAATAGCAACAGTAATTTATCAATTACTTCACTTATAACCTGCTTACCACTAGATTTATTCCGTTCAAAACCAAGCACATAACAAATGACCGGCACTCGCAGGTCCAGAACCACCAAATCGGAAATGGCCGGTCTGAACTTCCCTGTCAGTCGTGTCCGGGCTATGCTCCAGCCCCAGAGAGTCAGCACCAATGCCACGGTCTACTTAACGGCCGTTCTCCAATACTTCACGGCCGAGATTCTGGAACAGTCCGTGAACGCGGCCCAGTCCGAGAACAAGACTAGGATCCAGCCACATCATATGAATGCCGCCATCAAGAAGGACAAAGACTTTGTGAAGCTGCGCCGATTTAAGAATGCTGTCGTGCCGAAAAGCAAGCACATTCCTGCTGAGGAAGTCAGTGGTCAGGAGTGACAACGGGCCCAGTACGAGTTCGACACAGTAAGAAGGTGGTCCTCCAAGTTTCAAATAAAGGACTGATCAAAATTGTGTTAATTCAGTGAGAATGATTAGTGGTGTTCAATATTTCAAAATTCATGTACTTGGCATAGTGAATTCCAGTCAATAAAGGTTTGATTTCAGTATACTAAAATAAAGGGTACGCTATGATGAATGGCTGGTCTTTTTATTTGCGACTTTTGGCGATCTTGGAAATTTATCGTTGGGTTGATATACCTATCGAATTGTATGAAATATGAAGTAGAATGTTTACCAAGTTTGGGTATTTTCGTTGCTTGACAACGTAACGC
Organism: Oedothorax gibbosus; assembly: GCA_019343175.1. Taxonomy (NCBI): domain Eukaryota; kingdom Metazoa; phylum Arthropoda; class Arachnida; order Araneae; family Linyphiidae; genus Oedothorax; species Oedothorax gibbosus. The sequence continues at coordinate 18,008,334 of CM033280.1, forward strand.
AAATCAAGACCTACCGTTATATTAAAGCTGTTCCCAGCTATGATATAACTTATGGCCAGTCTCGATTTGGCAATTTGCGTAACATTGCCAAGCGGCAAGAGTGACAACAGGCAGAGTACCAATTCGACACAGTAGGTGGTCCCCCAAGTTTCAAATAAAGGACTGAGCAAAATAGTGTTAATTTAGTGAGAATGATTTGAGTTGTTGAATAATCTAAAATTTATATATTTTGCATAGTAAATTTCTTTCGAGAAAGGTTTGTTTTCATTATTTTAAAATAAAGCTAGTCAGGAAACTATGTGACACTTTTTTTTTCTTTTAATGTACAGTTTAATAATTTTCACTTGCTAAAAGACTGTCAAAGGTAAATGTTAAAATGTATTTCGCGGAGTTTCATAATTTTTCTACTCTTTCTATATAAAATATAGTTTCTTGGAAAACTTGTTCTTTAGACAAAAATATTGGAGCTAAAAAATTGCTGAATTAGTTTTGGTATGATCAACAATAGGTTTTAAATTTTATAAATAAATCCAAAGATGATCTTTAAAAACTAATATAGTTAAAATACATTTGACATAGTGTGGAGTTTGCACATTGCATTGATTAAAAGAAGTTTTTTAAAAAAATCCTTAAAGTGTAGCCTGGTCCATATGCTTGTTCTTTTTCTATATACCTACATAACTTTCAGAAATTATCACATTCCTCTACTGATTGCCACAAAAAGGATTATTTCAACATACATTATTGATTTCATTTAAATAATTGTGTGTTACTTCAAAACTAGAAACCGGGATCCAAACAATAGTTTTATTATGTTTTTCCATAAAGTAAAATCTACAACCTTCAATTCATAAAAAAAAGTGATGATATTCACAAAACGTTATGAAACAATTTACACAAATCTTTAGATGCAAAAAAATCATAGAAAATCAGTTTAACATCATAATATTTGGGTTGTGTATGTGGTAAATTTTCGAAAACATGATTTATGATAAATTTGCAAGAAACAATTATATTTCATTAACTTTGATTTTAAAAAATGAAGGGTTTTAGTCAAAGTTCTAGTGTTTACTAAAACTACAATACAGCTAATAATTATTAAAGGACTTTGTCAACACACATTTATCAAAATACTTCAATCATTATCCAGAGATTTATAAGCATTATATTAAAGAAATGCAAAGGGGATATGTTTAATAACCTCACTAAAACAAAACACACTTCACACAGAGAGGTTTAACAACCCAATAAATGGGTATTTTATTTTGAACTTCAAAAAACGGACAGTCAAACAATAACTAATAAATTAATATTTTTCTAAAGAAATCCCTGTCTAACGTCCACCAGCCCCCTGTCCTTCAGGTGAAGATGCTCCCGAAATGAACAGGAAGATGACAAAAGGCACAATGTACATCCACTGTAAGAGGGAAACATGAAAGTGTGGGTTACATTAATAATCATAATAGGTATTTGAAGAGTTCAATGGAAGAACGTGCTATGTGACGAAAGGGCAAAAACGAGAAAATGAGCTTTAGAGTTTTTAGTTTGCACTTAGATCTCTTAAAAAAGGTACTTGTAAACAGTGAAAAATGTACTTAAATTTAATGTAAAAAGGGAAACTTGTTATCTTTAAAGGAGAGAATAAAATGTTTATTGACTCAAAAATCTCATTTTTTTTTTTAAATTTCATCTATCACGTTCTTACACTAAGCTATTCAATCATGCAAGAAGTACTTGAACAAGAAAGTGTGGGTTACATTTGCAATCATAATAGATTAATAAGCAACAAGTGTTTGAAGTGAAAAAATATCTCAAATGAGAGGGTTATGTTAATTTGACAAACAAGGTATACACAAATCAAATTATTATTATTCTAGTTTGGAAAAAGTTATACTTCTCTTATAGTATTTTTTATAATTGTGTGCGAAAAACAGATTAATCACATATGAAGCAGTGCGAAAAAAGTTACTTTTACAAGCCTGTGCTTAAAAGTAGCTTTTTCGCACAGGTTTCTTAAATTCTTGCCTTGGGAATGATTATTGATCTGAAAAAGTGGTAATTAAAAAAAGATTTTTAAAAAGCCTTTTACATATACTACAAAAGGTTTAACAATGACATACAATTTTCGTTACTTTAGATGTTAAAAAAAATACATTTTGAATGTTAACTATTCATGTTGGTGTCAGAATTTTATTATTTGTCCTCAGATATTACAATCCATAAACAACTTAATACATTCAATGAGCCAACACTTTCTGCATAGTATGCAACTGCACAAGTTGTATTTTAGGAACAACAGATAGACCACTTCCAATAAGATATATTAAATTTATTAAAAGTTGGTATCCAAAAGACTTCGACAGTGCCATATGAATAATTAGATAGGACTACTTTAGCAACATTACTGTTGGAGTGCATAGGAATTTTGAAACATAAGTGAAAGTCATGTTGCTTTGAAATAAAAAATCAGTTGTGAAAGCAACAAGAAATAGCATACAGAAATTACGATAATCAAACCTTGCGAAAAAAGTAAGTTATGTTTTCAGTATTAAACAGGTTGTGTTTCAAATAGTTATATACAATTGTTTCCACAAACTTGGCTTGCTATAAATTTCCTTACTTGAGTCTACTAAGATGTTAACACTATTAAGAGTGTTTTAAACAGCTCTAATAAGAATTTGTTAAAGAAATAAATTTTTAAAATGTGTAAACAATTTTTACAATAATAAATACTATAAGTGATAATTATGTTTTAAAATACTAATTTAAAACTTTACTTATCCTTCAAAAATACATTTATAACTATTAATTGAATGCTATTCATAAGTAGAAACTATATTTCAGTAAAAAAATTCGAATTCCTTTAAACGTAAAAAGAAATTTCCAAAGCACTTACATATTTGGTAAGGAAAGACCTATTATCTCCTTGTTCCCCCCTGGCTTTTTCAGCTTTCTCCTGTTCTAGTCTTTGAATATAAGTCAAAGTATCAGGTCTGAAATAAGAAATTAAATTTGTGAAATTTAATGTTGGTGGAATTTTTTATACTTTTAATTTAATAACTTGTAGAAGGTAAGTAAAGAGAAATATAATGAAAGTGAGAAAAGATAAGTAAAAGAATGAGAAGACACAAGGAGAATAAACAGTCAGTTTAAGAAAACAGTCAGAAGTAAATTATGTGCTGAATGCATCAATGGAGTACCTTCTTTTTTACCTTTATGATACAGTACCCTTTCCATTTACTTCAAATTATAATGTATCGCAAAATTAAAGTAGCTAGCTGACCTTTGATTTGATAGGCATACATTTTAATTACATACTAGGTCTCAAAAGTATAGTAGGTATGAGCTCTTAGAAACAAGTATAATAACAAGTAAAAGCTAATAGTAATATTAAAAATTATTTTTCACACATAGCATCTAAAGAAATTGAATCTATAACTGAGGATTTTAATAAACTATATAGTTATAAAAATAATTTGTGTTAACTTCCATTAGACATTTTAAAGCAAGTACACACAAGAACTAGCTTTTTAAAAAGTACCTTGATTACAAGTAAATAAGTATTAAAACCACTGCATTTTAACTTTTAAAACAGAGTGAAAAGAAGTTACTGTTATAAATGCAATAATCTGCAGAAACATCACTTAAATAATTTAAACCCAAAATCTGCATCAAAAATACCCTGAATTCATCATTTTATATATATTTAAGATTTTCGGAATTTATTAAAAATAAATATTTCTCTGGTTTTCAACTTCTGCATTAAACTGAGCTGAATTTTGACAATAATTGGGACAGGGCATAAAATTTTAAGCCTTGTGATGCCTACCACAATCCTTTGTATCCAGAAAAGGTCTAACTTTGACAAAACTCTTTCTCTAAGGCTATGTCCTCACTACGACATCAAACGCCACTAAGGCAACAAACGCAACAAAATTTGGCGACCGCCAAGCAATGCAATAGCATGGTGGTTGACTCTGCCAAGTCGCCAAGTTTTGTTGCCTTTGTGGCGTAGTCAGGACATAGCCTAATGAAGCTGCTTTTGGAAAATTAGGCCTTTTAAGTTGAGCATACACAGAAGGACAGGACCAAGGACAGAACCTGTGAACCATGGCCAAACATCGCCACTCTTCATTCAAGACATTATTGAAAGCATTTTCACTTGTCAGTGATTAGTTTCGTGTGCAGATGCGACATCTACGCTCCAGCCGTGATTACATGTTTGCATGTCAGTTGGGCACATAAAACCAATCACTAAAGAGTTAAAATACTTTTGGTAATGTAATGACCGAAGAGTGTTGAGGTTTGTCGATAGATCACATGTCCTGACCTTTCGTGTATACCTAGCTTTGCAGACTATGCAAATTCCTAGGAATCGAACACTGACAAAAATAGACAAGTGGTTTCGTCATGTAAGACAATAGTCAATAATCAACGTAGACATAAACTAACTTACGCAGGAGCATTCGTAAGCGACACAAAGTTGACTGTGGTGTTGAAATTGAGGAGCCTTGCATTCGAGACCTCTTCTCCCATGCAGTGAGGGGGTGAAGCTGATATTGCAACTCCCACTGGGTTACCAGTTTGGTCCAAGGTGATAGACAGGATATCAGTCAGTCCAGATTCATATATGCCACACTGGAAAGATTTACATAGAGTAAGTTTATTAATAAACAAAAAAGTTTGAATAAGATTATGATGCTTGACATTTGTCTGGAAGTTACCAAAGCGGTGTGATATGCAAAAGCAAACTGAACATTGCACTCTTAATAAGATTTCTCATTTCATTTCTTAAAAACCAGTAATTAAGTCTTTTAAAATATGAAAAATCATGAAGATTTAGATAGTAAATAACATCTGAACCAATACAAAGTTCTAAAATTCCCTTATCTTAAAAAAAAGCAAAACTAATATTTATTAATTATTAATTTTTTTCTTGCAATGTTGCACCAAATAATTAGCTAATTGTTCGTTTTGACAATGAGTAAACAATCATGGCTTCACATATATTGTCATATTAGATACACATGGTTATGATATCACTTTCAATTTCTATAAGTTGATTGCATTTTAAATTATGAAAACATCAAATTGTAATTTTAGGTTGAGTTCTAAGAATGTGAAACATTGCAAAAACAAAGGACTCAAACTAATTTTCAAAAAAAAAAAAAGTGCAGCAGTCAGTAGATAAATTTTAAATTCACTACAGCCATATACTTACAGCTTTGGTGAAAGAAAATATAGAACTTTCACTGTCACCAGGTTTTGTTGAGAGTTTCACTCGATAAATATCATCTGTTACAGCAAGTTTCTGAAAACGTATAAAGAGATATTTTTATTTTAAAACAATTTTAATCTAAAACTAGTTAAAAAGTTCAAACTTTAAACATCCACAGTTTCTCAATTTATTTAACTTTAGATGTGCGATTTTGGGACTGCCCAAATTTTTGTGATTATATGATCACAGCAATGGTTTGGCTAATTTATTATCGTCGAAGATTTTTAGCAAGAAGGTTATTGGCAACTACGATAAAAAAAAGGTTAGTATAAACGATTTTGGGGAAACTCCGCCATAGCCGGTCCCAAGCCCGTGTTGACAAAGGAGGAGGGTTCCACAAAGTCCAGTGGCATACCTCGGGAGAGTGAGAGGGGTGGTTTGCCACTCTGACTACTTAACTAGGGGGAAAATGGGCACGGGGGGGGGGGGGGGGGGGGGTATTTGAATCCCCGAGGGCCTTTGGGTCTGTGAGGCTCGGTCTTGCAGAAGGCAGTCGGTAGAGCTGCTCAGGCCGCCAGATAGTACAGGAGCCCGGGGTAGCCTAACCAGCATATCCTGGCTGCTCTATCAGCTGGTGTATAATCTCGCCTGTCTTGTAGCTCCAGGTAGTGCCTGGATGGGGTCCTGCATGGCAGAGTGGGGGGCTCTTCCGAGGTCACTGCTGACTGTTGACTCTGGGGCAAGCCCTGCTTTATGGCCCTCTGTGTTCTGGGGAGAATTTTCCTTCAACCCCCAAAACTTACCCCTTTACCATGAATACTACGACTATTGTTTCCGGTAAAAACGCACATCAACAGAAAACCCCCGAATCACGATCTGGGACGTCTTCCGATGGCACCGGATCATCACACCGTGTTCCAATGGACAGGGTGATCCCCCTAGGTCCTAATGAGGAAAGTCTGGACCAGACTGCTAAAGTCGGTGGCGTTGCAAGCACTAGCGAGCAACACGCTGACGATAGCAGTGGGTTCAGACAAGTACTCACCAAGAACCAAAGGCGCAATCGGAGGAAGGCGCAGAAGAGAGCCGAGGCAGCGAGGCACTCACTAATACACCCGGGGCAACTACCGGAGGGACGAGCGGCGTGAGCACAAAAAGACAACTGTCTGCTGGTTCCACACCATCTTCTAACCTGGTGGCCAACCTGAAGAAACCAAGAACAGATGTTGGACCTCCATCCTTTGTCAGTGTTTTCAAAGGGGTGAAGTTGGCCATCATCAAGGAGGCTTTCCCAACTGACAAGATTAGGAAGGCAGAGGCTGATGGAATTCAGATGTATATTCTGAATCAAATCGACCAAAGCAAGGAGGGGGAGCCCTTGCCCAAGATACAGGGTACTGCAATCAACGCAGGAGCCCTTGTCATTCAGTGTGATGACACTACGACGGCGGAGTGGGTGCAGACGAGGTTCCATGGTAACCAACTTATCTTCCCCGGCCTCACTCTCAAAGTCATTAGCGTTCTATTGTGATGACCACTGTGTTGTTTGGTACACAGATGGTTCAAAAATAGGGAACTCTACTGGTGCTGGAGTGTGTTGCCCTTTGGACAAAACAAAACTGTCTTTTCCTCTTGGTGGCTACTCTTCAGTTTTTCAAGCTGAAATTTTTACCATCCTTATGTGCTGCTATGCTTGCTTGCACAGAGACTATCACAATAAGATGATTTTTATTTGTTCTGATCAAGCCGCATTACTAGCTCTGCTTAAGCCCAACTACACTTCACCTCTTGTTTGGGGATGCTACAGTAATCTCTATAGCCTTGCATCTTCCAACTCCGTTACCTTATCATGGGTCCCTGGAGGGATACAGGGCAATGAAATGGCTGATGAGTTGGCCAGATTGGGTTCCAACACCCCCTTTACTGGTCCAGAACCAGCCCTGGGCATCTCCTGTGAGAGTTTAAGAGAGGTGTACTGTCTATTCTATCTTCAGAGACATAAAGTACAACGAGTGGTACAACTCTACTAATCAAAGACAGGCAAGAGGGCTTAATTCCGGCTGTCCCAGCTCTCGCCACAAAGAGCTTCTTAGGCTTAATCGCAATGGTATTCGTAAAGCTATTGGCCTTCTTACTGGCCACTGCACTCTCAGAAGGCATCTTTCCATTATGAGGGTTTCTGATGATCCTTTATGCAGGGGCTGTAGTTTCAAGGAAGAAACTGCTGCTCATATTCTTTGCGAGTGTGAAAACTTCTCTGCTTATAGATTTGAACACCTCGGTCGTCATTTACTTGAACCCTGGGAGCTTCAAGACATTCCTATTCAGTCCTTGCTGAATTTTGCTTCAGCTACAGGCCTCTTTTCTTAAAGAGGAAGGGATTTTTTTCTTATTTCCAGGGGACAGTACAATAGACCTCTAGTCGCAGTGCTAGGTTTACTGATCTCCCCTACAAATGTCATAAGTCAACGATTTTGGGAAACAAGTCACGATACCTGGGACTAAATTTATTTTGTTGTCCCAAAATTGAAAGATCTGGTCGCATTTTTCGACTAGCAACCGTTATTTTGGTACCCTGGTTTGGATAAGTAAGTTTACTTTAAATTAACACAGGCTCAGTCCTTAGCATGTTAACATACAAGATCAAGCTTTTTAATAGAATAATGATTCAAGTATTGGAGTATACCTGCAACTTTTCAATCTTTTCAGTTGTTAAAAGAGAATCATCTGTATATAAAGCTTCGTTTCGAGAAGTTGTATATGTCACTGTTCCTCTTTGTTCATAAACTGGTGCAGAAGTACCTTAAATTCATGAAAAGTATAGTTAGTAACTGTGACGATTTTAAATAAATATTTTATAGATTTACAAATAGAAAAGAAAAACTCACTTGGCTCTAATGAGTGATATATGTAGAATAATACATGTCCTTCCAACTCATCATCCTAAAAAAAAAAAGAGCAAATTATAATATAGTACAATATTAGTATAAAAACTTTTTATTTTAAGATTAAAAAAGTTTTGGGACTTATTTTCAAATTTAATGCTTTTTCTCTTTGATGACAATTTAAAAGCTTATGCAACCCTTTTTTGTCAGTTTCTTAGATTAAAAAATCAATCTACTTTAGAGTATTACATTGAAATATTTTAGTCCAAATCAACTACATTGTGAATTGTAAGGTCAGTTGTCTGTCCCAAAGTTGATGTTTACAAGCAAGTATAATATTTAAACCATGTCAAAAAGCAGTAGATTTTACATTTAACACTTAGTAGGCAAATTAAACATGGAAAATTGTCTAAAGTTTATTCTTGCATTTAAGGCTGCCTTTCCTTTAAATTCTCATGGGAAAATGGACTTTCTGCGACTGTGAATATGAAATATATTTTAGCATGAACAAAGAAAAACTGATTTTCTTTCCAGCTGTTCAAAAAAATTATTGCAAATCTTGGTTTTATTAATCTCCTTTTTAATTGTTATTTTCTTAGTAAAATTGAAGACAGGAAGGGTAGATAGATAATAAATTACACCTGATAAGAGAATCTGAATATATTATAGTTTTGTTATAAGAGCTATATAACACAGAAATTTTTGGTAACTAAGGAATATAAGGGTACATTAAATCTCATGGAAATTGCATCAACTGTTTTAAATAAAATATACAATAGTATCAGCTTACAATCAAACAAGAACAATGTGTAATAAGAAAAATACAAATTATATAAATGCTTCTCGCTACAACTCTAAAAAACATTTTTTTTACTTTAAAACCTTTTGAAAATATGAATGAGTTTTTAAACTTTTAAACGTTAGGTGGATAATTTTAATAATATCAAAACTATGAAATGAATCAGCCAATTAGTAAATAAACTACCGATATTGCCCGTTACAAACCAGATAGCTACATAAATATAATGACTGCAGTAATAGTTTTGTTAAATAGTTTTAGAAAATTAAATTTCTATTCGAAAATTCTGAAATCCGAATATCAATTTCCGAAATTATTAAAAAATGAAGTTAGTTATATTAAATCTCAAAAAAGATTTTAAAAGAAAAATAACAACAAAAAAAACTGTTTGATATTTTATACTGTAACCGTTTGGTATTTGTTTACAAAAACCATGCTCTTTTTATCAATGAATGTTTATTTGTCGCACGATATATACTACCACTACTACTCAATGTTTTAATTATCGTCTGCTACAAAGTTTAAGTAGGACAATAAAACTTTTCTTTGGCAAAAAATGAATTCTGCTCTTCCTAGATCTTTTCGTAAACTTATGGTTACGAAAATAACTCCCAATTTCAGAGAAGCAGTTGAAATCAAACATCATAATCTCGTTAAACCCCGTCCAAAAGAAGTACTTGTAAAAAATAAGTGAGTAAACTCATATCTGGTGTTATCTTATACTTATCTTGTTACTTATAAATACTTACAGTTGACTGGTTAACCTGTAATTTTGAGTCTCAGTCAACAAATTTTCATTTTTATACCAAACGAAAATACATCAATTTATGTAAGATTTTTCCCCAAATCCTACTTCTTAGTCTGAGGTCAAATGTCAAAATTTGGCGACTTTTCAATGAGCGATTAATATATTTTGTTCGCAATCATGTACATTAGTTTTAAAAAAAAAGTGAACAAAAAACAAAAGCTGGACACATTCTAGCCGATTTTAGAGATTATGGATTTCGCTAGTCTTGAAAAGTTGCTGGACCACTAAATAGGATTTGACTTATGCAATTATCATCATCCTCTAACTTCGAATATTTTTAAGGTTTGTTGGAATCAATGCTTCAGATGTAAATGCTGCTGCTGGACGTTATTTTTCCAAAGTACCAACACCACCATTTGAAATCGGGTTTGAGGTATGGGAAACATTTACAATATTCTATTAATACATTAGTAATAAACTGTTATGAGTCTTTTCTTTTTATTAAAAGTTTTAAACTCGACCTCTATTTATATACTTTCGTAAAAAGACAGTTAATGCCCTATTTAATAACATTATATATAAGCCTCTTTACTGATTTTGTACACAATTGTAAATGTGATGTGTGTTTACACCATATGTAGATTTAAACCTTTGTCAAGGGTATATAGGTTATTATCGCATAATCTTTTTTCCTGGCATAATACTTATTCTCTAATGTATTTCTATAATTTTACAAGGTATTTTCAAGGATATAGGTGTAAATATGACTTGCAGATAATTTTAAAATGCTCAAAAGGGCACTTCTGCCCACCACACCATCCACTGATCATCTGGAACATTTTTAAATTCTATTACTTTTTTTTAGAATTTTAACTCAAAAATAAATATTTATAATTTATAAAATAAACAGAAATTTTTGTAAAATGAAAAGAATTTTATAATATTTTTCTGTGTCAGATGTCTTGCCCCTTATTTTTTGGTTACTACTGTACTCTTGTATAAAATTGGTCATGTCAGTAATCAGGTGGCCAGTTCAGATTACATTTACATTTGTATTAAGCCTAGGAAGTCATCTAAAATCTTTACAACAGTAGTTTGGACTTCAAAATAAATTATAAGCTTTAAAATTACTTGAAATGTAATAATTGTTTTTAAAATCTTTCTCTACTGTCCCTTTTTAAAATTTATTTTATTATTTATAGTTATTTTTTATTTTATCGCATGTACTTTTACATCATTCAAAATATGCTGTTGTAGTTTTTCCAAACCTAACTTAAAATGTGTACATAAGAGTATTTTTTAAATTTACTTTTCCCTGTTGTCCATGCCATATCTGTAAATTAAAAATGACATTTTTTTATAGATATAAAAACCAGTCATAGAATTAAAAAAAACTCCTGTTCATGATAGAATGTTACATATTATTCTGAACATGCTACCTTATCTATTTTTGGCTACTCTACATACACATATATTACTTAAATAATATGTAAAACTTTTGATTTCAGGGTATTGGTGAAATAGTAGACCTTGGTGAAAAAGTCACAGAATTGAACCATGGCCAAGCTGTTATGCACATGAAGTTTGGTTCATTCTCAGAGTATGTGGTAAGTTAAGGTGTCAAAATGTGTCTTTCAGTACTTACTTATTATTAAAGTATATATCGGAATAATTATAGATATAACTTGTTATCATAGCACTTTATTAGACGCCTCATACAAAATTAAATGTCCATGAAAATACTCATATTTTAATGCTTAAAAAGCATTCTGAACTACAAAATTAACTGTTTTTAACCTGACTTTTAAATGTATTACTTTTTTTACATTGATCTTTGAGTGCTGTGATTCAGTACTTACTGTTTGGTAATTCAATGGATGCCAATTCCTAGTGTCCTTCCACCTAGCTATAACCTCTTATTTTGAACCTTGGTTGAAAGGCCAAAATCAGTATAAAGTACATACATATTTTATTTGATAGTATTGCAAAATAAAATCTATAATATGGTTGCACTGACAATTGAATATAGCTTTTACATCCTTCCTATTAGCTTGTCGAAGGATTTTATTATTTCATTATGGCCAAGGCTCAGAAACTTAGCTATTGATATCGTTAATTTGACTAACAGGTACAGAAAACAGCTGTTAGAAAATTTTACAGGTTTTAGAGCAAATGTCATATATTTTTTTTAATGTGCTTCTAATCTTTCATTAAAAAACTTTGATTTAAGCTAAAGGCATCATAAATAAAGGTTTAGAAATAAAAAAAAATATCATTTAATCATATAAAAACAACAGTTTAAACTTTAAAAAATACTTATTATTATTTAAGCGTAAAATGTGTGTCTAAATTTTGATATTGTTGCATTTATTTGTGAAATAATTTTTTAAGCGTTTAAATCTAGTATGTACCAGAAGAAGAGGTCATTCCCATTGCTTCTCCCAATCCACAGTTATTACCCCTGCTTCTTAGTGGAACTACAGCCAGTTTAAGTCTAGACAAAGTATGTTAATTGTTATTTAATTTTGTGTATATTTATTTTGCAATATTGGGTAGAATAAATTTACAATTAATAAAATCATTATTATGTGAAGCCATTTGCCAATTTTCTTAGCATGCTGAATTTAAAATAGAAAGTGAATTAATTAGCATTATTGCAGTACTAATGCTTTAAAAAAATTTATCCAATTTCTAACACTGTATTAAGGAGTAATTTTTTTTTTTAAAAGGTTTACTACTATCAAGTTTATATATGTATTTATAACATTGTTTTAGCACAGTTGACAGTAAATTAAAACGTTTATTAATTGTGTTGTTTTTCTCCTAGTGTGGATTAATAGTGCCTGGTGAAAAAGTTCTGGTGACCGCAGCAGCAGGAGGTGCTGGACACATAGCAGTAACGATTCATTCTATTTTTTTAATCTGTTAAAATCTAGAAAAATTTATTTTAATAAGTTTTATAACCAAAAAAACTAAAGAAAAATTTCCCTTGTTTTATAAAAACTTCATTTATCACATATTTCATAAATAATTTTTTGTAATCATGTGCCAAAAACATATTTAACATATGTGAAATGGTATGAAGAATTTACTTTTATGCACAGGTTTGTTTACACGAAATTTAAATGAGAATATTGATTTGAAAAACTATGGGTTATTTTGCACAGTATTATACAATTTTATTAAATAAAGGCTATTTTTTAAGAAAATATTGTCCTTTTTTTGTTATTGCACAATAACTTACTTTTACATGCTTCTATTACATGTGGAAACCATTTCCAATGCAGCATTCTTATGAATTTCTGAAATACAAGGTTTCCTATGAAACTGAAGTTTTGGGAACATGATGAATCCAATTGATACATCAGAATTTTTAAAGCAGATCATTAGCTGCCTGATGTGTAACCATTTTATGAAAATAAAAGCTGCAAAATACTAGACAACAGACTCTAGGTTTCCAATGATGGTTCCTCCAATCATTAAACATTGTTTTTTTTTACTTCATGATTTAAAAGTACAACTTGAAATATGTTTGATGCAATAAATATTTATAAATTAAACAGTAAACACCCTATATTTGGATTTAGAAAAAAATAAGTGCAAATATTAGGCATCGTTAACATAGCTTTTTAATCATTATGCTTGCTTATACATGTAGGCATTAGCATCATTTTACCAAACAATATTACGAGAATTTTGAATGAATTAGTAAATACTCTGGGTTTTCTATAGTAAATTCTTTCATTTTTTAACATTTTTGTCACTGCTAACAAAATTTATTGAAGCAGCTGTAATAATATAGTGGAAAGAACCATTTTGCTTTTATACGAGGGCTGTTTTTTTTTCAACCTCCGGTGGGCTGTAACAAAAAGACAGGTCAAAATATAAAAAAGATTTTTTTTTTCCAAAAGTAATGTACAATACTGCTTATTTCTCCTTGACGATTAAGGCATTTGTCATACCTGTAAACAAGCTTTAAAATACTCTCTTCATAAAATGTAGCTGCCAATGATTGGGAGAGAAGTTGTGACGGTTTCGTTTAAAAAAAAGTAAATTTCGAAGCTTCACATAATTTTTTTCTGTCCTCCAAGCCACTGCTAGTCAATTCATTATGGTGAACCTTTGAGTTCCCTAAACACTTGGTCAACTCGCTGAACAATACCGTCTGTAGCTACAGACTTGCTTCCTTGGTCCCCTTCTTCATGAACATCAGTATTGTTCAGCGAGTTGACCAAGTGTTTAGGGAAACTCGAAGGTTCACCATAAGTGAATTATTGACTAGCATAGTGGCTTGAATTGTAGCTCTTCCAAATTGACCTGGAGCTCAAAGAAACCGTCACAACTCCCTTCAAATCATTGGCGACTACATTTTATGAAGAGGGTATTTCAAAGCTTGTTTACAGATATGACAAATGCTTTAATCAACAAGGTGATTATGTGGGAAATAAGCAGTATTGTACATTACTTTTGGTCAAATCTTTCTTGTATTTTGATCCGTCTTTTTGTTACAGCCCATCGGAGGTTGAAAAAAACAGCCCTCGTTTTTTTATAATACTCACTGATCAGTATTTTGTGTGCTCTTACAGGCAAAATCTGCGTGAATGTTATTTATCATATTGAGTTCAGAGATAATATCTGCTACGTATATATGGGGGGTTCAGAATACAAGAAACCCAAGTGCAACCTTTTAGATTTCCGACTAAAAAAGTACTTCTTGGTTCACTTGTATTCTGAACCCTCCATATAATACCTTTCTCTGTTACTGATGCCTCTTAAACTGCACGCATAAAGTTATTTAGATAAGTATATCTGCAGAAGCCATAATCTGATCTGCAAAAATTATATTGAAATGCATTTGCTATAATTTACTTTTAGGTGCAGTGGGCCAAAAATGCAGGATGCCATGTCATAGGAACCTGCTCATCTCCTGATAAAGTGAAGTTTCTGGAAGTAAGATATATTTCTGCTATAAACAATCTATAAAAACTATAACCAGTTGCAAATTATTGGTATGAACTTTAAAATAAATCAATGAAATGATTTTGTTGGTTATTTGACAATATTTTATCTTTTAGAGTATAGGGTGTGACAGGCCAATAAACTATAAAGAAGAATCCTTAGCTGATGTACTTCGTTCAGAATATCCAGTATAGTATAAATTTGTCTTCTTTTTTTAAGTCATCCAATACCTTTCTTCCTATTTTAAAGGTTAAATATTATTCACTTAACTACTAGTATTCACCAACTTAGATTATTTTTATTGTGTTATGTATCTTTTTATGAAAACAATTAATAGGCTACTTGGCAATCTGTAAAAATAATCAAAGGAAGAAAAGTTTTTTTTTATTTATTTGTTTCATGTGTCTTGCATGAATTCATTGATGACCACTCACAAGAAAATTTTCAATGCAAAAATAAGCTTTCTGATTAAGTTTAGCTAAACAAACAAAATATAAGACAATTGAAGACCATAGAACTGAATAATTTATCTAGGACAAATTAAGTTACAGGAAAAAGAACTTTAAAAACTTACGGTTAACATATTTATATTCAACAAGGGGCGTGCACCCTGCTCGCTAATCCTTTTGGATCGCTTTGCGGTCCAGGCTCGCTTCACTCGCTCACCATTCTTTGAAATATTTCAGTCTAACCTTTAGGGTTAACCTAAAGGAGCATGTCCGACAATTTTTCGCCTAATTGGTATTATAACAGCCCTTGGCTACGAAAATCGCCACAGATCGAATTTTAAGCGAATAATTATAAAATAGTTCAGTATTTTTTCTATGAATTCTGTTTGCATTAGAGAATTTATTTTGCTACTTTGTTTTTAGTTGATCCTGTCCATTTTCCTTCACTGTTAAGAATTCTTAAATCGTATTAATATATTTAAAATAATATTAATCATTAATTATTTTTAGAACTCATTTTTTTATATTACTGTTTGTGCACATTGTTTTGAACTTGCAGCAAACTGTTGAGTTCTGATTTTCTTATTTTAAAATATTGTTACTACCTACGATCACAAATGCCACGATAATTTATAATGAGGAAAACTTTCATGTTGTCTCAGAAGACATTTTCAGTTTTGAGCAGCATTTTAAGTAAATATTTTTTATTTCAAGATGACAACGTACTTGGTAAACGCTAGGTTTGTTTTCATTTTGACTTGGCGACAGTTTTCGACTTAGCGCCAAAACCGGACATGGTCCTTTTAGATTAACTACCTTTAGTATCCTTTTAAAATAAAATAATCACAAATTAACGCTTATTATAGCAAAAATATTTCGCTGCTTGACGAAGATTTAAAAGTAACTAAATTGGAAACCGTGGTAGCCGTTAACGTTTAGAAGCTATGTCTAAAAACAATTTGAATTTTTCCTTTTTTATTAACAATAGTGTTTAGTAGTTCAGTCGATCGAAAATATACAAATACATATATTGTCAACCAACAACAGGCCAGAGGCCCAGCAAGGTTGGTCCAAAATAAATCTAATACTTTACCAGTTTCCAATGACTATCAAGATTCTTCTTAAAATATTCTACTCTCTTCGAATACACCACATAATCTGGTAAAGCATTCCACTCTTTGACAACTCTATTGTAAAAATAATGTTTTCTTACCTCCCTTCTAAAGCATGATTTATTCAATTTCTGATTATAATTTAAATTTGCATACATGACACGTCCCTAATATTATGCATGTTTAAAGTCAAACTTACTGATTCGATCTTAAAGTTGTTGTTTTTTCAAACTAATAAGGAAACTTATATAACGTGAAGTGTAAACAAACCCGATTGTTGCCATTGCAGAGTTATAAATATAAGGAAATTTGGGAGCCGTATAAGAGAATTATATATATATAGATGTTAATAGTATTCAGCAAATGGGCTGTTATTGGTTAAAATATTTGTAACTAGTTTCATAATGAAAACACCTCTTTTAAGGATATATTTCAAAATGAAACTTTATGAAGTGACTCATTCTAAGCTATACTAAACTCTATAATAATTTTTTTAATTCAATAAACGATTTCTTTTAACTCATTTTATAACTGTTTTTCAATAGGATGGCATTAATGTAGTTTGGGAAAGCATAGGAGGAGAAGTATTTGACACCCTTTTCAAGAACTTAGCTATCAAAGGAAGAATGGTTGTTATAGGTGCTATATCAAAATACACTGATGGTTCCTTCGGTCAAGATACTAGTAAAGGACTGACGACAAAGGTGAATTCAAATATGGCCACATATTTGATTGATGATTTTTTATAAAGATAATGTTGATGATAGGAATGAAAACGTTATATGGTTTAGAAAATAATATTCAATTTATTTAAGCTGATTAAAACAGTGATTAAAAATTATCTTAAACAATTTATCAGTTCTTCGGCATTGCATGATAACACAAAGCAAATTTTGAAAATCTATAGCTTAATATATTTTTTCGTCTAGATCATAGGCGATATTTTTTCGTCACTGGTGTTGTCTCAATGTGGCATCTGCTTATTAGGGCATTGAATATATTTATTCTGAATGAACTTATAAAAAAATTATAAATATTACTGATGAGTTTAAAAAATGAAGTTTTATAATGTTTTTATTGTTAGTTTAAGAAAGGGGAAAATGCACAAAAAGCAAACCTTTTATTGTTAAGGAAATATTCATAATATAAAGTTGTTTTCTTTGAGATTTGTTACATAACTATCAAAAATTGTTTTGAAACACTTTTAAAGTTTTCTTTTATTTAGGTGGATGAAGTAATTAAAATTTTAATATTAAATCAGATTTTTTTTAAAAAAATCTGATCTCATTTTTGCTAATTTATAAATCATTTATACAAAAACAGCATGGAAGCATACATGAAAGCATAAGTTTTGCAACCATGTTAAGGTTATTTGATTGTTTTTTGTAACTATTTATATACATTTTTTTGTAGCTTCTGGTGAGATCTACTATGCTCAATGGTTTTTTCCTACCTCATTTTATCAATGATGTCCCCCACTACATGAACATACTAGTTAGACTACTTCATGAACAAAAACTAAAGCCATATATTGATGATGGTAGTTTACAAGGATCATCATTTAAAGGTCTTGAAGATATTACAAGAGCTGTAGAGGTAGAAATTGTTTTTATTTAAAATTATAAAAACTCGGGTTAAAAATGAGTAACATGTTAGAAAAATTGTTTAAAACTTGCATCGACTTTAATTTTATGAATATCTAACCGGCTTCTAAAGATCATAATAATATGTATATTTCTATTATTCAAAATATACGCCTAGTGGTTTTTAAGTTTAGTGTATCTGTTAGTAATGAGATGCATATAATGCTGATGTTGAAAATTAATTATGGATTGTCCTTAATTTAATGTTTACTTAAAAACTTTTATTACTTTCCAAAAAATAATTTTAAAAAAGAATTTGGTACAGTATTCAATTACTAATTTTTTTTGAAATTTTTTATAAAGTAAATTTGCTGTTGAAAACTTATTTTAAATCATTTTTAAAATTTTGTATTTAAAATAATACTAAATAAGAAGTTCTAAAAGAACTGAAAAGCCTACTTTCATGTTACTAAAACCCCTCGAATTTTGAGAATTGAAGGGTATGCAAATTTGAAAGGGGGTAACGACAGACACCTCCACCATGTTAATGCCTAATTTCCTTTTTTTAATTCCTTGGAATTTTTAAAAAAAAATGAAAGTAGGCTTTAAAAAAAAAGGTATGCATTTGATATTCATATTAGTATCGATTTCCCTAATTAACTTAATTATTTTTCAGTACCTTCATAGTGGAAAAAGCAAAGGAAAAGTAATAGTTTCATTGTGAAGACAAATTTAAATGTATATATTTGGCAATAGTTTTTATACCAAAAAAAACATAGAAAATGATCGATAATTTGAAAAAAGAGGTTAGAAATTGAAGTTATTTCAGTGATAAATGTTTATTGATATTTTAATTGTGGTAAATCTCTTGTTAAAATCTAACAAAATTTCAATAAAGGTAATTATTTAAAACTACATAAATAACAGTTGATATGTAGATAATTTTTTGTTGTTGTAATCTTTATACAGTTGTTTTAAATGTTTTTTGTTGTGCATATCAATTTAAGAACAATACTAGTCAACCAAATCATCAATTGTATAGCCATTCACTTAAAAAAGACCTTCATATTTGTGTTTGAAAGAATGAAATAAAATGTTTTGATATATTATAAGTTATGGTTCTTGTAACAATTTTGTTAAATCATTAAAATTTATGAAGAGATTTTGTGATAGGAAACTAATGAAGGGACTTTTATAACTTAATATGTATTTGCACACTCCGGAGGTTGTTTTTTTAAAATGTAGTAGCTAATTATTGAAAGAAAACCAACAAAAGTCTACAACATTTATTAGCATAAAATATATTTTAAGTTGAATTTTATTTCTACATTTTTATGAATCTTTATACAATAAAAAACTAATGTAGCAATACAGTCTTAATTTGTATACAATGCAAGAGCATGGCAAAAAAAATCCCCCAAAAAATTTATATATTGCAATTTGCTACATCAAGATCAAGTTTTCTTTCCATACAAGTATACAGCAATAACGGATTAGAAGGCTAGTTAAGCTTTTTAACTGTAGTATTAAGGTGGTGCTTGAATGTTTTAGCCAGCAATTAACACTGACTTCAGATTTTATTATTAGAAAGGATTGGGTATATGTATACAAGTTTAAATAAAAAAATCAGTACAGAATTTTATTTTCTCTATTTGAAGAACTTTCTTTAAGATTATTTATATATATTTTTACTATAATTCAACCTAGTAAGAATGTGAAAAGGAATCGAAAATTTTCTATGTAATATAAAAAAGAAATGGTAAGCAATTGTGTTTGGATGATCTATGTTAATGTAGCTCTTTGTCATAGATTAAAAAAAATGAAATGTGATACATCTGAAGTTGGAAAAAGTCTTAATAGGTTTATAGCATGACCTTTGAATAAATTTAAAATGCATAGCTTTATGTTTGGTTGTTTTTATTCCCCACAAAAAGCAATTTACTCAGCAAGTGAGCCTTAACCAGATCCAAAGAAGGAAACTAATAAACAAGTTTTTAAATATAACACTTATTATTTTTTTTGCGTATTTTACTTCAAAAATTTATACTGGTTATTAACCCTTTAACTCATTCAATTCTATTTTTTAATAATTTTTTTTATAAAATTTAAATACATTTGCTTTGTGAATGACGATATATAACAGTTGTATTTAATTATAATTGAAAAATATGCAATGAGTAAAAAAAAAATTATATAAGGGCGTAAGCTATCCCTAAAAAATATATATAACTTTGAATAAATTAAATATAAAAAAGCCATTAAAATATTGGAATGCAATACAAAAGGAATGTAAAGCTAAAAAACTCTAGTAAAAACTATTGTAATGGCAAAATTGATACATTTTGCTTGTATAAAGCAGTAATACTAAGAAATTCTTAAACTATTTAAGTTAAAAACTAATTCACTATACTTTGACTATAATAAAATTCTGTGTTATACATATAGCCAATATATTTTTACTGTAATTGATTGTACAATAAATTAGATTAAAAATGTCTTTTTATGCAGAAAATATATTGAAAATTTTCAAGTGCAGTTTCTTTACATGAAAAAATAATTATCATGTTGCATGCAATAATACATAAAATAATAATTCAAATAAGATGTTATTTTATTTAACTAAAGCAGCACAAATTAAATTACTTATGATTTTTTAAAAAAATAAATAAAAAATTGAAGCTAGGAAGTTCAGCTTTTACTGCATAATTTTGCTTTTTTTTTCTGCAGCATCACATTAATGGGGGATCAATAACGAAATAAGTTTTTTTTAGTTATTTTTTAAGCTACAAGCGTAGAAAATTAGTCTGTTTAAAGCAGAGATCCAATTAAACAGAGTCCAGTGAAGAGGGATCCTACTGTACATTCATAAAACATTGTAAACAAGTGCAAATAAATAATATCTTCTCCTTTGCATCACAAACAATAAATGACTAAAAAAAATACTGAAGAGGTAAAAAATAAATAATTATAAGTTTATTTTATGCTAAGCCAGACCACCTGTGCAGATAACTCCCCCATCCAGAACCACTTGCTTCATTGGGATCAATTTCTAAAAATACATTTAAATAATTAATTTAAGATAAATAAAATTAAAATACTTAACTATAAAATCGCTACACAATTGATAAAGTTTTTTTTTTTAATGTATAAAAACCAATATACAGTAAAAACTCTACGACCGACCACCTCCATTAAACGACCACCTCGACTTGCGACCAATTTTTCAAGGCACCGATTTTTCCTCCTATGTGTTCAATGTTAAAAGTCACTCTGGGAGAGACCAGATCTCATTCCCCAAACGACCGGTTTCAAACCACATTTCATGATTTTTTTTTCCAACACATGTCAATTTTTTTATGAATTATTTATAAATTAGAAAAAGAGGTGGTTTGCGAAAAATCGAAAAAATGAAACACTCAGAAATTTCTTCTTACTTAAAAAAAGGTTTAATTAGTACATACTAGTTTGTGAAAAAAAAAGTTAGTGTAGTATTTTTTTTTTTACATATTTACTACAGTTAGTTCAAAAGTAAGTTAGTATAATTTTGTTTATATGTATTTGCGAATTAATAAATATATGTAATGATACATCGATTTTTGTAATTTTTTAAGGGTTAATAATTACGTTGTAAAATGATATTTCACCTTTCTAGCTAATTCACTTTTTGTACTCTAGGAGCGACCAACCTCCATTTACGACCGATTTATTAGGGAACCGGAGAATGGTCGCTCTTGGAGGTTTCACTGTATATCTAAGAATATAATGGATTTTTACATTTGTTTATTGAACACTTGCACATTTTACTACATAGTACCTTAACTTTGACCTAGAAATTTTATTACTACAAATGAATTTAGTTTTTACTTAAAAGTTGGACCGTTATTTTTTGATTGAAAAAAATTAACTTTTTTTTAAACTAGCATGGAAATTTTAATATAAAAACACATACCTCCTGCTAGATTTTTCAATTGCTGTTGTTCTTCAGGGCTTAACTTCAACATAGTTGTTAAAACTGGTATAAGCATAGCTTTTTCACTACCAGCACCCAAGGTAGAAAACTGTCAAAAAAAATATCTTTTTATAAACCAACATTTTTAAGTACTGGTGAATTTTTTTAAAATGTTGCAATTGAGTTATCAAATAAAGTTATTATTTAGTTTTATAAACAATAGTAATAAATAAGAATTTACAATAAAAAACAACTTGCATACTTCTCCAATAACCCATTTTGTTTTTATGCGACTCATAAGAAAAGGTAGGATATTTAAACATTTTAAAAAAAGCATTATATCAGCTTCTAACCCAATATTTCAATTAAAATTTATTTTGCTTTTTAATGCCCTTTTTAAATCCTATGTATTCAATAACTGAAACCAAGCCAACCTTAATAATAACGTTTTTCAAGTATTCTAAATTTTCAGCATGTTTCTCTCTTTCTTGATTTCTTTCGAGTCGCCTAATTTCTTCTTTCAGCACTCGAACTTGTTCGCTCATTCGTAAATTGGTGCTCTCGCTGTCATTCAAGACCTGGAGAAAAAAATTTCAACTTTTAAATGTCAGAAACAGTGCTTAAGGTTTCATAAGAGAAAATAAGACCTAGACCTCTTATCAATGTTAAAAAGTAATATGATCACAATCCAGGTTTTAAATTGTGTTTCATCTATGTCCTATGATATAAAAATAGACAACAGACACTTTTCTACTAACATACAGGATCATTGATAAATATATATTTTTTGCACAAATGATAAAAAACTAAGTAATATTATTTAACACTCTGAGGGATACAGACCGATAAACTTCTCACCTGAATGTCAGGTGTTCCAGCAACACACATGATTTATAAAAATTTATAATTTTTTCTTAAATTTACTAAATTTTATAATTTAAAGTATGGGTTTCTTATTATTATCCTCTGTTATGGAAATAAAATTTTAAGAAATTAAATTTTGAGTAAAAATTTTAAACTCATGCAGTGAAAACAAGTTTACACTCCAGCCAATTTGCTTATCCCTTAGGGCAGGGGTTCCCAACCTTTTTGCACCTGCGTACCATTTGACTTTTTGAGAAATTTTTGCGTATCACCAGGCCTGTATAAATATTTTAATAAATGTATAATTTTTACTCTTCTAAAAGTGTTCAACTGCTTTTTAATTGAAATTCCTGAGAAAACTTCATATTTAATGGTTAGATATTTGTTTATTTATTTAACATGCTTATAATAAAGAAGAAATAAAAAGATTAAAATGGTATTAATTAACAGTTTTATTCATTACCTATAGATCTATATTTTTTATGTACAAGAGTTCAGAAAATCCACTCTTACACAAGTAACTTGTAACAAATGACATCAAAAATAGCATAGATTGCCGGAAGGTCAAAGGGTACTAGGTTTTACATCCAATCCAGAAGTTAATTAAAGATTTCTCTTTCAATAATTTTAACATTTAAAATAATGAGTAATATGTTTGAGTGCTCACTGCTCATGCGTACAGAAGCTATTAATAGCATAACGTTGATCACATCACTTACGCGTACCACCTGAAATTTTCCTGCGTACCACTGTTGGGAACCCTTGCCTTAGGGGGTAAATGGACTAATTTTAACCGAAAATTAATTATGTCTTTTTAAATGGAAGTGCTTTTAATGGATTTTTTTAAAACTTGTGTTTGATATAAATAATAAATATTAACTAATTATTGAGTTTATAATGATTGTTAGTTCCATATCTGAACTATACTACTTACCTCACTCAAATGTTCGATTTGTTTATTGGCTGTGTTTAAATCACCAAGCATCTTTTCACAATCTTGATACTGAATATAATTTGTTGAAGCTATGATACAAATTTTTATTAGATAATTACATTTTTAAAACTAATTTTAATCATTTATTAAGTACATTTCTAAACATACTTTTTAAGAAAAGTAACTGTACTAAAATTCAATTACTCTTGCATTAGTTTTTTTTTTTTCAAGATTATGAATAAAATATGTATGTAAACATTTTAAAAAGAAAGAAATATCAAGAAGCAGTTACTTTCACTCTCAGCTGGTGATTGCAAGAGTTTTTCAAATGGTAGGAATCCTGAAGTTGGTATAGTGGAGAGTGATAATTGCTACAAAAGTTTAAAGAGTAAAAATTTTTAGAGTTTGTTATATGTAAAAATGTAGTTAAATTAGATAGTTAGTAGTATTTAAGCATACTTACTCTAATAGGTGTATCTAAATCATCAATGCTCTCTGATCCCTAAAACAAATTAGCATTATTTTCCCATTAGACTTGATAAAGAAAGTTTTCTGTTAAAATCTATCTTAATATAAGTATAAATACAAAAACATTTATAAACTATAATATTACTATTAATTTTGAATTTTTGTTATACTAAATTTTTAAATAACAAAAACCTACATTGCCAGTTGTCTATAATACACTAAATAAAAAGAAATATAAAAGTAAAGTTTACAATAAAAAATAACTATTTTATTAAAATTAGTATATTCATTAAAGTAGTACATAAATGGTATATTAAAAAGAAAAAAACTAAAATAATCATTTTATCAAACAACACCAGCCTAAGGCTCACTCTGAAAAATCTTTCAGCTTAAAACCCTCAAATACATAAACCAATATAAGAAGAGTTACAAATAAATGGATTTTCTAAATATTAAAAAAGGGCACTTCAAGTCAATTTAAAAATTAGTGTGGCACATCTTCAAACATCTTCACTTTTTCAAGCTATTTTGCATGTGTGTTAAGTAAAAAAAACTATGTGATAGTAAAAAAATAATCAAAAATAAAAAAAAAGGATCAATAACTTTAAAACACATTAAATTATTTCTTTTTGCGTGGCAATATTAACAACGATTGGCAAAAAAACTTGCCACATGAAAATGAAGCTTTCTGCTTAAGTTTGTCTAAATAAACAAAATATAAAATAATTGAAGACCCTAGTCTGAGCAATTTATGTCAAACAAATTACTTTACACAAAAAAATGAATTTAAAAAACTTAAATTTAGCAGTTTTATTTTTTTTAAAAATGTGTGGGTTAATGGTATTCACGTCATTAAAGGGTTAAGTTGCAAGATGTGTTACCTCTCCTTCCTGCCTTTCTTGTGAAAGAATATCAAATGGTAGTGGATTATCTTGAAATGTTGGTGTTGGAGGCAAACCTTGGGATTTTTGTTGGTCTCTTTGCAGTCGAGCAATTTCCATATCAGCTGACTCTAATTGCTTTTGTAACTCGTTTACAGCTCGCTTGTGCTCATCACTCATTATCTTTAGTTGTTTCTACAAATAAAAAAAATTACCGATTCTTTGGTATTAAAATATTTCCCATCACTGCAAAACCATTATTTTTCATATTTAAATAATTGTGGAAAATATGTTTTTTTTTTTAATTGTTCACTAGAAATAATAATAAGGGGATGATTCTTTATAAAATATTTTTGCAGATCAGAGAAAGTTATTAACTATTGATATGGTTTTGATGAAGAACTCAAAAAATTAAAAGCACTATTATAATGTATTTATCCTAAGCATAAAGGGGTTTTGTTTATAAAATTCATATGCTTTAAATTACCACAAATAAATTTGTGATATAACTAATTAACTAAAACAAAAAGTTTAAATTATTCAAACATTAATTATGGTAGTATAATTAAGCTTTTATAAGTCAAACCAAACTTCAGTTCTTCCCGATTAAAAATAAAAGACCCTGATACAGCACTTTGTAATATTATATAAAATCCCAATAAATTAATACACATAAAATTAGTTCTTCTTACTTTATATGTTGCAACTAACATCTCATTTTGAAGCATATGTTGGGAGGATTGCTCCTCTTGTGCAGCACGCAGCTTGTTTTTCTCTGCATTAATTTGTTCCAATCTGTTAAAATATATTCAAATGACAGGAATTAAGAATATCTACACCCAAATGGATACTAGAAAAAAGTTTCCAAAAAGAGTCTATTAATTATTTAAGATAAACAAATTTGATGTTTATAAAAGTTTTATTTAATGATCTCATACTAAGAAAACTTAATAATTGTAAATTACTTCTTGTCTCTTAATGCCTATCTCTCTATATTTTACTTGACAAAAAAAACTAGTTTTGACATTCCCTAAAAAATGTGTCTAGATTTTTGCAATAAAGAATATTATAAAATATAACTACTTATACTTAATGCAAACAGAATACTAAATATGATTATATTTGACCAATACGACCAGATTTTCAAAACCCGAATCTGAACATTCTATTTCTACCCCACCCCCAAACATATATCATACAATACTCCCTCCTCCCCAAACTTTATACAAACAATATAACTAATAATAAACAACTTATAACTGAGAAATAAATAATAAATAGTTAGCATTAACCGTATAGAAATCAAATACATATAAAGGGAAAACAAATATTTTAATGTTTTGAACAAAGAGTATTCAAAAAGAAATGTTGTAAAATCTAAAGTTTAGTTTTAGTTTTGAATTATCGTCGCACTAGAACTACACGAGGGCTATTGGTCACAGGCGTCGTATTTTAGAACCACAGTCAAGTGACGAGCCGACACCTGAGTAGACACTCAACTGTAAAATCTATATATTATTCATATATTTCTGTTTTTCAGGAATGTAAAAAACAAAGCGGAACATTTTAGCGGGACATACTGTACACAGGACAGTAAAACAAAAAGGGGTACTGTCCTGCCAAAAACGGGATGTCTGGTCACATTATGTTGGACTAGAAATAGTTCGTAAGTTCAGTACAAATGAAAGATGACAGTTATAAAGATATTACTAACAAAACTATTCAATTAAGATTTTACATCCTAAAGCTAAATTCCAAACAATTAGTGAACAGTTCCTAAAGACTTGGTAAAAAATTTACGATCCTATTTTTTTAAGCTTTAAATACAATTTAAATGATAGGTTATACATAATTACCTTGCTAACCACTCTGAATCTTTCTTTTCTCTATCTTCAATAGATTTGGAATGCCTCTTTAACAAAATATCATGTTCATCTTGCAGTGCTTCATACTCCATTGTTAATGCTTTGAGCTTTTCACTGAAAATTCAAATAGTTAAAAAATTCAGCAATAAAACAAATAGGCGTTCATTGAAAACTTTTGCGATGATATTTGGAACCTAAACATGAAAATAATAAAAATTTGTGAAAAATAAACTTTTTTTACATTAACCCATACACTATTTGTATTAATTAATTAATAGAATTATTATGTATCAACCTACCTCAAATCATGCACCTGCAGTTTAAGTTTATTAATAACTGTTTCTAATTTATCTTTAAAATCCTCTTCCCCAGATTCAACAGCAGGGGTTGATGACTTCTGCTGTTTAAGAACACTATGAACACGAACCTAAAAAATATTCAATGTAATATTTCATTAATCTACAATTTTAAATAGTAGGGGGCATACCCCCTGCTCGCTGTTGCTCGCCAAACCTCAGGAACTGCTTGCGCAGTTCCCTGTGGATCGCTTCGCCTTCTGGGCTCGCTTCGCTTGCTCACCATTGGTTATAAAGGAGCATGTCCGGCAATTTTTTCGCCAAATTTGGAAACCCTGCCAAATTGGTTTTATGGCAAACCTTGGCGGAATTAGCAATTGCATTGCATTGCTAATTTCTAAATGTCAATCCATTTAAATCCTAAATGTAGATAATTTATTCTGAAGTTTTTTTATACAAATATTTTATTAATTTTACGCTTAACGATTTAAAAAAAATATATATATCAATTATTCGGCATTTTAACATTACACACTTTTTATAAATCTGGTATAAAATGTAATGAATTTTTCCTGGTATGTAAAAGTTTATTTTCTTTTTAATTTTTGCAAAAATATTCCTTTTTAATAATTATCAAACATACTGCTAGCGTATTATGGCCGGTCTCGATTTGGCGACTTTCTTTTTATAGCCAAATAATAAAAATGTACTTAATATGGTAAACATTCCAGTTCACCTCAATAGATGTTTACATCAGTCTTGTTGCTATAGCAACCCTGTGTTTACTTTTTCACGAACGCCAAAGTCGCCAAATAGCATGCCGGCTATAATAAGGTATCTGTTCCTTATCAAATAGTTCAGTATTTTTTTATCTAAATATTTTGTTTGCATTAGATAATTTTATTTATTATGCTGTTTCTGTCAATTTTCTTTCATCATTTTGATTTTCTTTTTTGAAAAATATCTCTACGATCGCAACTGCCACGATAATTTTTAGTAAGGAAATCTTTTATGTTCCCTTCGGCAGACATTTTCAGTTTTTAGTAGTATTTGTTGTCATTTCAAGATGACAATAGATTTCGCATACACCCGGTTTGTTGCCATTTTGACTTGGCGACATATTTCGACTTGGCGCCAAATCCGGACATGGTCTTTTTATAAACCGAAATGGTTTAGTCTAGCCTTTAGTATCCTTTAAAAATGAAATAACTACAAATTAATGCTTAGAAAATTTTCTTTCATGTGATATATCCGACTTGTTTTGGTTGATTTTACGTGGAATGATCCATATGTACATTAAGTTATTGGAATTTATGTTTGAAAGAAAAAGTTTTTAAATAGATCATAGTAATTATTTTATTTTTTAAAGGATTTTTTTATTTTTAAAGCATACTAAAATTTTCATACATTAAACATCCCTAATACTATGCATGTTTAAAGTTAAACTTACCAATTCTATCCTAAAGTTGTTTTTTTTCAAACTAATAACGAATCTTAATAACGCTTAATCTTAAGGATTACAGTAAAGAGCAAGTGTTGCCATTGCAGAGTTAGAAATGTAAGGAAATTTGGGAGCTGTATAAGAGTATTATATATATAGATAGAAATTACATGAACATAGTAAATAAATCTTTACTTTATAGTTTTCGAATTCTTGCTTTATATCTTCAACTTCTTTGTGAGCAAAGGCAATTTCCTGTTTTTGACTAGAGATTTTAGATTCCAATGATCGGACTATTCTCTGCTGATTTTCCGAAGACGTTTTTAGCATTTCTTTTAAGTGCTGCACTTCAGAAGATGTTTCTGATAATTGTAACTGAAATTATAATAAAAATTTAAATGCCGAAATAAAAATTAGTAAAGGTTTGGGTATGCATTAATAGAAATAAAAGGGAACTTTGTTAAGATAATTTTTGTCATTAACAACTTTCGGAAGTATTTAAAATTTATCTTGCACCTATAAACAAAAACATTTTTTTACAATGTTATTATAGAAAGAATAGGAGTTTTAAAGTCATTTTACAAGGAGATTTGAGCAGTTAACGTTACAGACACCAGTTATATATTTGCTTGTTTCATACTTCATTGACACCTCACATTGTTAGTGTGAAACATTCATACTTATTAATGCAAAGAGGTAAAAAGACTTTTAAGGATCTTAAATAAAAGGACAGAAATTTTGGTTTTAAGAAGAATAAGCTTCTGTTTTTAAGAATTTCACAAAGGTAATGCTAAATTCTGTCCAAGCCTCCTGACTGTAAAGTATCTTTAAATCTAGAGCTATGAGCATGAGGTGCTAATAAGAGGACTTGCAAACCTTAAAGCAACTTAAACTTAAAATCTAAAAAAGTTGAAAATTTTCAGAGTGAAAAGATAGGATTAAATACTTTGCAGTTTTCTTCTTGTTGTGTAATTATTTCTAACTGCATTTGAAGACTTGATACGTTTTGCATTAAATCTTCCTTTTTTTCTTTTGCTGAAATGAGCTCCGATTTGGCTTTTTCTAATGCTTCTTTGAGGCATACTGCTCTATTTTCTTCAGTGCATTTTATGGTTTCAGTATATTCTAAAAAGAAACGAAGTTATCGACAATAAAACAAAATTAATTCGATAAAAGCTTTTTTAGTAAAATGAATATTTTATAATATGTGAAAAATATTTATTTAAAATGCATTGATGTAGTTATAGATGGGTTTTTGTTTACTCAAATGAGATATTTTATATAAAAAACGACAAGCACAGTATCTTATTTAAAAGAAATCATTTATTTTATTCGGTTTTATAGGCAGACAAGATTAATGCTATTATAAACCAAAAATTAATAGTTAAAAAACTATAATAATGCTATAGACTAATCCTAGGAAATAAATAGATGATTAGATTAAGTATTTTTCTCTTATACAACAGCTAAGTGACAAATACTGTAAGGCTATTTTTTGATAAGTTTACACACTTTAAATAAACTAAAAAATACTCATTTACTTATTTCTTCTACTAAGCTGTTATTTTTCTCTACTTGAGATTTAAATTTTTCATTTAATTCTTCAATTTCTTCATCTTTTTTCAAAATTTTATTATTTAGTTCTTGTATACTTTTCTCATAATCAGCCATTTCCAAATCCATTAAGTTTTTCTTTTCTCCTTCCTGTAATACGAAAAAATAGTTTTAAGCAATTCAGTTTCTAACTTCTGGATTAAGATTTTTAGCATATCTACAAACTGGTCTACTTTCAAGGATAAATATAAAAGGATGAGAATTAAGTCATCCTTAATGAGCATGTTCAGTCATTTGACTGAACTAGCTCATATTATCCATGCTATATTTAAAAAAATAAAGAATTGTGTGTCTGAAATATATATTCATGTTTCTTTTATAACAGGCTTTCCCATGTACGTATAAGAGATAAAATAAATTTGTAGGATTTGTATGTGCAATATAAATGAATTTTAAAAAATAAATAAGACTTATTTTATAAATAATAAAGAAATGTACTTACCTTTAACACATGATCCAATCGCCCTTTTAGCTTATTATTTTCTCCACTAAGAATATTTATGTTATCTACTTTTTGCTTAATAGAAGCTTCAAGCTCTTCAATTTTTGTCAGGTTATCTTTGTTTTTGCTCTCAATTATTATAAGTTTACTTTCCAAGTCGATGAAAGCTTTATATTTATCCTGAAAGAATGAAATCATGAAAAAAAGTTTAAAGACATAATATTATTCACATGGCTACACTTGAATTCTTTAAAATACACTAGTTAAATAGTATAATATGATTTTCTTTTTTTCTATATACAGCAGGTTTGGTACTTATTAATAATAAAAGATTTTGAGTTTGTAATATTTATCAAATGTTTCAGTGGTATACCTCCATCCTAAACTAATAAATAATTCACTATGTAGAATTTGGTTTTGTAAAAAAAAGTCTACCTTAAACCAGCAAACAGATTAAATGTCAACTACTATGAGATTTTTATAGAAGGGTTGAACTAAACAAATATATATTTTTTAAGCATAATACTTCATAGAATTTATAACTTTAAAATATACTAAGTGCAACAGTACTTCCAGATTATAAAATATTGCACCTCTCAAAGTAAATAAAAAATTCCAATAACTTGAAATAACTTAAAATAAATATGAGCTATACCTGTTTAGCAATTGTAAAGGTTTCAATCGTTGTCTTTGCTCTTGACAGCTGAGTTTCAATGTCTGAAAGTTTTTCTTTATAAGAATTAAGCTCTAGAAGAGTTGTGGAGAAGTCACCTTCTAGGCCTTTCTGCTTTTCTTTCTGGAGATCCAACTCATCTTGAAGCTTATCATATTCATTTTGCAAGCTCTGTCAATTAATTTGAATTATAGACAGTTATTATGAAATAAAAATAATGCTCTTTGAAATCCTCACTTACTACTTTTTAACTAATTTTTCTTATATGAATTTCGACAACTATAGTATTAATTATAAAATGAATTAATAACTAATAAGAAAAATTACTAATATCTTAAAAATATTACCTCAAACAATTGTTAGTAGAAAATTGTTAGAAATTAGAAATATTGTATTCAGAAATTATTAAAAGAGGTTAAGTAAAATGGAAGCTGTATTTTCAGATTAAATTTTAGTAATGAAGTTCTTCTTAGTTAATACTAATGAACTATGAAAGATTGAATTATAACAATACCTGATAATTCTGCACACTGATAATTTGTTCCGAAGAAACCTTCTCCAATTCTTTTTGTACTTCAGTCAGTTTTAATGCATACTTTTCTTTTTCATTTGTGATCTCATGAATCTATGGATAAATTAAGTACAAAATATTTAAAATACTCTTTAAATGTGTGCAGTTTCATTGATATATAAAATAATAATAATAATTACCTGTTTCTTAGTTTCCACCAATTCTTTTTTCATTTTCAGTGCAATTTGTTTAAATTTATTCATTTTGACTTCTGTATCTGCCAACTGACTCTTCAAATCTGCATCAGCTGTTTCTTTATCGCCCTTTTCAATAATATTTTCTTGTGGAGTTCCATCTATATCTTTCTTATTCAAATGTTCATCCAACTTTTTTTCTAAACTTTTTATATTAGTTTCTAGATTTGGAACAATGTTTGTTTTGTATAAACTGAGTTCGTTTGAATTTGAACCATAATTATGATTGAGGATATTTATTGCATTAGAAAATTGTTGAGCAGTTACATGCAAATGTGCGAAATCTTTCTCTAAGCAGCAACAGTCATTGTTACAATCAGTATGTGGTAAGCTATTGTAAGTAAGTTCATACTTATAAATATTTTCAGCTTTGTTTGCTGTACTTTCAAATTCAGCCTCATGAGATTCTTTCAAAGTTAACAGCCATAATTCCATGTTTTTAATAAAGTTATTCATATAAGAATTGACATGACTGATGATTTTTTCAAGATGTTCATTTTTACTATTTAAATTTTCATACATCTTATTTATTTTATTTCCTGTTTCAGCCGTGTTATTAGAAATTGTGCTAATTATATTCAGTGAAAATTCACTAAAGGAAGAAATGTCTAATTTAAGACTATTTTTTTCTTTGTTTAATTCATTTAATACATCCCTTATATGTGTAACAATATCTTGCTTAGCAATAAAGGCATGATCAAGTTCGTGTAACTTTTCTCTGAGACCGCTTACCAAAGCTTGACTATTTTCAAGATCATCAGTTTTATTTTTCAATTCCAAGTTTGCAGTTTCAATTTTTTCTAACAATGAATCCATCTGACAGTGTATTCCATCAACTAATTTAGATTTGTCATTTAATGTAGATTTAAGGTCCAAGTTTTCAGTCTTTAACTGTTCTACAAGTAACTGATAATCAATAGCTTCAATAGTTTCATGTTCTGAAGTAACAGCAGAGGAATGTGTGTGATCTTTGGTTTTATGTGTTTCTTCAGAACTTAAAACTTTACTTGAAGCTTTCTCATTATCAATAGATTGTGATGCAGAAATTGCTTCATCCGATGACATTCCATCAACCACATCTGCAGGAATAGATTTTTCATCAATTTCTTCAATGCTATACAACTCAGCACTTTTTACATGATGATACACATTTACAGAGCTTTGTGGAGTTTTCAAGTGTTCTACTTCAGAACGAAGTTCTTTAATTTCATCTTCAAGGAACTGGTTTAGTTCTCTCATTTGAAATAGTTCATCTTCAAGTGCTTGCTTTTGGACAAATAAATCCTCCATATCAATTTCAACTTCTTTGGATTTTATTGCATTAGAATTAGAAAGGATAACTAAATCATCTACAAGTGTTTTAAGCATACTAATATTTTCAGTTAATGGTTTTTCAGCTTTATTAGGATTAACTGTTTTTTGCCTGACACCTTGTTTGATGCCTATAGTTAATAACTCAATTTGAAAATTGACATCATCTAGCTCTTTACATCGACTTTCAAGTTTTTCACTCAATTCATAATTCTGCTTTTCTAGAGCGTCAGAATTTTGCTGGAAGTTTTCTTTTGAAAGTTCTAAATTTTCAATGATTGCTTTGAAATTCTGAATTTCTCTTTTTAAATGCTCGATTTCTTCAGTTAAGGAATTACATTTAGCATTACTTTCAGAGTTTTCTTTTTCTAAACAAGAATTTTGGTCACTCAAAATCCTATTTTTCTCTTCTAAACCGGATAGTAATATTTTAAATTCCATTTCTAATTGAGTTATTTTATCCATGTGATAACTTTTATCATCAACTTCATTTGCAGTATTTGTGTGTCCATCAGTAACATCAGATTCCATTGCAGAGTTGTTCGACAGCATTGATTTTTCGTTCTCGTAACTTTCGATCTTGAGTTTCAGAGACTCATTTTCAGAAAGGGTCTCTTCTACCAGAGCTGCATACTCATGGCATGTTTCTTCCTTCTTTTCAAGCTCATTTTTCCCTGCTTGGATTTCAGTCTTCAACAGTTCCATCTCTTCAACTAGAGATGTACATTTATTGATACATGCACACTTTTCATTTTCAAGACACAAAAGTTTTACAGTTAAATCCTTTTTCTGATTTTCTAGGTCTGATAAAAATATTCTAAATTCTGATTCTACTTCAGATACCTTTTTATCATGATAACTCTTTTCTACCATTTCAACCAATGTGTTAGTACTGCTATTAACAGTTTGAAATTTTACACTGCCCATATGAGGTTCAATGCTTTTCTCATTTTTAAACACAGCAATTTCTGTCTTAAGTGACTCATTTTCAGCGACAGTTTCTTCAATCAAAGTTGCATACTCTTTACAAGTTACTTCCTTATTTTCAATTTCCTTAGAAAGAGACTCATTTTCTATCTTCAATTTTTCAAGCAATTCACATGTTTCATTACATTTCTCACACTTTTCATTGTTATTACCAATGTCCTGTTTTTCTGATTGTGTATCACCCTTGTCCTCATTCTGAGACATTCCAGTTATGTCCCCTCCTGCAAGTAGACCAAATTCAAAACCACCCCTGTCCTCAGGAAAACCTGTTTCAAAATAAGGATGTTCCTTTTCTTTCTTTATTTCAGATGGAAGTTCTGAAGAAATTTTCTCTGTTTTTTCAATTTTGTTTTCTTTGTCAGCTACTTTTATTTTTTCGGTTGTACCTCCCTGCAGAAGGGCAAACTCGTAATCAGTTTTGTAATCTCCCAACGAAGATAATCGTTCAATTTCTTCCTTCAACTCAGAATTTTCTTTTAAGGCTGAATTTAACTCTAGGCCCCTTTTAGATTTTTCATCAAGCAGATAATGAAGTTTTTGTGTCAAGTTTTTATTTTCAGTTTCAAGATCCTCCAATGCACTTTTCAACTTGGAATTTTTGCTTTCTGCATCAATGAAGTTCATCTGCAGTTCTTGGTACTCTTCTCTAATGTACATCAGTTCTTTTGTATCAGGGACCTTATCCAAAGCAGTGGGAGTTTCAAAAGAACCTTTATTTTGTTTTAGTAAATTATTCTCTTCTTTCAGAATGTTTAATTCAGTCTGCAACTTTTGGTTATCAGCAATTAGGAAAGATAAGTCATCGGTATGTGTAGGAAAAACTCCATCTGATGTTTCTTTTGAGGAACTTAAATTTTCAATCTTAGTACAGAAATTTGAATTCTCGACTTCAAGGTTTTTCAAGTCGGTTTTTAAGTTTTCAATAGCAGAAGTTAATGAGCAATTTTCTTCAATACAAATGAAATACTTCTTTTTTAAATCTTCAAATTCTGCAATTTTTGAATCAATAAGCAAGTTTTGGGATTTTAGAGATTTAAGAGTTGAATCTCTTGCTTCTGTTAAAACAATTATTTCAGCATCTAATTCCTGAAGAAATAAACATACAGGTCAACTACATGTACTTAAAACTGACATAGAATTTTAAAAAAGACATTACTTATAAAAAATAAAGTTACACTAAATATTTTTATACAGACTCAATAAATTTTTGATTAAATATTACAAAGTAAGTTTTTTTTCAGAGTTAAAATTTATCAGGATTCATAATAATAACTATAATTTTAAGTTTCAAATTATGTTAACAATTAAATTTAAGAGCAGCAGTGCACAATTAAATAATAGTTACTGTAATTATGTTTGAAAAAGCAAGAATTATTTAATATCAGGTTCTTTATAAAAAGGTCTTTGTAAAAAGGATATTAATTCAATTTATTAATACATATAAATTGTTTAGTAAACAAATACCAGTTTAGTCTTTTGTATTTTCGAGAGTTCATCTTGGTAACAAACACAGGTTTCTTTCATTGTATTTAGCTGCATTGATAGACATTGTAATCTCTCATCATTTTCATTTAAAGATGAAATGTATTTAGTTTTTTCAGATTCAAGAATTTTTAACTTTTCTTCCAGCTGTTGTATTTCAGAATTATTTTCTTCTTTAACTTTTTTCTAGGGCACAATAAGACAATTAAAGATACACAATTTTATCATAATATTTTAATTTATTAAAAATATGAATAGTTAAAATGTAATTCACGTTTTTAACGTTATTGAACATTTCAACAATCAATAAAAACATAATGCTGATTTCACTAAAGGAATTCATAATAAGCACAGAAGACAATTTAATAAATTATAATAATAATTCCAAATAAATCAATGTATCTCATCGTAACATAAAAATACATTCACATAGAATTTGAAAATAACCTTCTTATTTCCCTTACACTATAATTATAACACACAATACATCATTTATGGTGGTAACTAGTTAAAAGAATCTGCTTCACTGGGTTTCTGTTTCTTTTAATACTCTTCCAATCAGTTGCTAGATTTAATATTTTGCCACTGGTCATTGTATGCTTCTTTAAATTTAAGTTTATATTATTACATGACCAAGTTTCCAACATGATTAATTTTAATAAAAACACAACACGAGAAAAGGGACAGCCACAATATAGTGAGAGTCTTAGTTTGGCAATTAGCTTTATGTTGCCATTCAATGAAATCGGGCAAATCTGATAAACATTCCCCTGAATTTATCTTGATAGATATTGCAAGCCTACTTTAATTTTTCATGATCACCAAATGTTAAAAGTAAATGAAACAGCCCTATAGATCAAAGCTATTTTCAAAAAAGGAGAACAACTGCCAACTATCAAACAAGCATGATTCAACAGTCTTTGTGAGTCAGACAAAAATACAAACTTTGTGCTTTATAGTTTAGATTTAGAGTGTAAGGTAAAATCATGACTGCTTGAGTTATATCAAGAAATAAATCCGTGTAAAATTAACAGAGATTGGAAAGTTACTTTTAAAAAGTAACTCTGTTACAGTTACAACTACTTTATCAAAAAAGTAACTCTGTTACAGTTACAGTTACTTAATATGAAAAGTAACGCATTACAGTTACTTAATACGAAAAGTAATGATTCACAGTTACTTTTTTAAATTTCAAGTTATAAGAAAAATTGAAATTTAGCCATCTTACCATTTTTCAAATGAAACCACGATTAACAATACAAATACACAAACAAAATGCTGAAATTATAATTAATAGACATTTTTTTAAAAAATTAATTTCAATCCTGTATTACGCTAATAATCAGCCGACGACGTCCATCAGCAAACTCGGGCGGGTTACTGACAGAAATAGGTGTGGACGTGCCCTCTCTCTCCCCCTCCCCTTCTTCAAGGGGAGAAACTTTGTTGTTGGTTATTGTTGTAGAACCCATTCATGCAACACAAAAGGGTTTGCACTGGTCGAAACTTTCCGAACGACAACCGATAGCTAGCGTGATTTATTTCAAAACCCTTCTTTTCGGTAGATGCTTGTAATTACGGGTCTTATAATGTGATACTTGGAAAGGTAAACAGACAAAGAGAAACATTCGTACTTTAACAATTCTTGCTGAAAGATGCCGTCACGCCTTTAGCAGCCAAAGTGGACAATGCTTATTTGCTTTACCCCTCCCAAGAAAGGCCCGTACTTCGGGAATGCGAAATGTTTCATATACATTCTTAGGAGTGGAATTTCAAAATTAGCATCAGACAGCCTTCGGAAAGTAACGGAAAAGTAACGAAATTTTTCGTTACCGCTAAAAGTAACTAAGTTACAGTTACAGTTACTTT
Source organism: Oedothorax gibbosus (assembly GCA_019343175.1). Classification (NCBI taxonomy): domain Eukaryota; kingdom Metazoa; phylum Arthropoda; class Arachnida; order Araneae; family Linyphiidae; genus Oedothorax; species Oedothorax gibbosus. Next base: position 18,045,928 of record CM033280.1, read on the forward strand.
CTGAAAAATGTAACGGCGTTACCCAACGTTACCTAAAAAAAAGTAACTGTTACAAGTAACGGCGTTACAAGTAACGTGTTACTCCAATCCCAGAAAATTAATGTAGATTATAAACTTAATTATCTAGTTTTTATAAATAATTTGTTTTTGTTATACATAATTTCATTAATGAATAAAAATTACATTTCATTTTCCTCTTTGTATTTATTCTAAAATCTTATTCAAGTTACCCTGATAATCATAGACTCTAGATGATGATGAGAGAGAAAGGCCTTACTGATACAAATAAATTTCTTATAAATTTGAAGTTAAAAATACAGGAACCTTACATTTTCTTCAGTCAAATCAGATACCCTTACTTCCAGATTTTCTATTTGCTGTTGCAATTCTATTATTGAAGATGATTGCCTTTCTTGGAAAAGTTTCTTTTCTTCTTCCCACGCAGCACATTTTTGATTAAGTTCTATTTATAAATATATAATATTTTAAAGATAGCTTATGCAGTAAGTACTGCATTGATCATTTTATGATAGTAAATATTGTTGAAAATAAATACATTATACAATATATATGGCTTTCTTTATTGTAATAATGTAATGATTAAGATTTAAATTCAACTAAAGAAATAATAAAATATCTACAATAAAATATTAACAAGAAATAATAAAATATCTTGAAATAAACAAAATCAGACATTTTTATTTACCTTGATCGTTAATAAAGAAATATGAACCATCCAATATAAGTAAGTTTTAATCAGTTTAATAATAATAATAATAAATAAGCAATTATTTTACATAACATACGAATTATTTTACATTGCATTGTGCCTTTTTTTAACAATTAAGAAGTGAGTCACAATTGAAGAGCTTAGTGGAAGAACGTGCTAAGTGACAAAAAAGTGAAAACGAGAAAATAAGCTTTAAAGTTTTTCGTTGACACTCAGATCTGTTGTAAACGGTTCTTGCAAACGGTAAAAAAATATACTTAACTTTAAGTTTATGAAAAAAGGGAATCTTTCTATCTTTAAAGGATGGAATAATATGTTCATTGACACAGAAATCTCATTTTTTTCAAAAATGTCACTTAGCACGTTCTTCCACTAAGCTCTTCAATTCAAATAAAAGCACAAAATAACTAAGTAAGTACTTGACGAAACTCATGATAAAGGTATTAACTGAGTAATTTTTACATCTTTAATAAAACAAACTAATGTTAACTATATTTCTCACAATTAATAAAAGAAAGAGTACTAGGTTTGGATATAATCTATCAATTTAGCATTTTTTTTAGATTTGTTTTTAAAAAAGGAAATACTTGATGATGTATGAAAATATTTTAGTAAATAAAAGTTAAATTAGCTAAATAAAAATATGTTGGATTAATAATAACTATAAACTTAAACTATAGTAAGATCTTTGTAAAATACACTAGGTGGTGTATGTATATGAATTTGGAAGCACACAGATCAAAAGGAAAAACTAATAAATTAGTAGTCAAGTTTTTTTAATATATAACATTTTATATATAACGAGCAGATTTACTTAGTAAAGAAAAGTTTCATACCATCTGTCTTTCCTTTAGCTTTCTGCAAGAGTATCAATTGCTTTTTTACAATTTTTACGAGCTCTTCTTTGCTCTTTTCTTCCAGCTACAACAAAATAATCATGCAATACATTTATCAAGAAAAAAATTTAGATAATGATTTTATTAAAAAAATATACAGGTAAAATTTTTGGTCGTAATAATTTTTAGGATAAAATTGAGAAATTTTATTTTGAAAATTACTAAAACATTATTTTATATCTATATACAGTACAGCTTAAAATATGAAAATTGACAAAAAGGAAACAAAAATTTGTAAAAGTCGAAAGCATTAAAATATAAGTTGTTTTCTTTCTTTTACAAAAAAAAGATTGAAACTGTGTGGATATGACATTGAGAAAAAAAAAATCTAATTTTTTTTTGCAGCTCATTATTTGAATTTGTTTTCTATATCTACAAATACTTAAATTTAAAAAATAATAAGGGAAATTTAACTTTTTATTTCAATACTTGTGTGTATATCAACCAAAATTTTGTATTCAGCTGCAATCTAAGATATTAATGTTTTATTGTTTGTAAAAAAATATTGCTTTTAATATTCATTTTTGTGATAATCTTATAAATAGAAGTTTTAGACATACAAGCGTTTTCTTTTTCGTATCTTCATTTTCAGTGGGTGCATCGGAAGACACACTTGCCATTGTTACCTGGAAAAAAAGGATGATTCCATATTGAATTGATATTTTAAAACTTATTTCTTAATACTTTGTTTTCTTTAAGACTATTGATTGTTTTGCAAAATGATATCAAACTTGATTTTATAAAATAAAAATGCCTAAATATTAATTATTCAATAAGGGTTCCATATAATAAATAATCCAATGGCAAAATGTGACCTGTGTTATTTTGGTCATGGCTATAAATTTAAATCAATTGTTTAACAATGCCTAGGCTTCGTTTTAAAGACCAGGGTGGTGATTTTTTTTTTTTACCTTTTCTAGAACACTTCATTTACATTATTTAAGAAGAATAAAATTTGCCTTCGAAAACATTAATGCAGTGCAAATTAATTCAAATAAATTGATTTGATAATTTGATGATTTGTGGTTTAGTGTTTTCCACAACCATTTAATTAAGTTCAATAAAATTTTATAATTACTTATATCCTTACTGGGCAATTTAATATAATATTCCTTTTAAAAAATTGTGTAAATAAAATTTGTTTGTCAAAGCAGACTTTTCCTTTTATGTAGTTTAACTCCCAAGCAGTTCTAAACAGTAACACATTTTCATATAGAATGCAATTTTGTTCGTTTTAAAATAAAGTATAGAATTTTTTATTTTAGTGCTTTGACTAACTCAATAAAAAAGTATAGATTCCAATCTGCATAAATAGTGTAAACTTTGTCATTTTAAAGTTATGTTTCTATGGTTAAAGATGTTTGTAACGTAACTTGAACGTTGAACATTTGCATTGCATTAAAAACTTATGAGGAATTTAATGCAAGTTATTTTTTTAGTTACTGATCAATATAGCCAAAACTATCAATTCAGTTAAAAAAATTTGGATGGAAGTTTTTGAGGATTTTCAAAACCTTCCTTTCTGAAAGACAATTGCGCAAATTATTTCCAGGTATTTGGTAAAAAAAAATCGAAATTGAACATTGATTCTCTAAACAAATGTTGTACAAATTAAGTTTATAACACATGTACAGCGCATTGCGAATGTACATTAAGCCTTTAGTTTTAAAAACATGGTGCATTGGATTGTTAAGTGCAATCTGATAATAAAGTGTTTGAAAAAAGGGCCATAAATCAGTTTCTTTTTTAAATCACTCTCGCAATTTTAAACTTTCGTAAAGAAACATTTGTTCTGTAATGTGAAACTATTATATAGCATCAATGGTCAGTGTCCAAAGGAAATTACTAATTTTTAAAAACTGAGTTTTATCACACTGTGCGCAGAAAAGTGATCTATCGGCAAAAAGCTATTTTTTTTTTATCTGAAGATTATTTTCTCCATTGCATTTCATTACAAAAAAATAAAAGATCCGCTAACTGTATCCAAACTATTCTACCTATCGATTTAAGATTTGTTCTAATCTCTAGATATTTTAATCATAAATATTTTTGCATTTACTACTCCAAAAGTTATATTTGTCTGATAGGTCACTTTCTCATGCATGGTGTATATGTACTAGTTCATTGTATGAAAAGAATTTAAGAATCATGAAGAAAAGCATATACCATTCACACAAAATAATAAATTTTTATTACAGTTATTTAAATACAGAAAATATTGGTGATTGCAACAGCAAATGTATGACAGACAAGCATAAAACCAAGCTAATAATTTAAAATTTTATTTAGGTATACACAAATGACATTTAATAACTAGTTTCAAAGAAATATGGATGCCATTCAAAAACCTGTACTGTTAGAATTTTGAAGACATATTGGGCCAATTATTTATTAGACATATTATAGGTTAAACCAATTGAAATTTGAATCAAATATAATAAAATTAAATGATATTATTCTATTACTTTTCTTGAAATAATAAAATTTGCTTATAATTACTGTTAACATATGTTGTAGTAAAATAATCAAAACTCTGACAAGTAAAATTATATTGAAGTTTACACAATCACCTATATTTCAATAAACAGCAAGGTTTTGTGATAGCATCTTCTTTGAGTCTTATATCCAAGTTACAAATGGTATTGAAAAGAGAGAAAGAAACTAATTTTCGTACCGCAGTAGAAAAAGTCCAATTGTCCTATAATAACATTTCGGACAATAATTTTTTTTTTTACTGTGGTACTGATTTGTTAATATCACTGGTATAGACATTCATAAAACATCAAAGATGACAAAAGTAGGTACAAGAACAAGCGAAGTCTTATGCCTTGTGTCTTCTCCTCAATTTAAAAACGATTTTATAAATAAAAAAAATGTGTCAAAAAATTCCATGGCCTAATAAAATTAAAAAATACACAGTAAGTTTGGACACAAAATACTAACCATTTACATCTGGAATTCTTGTCACTAGACAAACATTTATAAAATCAAGAAAAATTAAGATTTGTTCAAAATGTTTGTACATAAATAACTTAAAATTTTACCTTAGTAGGAAAAGGGCCAATGCCTAAGAAAAATAGGATTATTTCCTTAGATACTTCAAACAAAACATGTATACTTATGGACAGAAGTGTCTATGGAAATCCATGTACAACCCCTCCATAGGACATGGGTAACCCTTTTCTACTAAAATACATTAAATCAAAGCAGTAAAAGCGTGTTTATCTGGAACACTTAACAATTATGTTTCTAAATGGACTATTTATGTACTTAAGTAGAAAAAGTCATTTTATTAGTACAACAAAGGATATTGACCTTTTTAGACTTAAGGTAGTTCCACAGTTTTTAATTCTAGCTTGGCAATATTTAAGGAAGGTAAGAATTTAAATTCTGTTAAACTGTGCCCTGGTAATATGCATTTGGTTTAATTCTAATGAGTTAAATAGGGACTAAATGTACTTGCAACTTACAGTATTGCTCGTAACTAACAAAACTTTCCAATATAAACTGGCAATACTACTATATTTAGCACCAAATCACCATTTTGTGAAAAAATTTATGCTAACAGAAGTCAATATTTTTCTATGGTTGAATGGCAGATAAAGAGGCTTTTACTAGCAAATTGTTAGTATAAAGGACAGTCAATTCATAGAACATTAACATTGCACTAAAACTATAGAAGTTATTAAGCACGAGATAAATTTCTTAGAATAAATTAGCCTTTAGGTTTAATATACATATTTATATTACAATATTTTATCTGTTTAAATGTTTTTTTCTCTTTACATTTTTAAAAATAATTTTGTATTTCAATTTTAAATGGAACAAACTAAAAGTAGGATAAGTGAACTAGTGCAATTCTTTCTAATGTCAACAAGTTTAGAAAGTATGAAGTATATCACACTCTTTAAACTTTCAAAATAAATAAAATCACAAACATTTCAAGAAATACACCTATAAATAATGATGAAATTTTAAAATCATTAAAATGAATGGTAGAAGAAAGTAAAGAACATACACATTTAACTTTTAACACAAAATAATATATATATTTTTTAAGTTTTGTATTTAGAAGTATATAAGTGTTAACTTTTTAAACTAACAAAAGATAAAACAGTATCTAAATGGAATATTTTTAAATGAACAACTGTTTTGCATTTAAACAGTCAACAATATTCAAATTGGATAAATAATAAACTACATGCATTCCATTATAATCTACTTTCAATGACTGGCAAGGAATTACAGTTGATACAGAAGAACTTTTTATGTGCAATATCATATAATACCAGTTTCCCTGCAAATACACTTCCTGGATAATATTCCATACATAACAAGATACTATTCAATTACAACAATAAAAGTTCTACTAAGTGAAAATACTTTTATATCTGGCAAACCATCCACAACTGTAATTAAACACGGTCAGATAATGAGCAGCATTTAAAATGAAAGCCTTACATACCATAAGCATTTGTCTGTTCTAAATAAGTGGACATTCTCATAAAGTGCTGCCTCTAATAATAATGAAAAGGAACTATTGATCAAAAGTATAAATAAGAGATAAAGGCGATATCTCTCGATTCTTTTGGAATCACATCATGCTCTGATTTCGCACTCTCACCACACATATACTTTCACCATAGATAGCATGATGCAGAATCACCATTATATGCACAAAATGCATGCACAACCTTATTTCAAGAGCCTCGAACAGGCCGGTACATCGAACTTATTTCGGGACGTAGGTGTAAGTACGGGAAGGTGAACGGAGAGTCAAGGCAGGCGTCTCGGGAGGAGTGCCATTGAGGAAGTCCCAGATGAGGATGGTGTCATCATGGGAACTGCTCACAATCTGGAAATCATCGAACTGGAGACGGAAAACGCGACCAGAGTGCTCCACAGACGTACGGAGACACAGAGACCCCGCTGGAGCTCGCGGGTCAAGGGCAGCAGCCAGATCCCACACTTTAATCTTTCCGTCGTAGGCCCCGCTGACTATTCTCTTGTTGTCAAACTGTATGCACCGTACGAGTTCTTTATGGCCTTCGAGAGTCCGTAGACAAGCACCGCTCTCAATGTCCCACAGTCGGATGGTGTTGTCCGAACTGCCGCTGACGACCAGCCGGTCTCTGTACTGAAGACAGGCGATGCCCCGCTTATGTCCGTTGAGGGTACGGACGAATTCGCAAGTGGAGGTGTTCCACACCTTGATAGTTCTGTCACCAGACGCGGAGACTATGTATTTCTCGTCAAAATCTACGACATTTACAGCAGCACGGTGACCAACAAGTACTCGTTGGATCGTTATTTCGTTCGGGGAAACCATGTTCCAGACTGTAATAGAGCGATCCTTAGAACAAGTTACCATCATGCCGTTGTTAAAACGTAGATGCAACACAGCCTCGCAGTGGTGAATCAGGGTGTTTATCAGTTCTCCGGTTTTCACATCCCAGACGCGGACGGTGGAATCGCTGGAGCCGCTGATGATGACTCTGTCGTCGTACTGGAGACACAAGACGGATCCGGTATGGCCAGTCAAGACTTGAATGCATTCCAGAGTGCTACGGTCCCAGATTTTGATGGTGTTGTCACGCAAGCCACTGACTATCTTATTATCATCATACTGGACACAGTAAACACCTTTGCTGTTTTCACTTTGGCAATTGATTCTCTTCAATGTGTGGCGCCCACACCGCCAGTTGGTTTCGATATTTTCGATATCCTGGATGATTTTGGGGTAGAGCCTTCGGTAGAACATGTGATCGGGATGGGGTTCGCCAGGCAAAGGCTTGAACAAATACTTAATCCAGCACCGCCGTTCCATTAGGCCTCTCCATAGTGAATCGGTTCGCACACATCTTTCAATCAATTTCTTCCAAAGCATACCCTCAGAAATAACTTGGTACCACTCTTTGCAAACAAGTTCGGCCGCGCATAGCGATTTCGCATCTAAGTAGGACAATATATTTTCAGCTACGTGATCTAACCCTTTTTTAGGTAAAAGGGATATAAAGTCTCTTCGAAGCATTGGTCTCAAAAATGAACTCACATGGCTATGTTGATGATGCAACATTTTACTCAAAAGCATTTCCACAAATTCAGTCTGTTCGGACTCGCTCCACTTTTCGAAACACTGCATACACAGATCCCGTTCTCGGACATAATCGGGTGAAGATTCTTTATAATTTCCGTATAAACACGTAGTAGAAGGGGGAGCCATTATAGGCATTTCTTCCGACATCATGCCTAATTCCATAAGACGAAATTAACAGTTTCAGTTCACGAAGGCAATCACACTAGTGAAGAAGCGATGACAACTGCTTCCACCAAACAAGATGTCCGCCGCGTAACTCTGCGCTCACACTACCATCGCATGACACATAACAACAAATACGCAATTCGGATTGAGGGCAGCAAAAACTTAGTCCCTTCGAAATATTCACTTTCTGCAAAAAATAATTAACGCAAAGTTAATTAAATGTCCGTTTTTTCGTGATTTCTGGGCACATTAGAGGGAAAAATGAATGCCAATTTTTTAAAACGAAGTCGAGGGTAAAATTGCAAAAAAATCATTGACGAAAAATTGGAAGTTGTAATTTTACTTATATACTCAAAAATTAATTAAAAAAATATTGTACTTACTTAATTAAAGGAAATAACATCAATTACTTTTGGAAAATCATAAAGTATTTCAGTAAACATAGAACACGTAGTTTTCGATTACGATTAAATAATTTATGCGTCAATTTTGAGATTACATGTAGTGTGTGGTGTACCCATCATAAAAAAAAATTTAATCAATTTCATTTCATTAGAAAAATATATTTTTTTTTTTGAAGGACAGTTAAAATGATTTAATGTTCAAAACTAGTTATACTACGAGTATTTAACGAAATAACTAAGAATATTGGAAGCATTACATGTTTGTTATCGGCGTGATCGACCGGGTTTTCTTATTGGTGAAAATTGCCATGTGATCACAACTGCCATATTTGACTGAACATCGCTAATTTGGCAATTTTAACTAGAATAAGTCAAATCTCCGGTTCGATGCAAATGGGGGGGGAGGGGGAGGGGGCAAACCTTTGCATTGAATAGGAGCCCAATGTTAAAGAGCAGTTCGATAAAAAAAAATATATATATATCGAAAGAAAAATAACTATCTTATTCGTAAACGACACGACAACAACAACTATTGTATTTTAATACAATAGTTGTTGTTGTCGTGTGACCAGGTGCAATCAATGATAAAAATAAAACATTAAACAAATATATATAAGTAGAGGGAGGTGGAAAATAGAATAGATTAGCAGGGCCTGATTTCCGGCAGGGCAAACGGGGCACGTGCCCCCGTTTTAAGGAGGCCCCCAAATTTTGTTCAAAGTATGCAAAAAAATATAATTTCATGAAAATTATAATTTTGAATATGAAATTGTGTTCAAACTGGGATTTAATCAATTCACAAAAAATACATGAACACTGATATGTAGAATACTACATACGAACATTTGAAAAAGATATGTTTGGGGGGCCGGCCCCTAAATTTGCCGGTGCCCAGGGCTGCAGGCGCGCAGCCAGGGACAATTTATGGAAATTCAACTTGCTGAATCTGCCGAATCATACTACGAACATCTTTATTTCAGTACATTGACCAAATAATAAGTGAGGTGGAGGGGAGGTTTGAAGGTAGTATGGCTATACTTCATCAAAATTTCAGTAGTTACTTCCATGTTACTGTAATAATTCTACTTTTGCTGCTGTAAGTGGGGCTGTGAAATTTTATTTTCGAGCAGCTATTAATTAATTATTATGAGTGAAGTTGATCTTTGGAAGAAAAAGTGGGAAAGAATTGATGAATCTCAAAAGTCAACATCAGCGATTGAAGCTTTGAGTGTTCCTGAAATTAATATTATTTTCCCAAACATTGCGAAAATGATTATTTTTTTTGTGTTCTTCCAGTAACTATACAACAAAAGCTGAAGTAACTTTTAGCACTTTAATGCGGTTAAAGTCTTACATGCGTTCTACGATGGGAATTGGGAGATGAACGTTTATCAAATTTGGCAGTAATCTCCATTCACAGGAATAGGAAGGTTGACATTGGAAAAATAATAGATAAAATTGCACTAAACAAAAATAAAGGAGACGGAATTTTGTAATTTGATAAATATTAACAAGAGTTTGTGTAGTGCTACTTATTGCCATATCAATCATTATTTGTGAATTTTAATAAACCAGCAAAGATGTTACTTGTATCATACCCATTTCTATTTTGAAGCCCACAAAATAAATCACTTTCAGGCAAACAATTATGCGTATTTATTTTGAAACATTAATGATCGTTAAAAAATAATAAAAAGAAAACCAAGAAACTGTTTATCTTTTTATAAATTATTTTATTTGAAACTTGAAACATGCTTTTGAATTTAAAGTATCTTTTGGGACGAGGGTTTGTTTTTAACAATTGACGGAAATGGCAATGTTGAAAATTTTGCTTTGTCCCTTAGATTTTGGAATTCATTCAATTTCTAAGGTAAATTTTAACTAACCAAACTTATAGACATATTTTTTAAAGAATCGCTGTTTAAACTTTCATAATCGTAAGTCAAAAAACGACATCACAGATATCAGAGAGTTGTTTTAAAACATTTTACTTCTTTTCAACCCCTTTCAAAAATTTGAATTTTTTTGGTTTTGATAATTTTCTCTTGGGTTCCAATTCCAATGTAAGAACTATTTTTGTGCCAATTTTCAGAATTCCAGTAATTTTAGGTTCCTGGAATTTTTATCGACTACTATCACTTTCTTAAGCGTTTTTCCGAGCGGTCTAGTTTGATTGTAAAAGTAGTATATTTAACAGTATATTATCCAGACCCTCAGGCATTTATGTAACAGTGCCCTTCTGAAGGTAAGCCCCCTCCTTGAAAAAATCCTGGCTGCGCACCTGGCCCAGGGCCCCTTAAAGTAGTAAGTCGGTCCCTGGTTATTAGTTCCAATTACACCCGTTATGCCCTGGTCACCAAAAAAGTAATTCCATTTTTTAAAGATATGCAAAGCAGGTTAGATTAGTTTTGTAAATTTTTGCAATTCTTCATTATGTATGCGACAAATACATCGTATGCAAAAAAAATTACCACACGGCCTAGGTGCGAGGCAAATCTGAAGGACGGTATTTTAGCTGATAATTTTTCATAATTTTTGGTTAGAAAACGTACATTTCACATTCTTATAATGACGTCATAATCCAGAAGACACAAATTTGTCAAGGCAGGGGTGCCTACAAGGGATCAACGACGCAGACTGCGTCGTTTAAATTTTAGGGAAGGGTTGAATTTTTTATAAAAAAGTTATTAATAAACTGCCAATCTTGATAAAAAAAAACTGAGCTAAATCTTAATCTCACTAATTATCTGCCCCCCCCCCCCCCCGACGTAAAAAACTGGGGGGGGGGGGGGGACTCAGAACTTGTACTCCGGCAAATTTTTATGTGGTTTAAAATAAAACACAAAAAGTGGCAAGAAAATCAAAAGTGGCTGCAATTTTTGTATTTTTGTTTGCCTTCAAAGAATATGAATGGGTTCAAAGCAACACCAGGGGGGGGGGGGGGGGAGGAGTTTTAAATGATGTTCGATGGCGTCTACCAGACGTCTTGTGACAATTATTTCCAATAAACAATCCGATCACTGTAACACAGTTTAAACACTCATAAATCTCACGCAGTTAATAAAACATTTCGTTGAGTTGATGACGTTCGCATAGTTTGCCGATGGTATCAATGAGATTTTCCCGCCATATTTTGCAGCTGGCTCATAAATCTTTCGAACTTTGTATAACATTTTTAGGAATTAATGTAATAACTAAAATAAAAATAACTAAATGATTGCTTTAGAATCAGTAGGAAAATACTTGTCGTCTTGTGTCAAATGTGTGGGTCTGGGTGATTGAATATAATTAAATAGTTCAATTCCGAGTTTCACGGTAAGAATTTTGTTTAATATTTACTTTAATTTTTTTAAATTTTAGTTTTTTTTTAAAGTGAAACTATCTCTGTAAACATTATAAAATAATTCTGATTTGTTTGATAATGTCAAATGTGTTGTATTAGATAAAAAGCTATACCAAGGGAAACATTTTTATGCATCAAGAATTGAGGGAATGAATTGGAAGCCGTTTTTGATTGGATCACGTGTCCGGCTATTTTTTATTGATTTAAAAAATAATATAATTACATAAATTTTGAGCGGAATTTTTACCAATTATTTAGATTCCGATAGCTTTTGCTGTGAATAAAACCTTTTTAAAGGAAAAATAAAAATAGCTTGTAATTCCGTATTATAAAAGATATTCAAAAATGTGCTTCCCTTTTTCGATGAGGGGCAACTCTGCTTTGACCTATCAGTAGAAAAATATTTAAGAAGAAAGTCAGTACTAGGGTTTTATTTCTTGGGACAAAGTTACCAGTTACCTCATTCGATGGTACTTCAAATATCATTTTACTATAAGGTTTCCGATATACTCCATAAAGATGTAGTTAGAGGGCTACTTTGGTTAGGTACTCCATTAGTCCATATAAATAAAAAATCCTCACCGTTGTGTTTTTTTTTTGGGGGGGGGGAGGGGAGGGTATTTAATAATTTTCTAAGGGGGTTGCGTCGTTAGCTCTGGGGAGGATCGGCACCTCTGTGTCAATGTCACGATATTTCGCAAAGTCAAAGAAAAGAAATAACGAAAACTAGCCAATCACAAAATTCGGCGCGAATAAAGTTTCGGACGTATTTTTTTAATTTATTTGGAGGGTGGCGCCGTATATATTCCACACGTGCTATCTAACGATGCATATTTTTGTAAACGTTTTATTTTTAAGGTTTTGAGTTTGCTTATATTAAATCCAAGTAACAATAAGTGTAGTTCAACTCGGGAGTTTTTCGCGCCTTTCTCTCATATATTATACATCAAATTTCATAAGAAGATTGGATTATAAGAGTAAGTTATTAGCTTCCATACTCAATCAATAAATGAGTTCTTATTTATAAAATTTGCTTGCAATTGCTTCAATGATATTAAAAAACAAAAATAATGCGTTACAATTTTCTTAGTTGCTGTTTAAGTTGTTGATTTATAATATTTGTGAAGGGGGTGGCATTTTAAAGACTATCTTGTGGGTTAGTTTAGGTTGAATTATCGTCGTACAATAGCTACACGAGGGCTATTGGCGACGGGTGTCGTCGTAATATAGAACCACAGTCAAGTGACGAGTAGAAACCTGAGTAGGACCCAACGCAACCGTTAAGGGCGACATCGTACGCAGCGTTGGGATTTTGGAGCATATTTAACATGCACTTCCACTACACGGGGTATTATTCGTCGGACATTTTTTGGTTGCACGGGCCGTTAGTAGGTCGGCAGTTATTTTTGCGCGATGTTTGTGAGGATTGTGAGGAACTTGGCCACATTTCCCCCTCTTTTGACTGTTTGCGCCTGAATGCTTAATACAAATCTATTAAGGTATAATTAGTTCTGTTTTCATTAAATTTTAATTGCTGTTTAATATTTAAACCATGGTTTATTAGTTGTTATTTTTATATGAGTACATAAATGAAATTTTAAAATTATTTCACATTGGCGATTCGCGCTTGTATGACGTCGTAAAATTAGTTACAAATATGAATTAGCTTTCGTGAAGTTTTAAATATTAAATTATTTAATTGGTTAGCTTTTAACATGTCGTATTTAATTTGTTTGTTAGTTTCTACAAATTGTTTATATGTTAGCTACATTGAATCTTCGAAAATTTGCGTGAATTAACTTTTTTTTTTTTACTTTCATGAAATATTTTGCTAATACTTGTTCCAAACCTGTTATTTAATGCACTTAATTTCCTAAAAACTAATTTTTGTGCAATTAGTTTTGTATTTAGTACATTTTTATTATTTAAATTTTTTACAAATTAAATAAATAAATAATAAATTAAATAAATAATCAAATTAATTAAATAATTAAATTTAATATTCCGGTGCTAATCGTTTAATTTCTGTACAGCAAATAAGGTGATTTATTTTATTATTTTTGTAGTTAAATTTTAAATAAAAACATTCTACAATGGGGTTGTTTCACGTCGTGGATGTCAACCGAAGCAACCAATGATATCTTCGCAGTACGCAGAAAAATGATAACAATAGCGTTACATCTACATCATGTGAAATATTCCAATTAATTGATTTTTTCCTATTTATTGCACTTAATTTTTATTTAAAAAAAAGCATTAATTATCGATTTAACAATACAAACTTTAGCTATGTAAAATAAAAACTAATGTTAGTTTATAAATAGTAGTTAGTAAAAAAAATTAATAGTAAAAATTTGTATTTACTATGGAGAATTGAATTAAAAAATAATTTTAATTAAAAAGATATATTAAAAGATATTTTTAATAAAATAATTTAAGTTAAAAATAATTTTAATTAAAATTAATTCTAATTAAAATTAATTCTAATTAAAATTAATTCTAATTAAAATTAATTCTAATTAAAATTAATTCTAATTAAAATTAATTCTAATTAAAATTAATTCTAATTAAAATTAATTCTAATTTCATCTAAAAATATTTTTAATTAGAAATAATTCCAATTAAAAGTAAATTCAATTAAAAGAATTTTTAATTCGAAACAATTCTAGTAAAAAAAATAATTATAAATAATATTAAAAAATTGACCCTCCCCCCCCAGAAATTATTTCTAGTTGCGCCCCAGCACGATTGTTGTGTTCCCCCAGGGCGAATTTCTGGATCCGCCACTGGGCTCCACCCCAGAGCTAACGACGCAGCCCCCCCCCCCAAACTTTGGCTTCAACCCCCCACCCCAAGCCAGCCCTTGACACCATAAAAAATTATTACCCCCTCCCCCCCCCCAAAAAAAAGTCGGTATTCTATATTTATATGGATTTATGGAGTAACTAACGTAAGGGATCTATACCACATCTTTACGGTGTATACACAAAACCTTATGGTAAAATGATTATTTTAAGTACCGTCGAATGGGGTAACTTTATCCCAAAAAATAAACCTAGTACAGACCTTCTCCCGACAATATTTTTCTATTGATAGGTCAAAGCCGGGTTGTCCCTAAATTAAAAAGGCAAGCACATTTTTAATAGCTTTTATAATAACGAATTACAAGCTATTTGTAATTTCCATTTAAATAGATTTTTTTTACAGAAAAAGCTATCAGGAATCCAAATAATTGGAAATATTAATTTATTTTATTAGTTTCTTAGCCAATAAAAATTGCCTAAGACGTGATGCAATCAAAAATGTCTTCCAATTGCTTCCCTCAATTCTTAAATCTTAATGCATAAAAATGCTTCCCTTCGTATAGCTTTTTATTTAATAAACCATATTTGACATTAAACAAATCAAAATTATTTTGTAATGTTTATAGCAATAGTTTTAATTAAAAAAGTTACTATTATTTAATATATTAAAATTAAAGATAAAAAAATTAAACAAAATTCTTACCGAGAAACTCGAAATTCAGCTACTTAACTACATTCAATCGCCCACACATTCAACCGACCACAAGAAACATGTATCTTCCAAGTCCTACTGTTTCTATTGCAATCATTTAGTTAGTTTCGTCTGGAGTCTAATTTGGCAGGAAAAAGTCAGAAATATTATCAGAAGGTCATTAATTCATTGAAATGTTATACAAAATTCGATGCCAGCTGCAAAATATGGCGGGAATATCTCATGGATATGATTGGCAAACAAAATGCGAACATCATCAATTCATCGAAATGTTTTATAAACTGCGTGAGGTTTATGAGTCTACTGTAATTGTTTCAACTTTATTAGAGTGATAGGATTAGGATAGGAATAGGATATGGAAAATAATTGCCAGAAATATTCGTCTAGTAGACGCCATCGACGTAATTTATGTCCTCTTTTTTTTCTTAGTGTCATTCTGAATTAGGGTAACCCATTCATATTCACTATAGTCAAAACAAAACAATGTACAAAAATTGAAGCATTGAAGCCACTTGTGATTTCTTGCCAATTGTTCCTGTTTTATATGAAACCAAATAAAAATTCGCCAGGATACAGATCGCCACCCCCCCCCCCCCCCCCCCCCACACACACACTTGTTGGGTACCGGGGGGGAGGGAGGAGGAAAACTCTGAGAAAGAATAAGAATTTGTTCAGTTTTTTTAGTCAGAATAGACAGTTTATTAATAATTTTTACAAAACAATCCACCCCCCCCTTGTAGGCACCCCTGTCTTGGAGTTTTAGTACAGTGCATATTTTAACTCATTAAATTTTATTATTATCATTAAATTTAAAATAGATGAAATAGATGCATTTAATAAAAGTGTATCTTTGATGCTTCCCTCCGTTTCTAAAACAACAATCTAAAGTAAGTACTTCGGGGAAGTACTACTTAAATGGGAAGAAAAGAAGGAAGAGGGAAAAAATAGCGGGATTAAGAAAAACGGGAAAATTGCACGAATATCATTGGTTCAAAAGAAATATGCGGGAGTCATCATTTCATAGAATTGTATGTTATACAGACTGCGTATGATTTATGACATGATGAGGCCAGCTGCAAGTGTTTTATTTAAGCTTTAAAGAAGTGATAGGTTGTTTATTGGTGATAAATGTCAGAAATATTCGTCAGGCAGACGGCATAGCCTATTATCTATGGTCTTCTTTTCATAATGCTCTTAAGGATTTTGGTTACAATTTTTTATTCTTGAAGGTGGGGGGGGAGGGTTATGACCCTAGCCCCTCCCCCTAGGTGTCGGAGGGGGGGGGGCAGATGATTAGAAAAAACAAGAATTTGTTAGTTTTAACTAAGGCAAAATAAACCATTTACATATAAATTTTTCTAATTTTTTTTGACCCCCCCCCCCCTAAAATTTCAACGACGCAGTCTGCGTCGTTGACCCCCCTGTGGGCACCCCTGCTCCAACCTAACTGCGGCATTTCGGCTAATGAGATTAAAAAAAAAATGATAAATTAATTATTAATTATGACCCTCATATTTAGCTCTGTATGCTTAAAATAGATAAAATAATGGCTCTTTTTTGTTTTCATTGAATTTAAATTGCTGTTTAACCTTTAAATACACGTTTTATAAAAATTAAGCTATTTTTATATAACGAGTAATTGCCAAATAATTTTTTTAATATTTCGCATCGGTGATTTGCCTGTTCAACGTCGTAAATTTAATTAAAAATATGAATTCGCTTAATAAATCGTAAAGCTGATGATCTTCCAGGGTAAAACAAAAAAAGTTCTATCGAATACATATACAGAATGAAATGCAGAACCGATTGTCTTAAAAACGGAACTAGCAATAAATTTGGCTCTTTTGGCTACCAAAATATCACCATTAAGGTAACCTTTAATCTGACCAATAAAAGAATCCAACCGTTTACGTCTCTAGACGTTTTATAGACGACGATACCGAATCCAGAAACAAAAGCAGTGCCATCTATTGACAAGATAATAATAAAATTATTTAGTAGGGATGGAAGATGGCGACGGGATCGGCCTGCTCGGCAATTTTATCCGAAAAAGTGAGTTCCGATGCGGTTACTGACGAATCCTCTGAAAGTGATGGAGAACCAACTTCAACCAAACCATTCCAAAGAAGAATATCTACCTCAAAAGCTATTAAAAGTGGAGTGAGTAAATTTATTTTGGAATGACTTCTATGGGTCAATGGGCTGGATTGAATAGTTTCAGTATTTTTGTTTATGTACTTAGTTTTCACTTTATACTTATTTTAAAAAACATAGGAATATGTATACACTATGATGATGAGCCTTAAAATATAAACTACTAGATGCGAGATCATTAGTGTATATAAAGACTGGATTGATTAAGCGGAAGTGTCAAAATACATTTATCATTTTCTACTTGTAATCCTTTCGGTACTAATCTATCAAATATAAGTTATATTTAATGAATGAATAGTTTTTCATAATTGTTGAGATTGAAAAAGCCCTTAAATCTATTATTAAAATCTACAGGAATTAAAATAATCGTCCTTATCTCTGTTAAATGTGGGCGAGTCCATTTGTATATTTACTTTTTCTATAGGGAATTCTAATTACTTATTTTATTTTTTACTAGATGCTATTGCTGAATTCTATACAATACATTTAACAATCACTTTATTGTTGATGCATGGTATTGCATATAAATAAATCCATCTAGTTCTCAATGTAAAATTATCTGTGGTATATACATTTAACACATGCCTTTATATTATTATCCATGAAAATCATGTTTGCATTCATGTTTGGATATCATTGTAATTTGCATTTAGGAATGACATATATTGCATTCCCAAACATAAACATGTTAACTACTAAGCAAAAATGTGCAATCCCTGTCATACATTTAAATACAAATTATACTAATATTAAATGAAGCATTCTTCCTATATAAACTATTTCTAAGTGCTGTCAAATATTCCTTCATTTTTATCAAGGTTGGATAGTAATTCACAAGATTTAAATACTTAAGATTACTTGCTTTGATCGAGTACTCATACTTGGATAAATAAATCTGAAATTCGTTCTTTTTTTTAAAGTAATCAGTGCTATTTTTTTTAAGTATATTTTTTTCCTGACTCGTAAACTATTTTCTCTGTTGCAAATAATGTAATTAAACTTCACAAATGTTTTAATAAGGGTAGTTAGGTATTTTTATTGCATAATATTTGTCATTACTGGGCAAGAGTAATCATACATCTTAAATATCATGAGAGTAAATGACATCTTCAATCTTCATGTTGCGACTTAAAATTTCAAATTTAATGACATTTTGTAATCTACTAATACTTATTTGAATTACTTATTTTTTAGGGAAAAATAAACATCATTAGGTATACATGGTTTTAGAACTATATTGACCTTTTTTTATATAAATATTCAAATTAGCATCTCATTTAAAACTAGAAAAAATAGGAACTTGTTCACGATTAGATCTTTTCAAAAACTCAAGTTTACATACTTATGAGTTATCAATAAACAACATGAAATTGACAAGTGGTAATAACTTTTCGAAACATAGGCACCCTGCTGCGTATTTCTTTTGTCTCTTAACCCTGTAACATGGTCAATATTAATATATGACTCAGTAATTTTAATTTTAAGAGATGACATCTGAAGAAGTTACTAAAGTATTCCTGCATCAAACTGACCTATATTATATAAGTATCAAGCTGTTTAAACTGGATGCATATATCTTATGAATCGGCCCCATCTTCATGATTCATGACGTTGTTTAGTATGTATGCAATTAACTGGATTTGAAGTTTACTGCTGATAGTCTGATAAACTAGATAATCACTCTCATAATCGCTGAATAAATTCATTTTGCATAATTGGAATTCTGGTTAATTTCTGATTCCAAGTAGAAAAATGTTAGAGAAATTTAATAAATTTATAAACCTTGTAAGTATGCGAGTCAATCTATACGTCTAAAAAATACTTTTATCTCTGAATTTAATATCAATTATCGTTTATCATATTTTTTGTAAATATATTTCTTTATGTTTTTAACTTAAATAGCATACTAAAGTAGAGCATATTAAGTTTATATTAATTACCTAAGACAGATTTTAAATGATTTTTTTATTATTTATTCTTGTAGTTTAAGTTTAATATAATACATTCAAACATTATTTTATATTGCATAATTGCTAAATAAAATAATTTATTATTTTTCTAGTTTCAAAAGATTTGAGATATGATTCCCAAATTAGTATTTAACTTTTGTCCTAAAGAAGACCATACACTTAAGTTCAATCATGTGAACATGTACCCGATTAAATTAATTTTTTAAAATTACATTCATTTAACTACATCTATCATACTGCTTGAGCTTTACAGTATTTACATGACTAAACTGATTTGTTTCAGACATTAAAATACACACTACAATTTGAGTTCAATATTTAGGTTGGGAATATGTTTCGTAATTCAATCTGGATGATTAAAAATGGTGATGCAATAGTTCTTTGTTATCTCATTTGGTCTAGCTTCTGCAATAATTATTATTTTTCTTAATTAACGCATTTCAAATGAATCTTCTTTTCACTATTTTGCATATTTGAAATTATCCAACAGTTTTTTTTTTTCTTTTTGGTGCATAATTAATATCCAGCAAATATTTAGAAGATTTTTAAACCTCGAAAAGGGAAAAACGTTGTTCATAGTCTAATGATGTTTTAAAGTTTCACTCATGACTTTTGAAGTGATTATTATTATTTTTTTTTTGGGGGGGAGGGGTAATTATTGGGCCAATGAATGCCTTTAATTACAAAACAGAGATCTATAACTTCAAACTTATGTAATATATTCATATCATATTTAAAAAAAAAGAATGAATCATATTTAAAAAAATATTCATGTCATATTTAAAAAAAATAAGTATATTTTCAATGCATAAAATATGACTTAAAAATAGATCAAGAAACTAAATGTCCGCCGTTTAATGGAGTCGCTGATTAATTGAATCCGAAGTTTAATAAAGTCACGAAAACCGGAATATATTTAGAAACACGCTGTTACATTGAAAAACGCCATTTCCGAATCAAATCCCCTCACCTCCTTATGAAATACCACCCATGAATTCTCTTTTTAATGTTTTTTTTTCATTTTTAATTAGTTGGACTTTCACCTATTTTATATTTTGCACCTTTAATTCAAAAATAACTTAATTACCTTATTAGAAATTGAGGAAGTTTCAGAAACAGTGTTAGAAATTAGATAAAGAAATTTAGGAGCAATCTGGGCTATAACTAAAAAAAAAGAAGCTCCTAATCTAGAAGCATTTTTTATAAAAATATTTTTTAAATTTAATTTTAATTTTTTTATTCACAAATACCGAAATACATCGTGCTTAACTGGAAGATTTTAATATTGTCGAGTTTCGTGATTATCGAATCGCCATTCGAACTTTTTCGTTTTTAGGCTCACAGTAGAGCAGTGGACAAATTTAAGATAGGTAAAGATTTACGATTCCAAGAAGATTATTTTTTCGGTTATATTTTTGGAAACCAGGATTTAAAAAAAATGGTAATGAGGAGTTTGAAGTCGCAAAAACTTCGATTCAATTTGTTTTGTTGACGCCATAATGGCAGGATTCAGTCGCATTTTGCGACTAGCGACCTTTAATTTCGAACCGTGTTCAAAAATCAAGACAAGTTAGATGTCGGTATCCGCCGCATCACTCTATCCAGTTCCATAGAAGTGTAGTCCTTTTTCACTTATGACAGTTTTATGCATTAGAATAAATTTGTTTTATGAGTTGAATTATATTCGGGGATCAACGAGTCCATAATGAGTTTGTTCAGATTGCAGCGAATACCAATTCTTAGTAGATTAATTATTCAAGTATAGATCATAGAAAGTCGCCACTGCAGAGGAATTGCAATTAAAGAATGAAAATCCATGAGGAATACCGTCCGTAAGTATAGTACAATTGTATAGAAAATTTAACAAAGTAGAAGACAAATGAAGACTAAACAATTTTTGTTGGACAAATTAAATTACGCGAAAAACGAATTCAAAAAACGTTTTTATTCGGAAATGAAGGTGTTCGGAATTCATAAATTCGTCGTTAATGGGTTAGCAATTAAGACTAATGTTTTTTTTTTAAATTTATATATTGTATTTTTTTAGCATTTGCTTAACTGGTTAAACAGACAAGTAGTAAGTTCTAAAAATAATTTGCTTTTCTATTCATTTTAGCTTCCACACTACGTTTATAACGTAAAAAGTGGAAGGTTTTATAATCGTTCAGTCCGTCTGTCTGTCAGTCACCCACTATCACAGAAAGAACCACAAGTCCCATAGACAAGTGGGATACGTCATTTTGAAGCAAAAATCAGATTAGGCTACATTCCAAATTTCATTAAAAAGTTTAAATTAGAAGTTTATTTAAAATTTAAATAACTAAAAATTTAATCTACATTGAAATAACATGCAAATTCCATTTTTATTCAATATTTTCACTGTTGTCATTTCGTTAAACGTACGAGAAACTTTCTCTCTATATTAAAAAAAAAGTAAGCTCTTTTAAAGTGTCCGGAGCCCATAACATCATGAAATATTGATCTTAGAAATCCAAAAATTTTTGGGAAGGTGTGTCTCCCTAATGCCTCGACCTAAATTTTTTTGTTTTTCAAATTTCCAATAAGTTTTTTAATTAAAATTTACAATAAGTCAGCCACAAAAAAAATCATTCCTTTTCTGCAAGACGGCCACAGAAATGTATGATTTTGTTACGTTATTTTTAAAGAACAGTTGCTCTCTTTTCTGTTCTTTTAAAAAGAACAGTTCTTTAACTTGTTCTTTTTACATTGGTTTTGTGTTTATATATAGAAAAGGTTTACAGATTTTTTAAAAAAATGATTTGGCCTTAAAATATATTATAGCAAGATAGAGGGTTTATAGATTAAAATTATGTAAAAAAAGATAGTAAAAAATTATGACAAAACTATTTTAAATAAACATTTAACATAACAATTACTCTGAAAATTTTTATTAGTTTAATTCTGCTAAACTGGAATAAAATGTTTACATTTTTTTTATAAAAAGAACAAAAAGTTTTTTTTATTTTCGGAGCAGGTTACAACTATCAAATAATTTATCTTTTTAGTCCAGCTGGCCGAAAAGATCGCGTTGTTCTTCTTTAATCTTTCTTTTCTTCTTCAGCTGGCAGATGGCTTTCTTTTTTTTTATTTATTCTTTTTTTTTTTTAGTTTTAGCAAAACCGCGGTGAAAGAATTTTTATTTTATTTTTTTTATTTATCCTAAAAAATGTATTATGCGAATAAAATAAAATTCGTACACTCGAATATGCCACACATATTCCTTTTTGCTTTTTTAGAAAGTTTTTGAAGATGTTTTAATTATGGAAGTGGAAGTATCAAGATATGAACATGTTAATTACTTTGCAAATTTAGAAAGAAACGCTTGTTAAACATTGTTTTATGATTTGTTGTATAGCCAACATATTAAGCGAAATGTTTTTTTAGCTTCCACACTACGTTTATAACGTATAAAGTGGAAGGTATTATAATCGTTCAATTCGTCTGTCTGTCACCCACTTTCACAGAACGAACCGCAAGTCGCACAAACGAGTAGGATACATCGTTTTAAAGCAAAAATCCGGCTAGGTTACATCCCAAATTTCATTAAAATATTTATTTATGTGATATGATTCAGTTTGGATTGTTGTAATATCACAATAGAGTGAGATTAGAGTAATAATGAGTGAGAGTGATAATGAGTAAACATTAATTTGCGAAAGAAGATTAATGAAAATAGTTAATTTTGGCGTTTAAAAGTTTGAATTAGAAATAAATCATAAGCTGAAGGCGCTGTTTGGCGAATTTCTTTCTGAGGTGTATAATTAGTGCGTTTTTTGTTGAGCACAAATATTGTGTGGAAGCGGTTGAAGTGACAGATTCTGTAACAAACCCCTACTTTTTAGTTTTATTTTTCGTTGTGAGATGCGTTTTTGCAAGGATCTCCCTACGTGTTACGTTTCACCATTTTTTGTTTACGTAAATGATAGTGTTTTTGTCTTTATGTATCTGTCTATGGTCTACTCAACTTTAAGGTCACAGAAGCTCTTTAGACGTCATGCAATCCGACCGGTCCGAAATGTAAGCAATTATAAAGGAAAAGTACGAAACCTATTTGCGCACGGCCAATTATATATACTTATCTGGTTGCGAACAGGTTTCGTTTCTCTCTTTCGGAACAGCCAAAAACCTGAAAAAAAATAATTTGGCGAGCGATAGCGAGCAGGGGGCGTAGCCCCCTGCATGCCGCAAAGCGTCCAATGGTATTATTTTACTTAAAAAAATCATACAACTTAAAAATTTTGAGTGAGCCATTGGGTTTTTAAAAAGAACCTAAGAGTAAAAACAGGCAAGGTGAATTCTGCGAAATTAACGGGGGTTGGCGAAAAATTACTGAAAACAGTAATACAATATTAATATTTTTTTAAAGTAATATAACATAACGACCGCGAAGCGGTCCAATGGAATTGCGCAGCAATTCCCGTGGGTTTGCGAGCGATAGCGACCAGAGGAAGAATCCAAGAAGCTTGCGACCCAATGAGATTGCGCAGAAATATCCAAGGGTGCGAGCTTGTGGCTGAGTGAATATAACTATATTACCAAGGATCGACATAATTTTGTCATAGATACAGATCTGGATGGCAAAATATGCATAGGCCTGTGCAAAGTTGGGTTAGAAAAGTTACGTTCACCAGCGAGCTGGCCGCGAAGCGGCTTATGGGAAACCGGGGTTTGGTAAGCCATAGCAGGGGGCGAAGCCCCCTGCCGGCCGCGAAGCTGCCAAATGAATTGCGCAGCAATGGGGAACTTGCATGTATTTTTTTTATTCTTTTAAAATAATCTCCATGCGATTCTAAGAACATCAACATAAATTTTACCTCAATCCGACCATTAGTTTATTTTTAATTAATTTTCAAAGTTTGCGATTTGCCCCGCCCCTTGAAAACGCTGCCTCTGGCCTTCCCTCCCCGCGTGACGTCAGTAGACCCAACTGGGAAAGCCAGAGATAGGCGGCCGCTATGTTTTGCGAATGTCACTCTTCCTGATGCTTTTCTTATCGCGTCGAATCCATTAAAGTTATGTAAATTCTGGAAAATATTAGTGCATACGAATGTTGCAAAGTACCTTGTTGTATTAGTACCACGAAAAACCCTTTAGAAAAGCAGTTTTTTAATGTTCCTTGAGTTGTAAAAGAAACGCTATTTTTATTCTTAATGGTAACAGACTATATAATATGAATGTAGATTAAAATTAAATTTAATTGATTGAAATACCTGTATTTAAGATTGGGAAATATTTCTCATTATTACAGGGATTCGACATAATAATGTACACACATTGCAATTTTTAAATTAAATCACATATTTTATAAGTTACTTAGATATAAGTAAAATGCTTTTTTAACGACTTGTAACGCGTGTTACGACAAACATGTTCGAGCAGATATATTGTCTCTTATGTAATTATGTGGAACGCAGAATTCAAGTTTTGTACATTATTCTCGTAACAAGTTCATCCAATCCCTGTAACTATGAAAAATATTTCTCATTCTTAATGCAGTTATTTCCATAATTTAAATTTAGTTTTAATTTGTATTTGAATTCAAAGAAGCAATTTAGTTTATAAACATGAGTAGGTTATATGGTACAATTAAAAATAAAAATACCTGCTTCCTTTTTGAACATTGTTGAACCTAACTGTCAACACGTATTTTTTTTACATCTTTAGGAAAACTACAACACGTAGGTGTGTAACAGTAACTATCACCTAGAACCTCTGTCACACACGCGCGAGTTATAAAACTTGGAAACAAATTCGTAAAACACAGCATTTACTTCTAATTTATACTTTAGTTTCCAAAATTGCCGATCTTCATCAACCTTCTTTTGTAAATTTAATCAAATTAAAAATGGCCAGATAATTTATCCAACTCCCACTCTCTCTAAAACTTTTTTTTTTAATACAGTATATGTACATAATCATTTCTAGCCTCCGTGAACTTTCAACAGTGCCAGTTACACCTGGAATTATCTCTATTTTCTTTTTAAATGTCCATTAATTTTTTAGTTTTTCAAATTTAAAATATAATTTTAAATGGAATTTTTGTGATGAAATTTTGTTTAATTTCATTATTGATTTAATTCGTTTAGTTTCTGCACTACAAATTAAGTAATTTAAATTATCTAATAAGTTAATGCTCAATAAAAACTTTCTGTAATTAATTGATTTTTTCCCTATTTATCGCACTTAATTTTTATTTTAAAAATAAAACATTAATTGTTTATTAAATGATACAAACATTAGTTATGTAAAACAAAAACTAATTAATGTCCATAATTAGTAATAATAAATTAGCAAAAAAAACTAATAACATTGGAATAACTATTTACATTGAAAAATATTTTTTTCAATTAAAAACAGTTTTAATTAAAAATAATTTAAATTAAAGTAATATTAATTAAAATATATAAATAAAATTTACGACAACTGCCCCAACCCCAAAATTTCTTTTCTAGTCGCGCCCTAGGTGACGAAAGGACATATAGCATTTTTAAAAGCTTCCACTTTTAACTTTATAAACGTTCTGTGGGAGCTGAAATATATTTTCTGGTGTAATTTTTTCGTGGTACTATTACAACAAGTTACTTTGCAACATTCATATGCACTAATATTTCCCAGAATTTACATAACTTTAATGGATTCGACCCGATAAGAAAAGCATTAGGAAGAGTGACATTCGCAAAACACAGCGGCCGCCGATCTCTGGCTTTCCCAGTTGGGTCTACTGACGTCACGCGGGGAGGAAAGGCCAGAGGCAGCGTTTTCAAGCGCCGGGGCTAAGCGCAAACTTTGAAAATTAATTAAAAATAAACTAATGGTCGGATTGAGGTAAAATTTATGTCGATGTTCTTAGAATCGCATGAAGTTTCATTTACAAATGGTATTTCGCTATTTCCCGACACATGCAAGTTCCCCATTCCGGGGGTTGGCGAGCGATAGCGAGAAGGGGGCGGAGCCCGCTAGTATTTGAAATAAAAATAAACATATTTATTTATGTGATATAATTCAGTTTGGATTGTTGTAATATCACAATAGTTCTTTTGATGGTTCATTATATATGTATGAAGAAAGATGCATAGAAAATTCTAACTTGGCATAAAAAATATGCAAAGTTTAGCTTTTATTTTTAAAGCATCAATTGTACTAATTATATATTTTTTGAACTCTAAATTAATTTAACAAACTATAAATTAGTGAATTCTCGAAAGAAATGTAAATGGGAAATTAAGGCGACACAAAGATATTTATTAAAAAAG
Organism: Oedothorax gibbosus; assembly: GCA_019343175.1. Taxonomy (NCBI): domain Eukaryota; kingdom Metazoa; phylum Arthropoda; class Arachnida; order Araneae; family Linyphiidae; genus Oedothorax; species Oedothorax gibbosus. Next base: position 18,072,477 of record CM033280.1, read on the forward strand.
ATTACATCATTATTCTTCGAACTTCAAACAAATTTAGCAAACGATAAAGTCTAATGGGGTTGTTTCACGGAGGATCTGGCAATAGCTTTGCGGTTTTGTTTGCATGTCTATTTTGATGTTTTCAACAATGTTGCCAGCAGTTTTAGAAGAAAAAATACCATTTAATTCTAAAATTACAAAAACATACAATAAAAATACTAGCAAAGCGTTTCACGTTTTTTTAAAGTCACTTAAAAGATTCCAAAATGCAGCTAGTATTTTTACGATATTTTTTTTGTAATTTTTGAATAATTCTAAAATAAATTCTAAAGTTACAAAAAAATATCGTAAAAATACTAGCTGCATTTTGGAATCTTTTTAGCGACTTTAAAAAAACGTGAAATGCTTTGCTAATATTTTTATGGTATGTTTTTGTAATTTTAGAATTAAATGGTATTTTTTCGTAGTTTTTCTTCTAAAACTGCTCTCAACATTGTTGAAAACATCAAAATAGACATGCAAACAAAACCGCAAAGCTATTGCCAGATCCTCCGTGAAACAACCCCATTATTAAATCTGAGAAAGAAGATTAATGAAAATAGTTATTTTGGCGTTTAAAACTTTGAATTACAAATAGCTAAAGGCCCTGTTTTTATTAGAATTAAATCACCTTTGCCATTCGCAACAATCGCTCGAGAAACTTTAATTCTTTTAGACAATAAATTTAAATAAATTTATTTTTGCGAAATCGATCAGTTTGAAATGACGTCAAATATATTTCACTACGGATTCTTTGTATGTTGATATGAAATGTTTTCATTCTATTTAAAAGCGAGGAATATTACATATTTATTCTTTGAAATATAAATTAATTTTTGCAAACGATAAGTAATAATTATTGAATTTTCGAAATAAAACAAATAACACTAGACAAATTTGGCGTGTAAATGTTTAATATAGAATTAATGTTGTATTTGGCGCGTTTATTCCTGTTAAACACAAATGTGTGGAAGCGGGTTAAGTGACAGATTCTGTTACAAACCTACTTGTTTAATTTCATTCGATTTAAAAAACAAGAGGCTTCAAATAAATAAAAATCGCCTTCTTGTTACTTCAATAACTACTGAAACTCTTATAGGAAAAAAACAAGTAGGTTTGCACTTTGTAACAGCAATTGTCACCTAGAACCGCTTCTATAAACGGTTTAGACCTTATGTGGAAAAAACATCAATCACAGCTATTAGTCGTAATTTAAACTTTTCAAAGCTAAAGTTGACCCGATCTAAAAGTGGCGTAGCATAAAAAAGTACAATAATTGCTAGTAGCTTTTTTGAATTTTTAGCTTTTTGAAGACTTAGATTATACTTTTGAACCAGGAGTATTTTTTTGGATAGTTCTATTTCTCTTCAGCGAATATTTTTTTTATGGCAAACTCACAATTTTTCTCAATAAACACTTAAAAGAGTATTAATTTAAAAAAATAACTAAAATAGCAAATTTTGGCTTTTAACAGTTTAAATTACTGCCTACTGGTAAATGCTGTGTTTGGCGATTTTTATTTTGCAAATAAAGACGATCTTAAACTTATGCTTCATATATTCTATTGTAAGCTTCAAGTTTGGCATGCATTTGATCGTATGGTTTTTCGACAAATATTGAATTCTTGTCAGTCAACGTCATTCGACGGAAATTATTTTTCTTTCCTATTTCCGTGTTGACTGCAGTGTCATTGTAATTTAACCTTCTAATATATTGTCGAAAATTGGATTATTCGATAAATGAAGAATGTTTACTAAAGGTTTGACATGAGTACTTAAATATGTTTGTTCAAATAATTTGAAAGCTTTAAAACTATTTATTACTTAAGAGGTTTTGGTACAGCTGTGGAAAAAAAGTACCCACTAGTGATTATTTCGGCCGTTAGTCATCCTATAGAATCGGACCTTTTTGACTTAGTGAACAAATAACATTCTGAGTAAATTGCATGACAAAAAATTTGCATACGGGGCCGTCTTCATATTAAAAATGTTACCAACTGCAAAATTTCCAATAGCAACACCCTTTTTGAGTCCATATTTCAAATCTATAACATAAAAAAACTAACCTAATCTATAAATAATTAAGATAGTGAAACGAATTTTTTACTGAATACTAATTATAACAACCCAAACAAAATGCATACCTTATTGGGGTAGTTAAAAAATTTTTATATTTTTAAATAGTTCTTATTTTAATTTTTAAAAAAATTATGAATAGAAACCCCTTAATATTTTTACAGAAATGAATTTAAGACATGAAGTTTAAGCGAAATCCCAATTTGTAAAATTTTCATCCATAATTTGCTGAGTAAATCACAAAATACTTTTTTACCCCTTAGGTTGTATACAAGATTAAATATGAACTTGATAAACAAACACCGCCTTGTAAAGAAGGAAAATTTTAAATAAAGACCTTGGAAATTCTATAATATGACACAACATATGTCTTTAATGTTGATTCATGATATTCAACGATTTTTTTCTGCGATTTGTTTCTTAATAAACTTAAAATTTTCGAACTATATTGCAGAAATAAACTTGTTATTGGAAAGAGAAGTTCTAAAAGAATTCAAAAGCCTACACATGACGTTACTTAAATACTTGAATGGAATTCTCGTCGAAACACAAGTGTATTAGGTATTAGTAACAGTAAATGTCACCTATAACCCCTTCCGCACAAGATTTATAACCTTTTCAACAAATATAGACAAAACCAAGCATTCAGTTGCAATTTGAACTTTTCAACGCAAAAAAATTTGCTACTTTTATTACTTTTCTTTCGCAAATTAAATAATCTTTATCGTTTGCTAAATTAATTTGCAGTTTAAAGAATAATTATGTAAAATTGAATGAGTCAAATCCTATAATATCCTTTTCTTGACATTAGGCAATGTTTGGAAAATGTCTCCTTAAATGACGTGAGATTCTTATACTTAAATAAAAATAAGTATCAACAACAAAAATATTTGTAAAAACCTGATATTTCTAAAACATTTAGTAATAAAACATGAAAACCCCCAAATTGCATTAATAATTGAAGAAATGTAAATTAATACCAATTAGCTCTTTAAGCAATAAAGTAACACTGTGAACCGCTTTATCAGTAAACAAATAATAAACATTAAAAAAAATCACATTGTGCTATATTTTAAGACGTCATTCCAAACCGATTTATATGGGAAAAATTATATTCCTTAAAATTTTAATTGTAGTTAAGGTTTCTCGTGATATTAATGATGTGGCAGCAGCAATTTAAATTGCTAAAAATTAAATTGCAATTCTAATTTAATGGGTCATTCGTCGACTGACAAGAGGACGGATGTCTGTCCGGACGTACAGACAAAAAAACAAAAAGTATGAAAAATGAGTATCTGCAGTCATACCTTTCTAAAATAAAAAATAATTCTTAAGATCCGACGGATAAACCTATTTTGTCAGAGAAGTACGGTCAGACAGACGGACTTCTTTACAATGTCAATACCTACTTTTCTATTTATTTAATTATTTCTAGTTAAAAAAATGGAAAGTAGGCTTAAAATAACCTTAGGGTTTTATCCTCATTGACATTTACATCCCTCGTGTGTAGGGCCCCTTCCTCAAAATATCTAACCTTACGTTTCTTTTTCCTCCTTCAATAAACCTACAAGCTACGCTTGTCATTTTAGAGATGGTCCCCCAAAAGTCCGCAACTGATTCGATTGAATAACTCATCAAATATTCATCCAAATGTCACAAAAACTTAGATTTAGGAGTTTTCGAGGGTGCTTAACATTTCTAAGTTATTTAAATTGGGTGTTTCTATTGAAAATTTTAAATTTCGTAACATTTTTAATATGAAGACGGCCCATTATGCAAATTTTGTGTAATGCAATTAACTCGGAATGTTATTTGTTTACAAAGTCAAAAAGGTCCGATTCTATAGGATGACTAACGGCCGAAATAATCACTAGTGGGTACTTTTTTCCCACAGCTGTTCTTTAATTACTTAAAGGAAATATTTATTTAGTTTTTTTTTATTGTATGATGTTTCCGTTTTTCCCCCTGAAAGATTAGGTGCTTATCGTATTTAATAACAATATTTGTGCTGATGCTGTTTCATTTTCACTGAAAACGTACAACACTGCTAATCTGCTAGCAGTGCTAATTTATAATCAATCAAATGATTTTAGCTAAATAGATGTATTTACAAGAAAATGTATGACATCTATGTGTTAACTCAACTATTTCACGAGGTTGGACGTGCATTTCGAACCCAATGCACACAACATTGAAACTTCCAATCCAAACATTCGGATAACAACTGTTTTATACTCAAGATCTGCAGAACTGCTTTTGAAAATTCTTTAAAAAGTAGTATTCATCAATTGTTTAGTTTTCCTCTTTTGCTGTAGGTGATGCCTTAAGTCATCAAGAATGAAGTATTTGATTATGCATTTTCTATGGGCATGTTACGCGGCAACAAAAAAAATAACGCAGTGAAAGTATCTAGAGATTTTAAACTTCAGTTCACAAGAATGCTCTTATACGTCATTTTCGTCTATTCACGTAACCGCCATCGATTTTCGTCTTTATTCACTAAATCCTTTGTGTACAGGTGTTTTTGAAACTAGCTTTACAAAATGTTTAATGTGAAGTGAAGGTTCTATTATGTTAAAATCTATTTAAAGCTCGTCTTTTTTTTTAAACAGGTGGTAATTATTTTCTCTTGCATGTATTCTCCACATTTCATTAAAAAAAATAAACATCCTTCAGGTTTCCTCTTGAACATATGCTAATAGAAATGGAGTTTAATTAAGTTTATAGTTTAAATTTGTATATAATGCACTCAGTCTGAAAATGATCGTTTGGAGCTTTGAGAAATAATAACTACGCGTTGTGTTATTATATTTTCATAACCATTCATGGCAGTTAAATTCTCAACACGATTTGTAGCTCTTTGAAAATGAACCCACAACACGTTCTGACCTAATCAAGACGACCGCAATGTATTTTAGTGTTTTAAATCAATGAATTTTTGGTAGTTATTGCCAAACGATCGTTATTTGTTGTGTTACTTGCGTTAAATATATCAGCACAACTAAATTAATTTTAATTCATTTTATTGCAAGACAATAAGTGTGCATTCTGTTACATTTTAATTTAGTTTTTGCAAGTGAATTACGGGTATTGGTCGTTTGAATATTGTACTTTTTTTTTACGTAACCAGTGTTTGTAAAAACATTTTCCAACTTTCCACTCTTTCTAATTTAAAACTAATATATTTGTCTATCAACTAAATTGGTCACAAATCATAATTGGATAACATTTAATTCCAATTTAAAATACTACATAAGATACTCATTTTAAAGTTTTTTATAAGAAAGATTAAGATGAAAAAGATCACACGGGAATGATAAAATCTATTGGTTAACAGTAGAGGTATTATTGAACCCGAGAGTACACGGGAGCAATTGACGACATAGTTCAATAATGTTTTTTTAATCAAGGCGAGTCCAATTAAAAGACCATGGAATTATGCCTTGTAATTTAAAATCTCGGACATGTGACAAGGTCGACATCTGAAATGGTACCCAACATAACTTTGTACGCTAATGCCGTAGCAACTTTGGACTATACCGATTTAATAAGCAAGTATGCTCCAGTGTACTCGGGGATCGAATGGACTTAGTTTTTAGCAAACATACTCTCGACATGATAGAAGAAGAGATTTGAACCCGGCCTTTTCGACGAGAAGCGTAGACGAGAGTATATAATTGACTAAACCACACAAAAAATGTAAATAACTTAAAAGATATTCTTTAGCTATTATTAAATGTCTAGGCTTTTGATTCATGGCAGTTTTAATCCAAACCAAATCCTGCCCCAGAACGCAAAATATATTCTTACTCTTTACAATCGTATTTTTAGGTTCATCCTCTCTGATATATATTCGACGTTCCAAGAGCTATTTAATGATGATTGAGAAGAGAAAAGTATCGTTTTACACAACTGTTGTCAGTTCCCTTGAATAATTTATTGATTGGTTACATAACACGCTCTCGCTCTATCGTAATTTTATCATAATAAATGTCGTAAGCCATCTTTTACTTGAAATAAAGGAAGCTGTTCTTAAAATAGGAAGGAATGATTTGTGAAGTCCGGATGGTAAATTTGGTAAAATCATTAAAACAAGTATATTCAGTACTACATTTAGAACAAATTTCAAACAATATTTCAACATTAAAAAAAGTTCGTGGAATAGAGCGTTTAATTCTACACACATTACCCGACATGTTGGTTATTTTAATTGATTTCTCCCTGAATAGTTTTTACAATTCTTCATTTATTAAATATACATACTTGTAAATCAAAAGAATACCGTAGGTCGGATGAAATGTTTAATTGACACACCAATTCAAAATTGTTTTCAATGCAAAATAGTTTAAGATTAATTTTAGCTTCCACACTACGTTCATAACGTAAAAAGTGGAAGGTATTATAATCGTTCAGTCCGTCTGTCCGTCACCCACTTTCATAGTCCAAACTACAAATGCTACGGACAAGTGTGATATAACAAAAAAATTCAGCGCATCGAAATTAGAATACATTGAAAATTTCAGAAAAGAATTCGAATTCGAAGTACTTCAATTATTTAAAAAACTGCAAAATTTAATGCTCATTTAAAAAGCATAGGAAGCAATTTTTTATAGAATTAAATTACCATTGCTATCGCAATAATCGCTCGAGAAACTTTAATTCTTTTAGACAATAAATTAAAATAAATTTATTTTTGCGACATCGATCAGTTTAAAATGACGTCAAATATATTTCACTACGAGATTCTTTGTATGTTGATATGAAATATTTTCATTCTATTTAAAAAAGCGAAGGAATATTACATTTTTATTCTTTGAAATATAAATTAATTTTTGCAAACGATAAGTAATTATTATTGAATTTTCAAAATAAAATAAACTAACCAATTTTTTTTACAGCACATTTTAACAAACGATAAATAATAACTGAATTTTCGGAAGAAAGTTAATGTAAATGGAAAATTGTGGAGACTCAAAGATATTTATTAAAAAAAATTACATCATTATTCTTCGAACTTCAAACAAATTTAGCAAACGATAAAGACTAATTGTTAAATCTGAGAAAGAAGATTAATGAAAATCGTTAATTTTTTGCGTTTAAAAATGTGAATTAAACTAGCTAAAAGCCCTGTTTGGATAATTTCTTTCTGAGGTGTAAAAATAGTTTGTTTCCTGCTGAGCACAATTGTTGTGCGGAAGCGGTTTAAGTGACAGATTCTGTAACAAACCTACTTGTTTATATTTCATTATCAAAAACTCGCAATTTATAAGATTTTTATTTCATTTATTATAATTATTTTAATAAAAAATTGTTCTTGATTTAATTGTAAAGGCATGAAGGTAAATTAATAAAAAAAATAGAATTTTTTTTTACAAAACTTTAACCCTATTTAATTTCTATTAGTTTTTCGAATTTTTAACAAACTTATATTTTGAATTGTTGACTGAAAATTGTAATGAATGCTATTTCCGCCGTTAGATTCTATTTTATTATACGTCTTTGTAATTTGTAGTTTGGGCTGTGAAAGTTGGTGACGAACGGACAACTCGATGTTAATTCCGTTATATTCGATTGATCTTCTACTTTTGATGTTTAGACTTACGGAAGTTAAAATCCTCGTAATTGTTGCTAAAAATCCTCGATATGAAACTAAAAGTGTATTATTTAATGGTTATTTAATAGCTAAAATTAATTTAGTTTAGTCTTTTTCTGATTATCAGTTTAGAGTTTCTGTAAAACTTGCTTCTCTGTTATAAGAGGCTTATTGCGGAAAGAAAACTTTAACCATAATTCAGTGTTTCTAGCTTGCGTTTGCAATCCAAGTCTGTACTATAATTGAAATTGAAAGTTTCTTCTTGAATGCGTTTAGGAAGAGCTACTATTCAGAATTGCAAAAAAGAGAATTAGCAACAGTTCTATATATACCTGAATTGATCCATGGTAATTTCCTAAATCTCTGAAAAGTTGTAAGATAAATCCTGATGCGAGCTCTAATATTTTGACATTTCAGACTAGCAAAAGAATTATTGGCCGGAAATACATTGAACACGCGTACGAACCATGTCGGTAATAAAAAAATTTCAACATGGCTGATACTGTGGAGCTTTTGTCAATTATATTTTATTGTTATAGTTTCCAGATATTCCGTGATTAATTGGTGTCATTTTACCCATTTTTACAAACATAACTTGAGTGTTTTCAACCAATAATAATTTTGTTCCTTAACCCAATAATAATTTTGTTCCTTCTTCCAACCTTAACCACTTTTCAAAATTCCCAGCCCCGTTGCTAAAACCATGTATTATAAGCTTTATAGTGCGACGTTATTTCACCTTCCAAATAAAAAAAAACATTCCAATTTATATTCTGAATTATCTAGATATACCTGTATCTCTTTAAGTTTGTATATCCTTTAAAATTGTGTCTATTATTTAACCTTGTATTGGCGAAGTTAAATACTACTGCAAAGATCACTGCTAAGGCATCTCTCCTTAATTTACATTTCGCATTTCCTTATTTCTTAATTGACTAAATGATGACTGCCTCTTTAGATGCAGTGTCAGGAATAGATGCTGCTATTACTGATTCGAATGAAGCCAGTTCTGACGAATATAATTGAAATGTATCAGAGTTTTAGTATGAAATTGCTGTAGGCAATCAATATAAGACGTTTTTGCGCAATTAGCTCGAACTAAATATATAATTTATGCATATTTTATTTCAACATTTGCAAATTTTTATTGATCGAAAGAAATGTTATACTATTTAATTATACATTGATTGGTTGTTGAATACATTTTAAGTACTAAGAAAAAGAAGGGTTGACATAGAGCAGCTGGTTACAAAAATAATACAAATGTTCGCTCATGTTCAAAGCTTATAATACGAGAAAAAGTTTAGTAAGCTACAGTTGGCGTGTCGTCATGCCATCAAAGTTCTTCTGGAATAGTTTCCTTAATGGCACTTTTACGAGTGAGGCTTAAATACCTCATTTTGATTTGGACTGTGTGTTTTATACGATGATCAATCTTGTTGTGGTATCTTTACTTGGCGTAATGAACTAAGAATTAGCTTTGAAACTAATGAATGTGTATTTTCATTGATGTAAGTGAAATATCATGATGGTGAGACTTCTGACGCAGACAAACACGATTCGATTATTTTTTGCACTTGGCTAAAATTTCTTGATTTAATAAAAATGATAATAATAATCAAACTTTGCTAGACAAGTTTGTCCTATTAATCAACTCTGCCCCCCCCCCCCCCTCATTTCGTGACTAAAAATTGGAAAGGACAGAAATTGGATGGGAAAATATGTGAATTATTTGCGCTGAAGAATTTTTCAAAATTGTCTTCTCTTAATTTATCATTCATATTTTAATGCATAATCCATGTTCCATCATTCAACTTTCGCAGAACATGTAATTTTCACAATTTAAGTATTTCAATTTATTCACGTTACATTTGAACATTCATCTTTGGATTTATATGCACTCATGTCCAAAATTATTTTGACAAGATTTTTTTTTTTACATTTCTTAAAAAATAATTTGAAATTGCGCATGCACATATTTTGCTTTTGATGACCTGTAATACGCACTGCAACTCTTAATCTCGTGCATACATAACGTCTTTGCATTGCGTCTATTGCATTTATACGGTATGCAGAATGAGACCAAATTAAAACACATTTTGGTCCAGCCTGATATCTGTAAAAAGATATAATAGAATTACTAGCAAAATTTCTATAAAAGAAACAAAAAAAAAAAGGTCTTGAAAGGAATATCCTTTTTACAGAGATCACTGATCAGGCTAATTCAAAACGTGTTTTTAATTTGGTCTCATTCTGCGTACCGACAAATTGCAATCAACATGTTATTTAAATGCAAAATACGTGTTTTCGTGCGAGTTATAAGTCGTCCAAAGCATTAATATTTTAAGTAGTTTTTAAGAAAGGTAAAAAAAAAAATCAGGGAAAAAATTCACGTCAAGATTATTTTGGACATGAGTGTACTTTCATACGGTAGGATACGGATTTCATACGGATAGTTTTAAAATAAATCAAAGGCAAAATATTCTAACTTAGTATATTTATTTGCTCAATATTAGCAATTTTTTCGTTCGATGGAAAAATTCTTGCAGTAAAATGTGTAGTAGATTAATTAACTGCTTATGCCTCTGATTAACTCATCAGTATTGATAAAATAAATCGCGCTCCACTCAAAATACTATATTTTTTCGAATTGCTTTTATATGTACTTTTTAAAATCCTCACAAATGATAAAGTTATTACGAAACTTTATCTATTGATCGTGTGGTTTGTAAATTAAAACGGCACGCTATGCTGTGCACTTGAGGTAATATCAATGGCTCGGGGTAATCCCTAAATGACCCTAGAACTTTACCCCGTATTTTTAATCATTATATTTTAACATTATATGCTGAAAATTACTTTAATTTAAAGTGTGATCGATGCTCTTACGATCGGCTCTTATTATTGACGTCATTTGCCGCAATTTTCTCCAGGACCACCAAATGAGGAACTTACAGAAGCAAACTAGTGGTGGAATCCACTGAATATGGTTGCGCCACTTGGCTTCTAAGCTTTCTTATCTGAAAATCAATAAAAGAATTGAGATTCTTGGGATCAAAGTGGTGTGTTTACCCTTGTGGATTACTTCACTGTGCTTCCGAGCACCTCATGCAGGAAACTCGATGCCATGCTCTCCCATAATGCGCTCCGGAGGCAATTGAGAGATATCATAATGCGTTCCTTTCATCTGAAGGGCGCCAATTACCTCGCAGAAGAGAGAGCCACTAAAATCCTACGCATGGCTGATTTCGGAATGTACACACTTTGTTTGTGTTTATTATTTTTTTAAAGTTTCATTCATTCCCGCTGTGCTTGTGTTCACAACTGTCTCCGTACGTGTTACAAGGCGGGATTATCGTATAACAAGTTGGATCATCGCGTTTCGCGTCACCTTTGTACTTTTTCCCTGATAAAATCGTAACTCTTGGAAGAAAGTTATTTTGTCATAGCTTTTTTTCCTCTTTAGCTCTCTTGATTGATAACAACAATGCTATGACAGCAAGCAGTCGACGTGTATTCGAGGCTCAGGACACTCCGCTCGCTTGCTTCGACTGTGCGTTCGTTTTTTAGACTTGTGAGTTTCTGCTTCACAACCGGATTTGCAAGATTTAACTGTTGGGAATTGATCGAAGGATTTGTGTTTATATATTTAAACGCTTGGTAATTCTTTTTCCGGAAATATAATGATCAGAATTCTGCATATGTGCTGTGGGAGGTTCAAGTTGGATTACTGAATATATAATGTATTGTTGCTTCGTTAAGAGTGAGACTTTAAGCAAATCGGTAAGTCAACTTCATATTTAAAAATCACGAATCAAGAGTTTGTACAAAAAGCTTTCGAATTCATGTATTGGATTTGGAGACTGAGGTTCAAATTCGAGCGAGAATATAGTGCAACATCTATTTCCTCAAATCTATATAAAAGATTTATTGCACCGCCGTCCACGGAAGTGGTATATCGGCAACAAAAAGATTTTCAATTGAATAATCTGAAGTGAAAATTAACATTGCATTTCGTTAGTGGAAAAGGTGAAGAATCTGCTTGTTGTAGACCAAATGCTGTTGGAACTTGCATCAATCATCTGTCTACTACAACAGACAATGTGATAACTAAGCAGTGCAGTGGTACTCACTATGAAATTTTCTTGATTATTTGAGCTGTGGCTGAAACACAACGGTTGTTAAAATTAGTTAAGTTGATTCGAAGTTGTCGATGCGCGCATTTCGATGGAAAACGCTACGTCCGTAACGTGTCACACTAACTTAATTAAAAAAACTTTTTGTTTTAGACTTTGTATGTAATATTAATAAGTAATAGCCAGGTTTTAATATTCTGGATCTTTTATTAATTTGCCTTTCAATAAAAGTTTGTAAACGCATTTATTTGCTGATTCGTGCATCTTATCATCTAACAGAAATGTTGTATATTTGTTGTTTTAGAAAATAATCTGATGATAACGAAGTAAATGTAAATGTTTAAAAAAGATTTTCTATCATGATAAACAAATTGTTCATTTAGAATATCACTAGATAGCATAACAAAAATGTTGAATCGCGTAAAATTTTGTGCACGATGTCTGAGATATAGAAACTATAAGTTTCTTAAAACCTGTTGTATATTTTTTTTCAAATAAAAAAAAACTCCTTTAGAAATTTTCCGATAAATATTTATTTTAAAAAATTCAATTCGAACATTTTAAAATTCGATTCTTTTTTTATAAGAGCATTCGAAACTTCAGAATAACAAATGAATAGTAATTAGAAAAAAAAAGGTACGTTCGGAAAAAAGTTAAAAGATCCCGGTAGTCAAGGTTATTCTATTAAAATTGCACCTCTAGCCGTGTGTGATTTGGTGGTTATTCAGGTTTCTATCGTAAGAAATGACCTTCGTAATTTTATGCACAGCTAAGGAGGGGGAAAAAATCTTACATAAGAACCTGTAGTTCTTTTTGACTCGTTTGACAATCCATTTTAGTAAAAATGGGTTTATATTAACCACATTTTTCTTATGTGCTTCCGAGATTTTGTCCTGTTAGCTTTCATTCCAATGAAAATTGAATTACCATCCAGAAAATTTAACTCTTGTGCTCTGCTAATAAGACGCTATTTCAGCCACAACAAATGATAGATTATGATTCAATTTCCTTTATCTAAAAGAAAACTGTCATGAATAGCTAAATACACCGTAAAATGAATGGATCATATTTATATGATCAAAGGTATGATCCTGAATCCCCAACCGTATTTGCGCGTCTGATTGGTATTGATTTAATCCGACAATACAATTACAAATGTGTAAAAAAACAGTACACATTAAATCCTCTTTTATTTCTGTATTATGGTGCTTACGGAGAGTGAGATGACAAAAACCTTACATAAAAATTTAGGCGATTTTTTTTTGTGGATATAGGCTTTGAACCGCTTGTCTCTATTGCACAGGTGTGCTGATAGAATGTTATTGAAAAGTAAAATTACTACATAATACAAAATTGTGTTATGTTAAACATTAATAAAAGACTTCAAAATGTTTTTTTTTCTATTCTAGGTTTGTATTAAAGAGGGTTACCTTTTGAAACAAATTGGTTCGTTTCAGGTAAGACAGCTAGTGTATACCTATATACTTTTAATTTGTAACACTGTTCCTTTTCTGTTCATTTGCAATTTCTGATGTGCCTCCTCTTCTCCTAAAACTACGGTTCTTTTCGTATTCTCACTATGCATTAGAAAACTGTGTGAAACTAATATTGACAAGACAGGTTTTTTTTTAATTTAAATATAAACTTTGAAAAGCATGACATTCATAGTACAGTTACCTTATGACACATAAGAATACACATAATTAAAATTTTGATATAACTAAAATACCTTCTTTCTCTACTAAACAAAATATCTAATAGTTATACATAGCCTGAAACATATTAGACACAGCTATTAAATTGACATGTCAAATTTCATTTAAACTAGAATGTTTAAAAAGCTGGCCAGTCTTCTTTTTGTCCAGTTAAATATTCTCGTGCATTAACAGTAATTAATTTCAGTGTATTAAATTATTTTATTATAAAATATTTTGAAAAATGTGCCTAAAGTTTATTTCGTGTTTTTAATTTTTAGTCAAACAATTTAAGTTCCATTATAAAAAAAAATGTCAGTTAGATAATAATAAAAAATATTATGAATTTCAGATAATTTTCTGGGCATTAAATTATCAATTTATTTGAATGCATTGAAAATAATGTTATTTTGTTTAAAAGTTTGAGAATAAAATTAAGTATAATACTATTTTAGTTAGGAGTTAACAGAATATTTTATGTGTAAAATATTTATTTCAGAGATGGAAAAGGAGATATTTCAAAATCAAACCTAGAAAATTGTACTTTGCAAAAGATAGTAAAGTAAGTATTTTTTAAAAAATCTTTTTCTGTATTTAAATATTTTTTGTTTTATTAAGCTTCTAAAGAAAAAGTTGGTTTTGCTTATATGAAAGTTATTATAATTGAAGCTTAACATTCTTTTGACGTTTTTGATTAATGGGTAAAGTTTAAAGGGAAAAGCTCTGTGTAAAAGCTGTAATTTTAGTAATTTTATCTTTTGTGGTTTTTTTATTTAGAATTTAAAATGTAACTATTATTTTTAAGGCTTTGTTTATTTAAAGTATTGCATTGACTCAAATTTTCTGATGTAATTTGTTTTAGTCCGGAATTTTCGAAGAGGTAGACCTTACTGACTTAAGCATTGCAGAATGTAGCATCAAAAATGTAAATCATAGTTTTGAGGTATGAAAACTTTTCTTTTAACTGTTAATCTGAATAAACTGCTAATTTTATCCTCTGTAATAGTTTGTGCGATATTATGATCATTGTAAATTATTTCTACTTTTTTTTTAACATTTAATTATAACTTTTATAATGTATTGAAAACTCTTGCTTTGGATTGAAGAACATTGATTGAATTTGTTGTGAGTTTATAGATGTTAACCTTTATTTTGTTTAGGTGATTACACCATTCCAAAAATTAATTCTCTGTGCCGAGTCTCGTCGAGAAATGGAAGATTGGATCACTGCTTTTAAAAATGTTGGCAACAAAGACTTTTATGAGGTTGGTATGATAAATCTCTCCTTTTATTTATAATTTGAAGTCATTAGTCATTTTGTCTAAATTAATCTGATTCTGCCCTGCCAATTAGTCATATTTTATTTAAACTTCAATTAATCAATTGTTATTTTATAATTTTGATATGCATATGATGGCTGAATTTGTTTAAGGGGGGCGATACATGTAAAAATTGCTTTTTTTTATTTCATAAATAGTTAAAATAACATCTAAAAAATATGCCTGGAAATTTTTAGAATGAAATTCGCATTATTTATCGATTAAAAACTCATTTAAATGCTTCACCTCAACACGCTTGAGGGCTTTGTCAAAACTTTAAGCACATTTATCTCAAAACTACTTTTTTAAATTGGCGGGCAAGATAACTCAAAGTTCTTGATCAATCCTTATAAAATTTGGTATAGTCTTCTCTATAGTATTATCTTCTGGTTGAACCTCAAAAAATGCCACAAAAAATTTAAAAATTAAGTTTTTTTCCCCAAAAAACCTTTGAAAAAAGGGTAAAAAAAATCACTTTTTTATTCTGAGGCTAGCCGATTTACAATTTTTCAACTTTTTTGATTTTTTATTGGTTTAACTAGAAGATGTAAGTTTTATGAAAATTTTCAAATAAAAAAATTTTGATTTCAGATCAATTTTGGAGTAGCTAGAATTACCGCAAATTGATACTTTTATCCGCGAGGGTTTCGGGAGATGAGTTACTACGGCGGCCATTTTGAAAAAACTAAAACAAAAACATCTAATTTTTGTATTTTAATTTATAATGTATAAACATACTGAATTTTTAAACTATTCATGTATTTCTTCCCTTTTAATAAAGTATCTGAAAAACGATTAAAATTCAGGTGGTTATATGTATCGCCCCCTTAATAGCTAAGTTAAAGTCATTAGTATTTTGAAATATCAGGAAACTTCTTGCTTTTCATAGAACAGAATAAAAATTATTTTTTGTTCAAAAAAGGCTTAGCTTACGAATAAAATGTGTGCAAAAATACGTTTAATAATAAGTAAGTTAAAAATCTCAGATTGGTCTAGAAATTGTAAATTTTATAAAGTTTGATAATCTCCTAATGTATTTGTGGTTCTAAATTATGACGCGCATCGCCAATAGCCCTCGTGTAGCTCTAGTGAGACGATAATTCAAATAAACTCAACCCCTAATGTATTGTTTATGAAAAAATTATAGCAAAGTAATGAAACAATAAAGTCTGCACAGTACTCAATAACCACTATGCTAATTCAATGCTTCAATCTTTATTTTTTTTTAAATGCATTTTGCATTAAAATTAATAGTTTTTATTTGTTTTACAGGGAATTGATAACCAAGAATTTTTATCAGGACAACATAACTGGTGCATAACAAACCATGCTCGACCAACTTTTTGTAATGTTTGCCGTGATGCCCTTCCAGGTGTTAGGTCTACAGGCCTATCATGTGAAGGTAAATACAATTTTTTATAAAGTTCGTGGGTTGAAATCCTGCTTTTGGCATGGATATTAACCCAGTTTCAACAGGGTGTATCAACTCTTATGTAGCAAGAAACATACTGTAATGATCTGTAAGAAGTATAAAACAAGTAGGTTTGTTACAGAATCTGTCACTTAAACCGCTTCCACACAACATTTGTGCTCAACAGGAAACAAACGATTTATACACCTCAGAAAGAATTCGCCAAAAAAAGCCTTTAGCTAGTTGTAATTAAGCATTTAAACTATAAAATTAATTATTTTCATTAATCTTTCACAGATTTAATAATTAGACTTTATGGTTTGCTAAATTTGTTTGAAGTTCGAAGAATAATAATGTAATATTTTTTAATAAATATCTTTGTGTCACCACAATTTACCATTTACATTTCTTTCGAAAATTCAGTCATTTATTGTTTGTTAAATTAATTTACAGTTCGAAAAAAATATATAATTAGTGCAATTGATGCTTTAAAAATGAAAGCGAAACTTTGCCTATTTTTTATGCCAAGTTAGAATTCTCTATGCATCTTTCTTCATACATATATATAATAAACCATCAAAAGAACTCTATTGTGATCTTACAACAATCCAAACTGAATTATATCGCATAAATATTCTTTCAAAAGTGTTTATTTTTATTTTAAATAAAGTTTCTCGTACGTTTAACGAAATGGCAACTTTGAAAATATTGAATAAAAATGAAATTTGCATGTTATTTCAATGTAGATTAAGTTTTTAGTTATTTAAATTTTAAATAAACTTTCAATTACATTTTTTTTATAAAATTTGGAATGTAGCCTAATATGATTTTTTGCTTCAAAATGACGTATCCCACTTGTCTGTGGGACTTGTGGTTCTTTCTGTGAAAGTAGGTGACAGACGGACTGAACGATTATAAAACCTTCCACTTTTTACGTTATAAACGTAGTGTGGAAGCTAAAACTTAATCATTATTTTTAATTTTGTTAAAGTTGCAAAATGAATGGGAACAGCAATAAAATATTTGAAATCGAACTTTAGATTTCCTTGAATAGAATCACTAAAATGATATTTCATTGAATATCATTTAAAATAATATTTTTATTATTTCAATATGTATACATTTTTATTTGGTAAACTAATTTTTTTTTAAATCACATTTTAGTTTAAAGCTGAAATTTAGCTAAATTACACTAGAATATATTTTTTACATTGAAATGACAAATATAAGAAATATTTTCTGATTAGTATTCATTATATTCATAGTTCTAAGTATGAATACCCGAATTGCAATTTATACTGAATTGTGAGAGGGATTTATTTAAAGTTTTTTTCCCTCTTATTAGTTTGCAAATTCAAAGCCCATAAACGTTGTGCCATAAAAGCGCCTAGCAATTGTAAATGGACCACTTTATCTTCTGTTGGTAAAGATATAATTGAGGACGAAGATATAGTAAGTATTTTATTTTTGTGATTGGTTTATACTTAAATACATAATACTATATTATGTAAATTAAAATCTTATTAAGCTGTAATAAATCTTTTGTTTTTGATTTAAAAAATTGATGTATTTCTAATTTTTGTCATGCAATTAATATTTTCATGAAGTAAACTGTCTAAATTTTTACTAATTGAAGAAAGTTGCATCTTAAGCTTATTATCTTTTTTAGAATCTCGCCATGCCTCACCAATGGTTAGAAGGAAATTTGCCAGTCAGTGCAAAATGTAGTCTCTGTGATAAAACTTGTGGAAGTGTATTAAAATTACAAGATTGGAAGTGCCTATGGTGTCGAGCTTTGGTAAATATAAAATTTCAATGCATTGAAATACTTCTTTTTGACTAATTTGCCCTTTCTAAATATTTCTATCTTGTAAGTAATGTTATCATTTTTATTGTAAATGTAAAATAATTTGTTTACTTGCTTTACAATATTTTACTATTAACACCAGATTTGAAAACCTTTAAATTATTTAAATATCATATATTAAGCTGTCTAAATTAACTTTATTTTTTAATAATTAATTTTAGAATAATTTACTCAATTTTGTTATTGCATTGTCAATTTTAAGTTGTCAAAGTTTTCTTAATTCAACTCTACATTGTAATGTTTTGCAGGTTCATCATGTGGCGTGTAAGGCTCAATACCCCATTAAGTGTCCCCAAGGTGTTTGTCGTGCATCAATTGTTCCTCCCACTTCCCTCCATAGGTACTTTGATTATTATTTGTTATAATTATCAATTCGAAAGCATGTGATCTTGTTCATTTAGAATAATTACATGATATTTATCTTATGTCCTGAAATAATGCATTAAATCCACAATTAATTTAATTAATTACAAACTAAAAATAGCAATTTTTTTTCATTTAAGAATTTTGTTCTGAAACTATGTTTAATGTGTGGGACACATTCAAAAACAATATATTCTACAAATGATTTTACATCAAATTACACTATTTTAACTGTATCAACATGCAAAGAACAAAATCTGTCTTTCTTTAACCTAGGAGCAGGCTATAGAAGACATTTTTAAAATGATAAATTTTTTAGGGATATCTCTGTTGTAGACAAATTTAGGACTTAAGTTGATAGAGTAACCTTCTAATCAAATCCTTCTAAAGATTTGGTTCAATTTGAAAAAAAATCAGGTACATTAGGATACGAGTTCTAAAAAAGCCTTTAGGTGTAAAATACCCTGTGTGCATTTTGCTGGGTTAAAGATACTTGATTAGGTACAGTTGGGTCTTTTTGCCTTCAATAATTTAAACTTTTCACTTAAGTTCACAGTGGAATAAGCTATTCTCTTAAACTACCAACAAACTCAAACACCTTGTCACAGATAACCACGAGTACAAAGAGTTTAAACTTTGTTGTTTCTTCTAGCATCGGCAATGATGAATCCTGGGAAGCGACCTGCCCCCTTGGTTGCAGTCCACTCCTAGTCTTTGTGAACTCCAAATCGGGCGATAACCAGGGAGTCATGTTTCTCAGGCGATTCAAACAGCTACTCAATCCTGCGCAAGTCTTTGATCTTATGAATGGAGGTCCCCGGTTAGGGTGGGTATTAGGCTTTTTCCCTTGTTTATTATTTCAGAATGTGTTTTTTAACACAGTTAAAACTATTTTTTGGTAGGTTAATGCTTAAGATTTATTTAAGGCATTTTATAACTTAAGCTGTACCATTAAAACTATATAGAATAAGAATTTTTACTGGCTTTAATGATAAACTTATTTGTAGTAATTTCTTTTGGTCCAGACTTAATTTTATGCTTAAATACTTAGTTTTCTAGCATAACAAACTGCATTACTATCTTTTTTCTAAGTCTTATAACATCAATTGTGTTTGACAATTTTAAAGTTTCGGAAATGAAAGCATTTTATACTGAAAAAAGGCTCCTTTTTACTGTATAGATTTTATTTATTATTATACTATTTCATTGAAGAGCAAATGTATCTTCAAGGTTGTCGATTATTTTCTCTGGTGGCTGCATATTAGTAATAAAACATTAATTTAAACAGTTTTATTTTAAAAGTTATTTTATTAATACTAATATAATTTATAAAACATAAATCTAAATTCCAAAATTTCATTACATCTGCCAAGCTGCTTTATTTTAGCTAAACTATGCACTTTTTTTATATAAAATACTTTCCATATCTTTGTTTAATTTGTATTTATATTCTAATATTGCAAATATATTACTACTGTTTGTATGGTTTGACATTGTTATTTTACTCTTATTGGTTTCGATTCTTTCTTAGACTACAAATGTTCAGGACTTTCAATCCACTTAGAGTTTTAGTTTGTGGAGGTGATGGTAGTGTCAGTTGGGTTTTGACAGAAATTGAAAAACTTAGTATGAACAAGCAGGTGAGTAATATTTTTAGTTTGATTTTAACTCCATTGAAATCATTAATTGTACTTAAGTTTATGGCACATCTTATTCTTATACATCATACAAATGTAGGTAGTCGCAAATAAGAATACAAAATTATCATTCTTTCATACATATTGTAATTATCAGTTAAATTATTTCAATTTTACTTTCTAAAAGAGGCAAGTGCAATTTTAAAGACTATGTTCCAAGTTTTAGTAAAACTCATTTTTAATAAAGGGGGCATGTTTCATATCTGTTTCTCTTACTGTAAATTACAATAAAATACACAATTAAACAATCTTTACAATATGTTAATTACATGTACAGCAGCATAAAAAAAGGTACCACCAGTAATTTTTTTCGACCTTTATTCATCCTAGAAAATTTGGGCTTTTTTTTGTTTTAGTTGATGCAAAACATTCTGAGTTGATTGCATGCATAACAAATTTACGTAATGACCTTTCTTCATATTAAAAATGTTACTAACTTTAAAATTTACAATGGTAACACACTATTTTAACATTTTAGAAATTTTAAGCAATCTTAAGAAGCTAGGGTGCTTAACATGTTAAACACCGTTAACATTATAGGACCTTGAAAAAATATTGTATTAGGGTTAAGATATTTGACTTGCTATTTAATCGAATCACTTGATGTTAGTATCACTTTTAATATGAGTTCTTTATTAAATTTTGTGTCATGCAATCAACTCAGAATGTTGTGGATTAATAAAAACAATAAGGTTCAATTTCCTAGGGTTGATCAAATAATCACTGGTAACTTTTTTTTGTGCAGACATACCTGATTAAATTATAGCTATAAAATTTACGAAAATTAAAATATATATTTTTTAATCCCTAAAAAAGTTTTATCAAAGACATGCTTTAAAAACCTTTAATTGCATTTCATGTTTTCATAAGTAGAATTGTATTTTTAGTGCCAAGTGGGAGTGTTACCTCTTGGCACAGGCAATGATCTGGCCAGAGTGTTAGGGTGGGGTTCCTCTTGCAATGATGATGCTCAACTGCCTCAATTATTGGAGAATTATGAAAAAGCTAATGTTAAAAGTCTTGACCGGTAAGCAAATCATTTATTGCAGTACGTTAAATAAAAGTTTTGAATGTATATTGAACGTCAACTCACTTTTTGTCTAGTATTATTTATTACTATTTGCGTTTTTTTTTTAATGTTAATTTAGCCATTTATTCAAATATTTAAAAATCTGTTAGAGATTTATTTCAAATTACCCCTCATAAAAAAAATTATTGTGGAGTATTGGAATTTTATTTATGTCTTAAGTAAATGTTATATTAATGTTTCTTGGTCTCAATTTAAAAAAAAACACTGCAATTTTATATTGATACAAATCTTTCTAGTTTTATGTAAAACATGGGATCTTGAAGTGAAATAATTTAAATTCGTTACCTTATAATTATTCTAAAAAAAAAACGAATTTCATATGGTTTATAGCTTGACCTTTCATAAATACCTAACAGTACAATTTTTTAATATTTTTTTTTTAGGTGGTGTATAATGACTTACGAAAAGTCTACATTTGCTCCCAGGAAAAGTTCAATACCGGTATGTAAATAATATCTTAATTTTGTTAAAAGCAAGTGTTACATAGCAAGTTTCAGGGTTTTATTTTGTAGCTCTAGTAAATCATTTCAATTTTACTGAGTTTTCTACCAAAAAGTACTTGTAGTATTATAGTTTTGTGTAATATAAGTTTAGTTTTTATTAATTTATAAAAGTTATTTTTAGAAAGTTGATGACCTATCTCCATCATCATCTAGTGATGATGATTCCGTTGATCGCTTCATAGCCACTGTGTTCAAGTCTGATCAACCATACTTAGTTATTTCTTCCATTAAGTAAGTGTAGATTTGCATTAAAAAAATGTATGTAGAGTTTTGCTATTTATATAATCTTTTAGTGCTTTATTTCTTTTATAAAAAATTGCATAAGATAGAAAGCGCTTCTTAAGATTTTTAATTCCAGCATGTCAGTTATAATATTAAAACTCAAAGAAATTTTTTACAATACCATTAATTATTGTTCAAAAATGCTTACTTTAACATAGTATTTAAACTTTGAAAAATAATCTAGCGTAGCTAAAGGAATCTTTAAATTACACATTTAAACAAAATTGATCAAGCCCACTAAAACTTTATTCAAAACAATTTATTTTCAGTTTCCTATTAAAAAATGGCAATAAGCTTTTAGCTAGAGTTACTGCAAAAATGAAAGAAAAATCGGGCAATGTAGATGAAGATATTTGCTATAAAAAGGTCAGTTTTTTTTGTAATGTTTTCAATTTTATCATTAAATTTTTTTTAATTATTAACTTTGAATCATTTACCATGTAGTTTTTATATGCATAAAATTGCTTTTGTATGTATCCCTACAATTGATATGTTACAGTTCCAATTAATCATGGAAAAGCTAGGCAAAATGTTAATAACAATGACAGCAGATGAGATTGCATCCAAACTACTTCATGAACAAAAAATGGAAGAGAAAGCTGCTGAAACTCCTGTGTCAATTGTGGAGCCTGTAGCAGAAGTACCTCAAGGTCAATCACAGAAGGTGAAAAAATCTACCATTTTCAAATCTTTTTTTTTTAAGTTTTATGATTTTTATACAGTACAATGTATAATATTTTGTCCTAATTGTTTAAATTTTCTCACTAAATGTACTGTCAATTTAGATTTTTATTTTTGAAAGCACATTTCAACCAATTTTTTTTAGTATTTACATGTGTAGATCATTATCTATATAAAAAAAAGGATTTGACTCATTCGTAGAAAGACTCGTGTATCAACGGCCAGCCGAAACTATTGTGGGAACAGATATCAAATTTTAGGAGCTTATTCATTTTGTACTGAAAGCATGATTTAAGAAGCTATTTTTCAAAATTTGCAGTACTGGTCGAATTGGACAAAACATGTTTAGCTGATTTCTCAATGGAAATAGCATTGTTCATTGTTGAAGGCATAGGATTTATGGCAACTTTTTATGTTCAATTTAAAAGAAATTTCAGTGCAAGCAGAACTTAAGCATGTGGATGCGAGTTTAATATTTAATATGGTAATTTGAATCTTATTGATTTTTAATACTTGATCAGATTTACTCAACTCAATTCTAATTAGATTTCTAAATTTCATTGAACTTTGATATTTATAAATACAATGTTTGTAATGATTACAATTTTCGGATGGGTGCTGATCAGTGTGGAGGGGGATCAATTTTCATAAAAGTTTATACAATATCTAATTTATCGTTATTAAAAGTACGCCCGTGCAACATGTGGTATATAAAGTTAGTAATATCTGAAATATTTTAGGTTCCTTTTGTTGAGAGAGAAGCATTAATGTCAAGGACCAACAGTTTAAAGAAAGCAGTATGGCAAATATTTGACTGTATAGAAACAGGTATGTATTCCTTATGTTAAGTGATATGCCTTTATTTTCGATTGTCTCTTTTAAAACACAGTATGTTTTTAGAGCCTGATTGATTTTGATATTAGGTTCTAGAAGCTATATGAAATAATGTTTTTGAGGGTCGCACTTCTTTTGTTCAAAATTGAATATTTTGTTAAATAATTTAATATTGCTTAGTAAAAAAGTACTAATGTAATTTTATTTGTAGATTATCTGATGATGTAACTGTCCAAATTGACTTTTCAATTAAATAACTATAATATGCAAAATTTGATCTTTCCATTTATATAGACCATTTATATATTGACCTTGAATAGTTCAGTCTAACCTTTTGATAGAAGAAATGCACACAAATGTAAATGTTAAAACTATTTTAAATAAAACTAGTCTGGTTACCATTTGTCCATGTCACTTTTTTTGTTTGGTTTAATATATTCTATTTTTAATAAGAGACTGTGATATCCTTATTCAATATTTTTTAAATGCAATTATTATATAAATATGATTTGCACTTTGAACTGATCTTTTACATATATCATTACAATTCCAGTGGTAGATGAACAGAATGCCGAAACAAGGGACAGGGCCGCCAACAACAAAAGATCTCCTGAATCAGAAAAACTAAGCAACCCTGACGCCTCTTCCGAATCCACAACACCCAGCAACCAAGAGGAAGAGAAACTCACTAGGCCGGATACACTGTGGAACCCTTGGGGTTCCTCTATGGGCCAAAGCATTGGTGCATCCCTGAAGGACACTTTACAAGTGACTTTGCCCACCATCCAAGGTGGGGCAAGTGCAGACAGTTCCCCATGCCCATCGCCCCATCCCAGTACATCCCCCATGATGTCTGCCTTCTCTTCGCCCAAAAAAGACAAGCCCAAAGACAGGCTCTCACTAGAGTTGTCGCCCTCAGCTGACATATCACATTTTTCTACAACGGACCAATCTGTAGAGGATGGCTCTTCGACAGTTTGCACAACCGGGACCAAAAGTAGTGAGTTTCTTTAATATCTCCTTAAAATAGTTTTTTATTATGTTTTTATCAGAACCAATCTAGTAGCATTATTGTGAATGATTTCTGGTAATTGTCACTTTAGGCTTAATTCTACATGGTTCATACACTCCTTAAAAACCTTGAAAAGTGCTTGAATAAAAAATGTTCATTTTCAAGTCCTTAAAAGTGCTTGAAAATGAATCTAAAGTGCTTAAATAAAAAAAAGTTCATTTTCAAGTCCTAAAAGTGCTTAAAAATGAATCTAGAGTGCTTGAAAAAAATCCGTACCATTTATTGCAAAATCGGATAATATCAAAAATTTTCTCTTGAGATTGCCGAAACACATGATCTCTCATCCTGTTAAGTTACTGCTGTGGCGTCACTAAAATCTTTTTCCAGCTAGCAAGCAACCGGTATCTTTCGATAAATGTAACCGTATTTCTAGCCCATAAGTTTTTGTTTTAATTGTGTTTGAGCATTTTTATTGTTCTTATGGGGCAAATTAGCATAAATAATTTCTGGAAAATGAATAAGTAGAGATTGAAACGCAAAAAAATCATTTTCTTCATAGTGCGTGCCTAGCGGAGCCACATTTTATAAATTCTGTTTTGAAACTTTTCAAGTATTATGGTGATGACTGAATACTTCACAAAATGAGTGGAAAATGTACTTTCAACGATCTTCGGTTGAAAAATCTTGATTATCATGACTGGTTGCAAATTTTACTGACTGAAAGCATTAGAGTTGTCTATATGGTGATATTGATTCCCTGAAAACTTAATTGGTTTTCAACATTTTCAACCATATAAAAATTTTTGTTAAAATCTGGCACCAACATCTAGTCCTTGAATTTTTCTGGAAAAGTCCTTCAAATTTTTTTCCTTACAAGTGTATGAACCATGTTCTATATACAGTAGAACCTTGATTATATCTGTCCCTTTTTTATCCGGAACTCTGTTAACCGACCGTCCCTAAGCCATATAAAAAATGTCTAAAATAAAGTAATTCTCCTTTGTTCAGAAAAAAAACCAGGCTCAGAAATCTATAGGGATTATAAAGTGAGCAATCTCTGGCGATATTGAAATCAGCAAACTTTCGTGATTCAAAAATCAGGAATCTCAGGTTATTCTTAAATCGGGAGATTCCGGTGTTTATATAAAATCAGGAAACTGCGGTTATTTTAATATAGCAAAAACTTCGGCAACTCAAAAAAAGTAAAAGGGAATTTCTTGGAATCCTAAATTTTCTAAAAATACCGGAATTGTCTAAAGTAGTGAGATTACTAGTGATATATCTAGATACAATGAAACAAAAAAATAATCACTTTAACCAGAACTCCTCAGATATTTAAAAAATAATAATATAAATTCCAAATAATGTTTTAAAACTTTCTATTGTCCAGAAAGTTTCAATTTTAAAGTAACTAAAAACTAAAATTCAATGTTTTCAAATGCAAAACCAGGAAGGATTTTGTACATTGGGAAATTTCAGGTCGGTGAACTTTCTGTACTATAAATTTTACTATTTAATAAATTCTCTATTATCTATGATCTACCTCCGGTCCCAATTAGATCGGATAATCAAGGCTCTACTGTAAATATAAACTGTTGCGCCTGTAAGAATAGACAGAATTTAAGAGGATATTGCATGTGTCTATCCATCAAAATAAAATGCAAAAAAACAGCTTTTATTATGTATATGTCAGAATTTTTAGTAAATCATTTAGAACATATTAAGCTGGTGTTATGCTGCTTCAAGTTTATAACCTCTGATTTCTGGAATATATACACTTATAGTAATACTATTTGCTTTATTTGTGCAAGCGACACTATTTAAATTCAAGAAAAAATATTCTTGTTTCTCAGCATCTCGTAAGGTTCCCCTTATTTGCTACTCAGCAACTTATTTCTTTGGAGCAAAGAGAAATTATCATCTAATCATACTTGATGAATTATTCATATATTTGATCCTACTTAACATTCTATTCCTCTCGGAGTAGAAGTCGGACCTCCACCCTCTCACGATTACTCAAAGCCTTATGCCATTGGATGCTACTGCACCCCTCTTGCCTTCCAGGCTATGGTCTGGAGGCACACGACAACAACATTCTATTTCAGTTGGATAAGCGCAACTTATTATAAAAAGAGCAATCAACAATACCCAATTCTCTCCATCTAGATGAAGCTGCTCAATCCCCCACTGCTTCACGCCGGATCAGTAGTGGTGCCATCCTCAAGTCATCTGGTTCTTCCAATGTCCAAAGTAGCTATGGCCTAGTAGACAACCCAGACCAACAACTAGAGCGAGGCCCACCAGAGAACAATCCGTTGGAAACCAGGGAGTTCCCCATCATCAACCCCTCGACTGCGATTCCCCACTGGTCAGACTCTAACAAGGATATTTCCATTGAAAAAGCCCTCTTGCCTTGTACTGATGCCCTGTGTGCTGCTGCGTCCCCTCTCATGGATGTGGAAGAAATATCTTTGTAAGTGAAAATGTCTTTCAACCATTGTATTGTATTTTAATTGAATAGTAGAGTATTAGAGGATAACTATGAATCAATCATAAATATGGCAACTAAAAAAATCAGTTAAAAAAGTTTATTTCAAATTAACATTGCATTGTGGTAGACTCTATTTGTATATATGAAGCGTGAATAAACTTTATTGTGGCTGTTAAGCTGATCTCCATCCAATAAATAAGTGTTTAGGGGGGGCTTAGTTTAAGTTATTGAATGCACTTGAAGCTATTATTTTAGACTAGTTTTATTACCCGCCTTCTTTAGCTATGTAGACACCTTCAGAAAAAAAAAAGTTCAAAAAATTTGGTCTCTGTCTCCAAAAAATCTGCAAAGTTCCAAAAATTTGGTATTTGTACCTTCAATGGTTTTGGCTCGGTGTTGATTTACGAGTCAGTATTAGTCAGGACTTCTTGCGTTATTATGCATAGATTCTGAAAAATTTTGCATCTATCATGCATAGAGAAAAAAATTATTACCTAGTTAAACTATTCTAAAGCATCACTTATTTGGTGTCTGCCAAATATTATGTTTCTGGTAAAATTGTTTCTGAAATTCACAAAAATACTGTTTATTCAGTTTTGTTGATTTCTACAATTCTAAATGTTAAAACAAAGTTCATTTTAAATATTATTAAGAAACCTTTTTTTAAATGTCTTGTTTTGTAAGAGAATAAGTTCTATTTTTGTCCATGAAATTTAAATCATATATTTTTTCAAATAGGGAAGGGTTTGACGAAAGATGTGTGATGAATAACTATTTTGGTATTGGAGTAGATGCAAAAATTACACTTGAGTTTCACAATAAAAGAGAAGAACATCCTGAAAAATGCAGGTATGCAAGTTTGTTTTGTATCACAATATTAATATAATAAATAGTGTTTGTTTATAAAAGAGGCTACAAAATAAAAATATATAAATGTAATGTGTATTGCAATCTACTACATTGTTTTTATTCATTAACAGGTCTCGAACACGAAATTTAATGTGGTATGGAGTTCTTGGTGGAAAAGAACTTTTACATCAAACTTTCAAGAACTTAGAGCAACGAGTTCAGCTAGAATGTGATGGTAAACGAATACCTTTACCCTCCCTACAAGGCATCGTCGTGTTAAATATTAACAGGTATTTTTCTTAATTTTCCTGTTAACATATATTTTCAAATACTATGCCAAACCATATGCTATAGATTTTATTCATATCAACCTCAATTACATAAAAAAAAATTATTGGAAATCATTAAAGTGTTCAGCATCTGCTTATTATCATCTTAGTTAGTGTCTGCTAGTGTGAAATTACAACTTTATTACTTAAGATGTGAATTAGTCTGAAATTTTGTAAATTTTCATTTAGTCATATTGGTATAAATAATAAAGATTTTAATTATTTTAGCTATGGTGGAGGCTCAAACTTTTGGGGTGGAACTAAAGAAGATGATGTAAGTACTAATCTAATTATCAAAAAAACAATGTTTCTCCAATTCAGTGTGGAATTTTTGGAATTTGAAACTTTCCCAAACAGTCTTTCATTCTAAAAAAGTGTTTTTTTCTAACCTTTTCATTATCATTGCCCATTTTAATTACTTTAATGTTATTTAATTATTAATTTGGTCTTACTTTTATAAGTTTTAATGGTCTTGTAAAAGCTTTGCTGCTTACAATAATTTGTAATTGTAGGTATTTGTCGCCCCAGCTTTTGATGATAAAATACTTGAAGTTGTTGCAGTTTATGGAACTGTTCAAATGGCTGCTTCGAGAGTTATTAATTTGCAACACCATCGCATTGCTCAGGTAAGTGAGCTGCAAAAATTTCTGTTATTAATTTTTTTGAAAGATTTTTTATTTGTTATACTCTTTACTTTAAAATTAATCAATATGTTTAATGAATAACCATACTTTTCATCAGAATCTATATGTATATGAGCTGACAAGTAAAACTGAAATTGTCTAAGTTTGACGTAACCACTTTTGTTTGATTCCAAAATTTTCAATTGTTTTTTAAATAATTGATGACATTATTTTAGTAGATCTTTTCAACTTTTGGTGTTTAACTTTATCCAGCAGACTTCTTTAACTTGTTTTAGAAATAAATGTAGGAATCTCAGTTCTTTAAAACTGTAGTCTAGACCTTTTTCAGTTTTGCTCTAGTTCGGCCGCTGTTCTTTAGTTGGTCATTTCTTATAAGCACAATTTTTAGGTCTCATTTTTTTATCTATATTTTTGTCTTGATTCATATAATTCATTTAAATATTAAAATTTCATTTAAATATGTTTTCCTAAACAGTGTAGATCAGTTAAAATTATCATAAAGGGAGATGAAGGTGTACCAGTTCAAGTAGATGGTGAAGCTTGGATTCAACCTCCTGGTTATATATGCATCATTCACAAAAATCAAACCCGTGTGCTTTGTAGAAATAAGGTAATTAGCATTTATTTCTAAAAAAACACAAATTTTTTTTGCAAAATATGTTTAAAAAATACATTTTTATGTTATCTTGTATTATAAGTACTTTTAAATGTCCTTTTACTTAAAACTCAAGACATTACACTGGTTAAGTTTTTATAAACATGTCTTGAATCCTGTTAACTTTTATCGATAATAATAAAAATGAAGTTTTGTGTGTGTGTCTCTTATAGACTCATAAACTAGACATTTGTTTGACTCGTAACTTTTAAGTTACAGATTTTGAACTTTCAGAGCTCAAAATGTTCTATTTTTAGAGAAAATTCGAATATTCTGAAAAAAATACATCACTTTCGCTCAAATCCGATCATTTTTTTACTTTCCTGATGCCATCTGCTGAAAAAATTAAATAAAACTTTTAACAAAAATATAAAAAAAGTGCCAAATGATTATTTTTAAAAAAATTTATAAGCTGGTTTATTGTTCGAAGGCCATTGTGCTAGAGCTGTATAATAAGAGTGTTTGTAGCTATATCTCTTTTCTCGCCAAATTCTTACCCAAAACACGCCAAATGAGCTAAAAGGTTTTATGTGTTTATGAGGGAAATTATTATGACTTTTATGCGTGCATTTTATAGCATATATTTTTTATTTTGGATTTTTAAGGTATAAATAAGTAACACGATTTTATACTTTATAATGAGCGGAAACAATAAGATAACTTTATTATTCTAGAATGGATTAAATGGTGCATATACTTAGATCGATTCCAACTTTTTTTTTTAGTCCGTGCGGAGAACGGATATTTATTTGCTAGTCTATAATAATAAAAGAGTCTGTTTGTCTGTGGATCGTGAAAGACCTACTTATACTGCTCGAAAAAATTCGAAATTTTTAATATAGATTCCCTGTAATACCTACTTGTGCACCTGAAGCTTAGTTTTTTCCTATTTGATTACGATTTTTTAATTAATATAATTATTTACAAAAATACGCCATCCACCTGAGAGTGAGAGACCGAAACTGGGGCTTGAAAACACATGGGCCAGGCCGAAACAGGGGTTTGACGTCATCAGTAGATAAACATGAAAATCCAGTAAGAAGAGCTGTTAAAAAATTAACACGAATTCGATTTCTACTTTAATTTTCAATTTGAAAGAAACTTTAGCGCGAGCAAAAATTAAGTATAAACACGAAAAATCAAGAGGATTTAATTTGTAAGATTGTTATTTGACTATCATTATTTTATTTCATTTATTGATTTTAGAATGATTACCACATTTGGGTTGTTAAATTTTAAATATTGCCAAAAGTCGCCAATGAACAGACCGACCATTTTATTATAGCTGTGTCAAAAACAAATTACCGTTATTAAAGGTTAACCCGTGCAACACCGGGTTTAGAAAGCTAGTAAATTATAAAAGATTAAAATAGAACATTATATTTCTGTTGAATTCAAATATTTAAGGTTATTTTAAGAGTAATACAAGGTAGTTAGTTTTTCTAACAACTATAAACTTCTATTTGTACTGAGCTTTTTAATGAATATTTCACATCATATATAAGAACACTTAAAAAAAAACATACTTTTACTATAATAGTATATGTACTTGGATAGCATAATTCATACATATTTGATATTTTCTATTAAAATTAAAACTTTTGAATTTTAATACAGCAATCTGAATCATCATCAAAATCTCAGCATGATAAAAAATATTCCACTCGCTCACTGCCATTAAGTCCTTTAACAGAAGAGGAAACACAGCTTATAGGAAATTTTGCAGACACAACACTAAATTTAATTAGAAGGTATTTATTTCTTATTAAAAATTGTGTACTTTTTTTTTTGTTGCTTAGTAAGTTTATCCTTGCCTTTATTAATTTTTTTTGTACATTCAATTCATTGATTGTTTAATGTATAAAATATATAATGAGTTTTCTACTAATTTTACTTTTTAGTCCTTTATTTGTTCTCTAAAAATTTAAAATTGCAAAAAATATGAGGCCTGTTTAATCATAATTTTTTCAAGAACCATTCAAAATTATTTTTTGTCCTTATTCATTGATGCTGTGAACTGTAACTGTTTTTTAAATAAAATTTTTTTGCTAGTAAAATATTCCTAAAATGTTGAGGTTTTTTAGAATTTGTTATTTACAGCTTCAGCGTGCCTGATTTTTGTTTGAAAATGCCCACTAAAAAGACTTACAACAGTTCTAGTATGCAATGTTTACAAAAATGTATTGCAAATATTCTTTCTAGTTTGTTTTAATATTGTCAATTTAAATAAATTTCAACTTATTTGAACCTAGTATCAAATTAGCTGCAACATCCTATTCAAAAGTGGAGGATGATCTATTGCCGGTAGCAGCTCAAGTTACCAATTATATAGAAAGGTTATATCCTAGTGATAAGCTAATAGAAGGGGTAAGAAAAAAATTGTCAATTGTTGTATTCTTTACTTTTATAAATATATGCATAATTAATAAATCCCATTTTTTTATTTGATACTTTATTTAGGAATTAAACCTTAAGATATTGTATTACTTTTTCAGAATGTTACTAGGCAACTTATAACAGAATTTGTCATTGCTGTACGTCACTTGTTACACGATGTAGTTACATTTTTAAAAGATAAAAGTGATGTGTTCGTAAGTCAATTCTTTTATTCATTTTGTAAGATTATGTATTAATAATTATAGTTCATTTATTTGATTAAAATTTTCAAGTAATTTGATTTTTTTAAATAAGTAATGAACTTGGAATTATTTTGTATTTGCAAAGTAGTCATGAACTGTATAAAAAAATAATCCTAGGCTTATATATTGTATTGAATTTTAGGCTTCTTGCTACAAGTTATTAAAGACTAATGTGTATATTACCGTATATACTCGTGTATAACCCGATTCCATGTATAAGTCGACCCCCCATTTTTAAACCAAATATCCTTCCAAAATCGGTAACCCATGTATTAGTCGAGGTAGGAGATAAGGCCAGAGCCTTCTGAAGAATATAAGAAGAAACTGGTTCATGAGGGGACCGTAATTTTTTTTTGCAAGCAAAATATCAACCCCAACGAAAATAAAACAGGTTTTGGCTCTGAGTGTCCTTGACATTGCTGACCCTGAATGGAGAATGTAAGTTGAAACTATGTTCAGTGAAGCATGAAAACTACGCTGCCAAGGTCACGGATGGACATTGTTTTCTTAGCACTTTAAAGACTGGTTGACTGAACTGCCTTGTGCCAGAGCTACACGTGTAAAATACGCATAACGCCGGGAACTAACAATTACACATCATTATGGTGGATAACCGTTAATAGATACTATCTTATTTCACCTTCAGAATTTAACTGCTTTTGTCTTTATTTTTAATAGATAGTATTTAAACCTTAAGTTTGATTGAAATTTAGTTTTAGTTTAAGGATATGGGATTTTTTTTCCGGAAATTTGATGTCTCCTGTATAAGTCGACCCCGATTTTTACGGCACTAAATTTGTCCAAAATTTTTCGGCTTATACACAAGTATATACGGTAAATGCTTTTGCTGATTTAAAAACAATTATAAACTAACACTGTCTAAAAATGTTGTTTGATTGACTAAAACATATCACACTTATTTTATATAAAAAATGCTTTTTGAATGGTAAAAGATGCACAACTAATTGTGCCAGATAATAGTGAATGCGTGCAACCAATTCAAAACACTACATTTATAAACATCTTGGGATAGGTGGATTTCAGCTTTTTCCCCCAATTTTTTTAAAAGGCTCATTATGATCGCTGGAGCTTTGCAAATTTTGGATGGCTTGCGTTTTGAATGGCCAAGAATTCTGATTGTAGAATTACGGGAGTTTCGTGATTATAAATTATCTTAACATTCTGGTAGTAGGACTACTGTAGTTTTGTGGTTGTAGCGGAGCCCAAAATTGTAGAGCTATAACTTTAAATTTAGGCTATTGTTTAAACATAATTTTTTTTTGTGTATTGTCTCGATTGCAAGTCTGCCTGTAATTTCGGCTTAATTGTTTGTGATACACTGGAAACACAGGAAAGAATATGTGTAAGAAAGTTTTTTTACCATTGCTTTAAAAAATGCAAGTGCGCCCTAACAGGTTAAAAACGAGGAATGGAACTGCAAGTTAAGATACACAAGTTAGGGAACAAGAAAAAACCTTGAAATAATTAAACAATTAAAAAAATTAATACATAATTATTTTTCTACATTTACCCCAGATATAATGATATAGATACCCCAGATGGTGCACGAAGATTTTTTTCACTTCATTAATATAAAAGCTTGTGAAATCATTTTATGTAGCAATGAGAACATCAAATTAAGCCATTATGAAAACTGTCTACACGAACATATTTACTAATTTACTTTGTGTTACTAAATTTCGGGTCTGGGACATAATCCCTACAGCAAAAAATGCAAAAATATTGCGCAAAAATTTGTATTTAAATTGCCCTTAATTGAGCATAACAGCATTAGTTTATGATTTGTCAGGGTTTATGAACCTGTCAGGATTTTGTCCCTATCAGGATTTTTTCCTGTCGGAATTACATCCGGAACTGCTAAATTTCATATTGTCTTATTTTGAAATATTTTTTATTTAAAATGCGACTCATGGGATTGTGAAATTTTTTTTACATAATTCATGGAAAGTCATGGATTTGAGAGACTTCTTTTTGCAAGAAACTCCTATTTTTATGTAATAATATCTATTTTAGCAAGCTGACAATGAATTGGAAGATAAAATATCCTCTTCATGCAATCAGCTAGAAAAAGAATTAAGAAACTGCTCTGAAAATCAGGGATGGATCTATTTCCACTGTGAAGAAGAAGTAAATAAATTATCACTTTCACTACCAAATTTAAAATGGTGTAATTTTTGTAAAAACTAGCTGATCTTTTTTCTAATTTTTAATTTCATACTTACTAAGAAGCTCAAATTTGTCATGTTTTGTACAGTTTTAAAACATTTTTTTAAAGTTTATTACAAATTTGTTACTTAATCATATTTTTATAAATACTGCATGTTGTACTTTTTGCCTGTAAAGTATTTGAATTTTGTTAATAAGAATAAACTCAATATTAGAGCATGTTTAGAGAAATTCACTTTTAATTGTAATATATTTTAGTGCACATCATTTAGAAATGTACATTTTGAGATTTTTTTTTACTTCGTAGATTTTGTCTTGATACTTCATTTGATAATCATTTCTAGTTAGAATTGTTCTAGAACAAATTTGTTAAGTTTGAATCTTTCTTTATTGTTTAGACTGTTAAAATATCTAGTTTTAAGTGCACTTTTTTGTAAAAATGAGCCCAAATCAAAACTGGCATGAATCATTCTCTCCGGTGCCTAGTGTGGTTTTATTTTTTTTCGGCTAGCCTTAGCCCTCGCATGGGGGAGCACAAGCACCTACATCTTCTGCATGGGCCATCACAAACCTCCCCACTCTTACACCCCTTCTCTTCCATTGTACCGGACCACCACTGTAACAACCCCCCCATAAACACCCACAGCCCACCAACCCTGAACAGAAGAGGCATTACAAGGGCCTCTTCAAGCTGAAGTTCCTCGGCAAGCAGCCCAAGAGCAGCAAGGCACCCCAAGAGGACTCATCGAGTGGTACAGCGTGCGAAGGGTCATATGGATGTGGCACCCCTACCCATGATTTGGCACCCCTGTTCGGAGATGACTCCCCCCCTGTGCTGGCATGGGGCACTGCTGAGGTTGCCATCTGGCTGGACTCCATACAGATGGGGGAGTACAGGGAGAATTTCGTCAGCCATGATGTGCAGGGACCCGAACTGCTGCACTTGGAGAGGAGAGACCTCAAGGTACAGCATATGTGTACAATTATAGTCTAGTAAAAATTGCCAGCTCGGGTGTTGTTCTTGAGTGTAGACTGAGGGTCAAAATTATTAGGCACATCGCTGTAGCCCCCTATAACTTTGGAAGGTGTTCAGAGACATCAAGGTACGACATATGAAGGGTCTAGTTGTAAAACTTACATTCTCCAAAGTGTAACCATGATATAGGTTCTGTTCTTTGGCGACTTTGTTCAATTGAATTCACATTAGTCAAAAGTTGCCAATATTTGGTTTAGGGTTCGCATTTAATGGTCGCTAATCGCAAAATGCAACCAAATCCTACAATTTTGGATTTTTAAAATATGTTTAGTCGCAGTCATTGCGACTAGTTTTCTTAAATGGCGATAGCAATTTTTTAAGGTGGTTTCCAAATATAAGAATCTTAAAATCTCAAATTGTCAACAATCTTGAATATATCAAAATTCTTTTTTATGATCTTGAACTCACAAAATTCTGGCGATACATGTGTCTGGGATAATGTGAATTTTTACAACTAGACACTTCATAATATACATTTACAGTGTGACTAGCTTTGCAAAACTCGATCCTACAACTATCAGTTTTAGGTCATGTTGAGTGCCTGTTCAGGTGTTCTTGTCTCTTGACCTCGGTTCAATATGGTAAGGCACATTGCCAAGATCCCTTGTATAGCTCTAGTTAGTATTCCAAGATAGCACCCTTGTACAAAGAGGAATCTTTGGTGAGGATCTAGAGGTAATGCTTTGGCTTTACTCCATACACATGGGGGGAGTAATTAGTTTTCCCTTGCCAGTCCCTTAGAGGACACCTTTTTTTTTTGCTCAGTTTATTAATCGGTGCATCCTAGACTCAAAACTTCCTTGTTCAGGATCACTTAAGTATTACTGCATTTAAAATTGTGTGAGGTGTAAGTGTAGTTGTAAAACTAACCGAAAAAGTCAGATGTTTTATTTTTTATCTTCAAGATTATTTTTTTTTTGTCATCATACCTGAGGATTTCTTCTGAAACCCCCTAATGTAGTTGGGAAATTGTTTAGTGTATCCAAGATTACTAGAGCCGAAAAGTCAAATATCAGGTAGCTGTTGAATGGTTTTCTAAATTAATTATCTACATTTTAAAAATGTTCTTTATAAATTTATGAATCTTAGTTATATAAACACTATCTTTGGGTTTTATTTAAAGGAGTCATACATGCATTTTTTTTGTATTTTCCTCAAGTATTAGGCTGTTATGACATTCTTTTCAGGGTAAATTGATTGTTTTTATGCTGTTAACTTATTTCTAGATGTCAAATATTGAGAATTTGTTTTTGATTTGAAGCATGGGTGGTTTTTAAAATTTAAAAATACATAAATTATGTCAACAGCATTTCCAAATCATATCAATACATAGGGTTCAGGTTAGCAAAGAAAATTTGGTTGTCCAAAATATCTACCAAGCTTATAGTTTGGTGGAGTTAAAATTTAAAACGTGGAAGGCATTAGCATGAAAAAAAATCAAAATTGAATATTTATTCAATGCATTTTTACTTTATAGATAACTACTTTGTTTACCCATTATCAATAGATTAATTATATAATCTTTAATTAAAAAAAAATTGTTTTGTTACCTGAAGTTACTTTTATGTTTCAAAAGTATTTTTTACATTATTTGGTTATTTTTTTAGCTTACTTTCCTTATTTTAATTCAAAAGAATTTTTTTAATGGAAAATTGGTATTGATATTGTGCAGATTTCTATCTGTCTTTCCGTACCCAAACTACAAATTCGATTTTAAATATCGGATTTTAAAATTATTTTTTTCCGGTTGTCCATCTGTCCTTTATTAAGACACATCATATTATCTTTTAAATCTGATTTAAAAAAAAAATATTTTTTGTTAGTTTTCTGATGTACCTTTGAATACTTTTTACTCTTTATCTGTCCTTACGCTTTTCCGTCCATACATTTGTCTTGTGAAGGCCTGTTATGACTTCAGTTATAACAGTCGCTAGCATGAACCCTATCAATATATATAATTATATATTGCAATGTATTGTCACAGTGTTGTCTAATTTTGTATTTCTGTACTGTACAGGAATTGGGAGTGACAAAGGTTGGACACATTAAGCGAATTCTTCAAGCTGTCAAAGACATTACAGCACAATCAATTGGAAGGAAATTAGCATCGTTATGATGTGTTTCTCAACTATATGCACCTATGTTTTTTGCATAGTTAAATCATTCTGATTCTAAATAATAACATTCCAATTTCCATTATACAGTATTTCTTGAAATATATACCCGTGAAGATTTACATGAACCTTGCCCACCTTTCTACTACCATGACATCTCATTGCAAATTACCTTTGTACTCTTTCTCATAACAAAATGTCATCGGGAATTGTTACTTAAATAGTACAATTGATTTCCGGTTTATGTGTTTCTTTAGTATGTATTAAATATGTATTTGCTGTCACTTTAGAATAACACAATAAATGTATGCGTGTTAAAATGCAGGGTTCGTACATACCTCAGAAGTAATTAGAAACATTTTTTAAGGAATTTTAAAGAATGCTTTCCCCCTTTCTGAAAAAGTTGTTTTAAGCATATAGCATGTTTTCTCTAGTGCATATGATGAGACCAAAGTATTTAAAAGTTTTTTTTTTTTTTGTCCATCTGTATAAGAGAATATAAAAAGTAGTGTCATTTTTTTTCTTGCAGAATTAGAATTTGTATATGCTCATATAACAATTCTTCATATTCAGATCACTTCAGATTTTCTACTGATTATCTTTTTTAAAAAACACTTGTTTTATATATCTTAATTTTTAAAATGTTATTTATAGTATTTCTGTTTTGATTGATCATAAATATCTGGTACAAAATACCATACCATGTGCAAAAGAAGGTAATGGATCTCCCATGTTAACTCAAAGGGAGATCTTTCACTTCACACACAGTGTTATTTGTGCAATTATTTGAAAATTCTTATATTTCATTAAATATGTGTACGAACCCTGAAATTGAATTTTATCATTTAATCAATGGGAGAAACCCTT
This sequence comes from Oedothorax gibbosus, assembly GCA_019343175.1. Taxonomy (NCBI): domain Eukaryota; kingdom Metazoa; phylum Arthropoda; class Arachnida; order Araneae; family Linyphiidae; genus Oedothorax; species Oedothorax gibbosus. The sequence continues at coordinate 18,110,863 of CM033280.1, forward strand.
GAGCTTTCTGCTTTTTGCACTTAAGCCCTGGTAATGCTTTATTTGCGGACTTTTAACTATTGAGATAATCACTTAAGTAGTGTAGCTCTAATCTAATGCAGATTTAGTTCACCAGGTATTAGTGCCTACTGCAATCAAAACCATATTTTTGTTATTGGAAATTTATACTGCAATGGTGAGAGGAATAGCCGATTTTCCCAGTAAACTTTAGCAGTTCAGATAGAATTATTAAAATATTAGTTGTAAGGGTAAGAAATTTTTTGAATATTTAAAAGTAATCAAAACAGTATTGTATATATTATGCTGTAGAAAACACTTTAAAGAATTTTCCTTAGTTATATTTTGTCATGAAAGAGATGTATTATGAAAGCCAAATGATCAACCTTAATAGTAATTCAGACTATAAGGCTTTGAAAAAAGATTAGAGGTTTTTAAAATAGAATATTTTAGCTCAGTTAGTTTTTATATTTAAGTATCTAATGAAAAATTGAGTTAATAGTTGCATTTTAGAGAAGTTATAGATCTTTCCAAGTGGGGATCCAAGACATTCCGAAATGTTTCAATTGTATGTTTAAATAAACTATTTTGTACTATGTGCAATAAGAACCTGGTATTTTCAGTATTTTGCTGCTAAAAGAAAATGCTGATTGTTGAACAATAAAATGCTCTGCACTTAATACTGAATTTAAGCTTATATTCTAAAAAGTTTTCTTTATTAGCATTTTGACTTTCTCATCATGTCTGTCGTTTTTCATTTATCAAGAACTTTTAGCTTTGGTGTACATTGTGTTATTTTTATTCAATCGATTTTTTTCCTAACTTATTGATACTATGACTCTTTTTACTACACTTTAAATGGCAGGTGTAACTACTAGCATAAGGTATATTTTGCTAACTTAGAGTAATCTATATTCAGTATCGGCTGAAATTTCTTCCATTATAAAACATATCTCCTGCATTCAGTGTACCCTAATATTTCTACCGATGCATTCCAGTTTTGGGGCTGAAACGAGCTTCGCCATATACATGTGATTTAGGTGCTTGAATTTTAAATATATATATCCTGCACACTGGCTGCGTATACAAACTTAGTTACTTGTGCCAAGCTATTGCACAGATAAACTGCATTTTTGCCTTGAATGTTTCAATGTTTTTGTTTAAGTATTGCAAAACTAAGCACAATAAACACAAAACATGCTTCCTAATTTATTAAAACATTTTAATTTGAAAATGTATAAAAAATATTATAACTAAACAAACTATTAGACATTTAAATTTTTATCTCTTATTTACAGTTATATTTTCTTTGATATTAAAAAAAAAAATCTTTAATGAATTTGAGTACTTTTGGGGAAAGATTCGCTTGAGTATGAATCTTTATTCTAATTGTTAATGTGTATAAAGTGGTATTTTTGCAGTTATTTAGAATGCTCTTTTAGAAAAAAATGTAGATTGATTAGTATTTTAAATTAGTATTTGATAAATTTAGATCGTATTATAGTTCAATTTACACTACCCTATAATATTGCGTAGTTACTATCTTTACAAAAATGTTAAATATTTTCTATTCATTATATTCTTATTCTACTTTTTTAGTTATTGATTTTTTAAGAAAATACATAAATTTTGTTGAATTAAGTATCCAGTTATTTTTTTCCAAAATCTTTAGTTTAGTTTTACATTTAACTTGAATTTGTTTTGATTACAATACAAATTGTACACAATTAACAGGCATGAGATCCGGCAAGTTATTTACCATGCAACTATCTATTTTGCCTTACCCTTCTTAAATGATTTTTGAAGTACGTATTTACATTTTTCTTTTTTATAGTTGTAACAACTCGCATTTGGTGCTGTCTCACTATTTCATGCACTGCCTTAATTATAATTCATACAATACTGTGCCAGAAAGTATTTAAGTGAAAATTAGGTTCTATAGTTTAACCAAAATTTGGAACAAACATTGGAAAATGAAATAAAACTGTCTTTTATATAACTTATTGAGATTTTTCAGTAACTGTACCCAATGTTGTTAAATGCAAATGTTGTTTACAATAAAAAAAATAGTTATTTCTTATTGGCTTCTCTAGTATTAAAATATTCTCCCCAACTTCATATATTTCTTTAATTCATATATGTTATTGCATTTCCTCAAATGTTTTGAAGGGTTTTTTTTTGTTTAATCCCTCATAACTCTAGTGCAGCATTTATCCTAACTTATCATTCACTGCAATTGCAAATTTCATAAATAAGTCCTTTAATAATTATTCTGCAAGATCCCTGCACACTTGCTAAAATCAATTTTTTCTGTAATCACTGTACATTTTTATGTACACACTATGTTTAAATTTCAATGAACCTTTAGTCAAAAACTATATCTGTTAAACATTTATACAAATCCATTTTATAAAAGCATAAGATAGTAGTTTAATTAAAACTTCTTTGCTTGGAATACAACTTCCGTTATTGTTGAGGTGCAAAAGTTTTTTCATTAGTATATAGACAATCATTCTATTTGTCAGTAATTATACACTGTGCAAGATTATATTTATTGTATACAGACAATTATCACTTTACTGTCAACTCTGTGCTTTGTGTACTTATCTATTTAAGTTTTATGTATTTGTAGGTTGTGAATCCGTAAAATTTTGTTATTGCTTTGTTATGTACTTTAGATTAACTTTTATTGTAAATTTTTAGTAATGTTCACTCATTTGGATGTTAATTTAATTATAAATTTCAACATAAAACACTTATTTTTAAATATATATAAATGTTAACATGTTTTTAAAATGTATTTTGAGAACAAAATCATCAACAAAATTTATACATTTTGTTTGATGATTCTAGTGACAACTCATTGATATTCCTTTGTAATTTACTGGTAAAAATATTCTATAAAAATATTTCCATTTATGCAAATGGACCAATTGCTACCCTGCTGGGGACAGTTAAATTTCCTTATATGCAAAAATGAGTTGGAGCTCTTATTTTAAACACTCAAAACTACAACCTAGAATACATACTAAAGATTGTTTCAGGACAAAAACGGTCCATGTCATTTTTGAGATAATATGGTTTACTTGACCCAGCAGTACATACCTTCTAATAAACAAATTTTCAAATTCTTTTATCAAAGGCAATCAAGCCTCATTATTGTCTAAAATTTTATAATTTTTTATTAGTCTATTAATTAATCTTGTTGAAATGTAATTAAATTGCCAAATATTTTGAACTCCAATAGTAGACATTTCGGGTAATTACAATTATTCATTCTAGCTAAGTTCTTTTTAAATTGGCATAGAGTATATTTTATTTTTATAGTTGACATAGTATATTTTATTCTAAAAGTATTTCCTGAAGACTTATTGCAAATTGCCATATTAATATTTAATGCAAATAGCATTCAACTATATTCTCAAATTTAGAAAAAAAATAGTTTTTCATGCCCAATCTTTTTAAAAGATAATATTCTAATCGATATTATGGATAAAAATTTATATAGTAAATAATTTCTTTATAAGAATTTGTGTGTTTGTCCATTAATCCAGACAATTTAAAAAAGTATTTTTCATTAAAAAGTTATCGGTAATGTTTAATACTGAAAGCACAAAAAAAATGTCTTATAAGTGTATAATTTATTCTTTGTATATTCTGAGTATTGTATATTCTAAGTGGCTTTATATATTTCATATTTATATGTATGTGTTGTAAACTTATTTTTAATGTATCACAGGCAATCAAGTTATGGTCGCTAAATACACATTGATATATAGAACTATTATTTTTTATTACACCGCACATTACAACTATCTTCATTCAAAAGTTGTAAATATAGTGTAAAATACCTTGCATTTCTTAATAAAAAAATAAAGTTTTGAAACTAATTTTTCTTTTTCCAATTGCTCGATACACACAATAAAATTTGCAATTTCACTAGAACGACTATTTACATAGTGGAAAAGTGGAACCTTGTTAACATGAACTCAACATGACATTTTGTGTATAATGTCACAAGCATGTCAAGCTTTGAACAATTTTTTTTACATGAATCACTTTACATGAAATCCACTTAGTATGAATTGCACAATCCTGTGACTATTTTTATGCATATAATCTTAAATTGTGAATTTTAATTTTTTTTTTAATAATCGGTAATGAACTTCCGAATAAATAAGAAATTACTTTTTTTTCTCATAATTTAAATTTTGTATGGGTTGTTTTCAATTATTGTTCCTCTTTGTAAACACTATAAATTGTACCTTGTATCTTCTTTACTATAAAATTCATAGTTTTGAAATATTTAACAAAAATGTCTTGTAAGTCAAAAAAAAATTCCTGGCTGTTAACATGAAATTCGATTAACGTTAACTATTTCAGTGCTCCCTGCAAGGTCATAAGGTTCGACTGTATCGAAACAGATAAGCAAACGCCTCTTTTCAAACGTTGCTTTTTATTTGATATTGCACTGATAAAGACAATAGCTTTCATATCTCTAGCCAGCTCACAAACACTTGTGGTAAGATAAAATTAACTCTTGGTTCTTATTGTATCCATAGTTTGGTCTGGCTGAGAAAATTTTATTTGCTAATTTTTTTATTTGTAGTTTTTAAAGATTTACTAAATAAAACTAATATTGTAATAAATTTAAGTTAAATAAGTTTCCACTTCTAAGTCTTACTTTTGAACTATTGCTGATATTACATTTTTAGCTAAAGATTCTGTTTTAATTCTGTAAATTGACTGTTGTAGTTTTTACTGTCACAAATATTTCCAAAATCAGCTGTTTTATTTGGTTCAGTCCAGTATATACCTAGTTACTTTTCTACTACAAAATCAATATTACAATATGAAACACTTCTTTTACTTTCAATTACCTAATATGAAATATGTATAAGGTAATGTAAATACTGCGATGAGGTCGAAAATCCGATATGGAGATTTTTAAGTGTGCTGATTCTAAAAAAGTTTTTGTTGATTATTGGTCTGTCTGTTTGAAACCACTCTACAGTTAGAAATCAAAAGGCTATGAACTTCAAATTTGGTACACGAGTTTCAGTACCTGTCGGACGTCATAATAAGGTTTTCAAAAAAATTGCGAATGCACAAGGAGTAGTTGCCGTAGAATTTTTTAGGTTTAATAGTTATTAAAATTGCTTTATAAGGTACTTACTAACCTTTAAATGTGTGTATTGATCAAAAGTTGAAAGTCATGAAGTGTTACACAGTCCTAGTTTTATTAACGCTATAGCAATCTTTCTACATTTTCATTACATATTTAAAACGTTCTGCATTTTCCTCTCCTGTACTGTTGAATAGTCTTCGTATAGCTCTAGTAAGATGTTTTCAACCAAAACTGTACCCTGTTTTGTAAAGAATGCACGACTTAAACAAGATGAGCTAAATTGTCGAGTGATTTGTGGTATGGGAGACATCGTTTGTCATAGCTGTGAAGTCATGGTAGGCATGAGGTATGGCCGTTTTAATCACCAATACTTAAATTGGATTTTTCTTTAAAATTAAACATTAAATAATTACATATTTATCATAATTGTTTATTGCAGCAAATTTTTACAGTAGCAGAACTTCCTCAAAACCGCGTCATCTATACACGAAGATTGCGTCCCATACTGATTGATCCTGCTTATGTCCCCGAGCACGGACACACTGTGGTCATCCTCCCGAAACAACACGGTGCCTTCGAACAGTGCTAGTCCGGGTTCGGTCTTCACGATAACCCGAAGCTTGTTGAACATGCCTCTCGTTGCAGCCCCATCCTCCACCAATTTCCCGAAGTACACCCGAGAGTTGACGATGACCTCCCGACTGGCCACGATCATGTCGGCTCGGATGATTTCGGACAGGCTCAGGTCTGAGCAGAAGTTGGCATGGTACTTTAGGAGCTTATTGATGGTGTAGATGAGGGTAGACGCTGCCGTTTGTGATCGGGGATCTGCAAAGAAATATTTAAGCAGTTTAATATTTTTAAAGAAATGGCAGGAAAGAGAGAAAAGTTTGTAATTAAATTATCATTATGTTCTACACCACCTAAGACCTATTCCCTATTGAGGCATCATCAAATGATTATTCTTAAAACTCTCAAATGAAAACATCTCTGGAGCAATCTTTCTATAGGCTTTTTTTAAAGCTTGTCCTTTTTAAGACCCCATAAATACCAAAGAAAATCGGAGATTGCAAAAAATCTTAACAGTAAAAATACTTACACTGGACATCAAAGAATCCCTACTTACCAGAAATTGGCAGTTCTTTTTCAGTTTCACAAGTGCAGTAGTGATCGGGTATGCCAGAACTGGAGCATGTGCGGTTTGGTGAAATTGGCCCTAATAGTGATGTTCCCCTTGACGAAGTCATGGAACCAAGTTCGGTATTATTCTCACTAAAGCTCAGTATATCTAAAAGTGTGAAATAAGTATCGTAAGGTGTAGTTAATCGTCCCTGATTTATTTTTAAATTATTGGCTACATGGGCTTGTGAATTTAAGATGGATTTTGGCACAACCATTGCTAAGAATGGCATCCGTTCCTCAATTCTCCCAACAAGAGTTGCTCTCATTGGGTCAAATCGATGTCCATGATCAGATAAAAATATTAAGAACGTTCTATTCAGATGCCCTGAATCAAACAAGTCTTTCAGCCACAATACCAGGTCTTCGTCTGCTGAAGCGACCTGGCTGGCGTAATCGTGACTGAGTTCCACCATAAAAGAAAATCCAAAGTATGGGCATTTTTTTTCACTGTACTTTTTCACAAAGCTCGTGACATACTGAAGCTGCAGTAGATGCTTTGGTACGCTTCCGAAGCACAAGTTTGAACTGAGACGGTGCAGCTTCGAGTTCTGAACTGCCAGCCAGAACGGCCTCATATAGTGGTCAGTGGGAGGATCACGGAGACCACCTCTCAGGTAGTTGAAGAGGCTTATATCGGGACGATCTTCAGCATAAAGTGTGGCATACCCGGCCGTACTAAAATTTTTCCAAATACAAGGCCACGAATCGTAAGTTCCCGTCGGATTTTCAACATGAGGTAATTCGTTTCCAAAAACTGACTTGCCCGTTAAAATAGCACCTAAATTTGGAAAAGTGTTGTCTCCCACTTTTGTCATTCCTCTAAACACAAAAGCTTCTAAGTTTTTGATGAGAAACTTATATGTTTTTGGCAAGTTCCGTATGAAACTCAACCTGGATAACGAATCTATTCCTATTATCAGTGCATTGTACCTGGAATGGTTTTTGTCTGTGTTCTTCCATGTGTTTAAATTTCTTTTGTGTGGAAAGACATGACAGTGAACATTCGTGTAGAAAGCGATTCCAGCGAAGTTGTAACACGAAACGTACACAAAATCGGACCGCACCAAAGTTCCATTTTCGGACAGAGGTACAGGTGGAGCATATTCCACTTCGAAGTCATTTTTCCGTATTATATCACTGTAATCACAACTTAATTTGCTTGCCACATATCCTTGTGATGTGATGGCAGTTAAATTGTATTTTAGCCAACCGCTTTTGTCAATGTAAGTGAGGGGGGCAATGCGCTCTTTGCAGGTGATTTCTTTTGGCTCAGATAAGTAGTTCAAAATGGATTGATCGAAAGGATGGATTCTAGGAAATTGGCACTTCTGTTCTGGTAGAACAGGTTCCTCTTTTTCCAAATCGTAATAAATAAATTCGTTGTTTCCAATCTCTATGGGTCTCATATTCTGTGTTATCTGGTGCAGAAACACTAAAGTAATTAAAGATGTCCCAGCTATGGCCCATAAGATGCTCCTTCGCCATGTTGCAGGAAGAAACATATCATTGGAATTTCGTCTCTACATTCTGAAAAAGTAAGTACGGATTTTAGAAGTAATTATAGTATTTATTACCAAAACATAATTCAAAATGAGTGTTTCAAAAGGACACCTTTGGTCGATCTCATCCTGCAATAGAAGTTAACCTCATAGCCTTCGAAGAAAATAGTTATTTAAGTAATGAAAAAGGAATCTATTTTATAGTAGATATTCCTTTATCATATAGAAACACGGTTTGTGTGTGGAATAGTTACTTTACAGAAACTAAATATTTGAATATCTGCACTATTTTAATCGATCTTGTTTATAACATTTTCTCTCTTGTCCTTTAGAACAGCTTCTACGCAAAAACTTTTAAACAACAAAATTGTTTTTGAAAAATCTTTTAGTTCTAATTAAGCTTTCAATAACTTATTTGTTAGTAGTAGACTTAAACAGTTTATTAATAAAGAATAAAAACATTTTGCAGTTTATATATTTTATAAACCTTATTTAAATACGTATTTTACAAATATATAATAAAACAGAATTCATGAAAATCATAGAGATATGAATTTGGTCAATATAACCTGTACTCCAAAGTGTTAATCGTATTGATATTAATTGAACTAAAAAAAAAGTGAAGATAGAAAATAATGAGGTAATATGACAAATTATTAAGTATTTTATTTTAAGTCAAAACCTCCTTCGACGTTATCCCTATAAATATTAAGAAGCCCATACGTTCGTGACCTGTCAGAAGTGTCAGCAGGTGTCCTTCTTGACGTCACCACTAAGGCACGCCCTTGTCCTGCACAACATGACAGTTCAACTAACTCATAATTACGTCATTTCTTATATTAGGGCCTTTCCAGTAAGCTGGCAATAATCTGTGATTGTCAAATAAATTCCACTTAATGGAGCTTTCTTATGATAGGAATTCACAATAGGGTGGCTCGAAAAAGACTTTTTTTTTCGAAAATCAAAAACGGCTAGTGCGGAAAACTTGCCTTATGGCAAGGCCATTAATGGGGTAAAATCTTACCTAAATCAAAAAATATCTTCAGGTACCCAAATGACCTTGAAATTTAGCCATTTTCTAAAAAATCGGCTAAAATGTGTCCGAAATCCTTATAGCTTCAAAATTATAAAGGGTAAAAATTATTTAATGAAGAAAAATAGTAGTTTGACACTCTAACTTGCATTTAAAACCAGAAAACCGTTAAAAAATCATAATTACTGTATATAATGACCCGTGAAGCGGCCCCCTGCTTAACCCCATGGTATCTACATAAAATGTAGTAAAACGGTGCAGCTGACCCGAAAAATATTGTTTAGGTTTCTGTTAAACAGAAAGAAACCTCCCAAATATTTTATAGATGTTTTTAAGTTTTAAAAAGATGTATGTGTCATTTTCATAAATTTCCAGCAGGCCCGTCGCGTGGGCAGGGGACTGCAGCAGTCACCCCATTTGTAGCTTCGTTACAGCACTATTTGCGGTTTTCTAACCAACATATGAAACTCTCCGAGAAACAGAATTGCATCAAGAAATACATTGCCAACATTTGAAAACAAATGTCAGTTCCTGAAAGTTTTATGAGAACTTTAAAGTACATCTATGAAAGTGAGTGAGGGTGGTGGAACTCGATTTGCAGCCACCTCCACGTGGTGAGTTCTGGGTTGTTTTCTGAAAGAAAACTAGCAAGCAAAGAGCTGCATAAAAATTTGTAAGTACTTTTACTAATTTTCATGTCAAAATACATATTTCAAAAGGAATCGCAACTGAACCATCAATAAGCGTCAATCGCAAGCGTGACCGTCTCTGTCAACTGCCCGTCTGACGGGCCTGTAGGCAAGTCTAATAGATATCATTTCAAATTTCAACTCTTCTATATGTTGCTTAGATAGTTTCATGGTGTTAGATAGAAAACCACAAATAGTACTGTAAAGAAGCTACAAATGGGGTGACTGCTGCAGTCCCCTGCCCACGCGACGGGCCTGCCGGAAATTTATCGAAATGACAGACATCTTTTTAAAACTTAAACACATCTAGAAAATATTTGGGAGATTTCTTTCTGTTTGACAGAAACCTAAATAATATTTTTCGGGTCAGCTGCACCGTTTTACCACATTTCATGTAGATACTGTGGGTTAAGCAGGGGGCCGCTTCCCGCGTCATTACATACAGTAATTATGAATTTTTTAACGGTTTTTTTTGGTTTTAAATGCAAGTTGAAGTGTCAAACTACTATTTTTCGTCATTAAATAATTTTTACCTTTTATAATTTTGAAGCTATATGGATTTCGGACAAATTTTAGCTGATTTTTTAGAAAATGGCTAAATTTCAAGGTCATTGGGGCACCTGAAGATATTTTTTGATTTAGTTAAGATTTTACCCCATTAATGGCCTTGCCATAAGGCAACTTTTCCGCACTAGCCGTTTTTGATTTTCGAAAATAAGTTTTTCGAGCCACCCTAATTCACAATCATTTTGACAAATCTCACTCTAAATGTAAGCAAATGCTCTGTAAAAGTTGTTTTTCCTTTATAATAGTATTCGTACAGTAAAAAACCCTATATGCAAATATGCAATGCATTGTTAAACGATTTTCAAAAAGCGGTTCCTTCTCTTTACGGAGGATCAAAGGAGGCATTGTTGAATTCCCCCCGTCCATCGTGGTGGAAAATGGACACATCTTTTGTTAGCTCAATTGGAGAACTGTCATTTTTCTGCGCACGTTACGTTTTCCATATATATATTTCCATTTTACGAAGATAGTGTAGATAAATTTCATACACCCCCGCCCCCTTTCAATCAAAGATAGTTGTATAAATAATAATAAAATAAGAAATCAAGGCATAAATTTATATTGCTAATTTTTTTTATCATTCCTAAAAATGCAAGGCATTTCGAAGGCCAGAATTCAAATTAAGCACTCGACACTCTATCCTTACTCCGTCACCGAATAATTTAATTATAATCACTATCATCCTGTAATTATAGCCATTAAGCTTAATAGCCACAAATACCCTTTATTTTATTAGATTTTAATAACTCACGGTTCTTGACAATATTTTAGTGATGTCTAAGCTACCCTGCAAATCTTACTTGCCGCTCGAAATCATCAAAAATATTGAGCTACGTTTGGTGATACTAAAGAAGGAATGGAATTCTCTTTTTAATCTATATACATAAAAGGCAACTTCTGTTTGTTTGTATAAGACACGAGATCTAAAGAACCACGCAACAGATCGTCACGAAATTTGGCACAAAAATTTATCTCATCTCCGGAACAAACATAGGCTAAGAATTTTTCGAATCAGACCATTCCATCGTTTTCGAACGTTTATATGTTTCCCATTCAATGCATTGAAGACCTTGAGGATTTATTGCTCCTTCAACAGCACGTTTTCACGGATTGTTTATTTAGTTTTATTTTACACATTTTTTAAAACGATTTTTAAGTATATTTAGTTTAATAACGGCAAAAAAATTAGAAATAAACATCTAAACAAAAAATCGTTTGCTAGCTTTTTAGCAGTTAGAAAAAATATTTAATATTAAAAATAAAAATCGTTTGCTTTAGTATCTTTATCACAGTTAAAAAAATACAAATAAATATAAAAAATGCAAATCGTTTGCTGTTTTCTGGAGTAGCTTTATAACATCTAAACAATTAGATCATGTAATTCGCTTTCATTCAGAATATTTTATTTTCTGCACGCAGACCATGCCTTTTATGCATATAGATATCTTATCTGCATTGATTTAGTACTGTATACATTTGCATTGAATTCTTAATTTTTTAGCATTTGTATTGAATTATGGTAGAAATTTGTACTGCTTATATTGTATTTATATCTACAAAGTGTCCAAAAAAAGTTACTTAATTTATTATAGAACTCCCTTGAATTGCGTTAAAATAAATCTTTGAGACCCTTTTAAGATTTAGCTGTTTTCCCATTTTTAATTCTTACTGATTATTTTTTACTTAAATATGTATTCTTTTTAATTTGAGTTTCTTATCAAAGGTATTTTTGAAATTAATATTAATCATTACTATATCCAAGTTGGGTAATAAAATGGAAAATTACTGGGTAATCTTCATATCTTATGTAACTAAAATGAAAGAAAAAATAGTTAAATTGACTGTTACATTATTTTTCCACCTCTACCCGTGTAACGTCGGGTATAACAGCTAGTATCTCCTAAAAGGTAATTATTTTGATAAAATGTTTTAGGTTATGGTCTAATGAGACCGAATGACCGCGAGTCTCCAAACCAAAGCAAAGTGCCTTTGTGTTAATCCAATAAGAAAAAAATTCTATTCCACTTCTCCGGCTTTATTGAATATTTTTACAATCTTTTTATGATAGCTTATATAAGCTTAATGATATATTCTAGGAACACGACTGGATTCTAAAAACATTAGTGTCCCAAGTTTTCCTGAGAACGTTCATGATTTTTTTACGGTATAAGTTCAAAGCTTCCTTCCAGTACTTGCGAAAATCCCCTCGAAATCTTAAGAACCATCGACGCATTTAGTATCTTATCTCTCTATATTTAAAAAAATTAAGGCCTTTTAAAACGTGTCCAGTCATAACAGGATGAAATATTGATATTAGAACTCTATTCTAACAATAATATGACTAACAATAACATTAATAACTGCAATTACATTAAAGTGTAGTCATTGATTGGCAAGATCAGCAATTACCATCAAGCGGAAGTGACGAGGTCAACCTAGTATTTGCTTAAATTACGAATCTATTTTCGTCATCTTCGGAGACTGCGTGGGTGTTGTTTTATTACTTTCGGATTATTTTTTTTATAGATCGTGCATACAATTAGTATGTATCACAGATAAAATAGCATACTAACTTATTTGAAAAGATTAGTGGAAAAACGTGCTTAGTGACAAAAAGGTGAAAACGAGAAAATGAGCTTTAAAGTTTATCATTTTCACTCGGATCTGTTGAGAAAAAAACTTGTAAAGCGTAAAAAATATACCAAAATTAAAGTTTATGAAAAATGGGAAACTTGTTATCGTTATATAAAGAAATTAGTAATATGTTCATTGACACAAAATAGTTATTTAAGCAATTAGTGCCGAAAATAATACTTTATTATTTTACGAGACCGTAGGTCGAGTGAAAAAATGACAAGAGCTTAATAAAGTATTTGGCACGTGCTTGCTTACAATACTTTTTTTATAATAACGTGCAAAAAAGTTTCTACCAATGAGTGATTTTCATGACATCATTTAGTTTCCATGGCGATATTTGAAAATGCAAAGTAGTAAAAGAAAAGTTTTAAAATAATTTTCTGTTTTGAATCAAAATAGTATTTTTGTAGTACTTGTAGTTTCCATGGAGATATTAGAAAATGCAAAATTAATGAACCAATAGAAATAAGTGAGTTTCATGACATCATTTAGTTTCCATGGGGATATTCATGACATCATTTTGTTTTTCTACCAATCAGATACTCTTATTTACTTTACCGCACTAGGGCCGAAAGTACTACTTTCGCCACTGTCTGTGACGTAAGCACGTAAAGTGTCGTTTTCGCAACGATTTATGAATGAATATGATATAAAAAAGTGAACTTTTTTGCACGTTGTTATAAAAATATTTTTATTGAACATCGATTTTAAAACAATATTTACGAGTAAAAAGAATAAATAAGGCGAATAATAATAATAGATGAAATATTAGAAGGCCTACCACTATTAAAAAGTAATAAATTTAAACGTAACTATTCTAGAGATGACTATGAAAGTGATAGACATTAAGCTTATAATTCGATAGTTTATATTTTGTTTAAAATATAATAAATACTTTGGTTAACGTTATTCCAAATACAGATTTAACTTATGTTCACTCAGAGCTTTTCCGGCACTTCGGCAGTTGTATATGTATCAATATTTAATATCCCTCGTGTAGCTCTAGTGGGACGTTATTTAAGCCAAAACCAAATGAACTATCATTAACAACCTTAAAGGCGCCTGTTGTGTGATACATCAGAATTTTCAAGGTCGTTGGTTTAATGTTTTCTTCCTTTTGCAAGGCCGTATTTGTTTATCAAGTTCACATATTATAATCTTATATACAGTCCCCTAAAGGGAAATTAAAAAGTATTTTGGTATTTTCTCAGCAAATTATGGATAAAAAATTTTAAAAATTGGGATTTCGCTTAAACTTCATGTCTTAAATTCATTTCTGTAAAAATATTAAGGGGTTTCTATTCATAATTTTTAAAAAATTAATATAATAATTATTTAAAAATATAAAATTTGTTTTAAATACCCCAATAGTGTATGCATTATGTTTGGGTTATTATAATTATTATTCAGTAAAAAATTCGTTTCATGATCTTAATTGGTTATAGAGTGGGATAGTTTTTTATGTGCAACTCATTTAACATTACGGCCCCTGAACTTTGCACGTCTCTAACTCCACTAATAATGCTCAAAAACTAACAAAACTTGGTATTTGGTGTTAAAATATGTCATAAATTTGAAATATGGACTCAAAAAGGGATGTTTCCATTCAAAATTTTGAAGTTGGTAAAATTTTTAATATGAAGTCATGAAAGACGGCCCCTTATGCAAATTTTGTGTCATGAATTTAACTCAGAATGTTATTTATTCACAAAGTCAAAAAGGTCCTATTCCATAGGATGACTAACGTCCGAAATAATCCTAGTTTTTTTTTGTCCACAGCTGTACTTCTAAAGCCATGAGTTCTCCAGGATTTTTTTTTTTTTTTTTGAAATATGGTTACTACTTGATACTAGGTACATGTCAGCATAATTAGTTTACTGGGTACTTAAGGCTTTGAATGTCAGGGTCCTTTGAAAAAGGTCATTTTCGTCGCTTTTTGTAATGTTTCTGCCCAGGGCCGCCCACAGGGGGGAGGGGGGGCAAAACTATGCATTGCATAGGGGCCCGTAAGAAGTTAAAGGGCCCGCGCCAGCAGGCCAATTTTTGTTTTGTTTTGAATTTAATCAAAAAAAAATTATTTACAAAAAGAAAATGAAATAATTTGGGTCAAAAATTTTATTTTATTTCATGATAAAAGACAATGCAGAAAAAGTTTGCTTAGTTTTGTAAGATTCGTTATTATTATTGTATTTTTATAGGACTTCTCCACAACATTTTTTTTTCAAAAATGTTTTAATTCCTTCGTTAAAAAAATAATTAATTTTCGAAATTTTCAGTGTTTATTAATGTATTTCGGAAACCCGGGCCCCTAGGAAACCCATAGGGGATATTAGTTTTTAGTCAGATTTACCAACGGGCCCCTTATGACCGGCCTAGGGCCCCCAGTAATTTAAACCTTAAAAAATATTTTATTTTTAAAAAAATGCAGAAATAAGATATATTGGCTTCTTAAAATTCGTCATTAATACTGTAATGTTCCCTGACTCTTCACTATTTTTTGTCAAAAATGTTATAATTTAATCCTTTTTTGAAAATTGAAACTGAAAAATTGTTTTTCTTCATAAATAAATTTCACAAAAATGGCCCCTTATCAGAAAAAAAATATATTGATAAGTTTAATTTATTGCAGATCCAGGCCCCGTTACAAAAGGCGACTAAGCCAGATTTGTTTAATTGTATTTAAATTTTTTTTAAATCGGATAAATTTTTTCAAGTTCAGAATTTCATCGTTCGCCAGGAGAAGATTCTTGAAGAAAACAACGTAGATTATTGGAGCAAATAGTTTATTCAGTATTTTTTTCCCATGAATAAACAATTTGCGTTAATAATCTACATTTTTTCTTTGTGAATCTTCTCATTTATCATGCGCAAAGTTGAAGATATTTTCTGAATATTCATCGCTCGAGTTGATAAAATAAATACAACTCGTCAACACAAACAAGCTGAAAAAAAGGGGGATAAATGGAAAGATCCCTGTTCCTCAGACTCACTACACACGATAATGGTTCAAGGGAAGTTTTCGTTATCTGAGGCAATAAAATTACCCCCGTTTTCCACGAAAGACGTTGCAAGGGGATATTTTCCATACTCCCGCAGGCCCCCACTCCTACAGGGTTGCTATGAATACAAAAGCTATAGATGAACTGCACCTTATTTTGGCCACTTCACTCTAAACTGGCCACATCAAGATATTTGATTGATTTTCTACTATGTTTTCGTCCCAACAGAGAATATTTTGTAAATTTTAATAGAAACGAGGCACTAATATTAAGTGGGTATTTTGGTTAGGATTTCCTAACGTTTATGTTGATCAAGTGCAAGTTCATTAGTATTAAAAAATATATACTCTTTAAGTCTTAAATACTCTTCATTTATAAGATGGTTTGAGGGTTTTAATAAAATGCCTGTTTTTGACTTAATTCCAAAACATTCATGATTTTTTCTCCAAAAGAAATAAAATTCATTCATTTTTTGACCAACTTTCCATTTTGTTTTTATTCGAAATCATTTTTAAAAAAAAATAAATAGAAATTGGTTATTGACATCGGGGAAGTTTCCGTTCACTTGTCTCTATATCCCTCTCAAATTCCGTTGCAACCTTCTAACCTATGATTTAAAAAAATATTCTTTTTTGTTTAAAAGGTAAGGTATATGACAACAGAGACCATCTTTTATACTGTATGTGTATACGAGTTACGGCTGCATGTCTGTACTTCCGGACGGACAGGGACAGCAGTGGAATTAAGCCTTAAAGTGTATCTTGTGAAAATTTTGCAAATAATTTAATTTTAAATGTGAAGTAGAAAAATAACTTGAAAGATTTAAATACGTTGAATTTCGCAATAGACATACAATGTGTTTAAAAACTACTTTTTTCGCAAATTTGCTAAACTAGATTTTATAAATTTTTATATGGTCAACCTTCTAATATACTGTAAGCAACATTTACTTTTATAACAATCATATTTTAAAAGGTACATCGCACATAGGTAAACAGTAGAACATCAAGACAATCTTTGAATTTGTAGTGTCGTGTGTGTGTGTAGAGAGAGGGGTCGACACAAATACTTTCCGTGGGAAAGGATGGTTGTGTGTGGTGATTTTTCTCGTAACCTCCACTCCAAGAACAAAATCCGAATCCCTATTGTCCAGCTTCTGCAAAACTTATCTATGATTTTTATTAAAACAGGAGATGAAACCTTTTAGGTTTTATGACCAGGGAAAAAAGACACGGTGGACGATACCGTAGCAGGGTCCTTGTCTGAAACTCGAGGCAATTATTTTTACGACCTCCCACACTTTGCTTTCGAAACATTTTCCGAGAAACACTAGTACGTTTTCTCAGTACAACCAGATGTTTGAGGAATTTCCTACCTGGCCAATGGACAAAAAATAGATAAGACACTAAATTTATTGCTGGTACGTTACTAAAGGTCGTAAGTTTAATCCTTAGTCTTAGACTCTTTGGTTTTTGGCAGTATAGTACTTTATTCTGTGTTGAATGGTTTATGTAGACTTTTCCCCCTCTCTCTGCGTGGATCTCGAAGCGTTTTATGTCATTCCTGAGTTTCAGAATTCCCGTTTAAATGTAAGAAATTAGCAAAAATTCATTTTCAATCAATGCCAATTCTTCATTAAATTGTACTTTCGTAAAATATAAATATATTTTTATTGTGCTATTTTTATAAATATTTTATTTGAAACAGGTGTTCAGATAGTAGTTGTTTTAATTTTTGATCAATCACGAATCGTTTTTCTCTCAGAATTTTAGATCTATTAGTATGATAAATAAATTCCTATTTTACTGTTTTGACAAATTGTTTTTTGTTGTATATTTGTTTTAAACAAATTAAGTTTGTTTAAAACAAATAACTGTTACATAATTTAAAAATTCGGACTCTTGCTTTTGATTGGTTTGTAATTTACTTTTATTCTTAAGAAATAGTCTACATGTACTTAGATTAATTTATACTAACTCATCCTTTTATAATTTTAATATTGCACAAAAGGGAAAAAAAGGAAGCCTTTGAGGAAAAATTAACTGTTACATTTCAAAAAGTTAACAAACTTTTTTTCTTTTAGAAAAGGTTATAACAGGAGTATTTTATTTTTTCATTATGTGTCGTAAATAATACAGTTATTGCCAATAAACTAATTTATGTTTTGCATTAAAATGTAAAATATGAATGCCTTTTTATAAAATGTTGTCTCCTATGATAATAAAGGATATTCGTGTGATATGATATTTTTGATTTTTATTTCGTAAAAACAAACATTTTTTGAAAAGTTTTAGTCATTATATAGACCTCGCGTATCTTCTTAGTTGTAGTACTTTTGCAATGAATAATTATTTAAAAATTAAAATCGGCTATTTTTCGAAATTTGAAAAAGGGTGATCAAGTGTCACCAATTGAAGTGAGACCTTTCAAGGGAGACTTGATCCTTGAAACAGAAGCTTCTAAATAATTAACATATCTTTTATTACTTTGTTTAAAAATTTTGGATTTTAAAGGTATTAAGTTGAAAATATATTTTGATCATCCAATTGGGAAATTTTCGCTCTTGTCTACTACTCTCTGAGGGATACGCAAATTAGCTGAGTGAAAACTTGTTTTCACTGTATAAGACTAAAATGTAAATTTTTAACTGAAAATTTAAGTTTCTAATTTTTTTTTTAAATTGTATTTCTGTAGCAGATGATTATTAATAACTCTTCCATAATTGAAATTTTAAAATTCACTAAAATTTTAAAATGTATAATTTTTTTTAAATATGTGTTATGCTGGAAAACCTGACAGTCAAGGTGACGGATTTATCCGTCTGTATCCCTCGGAGGATTGACATAATGTATTTTTAAAACAAAACTTTTTTTTCTTTTTTCAAAGCACAACTTCAATTTTTAACTTGCAGTTTCATTTAAGTCAGAAAAAATATATCTAGCTCTTTGTGATGGAAACTTTTTTCTATCTTGAGTTATTTCAGTTGTTATTACGTATTTTGTTTTAGTTAGTTTAACTCATAAATAAAATAATATATTGTTTGTATAGTTTTTATCTAAAACAATATACTAACTTTTTTAGAAAACAAATTTTATATTTGAGGCTTTAGAATGGAAATAGAAATTAATAATAATACCTTTAACAAATTTTTTTTCGATTAATTGAAATGATTTTTAGGAAAGTTAAAAATAAGGGTGGAGGTGGAAAACATAATATTAGGATATTACAGACGCGATATAGCGAGAGGACACTTAATAAAACGATACACTCGCCGATAGATTTGTTTCTTTAATAGGATCTTGCTCAAAAATTATATTGAAAATATCAACAAGCATTTCGCCAATTCAAAAAGAGGAGAATTAATTGGAATTTTTTAAAAATAAAATATTTATTTTTCTAACGTTATCATTTTATTAAAAGTAAAGAATTTTATTGAATTTCAGTGAAGCCAGCTTTATACTGTTGAGAGGATTTGGGTGGGGAAAGATAGTTATATGTTCATGGCTGCACTAATAAATTTGGAGGTCATAAGGGACCATAAAATATTATCTATGTAATTATCTTTTTTTACCATAGAACTGTTAAATATGTTAGGAAAAATAAACCTATTTAATGAAGTAGCCTATCGGTATCACCTTTTATACTTCTGTTTTGTTGAAAATGCTATAAAATCTTAGTAATACCAAATCATAGCAATACATAGACTTTAAAAAAAATTACCTTTCATATGCCTTTGCATGTTAAATGGTCTGCTTAAGTAATTTATATGAATATATAGGTTTGATAAAACAATTGCTGGCGTCTAGAAAAACACGGATTTTCCCCCTAGCTTTTTGCTTTTTGATTAATATCCTGATACTTTTGAACAGATTCTACAATATGATTTCTGTGTCATCATAGAGAAATTTATTGAGAGAGATTAACACAGATGAAAGCTATGACCGACTTAAATAAGTTTACCATTAAAAAATATATTTTTTTCCGTACTAGATAGGTGAATTTATGTTCTCTAACTTCGCACTTCCAGATTCCAAAGGAAAGGAAAATTACCCAAACCAATCGTAGCCTAGTGCAATTATGTACACACATAAATCAGGTTCTCAAAAGAGAACAAAATAAGAATTCTGAATTCCTTGAAAGGTAACAGATCTTTATTAGATGTTGGCATCCAAAAAATAAAATCCGTTGAAAATAGTGCCTCTCCACTATCAGCATTAGCTCAACCATCTCTCCTAAACACCGAAATAAGGAAAGATTGCACAATTGAAGAAGGTAAGTTCTGTTAAATTAAGAAATTTGAATAAAAAAATTTTATTGATGTGAAAAAACGAAATACTTTCGCTTAATCTATTGTATTTAGGTAAATGTTATTCTCATTTTATTATGTTACTGCGGTATACAATCATTCCTGGTCTGTTACTTTTATATTTAATTTAACTGCAATTTATCCAAGTAACTAAGTACATGAGGTGTTGCTTTAGGGTCAAGTTTACAATCTTTTTGCTGTACAGCATTTAAATGCGAAGAATAATTCTTGAAAATAACCTTCTTTCAATATAATATTTTTTGCTGGTATGAATTCTCTATGAATTTAATGCGCATGTTGTTTTGAACTGCAAGGATGGTGTCAAAATCAACATTCCTAACAGAGCTTGCTCCAATTTTTGATTTATTTTTCAGATGTTCTTTGACAATGATTTACCGTTCAACTAAAATGTTTATTGAATGCATTTATTATTGATTACTAAATAAAATAGTTAACTAAGATCTAATTTATTTGCAAGTAAATATGTCTTATTTTGATTATATTATTTAAAAAAAAGTTAAATAAAATGAATATGTTTATAAAAAAAGCATTTACTAAACAATCGAGTATTTGTATTATTTTATACTTTCGTTTAAAATTATAGGAAATGATGTTGATAGGTTCTTTTTTGTTTTAACTTTAATTTTTTTTATTTATGATCATTTGCTTAATACGGTAACACACGCGTGCTTTAGACGACAGATTTTAATGAGGATTATTTTTTAAGGGTAGACAAATTTAGGGGTAGGCAAAAAAAGTGATTAAGTGATCTTATAATCAAATCTATAGGTTAACCCAGTTTAAAAAATAATTTCAAAGGTACATTAAAGCTATCTAAAAAATTCCCTTTAGGATGCACACCCTTGCGCGTTCTACCGGGTTAAACAAATGCAAAAAAAAATGTGTTAAATATGTATTTGTTGTAAAAGTGAAATATGAATAGTATGCAAATGAAATTAATAAAGCAAATATTAATACAAACTTGAGCTTCAAATTTAGCATTTCTTTCAGGTTCAGAGATTCCATCTGATGTTATTCAGATAGATAGCGCTATTTCCAACAATCTTAGTAATGAAATTGCTGTAGATCAAGACAAAATTTCATGTGCAAAATCTTTCCGTGTGCATGCTATTCCGACAGAGGAAGATTTCGAGCAAACCAATACAAATATACTTGCAAATGCTGAAACTAGTTCTTTAAAGAATACTCATAATGTAAGTGATGAAACTGTTGTAAATTTAGTTAAAAGTAGTTTGCATCAATCTCTTGAGCACGAAAATGAAAGTTTTGGATTTGATCTGGGCTTATTAACGGATGATGTGCCAATTTTAAAATATCTTGAATCCAAAGTTAAGAAGGGTCCAGCAAAAACTCCTTTTATTTTGCCCAATGATGGGCTACGATCCTTTCCTATTTCCATACTTCACTCAAAACGTAACAACGGCGAATATAATCTTCGAGAATGGCTTGTGTGGAGCAAAACTAAAGAATCTCTTCATTGTTTTCCCTGCCGACTTTTTGATATTCACTCAAAATCAAAATCTATCTTGACTACTTCCAACGGTTGGGATAAAGACCATGGCTGGAGGAAATTGTATAATAAAATACCGACACACGAGTCCAGCACAAACCACAAACAATGTTATGTTCAATGGAGAGAAATGGAAAGAAGGATTCTAGAAGGGAAAGTTATTAGAAACCAAATTGATACGGAAATGATCCACAGAGAAACGTACTGGAAGGACATTTTCCGACGACTTTTGTCCATAACTTTGTTCCTTAGTGAGAGAGGTTTGCCATTTCGTGGATCGTCATCCAAGATTGGAGATTCCAATAATGGAAATTTCCTGGGATTAGTCGAGCTTTTGGCTGAATATGACCCTCTTTTGAGAGAACATGTCACAAAAGTACGAGAATATCAAAATAAAGATCAAAAAATGCAAGCTCACTATCTTTCTCCGGACTCGCAAAATGAGTTTGTAGAGGCATGCCATGTGAAAGTGGTTGAAGCAATTTTAGAAGAAAGGAGAAATGCCAAATATTTTGCTTTGATTGTCGATGCAACACCGGACATCTCTCATGTTGAGCAAAATACTTATTTTTCGATACCTACACTCCACGGATCAAGGCTTCATCATAAGAGAACGATTTTTAGGATTCGAAGAATGTAACAAAAAAACAGAGCAAGACATTTCAAATTTAATTTTGGAAAAGTTGAAAACACATAATATTCCGCTGGAAGATTGTAGAGCTCAGTGCTACGATAACGGATCTAACATGGCTGCAAAATTTAAAGGAGCCCAAGCACGAATACTTAAAAAAAATCCTCTAGCCAAATTTTCTGTGTGTGGGGCTCATAGCTTAAATTTAGTTGGAGTCAATGCGGCAGAATATTGCGAAATAGCAACCACGTTCTTTGGAGTTGTACAAAAGCTGTATAATTTTTTTTCCCAAAGTCCGCAGAGATGGGAAATTTTGAAAAATGAAACGGGATGCTCTCTACATAAGATGTCGGACACAAGGTGGTCAGCCAGACTTGAAAGTGTAAAGCCCATTGCAAAACATCTACCTCTTATAAAGCGAGCTCTGGAAAAATGCAAGAGTTTAAATTTGACGGCAATTGGGAAAGTGGAGTTAAATGGTTTAATAAAATATTTCTCAAGTTTCTCTATTACTATAATGGCAATAATCTGGTTCAGAATTCTAACATTGATTGATCAGAAAAATAAAATTATACAAGCCAGAGATTCCACACTAGATGTAAAAGTTGACAACATTCAGTGCCTAATTGACGACTTAATAAAGGTACGAAAACAATGGGATCAGATTTTAGAAGAAGCTAAATTAGTCTCTAAATGCATGGCGGAAGATATGTCGACAGAAATTGTAGTGAAGAGAATAAAAAAAAAGAAAAAGATTTGCTGATGAACAAGAAGATTATGACGATCCCATCGATGTCGATGAATCATTTAAAACAAATGTATTTTACACTATTTTGGACTCGGTCATCGGAGGACTGACAGTAAGATTTAGGTCAGCAAAAGAGCTTTCAACTTTATTTAGTTTTTTATGGCAGTACCAAGAACTGAATGAAGTAGATTCGACTAAAGCATGTATTTTGTTTGCAAATGCTTATGCATGTGATGTCACCCATGAAATAAGGGAAGAAATTATATATTTAAAATCAATTCATGAAACTAATGTTGGTCCTGGATCACTGAAACCTTTACAACTTTTAAATAAATTACATTCCATAAAATTAGAAAAAATATTCCCTAACGTTTGCATTGCATTACGATTATATTGTACAATCCCAGTATCAGTTGCTGAGGCTGAACGATCATTCAGTAAATTAAAAATTGTCAAGAACTTTCTGCGTTCAACGATGGGCCAAGAAAGATTAAACGGTCTTTGCATGCTGTCGATTGAATCTGAGCTTGCAAAAACTTTGAATTTTAACGATATCATTGCACAATTTGCAAGCAAAAAAGCCAGAAAATACCAATTATAATCCGAACAGATTATGAGGCTTGGGAACCTTATAGATACCCATATTTAGGCTTGGGAACCTAGAGAAAAGTGACCCGCCCGTGGCTAGCCTTGCCTGGCTATCGGGAGTGGCCCCTAAGGCGATGGGGATGCCAATCATTACGATTGGTAGTGGTATATCCCCCATGGACCAAAGCAAGGAATTTTATATTTTTCATTTTGATGTATAGTACTTTTAATATAACTAACTCCATATTATTGCATAAGAAAGTTTGAAATTTTTTATTTATTTCTGTATGAAGAGAATACTTGTTTTTATGGATTTTTTATGTAAAGAAGCGAAGGTCGAGGTAATGTGTGCTTAGGAACTTAGGAAAGTGGTTACTAATTAGTTGGGGGGCCCGAACTAAGTTGCATAGGGGCCCATAAATCCTGACGACGGCCCTGTTTCTGCCTAATTAACTGCTTAAACCATAAGTGACCCAGAAAAATAATTATTGGATTAAGTGCACACACTAGGGTAGCTCTAAGAAAAATATAAAACACCATGGGTGACCCTTTACTTTGGTATTTACAGGGTCTTAAAGTTGATTATTTCCAAGAAAAGGTCACATTCAAAGGTCAATTACTCCAGAAGCGAAGAGTCAATAACTTGGAGACACAGTTGTAAATACACTTCAAATGTTGTAGTTTTAGACCCAGGTTACAAATCTATGGCAATTAACTTACTTTTTTTTATTACAGTCCATTTTATATCCCCAATTCATAACTGTATGCATCTATCTTTACTTCTAAAGTACTGTGCAAAAGCTTCACATTTTATATCGATGTACACATTTATAGCCTATCACGCCCCTATTCATAGCCTTCACATTTATAGCCATGGATTTGTAACCTGAGTTTTAAGTGTATTTACAAATGTGTCTCCAAGTTATTGACTCTTCGCTTCTGGAGTAATTGACATTTGAATGTGACCTTTTTTTGGAAATGATCAACTGTGAGACCCTGTAACTACCAAAGTAAAGAGTCACCCATGGTGTTTTATATTTTTCTAAGAACTACCCTAGTGTGTGCACTTAATCCAATAATTATTTTTGTGGGTCACTTATGGTTTAAGCATATAATTAGGCAGAAACATGACAAAAATCACGAAAATGACCTTTTTCAAAGGACCCTGACCTTCAAAGCCATAAGTGACCCACCAAACTAATTATGCTGACATGTACCTTATAGTATCAAGTAGTATCCATATTTCAAAAAAAAAAATTCACGGAACACTCATGGCTTTAGAAGTAGAAGAATGATATAATGCACACCCATTAATCCATTACCTCGAACTTTGACCTCCTCCCAACAAGTCGGATTTAAGAAAAACTGAAATTCACTTTTTCTTATCATAGTACAACTAACATATCCTAAAAGTTTCAAGAAAATCGAAGACATCAACTATTACGCCCCTGTTCAATTTGGTCCAGTTTTTAAAAAATGGCTCTTAATAACTTTAAAATTATTAGCCGAAACTACAAGGTCTAAGAACGTATTAGCGTGTAAGACTACCAAATATGTTTTACACCTTTGCAAAAGTTTGCTTTTGATGTTAAAAGTTTTCTGAGAGAGAGGGGTATAATGGGAATGTTTCTTATGATGTCACGCTCTCCGTACTGCGATTTCATTGGTTGTTTTCTTTCTGTACTACGATTTCATTGGTTTTTCGGTTTCAATTCACGATAAGAATGCGGAAATAGACAAAAAGAAACTTTTCTTTCTATGCAAGTTTTCTTCAATAAATGATTAAAACAACCAACAGAACAGCAAGATGTTGGCATTTAAAAAAAATAACGACTAAAATATTCTTAAAAACTCACTTTCAAATACCAAAACAAAAGTAATTCGAGAAAAATGAAAACAAGACCGCGGAGCTGTTGCCAGATCCGACATGAAACAACCCCATTAAATAAGCCACGAAATGTAATTTATTTAAATTAGTTAATTGATAGTATCAATATAATTAGTTTAAGTATATAATGTAAATAAATTTTTGCGCTTACTGAAAAGTAAATGTAAATAAATTAGGAATTTATCAATTGAATAAATTAATTTAAATTAAATTATAAAAATTAAATAAACACATACTCATATAATGTTTATGTAATAAATTAATGTAAATAATTTGTTATTTTCATTTTACGTATTTTTAACAAAATTTGGCAATATATGTAGGAAGATTTTTATTGCTCGTCTATAAATCACCTTATTTGAAAATTAACAAACCCACAGTTAAACAGGCTTATTGTTTATCTTATCCTATAATTTCTCTCACTATACGTTTAGGAAAGTCTTGAAACCAATTTCTGTTGGGGCGAATGGAGATGAATTTTTCCTTCTTATTAGTCTGGCGCCAGAATCCTGGAGAGAGGTCCCTTAACCCTCGCTTTTTAGCTCTTTGCTTCTGTCGTCTATCTTCCGCGAGATTGCTGTTGCTATGGAAACGGAGACCAAATGGGACAGTTTATGGCTCCATTGAAATCGAGCAACTAGCGAACAAGTAGGTCGAATTATTAAATTATCGAAACTAAGTTGTAACGAACGGGCCTGCTTATTAATAAATAGCCGAGTAATACCTAAGTATGGGGGAGGAGATAGGGAGCCCAGTCAGTTAAAACGACGTTCGCCTTGCATGCGGAAGATCCCAGGTTCGGGTCCGGACATTCGCCAAAATAACTGCCGACCTATAAACGGCGCGTGCAGCCAAAAAATGTCCGACGAATAGTACTCCGTGTAGAAGGAGAGAACGTTAAATATACTTCGAAGTTCCGACGCTGCGTACGATGTCGCCTTTAAAAAATTGCGTTGGGTGCCAACTCAAGCGTCGGCTCGTCAATTGACTGTGGTTCTAAATTATGACACCCGTCGCCAACAATAGCCCTCGTGTAGCGCGACGATAATTCGACTAAGTTGTAACGAACGGGCTTGCATATTAATAGCTAGCCGGTATGTGGGTTCGAAATCCTCTTTTAGAATGCATATTTGTAGCCAATTGAATCGGATCTAAGTAGGAGGTCCCGGTCTATTGATTCCTCTTGTAGCTAATAAAAAAGATAGCAGTGCTCATTAAACAAATAAACAAGCCTTCTTAATTCTTGGATCATTGCTGTTATAGACGTTGATTAAATAATGATGTTTTATCATCACCTGCTGATTATGATGCAGAAACACAAGACTGACTAGATAAATTTAATTTGACATCGTTGATTGCTACGATCCTTGTTTTTTACGTATTCTGTTTCAGTACACTCACACTAGAATAATGCGACTATAACAATTTTTTAATATTATAAATTCTGTAATTCTCGAATAAAAAAAATGTATCTTTTTAACAATGTTAGAAGTAACTTTAAGTTATTGAACTAAAATATAGTAATATCTTAAAAATTCTAAACAAAATTTTATCAATTAAACAAAGTAGTGTGTTGTAATGTTTGTGTTTTGTGTAGTTTTTTCCCAGGATTCTTGATATATAATGTTTGTCTTTCACTACACTACCAAAATGCTTACCAAAACTTATATTTTTTTACAAATTTCTATGAAACTAACGTTCCTGTAACTGAAAGAAGTTTCTCATTGATTTAAACCAATATTTTCTCCATCTATATTTATAAAAGGCAAAGTCCTGACTGACTGACTCATTCACGTATCAAAGCCTAGACTACTGGAGGTACAGCTACCAAATTGGCGTCATTTAAGAAGTGATTTTTCGAAATTCGAACCCAAACGTGTGTAGGAAGGCAAAACGTGAGCCGATTTTTCCATAGGAATAGCATTGAGCATTTTTATAAACTTTAATTTATACTTTTCGTTTTCCAATTTGAAAAGAAAGTTCAGCGCGTTCAGTGTGAGCGAAAATTAAGTATAATTACGTGAGCATGTGAGTTTAATTTGTAAAATTGTTATTTGAATATCATAAATTTGTTTTTGATTTAAAATTTTAATTGGTTTTTTTATGCTTATCAACGGTTCGACTCTTTTTAGGGTACCGCTATGATTAATGGTCTATCTGTTCATTGGCGACTTTTGGCGAGCTAGAAAATTCAAGTTAGGGTTGCTAGACCTATTGAGTTATCTGAAATATGAAGTGAAGAATGTTTACCACATTTGGGCATTTTCGTTGCCTGGCAACATGAAGCAAATCCCCAAATTGAGACCAGCCATTATCTTATAGTTGTTCTCTTTTTCGATCCTTAATTGTTTCCTGGGTCAGGTTTTTCTCTGTTTCTGAAACTTGCAATTTAACGGTGTAATATGGGAAAGTCATCAAACTCCTGAAAAGGCCTAGATGCCATCGGACATCCACTTTTTTTTTTAAATTTAATGCTGGTGAATGATAGGGGATTATAATATCCTGATGGGGTGCTGGTCAGTGGAGAAGAGGTCTATTGACATAAAATAAAAGTTTACTTAAAAAGCAAATCAACGTTATTAAGTGTACACCCGTGCAACGCCGGGTTTATAAAGCTAGTTGATTCATTAGTTACTAGTTGATTCACAAGTTTATTTTTCCGTTGCATTACGTAACCTTATCTTGCGTTGTACCCAGGTTGTACCTTTAGAGGGAAATGTTCACGTGCAGATAAAATAAGGCGCATTCATAAAACAATAAAAGAAAAAACACCCGAACTATTTATCAAACTATTAAATCCGCTTTCAGGTGCGCTTTCTCAGATAATGAATGTCGAACGCACTTTATCAGAAGAAAATTGCTTATTTGTTGCATTTTTTATATTTTTATAGAAAAGTTTCTTGATATTATTTCTAAACAAATTAATGGAATTACTTTGTTAAAGTATTGCACTAGAAATTATTTTTAACTTCCACAGAATATTTATACTGTAAAAAGTGGATAGTTTTGTTGTTGTTGCTGCTTTAGGGCTAATTTGACTGGTTCCTACGTATTAAAGGTGAAAAAACTACGAACATAAGGCCTGTTTAGGGACTCGAATCCACCATACTTTGGTTCCAAGGGATTGAAATTGTGGAAAGTATTAACAATAGCTTTCTATATTTGCGTCAACAGCCCACTTCCTAACCTATATGTGTCACTGATATGTATGCCAAATTTAAAACTGCATAAGGCATTTAATTAAAACAGCCAATTCGGTACGGTATCAATTAGAAATTATTAAATTGTTGAAAATTATGTTTAGTAGGACATTGACATGTAAAGTTTTCTAAGTGGCAGTTAAGTTTACAAAATTTCCTGTTTATCATTCACGGTAAAAAAAAAAAGTATTGATTAAACAAAGTTGCGCAAATTTTTTTTTTACTTTTTAAAGCAACTCAGGTGCACGCCCACAGAAGAAGTTGATCTATTTCTAGAAATTGAGAGATAAAGCGCAAGCTTTTCTTTATTTTCCTGTCGCCTTATTGATTTGACAAAGTTGTTAAAAATATTAAATTTATTGTCAACCTTTAGTTTTGCAGTAGCACTATAATTTTTTTTTAAAAACTTTTTTTGAGTAACCTATGGTAATATTCTGCATGAAAAAAGTAGCCCGTGAGCAAAATCTTTGAACTTAACCTTTAAAAAAAAACTTTGTTTCCTTAAACTTTTGTTTCGCTTTAATAACAGAATTTTATTGACTCAAAAGTTTTAATCCCTTAGGAGGATAATTTGAGCATTTAAAAAGTACAACATTGCACATGTCTATTATTATTTTAATACTAAATAAAAAAGAACTTTTCTGGAAGAACTAGAATAAACTACTTTTTTCCCCTTTTCTGCTACGTTAATACTAATTAAAATTCTTTATAGTACGCATTGGTAGAAAGACGAAAAAAAGGACATGAATCTGACATCCTTCTTTTCTAACAAAAAGAGAATTTTTGAACTCGGGCGGTTGGAACTGAAAATATTACGTAGCCTCATTGGACAGACGTACGAAAAAGCAAACTGACAGATGGGCTAAAAAGTATAAAAAAATCGGTTTCTGAAGAATTATTCATAAGAATTATTCATTTTTATAAGAATTTAAACAGGTGGTAACATTTTGAAAAGGGCGATTAGAGCAGATTTGGAAGGGGGTTCAGACATATAGACAGAATTTTCCTCGATGTTAATACCTACGTACATTTTTTTAATTATTTCAAATTATAAAAAAATCAAGCTAAAAATGAAATTGTAAACCAATTCATCTCCATATAATCTATTTTTAGTTGACTTTCCTTTTTTAATTTAATGGAAAATTAGGAGTTGACATTGTATGTCTGTCCTTCCGTACCCCTCTGCCAAAATTGGTTGTATCCGCCGGATCTTATTTCTTTTAGTTTGGAAGGTATGACATCAGAGATCTATCATTATCGCTGTTGTCACATCAACAAAAGCATGCGAAACTTTTTATTATTTAAAATTAATATTTTAAAACGATTTTTTTCATAAATCAGTTAAGAATGACGTCATAAAATGTAGCATTCTTTGATTGTTCATCATCTGTTTACTAAGAAAGTGGCAAGTAGTTACGGTTTTTTTTTAAACATAGCTATGAAAACATTATTTAGCAATTCCAATATTTTTTAAAAATTAAATTGAAATAATTACATCAAATTATCACTAAAACAAATGTAATTCTAGAAAGACCAAAAATGAAAACAATACAACTGGAACTGTTGCCACTCATGACGGGAAACATGCCCATTAAAAAATGCGAATATTGATATAAAAATGAAAATATTTTTGAGAAAGTGTTTCAAATACTTATACTTTTCTTAAGTTTCTCAAACCAAGAACGTGGCCACTCTCATTCGCCCTTGTTTACAATCTTTCCCGCATAGCACCAAATGAAATCTTGTCGCATCTTCGTGGCAAAGAAAACCTTTGATTCTGCAATCTACAAGGCTTTTTGTTTTGGGTAATAATTACCAAGATTTCGAGAAAGCAAAAAGCTGTTGGCTCCAAGTCAGCAGCAGTTTTTTTTGCTAGGTGTTTTGGCAATAGTAAAGTAATCACCACAGGCGGAAAGGTTAATAGTTCAGTCAGCAGTAGAGTGAACTTGCAAAAGTAGTTTTTCTAGTTTTATACGCAAATAAGCCAATGGTGTGTTTATACTTTATAACTATATTCTTTATAAATGTTAATTTCCAAAAAATTGTATAATTTTTAACTTCAAGGTTGACAACTTTTTTCATCATTGAGAACTTTTAACAAATATTGTGGTTCTGACAGCACTATAAAAATCCCTCAAAAATTGGTTAATAACTTAACATTTACATTATGCTGCATCGTACGACATTACACTATGAATAACACTATTGATCTCCGCTTAAAAGAAAAAATTTAAGCTTCAATTTTAATAAGGGAAAATTAACTTATTTTTAGAAGCAAGTTTTAAAAACAAATATCTTGGTAAAAGATTTAATTATAAAAGGAAAACAAAACCAAAAAACTGGAAAAAGTGTATAGGAGACTTCAGAACTTTTTTCATTTAAAACTGACCTAGTTTCTAAAATAAAGGTGATAAAACTTGTAGCTTTCACCTATGGAATAAAGCATATTTAAAATAAAATACTTTCTACTTGCATTTAATTCCATAAATTCTAAAATGAAATCCTATGAATAAAATTTGTTGTACAATAAATAACGCAGAAAATACAAAGATAGGCCAAATCAGAGTTGGAGCTCATTTATTTTGGAAGTTCTTTTTGTGTAGATAAAAGTTTTAAAGAAAAAAACACAATTCATAAACGTTTAAAAAAAACTAAAAATGCCCAAATCTATTTTTTAAAGTTCATAATCTCGTTCTTTTTTTTTAATTAAAAAAATGTTGATGATAGTTTTCATCCAGAAATCTTAAAAAAGATAATAACTTACGAACACAAGAAAAGTACGCTGGTTGATGTCGACCACCGAAGCAACAGGCAAGACCCCCCTTTATTAGAAAGAACTCCACATCTTTTGACAGATGCTCTCTTGAAGAGTGTTTTTGACGTCACGCCGAGTTGGTTTCTAACCCAGTCCTTCTTTCCGCTGTTCTCTCACTGTCTCTCGAGAGAGAGAAATTTCATATGGAAGGCTTTATCGCCGTTCTTCAATGCGGATTGATAGCGAGGATTTGATATCGTATACTGTTCAAGGTAAAGTGACGCTTCTGTCATGTTAATTAAATGGGAGATACGTCACTTTTCTTCGCATGGTGGGATATATATATGCTGCCGTGGATAGGTATGTAAACTTCAGTAGTTTGAAAATTGTCGTTTTTTTTGCACTTTTGGCATCGATTTAACTTATATTTTCAAGTACCGACATTTTTTGAGATTTTCGTTAAAAATTTTAATAAAAAATGGAAATGGTAAATTCAGTAAGTGAAAAAAAAAACTTAAGAATCGGCAAAATGCAGTATAAAGTAGAAACTGTTGTTCTGTCCAAAAGCCATTGTCTTTTCGATGCGTTCGATGTTCGTTTCTCATGCGATCGTTGTGAGTGTTAATGATAATTTAGTTCAAATAAAAATTTACTTGTGCTCTAGCATTTGTAGTTTGAACTATGAAAGTGGGTGACGGACAGACAAAATGACTAGCCTTCATAAAAGCTGCTAATTTTTACATGTTAAACGTAGTGTGGAAACTGAAATTAAGGAGTATTTATTTTAATAAATTACACATACAATATATTTAAATGTGCTTAAAAATATTTTTTAACATTTAAGTTTAAGAAATAATTACTTCTTCCATCGATTGACATAACGGACATAAACATCGCCATTAGCCACCCAAGTCTTAAAATGTTATTGCCAATTTTCTAGCGTGTCCTATTGAGGACAAATTTCAATTTGTGATCTTACCCTAACTTTCATAGTAGTAAATAAACAACACTAAAATTAATATTTCTTCCAACTTCAAATATCCCAAGTAGCAAGGCAATCAATAATTCTCACGATGTCAATCCGATATCACTCTGACATTGTAATACCGAAAAGCGATCGTAAGATTTCCTGTGCTACTAGGGATGTTTTTATAATTTGGGTAAATATTGAATGCGAAAAAGTGTCAACGCAACATTTTAGGTTTTCTTGCACATAATTGAACTGAATAGAAGTTTAGAGCTTAAGTTTTTCTATTTTTACCAAACTTCATCTACATCTGTTTGGTCCAGATGATCACAAAGAGAGGTGTCATTGTGATACATTTTGCTGTCCTATTTTAATTCATGCGTCTATTTACCATTTCATTTTCTATAATCTTTTCTACTGATCAAAATTGTTGAGAATTTCCCCTACCTCCCCCCTATCCCCGCGCACACATAATATCATCACCACCATAATTTAACCACATTAGCATGAATAATGATTAATGGTTAGTCTCACATTGCAGCCAACTTATTCTATAAAGAACTCATCAATTAAGATATTGTTCACAATAAATTAAGCAATGGGCTTGATTTTCTCTCCCCCCCCCCCAGCCGGGGAGTAATCTAGCGGGGGAGGGGGGTCAATTGATAAGCGCATATAACTATATCTCTGGTCGTGCTAGATATTTGTATTGACGAACTTCGACACACGTATTGTGTTTCTATGCGCGTAATACACGTAACTAATTACCTTAATATATTTTTGAGGGGGAATTGAAATAAATATTAAACAAAAAAATAAGTAAAACCCAGACAGCACTTTTATAAAAATAAATTGAAGGTAATATATGAAGAGCTTAGTGGAAGAACGTGCTAAGTGACAAAAAGGTGAAAACGAGATAATGAGCTTCAAAGTTTTTAGTTTGCAACTTTTCTGTCATTCACAAAATCATAGTTTTTTTTGCATGATATTTTAGTTTGGTTCTTTAAAATGCTTGGTGGCTTTTGGCTTAACCCTAATTTACGTAATAACACAAAATTTACAAAACGCGCTTGACACCTTATGCACTTGGCACGTTCTTCCTCCGAAGTGCTTCAGATTTTGACAGTCGTTTAGTGGAAGAACGTGCTAAGTGACATTTTTGAGGTAATTTTGGTCCATACCCGTTTCATAATTTCTGTACTAACCTTCCGATTTTAAAAATTCTTTTTCTGTTTGAAAGATAGGACTTCACAGATCTCTTTTATACTTTTTAATCGTTTTCCTGTCCGTCCATCATTTTGTCCGTCCGTCCATATCCCTTTCAATTTCCGATCCAAAGTGCCGGATTTTGAAAATTCTTTTTTTGGTTCGAAAGTAAAAAAATAGATGACTACAATGTATAGTGTTTGGCCACCTGCCTGTACGTCTGTTATTTTGTTTCTGTCCGTACGTCCTACTCTACTACCCCCCCCCCCCCCAACTTCCTTTATACCCGTCGAATTTTTAAAGTTATTACTTTCAATTCCGTAATATAAAATATAAGGTAATAAAACTATTGCGATGGGGTCAATAATCCAAAATAAAGATTTTGTGCTTTCTACACGTTTTGGAGGGTGCTCAAGCTCATTCTAAAAAATTGGGTTTTTTTTACATTGATCTGTCTGTCTGTCTGAAACTACTTTGCAGTTCGAAATAAAAGAGCTAAGGACTTCAAATTTAGTACACGGGTTCCTAGTTCCTGTTGACGTCATAATAAGGTTTTCGAGAAAATTGCGCATGCGCAAGTACAACATGCTATAAACTTTTTTTTAAAAGGTATTGCTGAACAACAAAAATAGATACAGACTTCACATTTGATACACGTGTTTGCTGTACTAGTCGGACGTCTAAATAAAGTTTTATACAATACTAGGGGGCACGCCCCCTTCTCGCTATCGCTCCCCAACCCCCGGGAAATGCTTGCGCAGTTCGCTTTGGATCGCTTCGCGATCCAGGCTCGCCTCGCTCGCTCACCGTTCATTGAAATATTTTAGTCTAGCCTTAAGGGTTAACCTTAAGGAACATATCCGGCAATTTTTTCGCCAATTTCGTATTATGGCAGCCATTGGCTACAAAAATCACCAAAAGATTGTATTTTAAGCGAATAACTATCAAATAGTTTAGATTTTTTCTATGTATCCTGTTTGCATTAGAGAATTTATCTTGCTACTTTGTTTATACGTTGGTCCTGTCCATTTCTTTCATCGTTAAGAATTCTTAAATCGTATTAATATATTTAAAATATTATTAATCATTAATTATTAAAATAACTAATTTCTTAAATTATTTTTTGTGCACATTGTTTTTGAAGTTGCAGCAAACTGTTGAGTTCTGATCTACGATCGCAAATGCCACGATAATTTTTAATAAGGAAATCTTTCATGTTCTCTCAGCAGACATTTTCAGTTTTGAGCAGTATTTTAAGTATTTGTTGTCATTTCACAGACTTGACAACACTGATCTCTGTGAGTGATCTTTAGTATCCTTTTAAAATAAAATAATTACAAATTAATGCTTATAAATAAATGGTTGTTATTGAGAAAATATTTCGCTGCTTGACTAAGATCCTTTTGTAAATAAATTGGAAACCGTGGTAGCCGTCAACATAGAAACTATATTTAAAACCAATTTGAATTTTTTTTTATTTTATTAACAATTGTGTTTGGTAGTTTAGTCAATCGAAATTATAATTTAAATTTTCAAACATTAAACATATAGTTAAATTTAAACTTACTGATTCTATCCTAAAGTTTTTTTAAAAAACTAATAATGAATCTTATATAACGCTTAGAGTAAATCAAAATCAACTTCTCTTTACCGTAATCGAAAGTGTATACAAACTCGATTGTGTCGCCATTGCAGAGTTAGAAATATAAAGAAATTTGGGAGCCGTATAAGAGAATTATATATATATAGATGTTTTTCTGCCGTATCTAACTATGTTTTGTGCATAATATTTATAGTTATTTTTCCCTTTTTCAAGCCATTCCTGAAGAAACACTTGTTTGTCGTTTTCAGTCGGCCATTTTGAAATTAGTAGTATTTTTGTTCATTTCGATTGTTGCCATTCCAGAGATAGAAATATAAAGAAATTTGGGTGCCGTATAAGAGTATTATATATATAGATTGTGCATGTGCAAGGAGTAGCTGCCATAGAACTTTTTAGGTTTGAAAGTTATTAAAAATACTTTATAAGGTGTATATAACTTTTTAATGAGCGTATTGATATATAGTGTTACACATCCCTAGTTTTTTTAAAAAATATCAGTCACCTATCTTATACTTTTTGTTCGTCCGTCTCCGTCTGTCCCTACTATAAGGATTTCTTTGAGTTTAAGTTATAAGAAAGTAGGTTATATAAGTTATTTTAGAACTTCTTGCTTAATGTTAGATTAGTAAGTTTTTAATTGAAAATATATGTCACTGAAATTATAAACTAAATACTTTAAAGAATTATAAGACAAATCAACTTAATAAAAAGTATACAAAAATATAGTAAAAGAAACACAAATGCATGTGAATAAAATAAATATTAAATTTAAAAGACTTATAAAAAAAGATAATAATGCAAGATGTAAGTTTCGCAAAATAAATTTTTAAATAGTTTTTAGATAAGAATAATCGAATTTAAAAACAAACTTTGATATTAAAAAAAAATAATAAGTTGTATCGCAAGATATAGAATTATAGATCCTAAGGGTTATATTTACGTTTTTCTTTCTCTTTTTCACTTAAGGGTTTAATCAATTTTAAGAAACCTACTTTAATTTACAGCATTTCTACAACAGTCGAACATGATTGTTTAAACAATTTATTTTTACATTTGCATAGTACTTTTTTTAAATCATCGATATTTTAATAAATATTAAGAACTTATAACGTTTTATACTTTGTCACTTTATTTTTACATCAATTATTATAAAAATATTTTAGTTTTACATAACAAAGCAATAACTTGATTAAATTTGTACTTACCGTATAAGCTGCTATTCACACTTTCAAGCAAAAATTCAGCTTTCCGCTTGCTTCTTAATTCCATTTAAATAATTTTAGGAGTTTAGGACATTGCACAAAATGCGTTCGATAGCTTTAGAGATCAAACGAAAAATGGCTTCAAAACGATTTTGTACCCATAATTCATTTTTTTTTAACAAACGAGATGCTTTGAATGTTCGGTGCAATGTTGTTTTAACGCGAACTGCGATCTACATAGAGCAGGTGCAACTTTGTTTTAATTATTACCATCTGTTCGCTGCTAAATTATCTATGTTTATTACAATAAAAATCAGACGACATTCAAAGTAGACAATATTTTATAAAATGTTAAAACCTTTAACTCCGTTTAAATTTAAAATCAAAATGCATTTTTTTTTCCTATTTGGCTAAATGCACTCAAAACCCAGTTTTACGCAATATAAATTTTATTTCATTGATTATATTTAATAATTAAAGTTAATTAGGAAATATTAATTACATTTTGTTGAATTCTTTTTGATTAAAACTACAAAAGAACCATTTGTTTTGCTATTAATGCAAGCGAAAGTCTGAAAATTTTCCGCAAACGTGTCTCTTAGCACGTTCTTCCACTAAACGATCGTTCCGGAATCGGGCGATTTTGGTGGAAGAACATGCCAAGGATCCTTAGCACGTTCTTCCATTGAAAAAGTGACGAAAACGCGTGCACCTACCAACTTCGTATGCGAAAAATATACGAAATCGAATGTTTTCTAAAAAATTGAAAGCTGTTATGTTTAAATTAGGTAATAACATGATCATTGACACAAAAATCTCAATTTTTTCAAAAATGTCACTTAGTTCAAGTTCACACGTTCTTCCACTCAGCTCTTCATATGTTTGCATAGCAAAAAGCTCAATATATTGTTGTAGAAATTTCTTAATATTAATAAGGTACAAAAATGTATAACTTAACTTATTTAAATCAATAGTTATAGTTTATACGAAAATAACGTATTTAATGAAATAGTGTTAAAAAAATTAATGACTAGTACAAGAAAGTACTTTAGCATAAAATTTAATATGTTGGTTTATATTTATTTTACTTTTATTGATTTAATTTAGTTTTACTTTTTCATAAATAGTAACTATTTTATAACAACAAGAACAAGATTTTTTTAACATTTAATTAATGTACCTGAAGTGACACTTTATAGAAAGCGTTGGCTAGTGGTACTTTTATATATAAGTAAAATTTTTAATGACGTTTATTGAGGGACTTATATATACTGAATTGGATGTGGACACTAGCTTTATCGGTATAACCTGGTAGTTTTTAGTTTTCCTATGATGCTTAATGTTTTACTTTTAATCCGAAGCTTTATTAATTACGTTTATTTTTTTAATTATCCCACATTAGGGCTAGAGCTTTTTAAATTGAGTTTAGGAAAAGGTACATGGATAAATTCTATACTATTGACTTCATATACTGTGGATCAAAAAATTCTAAAATTGCATGTGAAACTCGTGTACCAAATTTGGAAGTCTGTAGCTTTTTTCCGTCTTTAACAATACTTTTAAAGCTAAAAAAGTTATTTGACAAAAGTTCTATCCCTTGTGCATGCCCAATTTGCCCGAAAACATTATGACGTCGGACAGGTACTGAGAACTCGTATACGAAATTCGAAAGCCGTAGTTCGTTTAATTCGACATCTGTAGAGTGGTTTCAAACAGACGCGGTCCAAAATGTTCAAACACCACTTATTTTGAATCAGCAACCTCCAAAACGTTTAGAAAACACAAAATCTCCATTTCGGATTTTCGACCCCATCTCACTATTTATATTATCTTATATTTCATCTATATATATAAAAGAAAGTCGTGTTAGTTACACTATATTATAACTCAAGAACGGCTGAACTGATTTGGCTGAAGGGAGGGTAGCTTAGAACCAGGAATAGGCTATAGGATACTTTTTATTTCGAACCCAAACGGCTGTAGGAGTGCAAAACGTGACCCGATCGCGATTTCCCCATAGGAATGGCATTGTAAGATTAGAATTTATACTTTTTAATTCAATTTAAAGAAATTTCAGCGCGTTCAGCGTGAACGAAAATTAAGAAAAGAAAAAAAAGAGCACGTAGGTTTAATTTTCTGGATTGTAATTAGAATATAAATATTTTATGTTATTTGTTGATTTTAAATCTTTTGATTTTTTTTATGGTGGATCAGATTTCCTCAACTAGATTTTAATTATGTTTCCGAATTTAATTTAATTGATGTTTACAAATAGTAAGAAATGAAGATATGGAGGAATATATGTTAACCTAAAGAATCGTGGCCGGATTAGGCAAATTTTCAAAAATGTCGCCAAGTCGAAATGATAACAAACCCCGTCACTGCCGAGATGGTTGCCATCTCGAAATGACCAAAATACTACCTAATTTCAAAATGGCCCGACTTAAAACAACGGAAAAATTCATTAAATTCCAGACTAGATTTATAAAAAAAAGTGGAACTTTAAAATGCTGAAGAATTGATTTAAAAAAAGTAAATAGTTATTCAAAATCATTAAGCATCTAATTAATAAAATATTAGTATAAGAAAACTTCAGAATAAATTATATGCGTTGAAGATTTAACTAGATTAACATTTAGAAATTGTCAATGCAATTGCTAATTTCGCCAAAGGTTGCCATCGGGGTTACCAGATTTGGCGTAAAATTGCCGGCCACGATTCTTTTGGCTAACCGGAATATATTCGGCATAAATAAGGAATTTGTACTTTTTTTTTAAAACTTTTCCAACCATACAAGAGGAGGAATGTCTGTTTTGTTTTCTGATGTTAAGATGGCGTAATGGTCGATTGAATTTTGGCATTGGCGGCTTTTGGCGAAGTTGAAAATTTAACGTAGGGTAGCTATTCCCATCCAGTTGTATGGGTTAGGGTTAGTTTGAATTATCGTCGTATTAAAGCTACACACGAGTGCTATTGGAAACGGGAGTCGTAATTTAGAACACAGTCAAGTTACGAGCCGACACGTCAGTAGGTACCAATGCAACTTTTAAGGGCGACATCGTACGCAGCGTTGGGAATTTGGAGGATATTTAAAGTGCCCTTCCTCTACACGGGGTATTATTCATCGGACATTTTTTGGCTGCACGAGCCGTTTATAGGTCGGTAGTTATATTTTGGCGATGCCCGGACCTGAACCTGGGACCTACCGCTTGCAAGACGAAAGTCTTTACCGACTGGGTCCCCCAACCCTATCGAGTTGTATGAAATATGAAGTGGAATGTTTACCACATTTGGGCAGTTTAGTTTTGCGCTAATGGTGAAATATAAACAGGCCATTATAACATATAGCTGTTCTGGCAATTTGAACAGGGGCCTATGGGAAAGCCCTCAAACTCCTGGAAGGGCCTGGATAAAATCAACCCCTCATATCAGAATGAGAGGAGATTATAATATCCTGATGAAGTGGATCAATGGAGAGGGGATCAATTGGTATAAAATAAAAGTTTACATAAAAAACTACTAATTAGGGTTATTAAGGGTACACCCGTGCAACGCCGGGTTTATAAAGCTAGTATTAGATAATTTTGAAAGTAAAAAATGAACTTAATTTTTTAGGTGCCCTGACTTTTGCATCAAAATATTTTCATAAGGTGACCTCATCTTATACAGAGTGATTACAATTGAACTTTTATCATTGAAAGCACTGTAAAATAAAAACGAATTTAATAAGGATAATATAAAAATGATTCTTGGTGGGGGAGTCTTGGTCCAATAGCCCTCGTGTAGCTCTAGTGCGACGATAATTCAAACTAACCTAACCAAACCTTGGTGGGGGAACAGTTGAATTTTTCTTGGTAAATATTAATAAAACAAAGTAAGTGACATTGTAATTGTTTATATGCACTGTAAAACTGGTGGAATGTTACCTCGTAAACATAGTGGCAACACTTTTTGCGTGCTGCTACCGTGCTTACGGAGTAGAGTAGAGACATATAATAGAATGGACTGCGCATTGGCAAACCTAAGGCGATCCCCTCATGGGTCACGTGCTGGGGTAAGATTTACCCCAGCACGTGATCACGACCAGTTGGCGAGTTTTTCCACAACGACTTGAACATATGAGGCCGACAATCTAGTGGTATGACAAAGAAGTTGAGAAAGGAACAAAGATGAATCGCAATTTCAATTCATTAGCTGTTCAATTTAATAAATATTCGACTTTTAAAATATTAGTAATTCAAAAACTACGATTCCAAAAACAAGATTCTTTTTTTTGCTAAAATATACCAAAAATATTCTACTTCTAAGCTGTCATATGTTCAGACCATTAATTTAATTGACTTGGCCCAAAAGATTAATTAGAATTCTAACAACGTTGACTTAATCATGAAGATGATTCTTCAGTATAAAAGAGCTTTTAGAATAAATTCCCTCGATAAAAAGTATAGTTTATAAAGAACACAGTTACTAAAAGTATGCAGAACTAAATAAATTTACCTGTGAAGTGCGACAAATCCTTTTTTACGCCACTCTGTGCAATTAACAACTACACAAGAATTTGGCATCTTGTACGATTAAAAAAAATTACATGATTAAGAATAATCTAACATTGGACGAATTTAATCAAACAATTATGATTAAAGCTAGATGAAAAAAATAAGAAATATAGGGAAAAAATCGTCTGCAAAAACATTAAAAAAAACGCTATGCAGCTGGATGCTATAAACCCACTTGTGACTTGGGAACATATGTGAGTCACCATTCAGGTTTGCCAGCCTACTCGTATCTGGTTTTCAGGTCTGGTGACAATTATTAGCTGCTGTCCTTTAAGAGGGATTGTCAGTCCCATAGAGCTAATGCATTAGTTTTGTAATCATAACTTCCGCAGAAGTATTGCTTTGCCGTGTTAGCCCTTTTTAACCAGGTATGGGAATTAACATAACATCAAAATGAAACAAATTTGAAACGAAAATGTTATCTAGCTATTTAATGATATATTTTTGAAGTTTTAAAATGCCAAAAATTACAGCAGATGGCGACACTATTTTAAAACTTTATTAATTAATAATTAAATAACCGGATTATATTTTCTTTTCAATTTTGTTTTAAATGGATGTTAGGATGATTCCCATACATGGTGAGAATGGGATAACATGGCAAAAAAATTCTTTTGCCAAAGTTATGATTTCAAAACTAATGCATTAGCTCTATGGGACTGACAGTCCCTCTTAAACGTGTAGTGCAGCCAAAAGGTCCGACATTTAATTTCACGTGCAGTGGGAGTGCGCGTTAAGGCCGTATCACACGAGCGTTTTTTCTCCAACCCAACCTCCAACACAACTTTCTCCCCCCAATTTCGGCCCCCACAAAGCCGTTAAAGGGTTGCCAGAGTATGGGAAGATTTCTCTTTCCCGACTGTCATAACTAAAACGGTATCTCTACAGTAGGCGACAATTTATTAAAAATCGGACCTTTGGATTTATTTGAGTTTTATTTTATCACATGCGTAGGATTTCTCCTATAATTATTTTTTTTTTCTTTCACACTTTTGTTTAGTGATGGAAATGATCCATCGATGTATATGTTATAAAAAAATATTTTTAGTCTTGGGGGTTTGGTTGTGGAGGCTATTTTCTTTTCTTTTACATATAATCCTTCAGTGGTGACATTAAAAAGAAAAAAGTTGTGAAAGAGTATGTAAAAAACAATGTTACAATTTGATAAAGATTGCTCACTTTTAAAAAGAATTTTACAAGTCAAACTGAAATTGTCATTAATATATATCTAAATTCATTGATAATTACATACTATTAAAATCCTTATTCTGTAATAAAACAAATAAACACTGAGAGATATAAGTTGAAAATTTTAATTTTCCCAACTAGATTGTTAAATTGACACACTTGCGTTGAGAGATATTTTGAAGGCTATAAATTGTTGGAATTTTGCTTAAAATTGCAAAAAAATTTTTTACAAATTTGAAATTAAAGCTGATATACAGTTTAGCTTTCACATTTAGAACAAAAGAGGCAATTTTACCCATCTACTTTACATATTATAGCAGATGATATATAAAATTATTGAATTAACGAAAGAGAATTCCTAAAAATAGCTTATTTCTTACACTTCAAGTTGAACTATAAGCTGTGCTAAATGATTTTTTTTCTAAGATATATAAATAAATCTTGTGTGGAATTGGCCCTAAGTAACAATTTTCGTTAAAAAAAACCCAACTTTTCAACATTTTTTTATCGAAAAAATAAGAAGAAATATCCAATCAAAGAGTTCTATTTCTTCTTTGTGTCAAATAGCTTATTGTACTTCAGATTCAAAATCAAAATATCGTGCTTGTAAAATAAATAAACAACAGCTTGGCAATTTGGCGCAATATGACCTGAAGATTTGGTTTCAACCGAAACAGAACCGGACGTCAGTGTAGCGACAGTCACCGTCATAGCACGTGGCAATTTCCGCCAATCATGGTTGGAACAGAGGTTGCGTTGGGAGATGGGTTGGGGAAAAACCGCTCGTGTGATATGGCCTTTAAATATACTCCACCAAAGTCCCTCGCCAATAGCCCTTGTCTAGTTCTAGTGCGACGATATTGCAACTCGCCACCACCGAAGTGTACGATGTCGCCTTCAAAGTTTCGTTATGTG
The DNA here is from genome assembly GCA_019343175.1 of Oedothorax gibbosus. Classification (NCBI taxonomy): domain Eukaryota; kingdom Metazoa; phylum Arthropoda; class Arachnida; order Araneae; family Linyphiidae; genus Oedothorax; species Oedothorax gibbosus. The sequence goes on from CM033280.1 coordinate 18,153,878, forward strand.
CTCGGCTCAGGTGTCGAATTTCTTCCAGCTTTCAGTCTTGAGATCGGTGCTCCAATTGGTCTTCTGCTCCCTCTTGACATGAATTCACCTAACGCGGCTAGAGGAAAAATTTATTTTCATGTAACAATTCTGTTGCCACTCTAGACTTGAATCATATCCATGGTTGACTGGTATAAGCAGACCTCCGAGGATCATTAAACCAGCTACGACCCCCCAAAAGCAAAACAAACAAGACAGCATCGCAGCAAGTGAAATGCCCACTGTCATTCTAGAATGGCATAATAATATAGATGATTTTCGTATTTTAAAACTTATTTTATGTATTTTACTAAAAGTTAGAGGTTTATTTTTCTTTCAAAATAGCTGAGAAAAGTTAAAGTTGTATGTGAAACCTTTTTTGGTCTTTTAAATGTTTATACAGATTTTAGTACTTTTCCATTTCGCAACCGCTTGCGCCCGCGAAATTGAAAAGTTCCCAGAAGTTATTAGAATCTTTTATGTGTTATTCTGTGTCTACCTTTAAAAATGCCAGCAGTTAATTTTAATTCTAAAATTGTTAAGGGTGGATATAGTTATTATTGTTTTTTAGTTTTATTTGTGATAGTTCTTTGTTTAAGATTTTAACTGATTATAAATCTTACTGTATATTGTGCTTGTTTAATATGATATTAATGTTTATTTGAATGAAACGGAACAGCTAGGATTTTATGGCTGGTCTTGATTTGGCAATTTGCGTTACGTTGCCAATTGTAACGAATTTGCCCAACGGTGGTAAACATTCCATTTCATATTTCATGCAACTCGATAGGTATATGGCAACCTTACGTTAAGTTTTTAAGCTCGCCAAAATTTGTCATCGAACAGACCGGCCTTTGTATCATAGCTGTACCAATAAAACTAAAATATGTTAAACTTTCTCAAATCATTTTAGAAAATGCCTGGGTGTTGTGCAGTTGGTTGTACGAACCGAACCGAAAAAGGTTTCTCTTTGAAGATCATACCAAAAGATCCTTTTCGAAGGAAGCTCTGGGCGTTTAAAATTAGGAGGGTGAATGAAAGAAATCAAGTTTGGAGTCCACCTCGTCGATCGTTTGTATGCGAGGTAAACACTTTTTAACCCAATGAAGTTTATTTTTCATTTTATAATTACAAAACCTATAAAGTGACTTTAAATCATATCTAATTATTTGAATAGGGTCATTCCATGTCAAAACACCCAAAAATAGGGTGTTTTGTCACCCACCGACTCAGATTTTCTTGAAACTTTGTACATTTGTTCTTCTATATGATTTAAGAATATATGCCAAATATTTTTGGTTTCTTATTGTAACTTTTTTTTAAATTAAATTTTAAAAATTGGGTTTTCTCGGAATTCATTCTCGCCCCGATTGCTGGCCAGAATTGAATCAATTTACAGAAATGCTTATAACTTCAGTATTTATGGAGCATTTGGCTTCAAAATTTTTTTTAAACTTAATGAAACCTTATAGTTAACTTAGCTATAGCAAGTTAAGGTCTAAAGTAATATTGAAAAATTACAAAAATGTTGATAATTCAACTTTTTTATATTTTTCAAAAAAAAACATGACTATAGAAATGTGCTAATAAGTTTTTTCTACCTCCTCTCAGGAAATCGATTTTTGTGTCTATAGATTCCTTAGGTTTTAGGCTTTAAAATAATAAAAAATCAGAATGGTGTTTTGCCTTAATGGATAGATAATCAAGTTTAAAAACAGAAAAACGATTTTTTGCACATCAACATTCAATTAATGTTTCGAGGCCAGTTTATTTCTTACTATTTTTGTAAAATCTCATTTTATTACTTTTAAGATAGTAATTGTATTAAATGTCTTTGATTATATATTTATTTTTTACAATTCTTTTTAAAGAAAAAAACATTACTGCAATTTTAAGGAAACTTTCAATGCTTCTAAATATCTACATACCTGAAAGATTCAATTTAACCTTTCTGGAAGAATTACACACTTAAAATATATTTAAAAAATTAATTAAGATTTGCATCTTTTTTTAGCTTAAACAAGGTCTTTAGATTCGCCCAAAAATAAAACTAATATTTTAAATATATATTACATTATTTTGGTATGCATTAATTTCCTACATTGTATGATAAGAAAATAATCCAACTATTATAGAAAACACTGAGATTAACAAATATTATAGAATAACATGCTTTAATAACAATTTTATGCTACGCATAAATAGGAAAGTAAATTTTTACCAAATTAAATATTATCGTTTTTAAAAACATTTAAAATTAAGTACTGCATTCTTCTGATTGTAAAAAATATAAGCATTCTGTAGCCAGTAAATAATTATGAAAAATATTAACCAACACATGATAAAATAGATTAAATTTTAAAAAAAATTACAGTTGATATCTATGTAACAAAATCACTCACCTGTCCCTTTTTGTAACCAGTTTTGAACTTATTTTTTAAATAAGATAACCATTGGCTGCCTGAGAATTTAACTTTATAATAACTGATGAACATTTTAGATAAGTTTCTTTATAGTACTTTGGTTCTTATTCCATTTTAAGTTACAAAATTCTGTTAATTTAATATCCTTTTATTGAATTTTGAAGGCATATAAGAGGAGCTTTACATTTTGGTGTAGACAATGGACACACTGAATGTGTACCTGCAGCACCAGCTAAAACACACCATTTTGGTCTTGGTTCACAAAATTTTGAAAAACCTACTTTAATATTAGAATATTCAAGTTTGAAACGGGAGTAAACTTCTTTTAAGTTGCATTTAAGGAACGTACTTCTTTTGCATTTACACAGTGATATTAACACTAACTTTATCTTAAGTTCCAGTAAACATTCAAAAATATTCATCATTTTGGTTAAATCAGTGACTAATTTGACAATGTAGTCATGTATAATTTTGCCCTTTTTTGGTTTAGGGTTTGATAGTATACCAGATTGAGTTTTAAATTTCTTTGCTTGGCAAACTACATAGTCACCAACTGTGAATTCTGACATAATCCTTTCTTTGTCCAAGATGGAGGAAAGTTAAAATTTGAATTTTTTGGATGTCGCTACCTTGGAAACTTTTTTTTTGAATAATAGCATTATGTCATCAATATCTAATTTTTGAGTATTTTTTCTTTAAAACATTATTAACTTTTCCTAATTTTCGTTTTCCATATGATGCCTTTATGGAGCATGGAATAGCATGAAGTTTAATTGGAGAACACCCTAAAGAATCTAAACTTTTATTCACATCCTCTATACTTATACATCTCAGGGTAGATGAAATGTCACATCTGGATCATCTACTAAGTCACTTTCTTCAGTACTGTACTGAGTTTAGCAATTTTGCGACAGGTTAATAAGTTATGCGTAACTTTTATCCTGGATTTACAAAGATTTTCTTATCTCTTAACAATTTAGATGAAGCCAAGTGTATTGAACACAAGGATTTCTTCACAGGCAGCTTATGTATGTTTGTAGGATCACAACAATTTTATTTGGACGAGTTTCACATGCTTTTAAATAATAGTACTAATGATGTTAGTACTATTATTATAGTTTAAATGTTTTAGCTTTTTGAACAATTTTCACCGGACCTAAGTAATATTAATTCTTGTTGCTCTTCACTCAATGCTGAAAAACTTTGAAAGTTTTTACTAAGGTGTATGTTTCGAAATCTCATGATGTTTCACCCAATTTTCCAATGCTGTACAAATCCATGTGTTTCAAGCAATTTTTTAGCAAAAATGGCTTTGAAAATCCTAAATAACTAGAGAAGAGCTGACTTTCCTATTCAGTTTCTAATGATCAAGTGAGTGCAGATGAGCAAAAATTAAATTAAATTTAGTCAAGTGGTTGCACATGGTATGCCACTTTCCTAGCCTCTTGCCTCTTCAAGGAGGTGTCCCCTTTAAAGGGCCTCTCTGAATTGCTGATTTGAAATAAACAAATGAGCTCCTTTGCATCTTTTATGTTCCTGCTTTGTGCTACCAATTTACTTATTCAGTATCTAGTCCAAGTAAAGATGTTAGGCCAGATAAGTTTTTGAAACTTGTTACATTTTAACTGTTTGAAGAATTACAAAAATCAGACATGTTGAATTGTGTGAACAGTTTTGGCAAGTTTTATTACATCCACTTTTAGTAGACAATGGCTAGCTTATTTAAAACTTCTAATACTTTAATTAAAATAATAGAAATTATAATTTAGATCTGACAAAGTATACAAACGATAAAAAATTTAAACTTAAGTATGTTCATGTGTCATCAGGAAGAATACCTGAAGTATTTGAAAAATTTCAAATATATATAATTAGGCCTTTTGAACTATAAATGACTTAAACGAACATCTACAAAAAATTACAGTTATATGATAATAAATTATACGATATTATTAGTTTAGAAAAGATAAAAATTATTTTTTTCTGCAACCTTAAATGGGTAGGTACATAGCACTTTTGTAAGTTTCATGGTCATGGCACTTTTACTAGGTACATAGCACTTTTGTAAGTTTCATGGACATCTAATACAATTACTATCTTAAAAGTAATAAAATGAGTTTTTACAAAAATAGTAAGATATAAACTGGCCTCGAAACATTAATTGAATGTTGATGTACAAAAAATCGTTTTTCTGTTTTTAAACTTGATTATCTATCCATTAAGGCAAAACACCATTCTGATTTTTTATTATTTTAAAGCCTAAAACCTAAGGAATCTATAGACACCAAAATCGATTTCCTGAGAGGAGGTAGAAAAAAGTTATTAGCACATTTCTATAGTCATGTTTTTTTTTTTAAATATAAAAAAGTTGAATTATCAACATTTTTGTAATTTTTCAATATTACTTTACCCCTTAACTTGCTATAGCTAAGTTAACTATAAGGTTTCATAAAGTTTAAAAAAAAAATTGAAGCCAAATGCTCCATAAATACTGAAGTTATAAGCATTTCTGTAAATTGATACAATTCTGGCCAGCGATCAGGGCGAGAACAAATTCCGAGAAATCCCAATTTTTAAAATTTAATTTAAAAAAAAGTTACAATAAGAAACCAAAAATATTTGGCATATATTCTTAAATCATATAGAAGAACAAATGTACAAAGTTTCAAGAAAATCTGAGTCGGTGGGTTACATGGCCTGGGTGTTTTGACACGGAATGACCCAATAATAAAAAAGTAATACTAATTTTTAAGATACAAAGGAACTTTCGAAAAAAAAAACTTGTACTATAGCAAAAAATCGGTATATCACTTGCTAATCAGCGTTAAAGAAAGAACTTAGATTTTTATTTTTTTAATTAACTAAAGGAGTCTTTCAAAAATGTTTTATTATAGAAATCTTTTTAATATTCATTGTAATATGTCATTACGTACTACAATTTTAAACTGCTAAATTTTCCTATAAAGTGTTAATCAAAGTATATTTCTAAACTCAATTTCCAACTTTTTTCTTATATTAGACAAAACTACAAGTTATAGCATCTCAAATTAAGGTTATTCCAAAAATTGATTGTTTTTTGGATCTTGACTCTCTTGGTTTTGAGTCGGATCAGTTAATTTTTAAAATTTTCTCTGATTTAAAATATTCAGATTTTCTGACATTTAAGGATACCCAATTTTCTGATGTTTTGTAAATGATCTAGGTTTACAATTTGGGTTGAATTAAAATTATGTGATGTGCAATATTTTATGGTTCCTAGTTTATTTATTTTCAAGGGTCTTCAATTTCCCTATTTTTAAAGATGTGCAACTTACACATTCATTTTTGCAATTTAAATACGTATACATTCGAATCTCGTTAACACAAACTCACTTAACACGAAATTTTGCTTAAGATGAACTGAAATCCTTTCCCGGACTAAAAAGCTTTTAGCTAATGCTAAAAAGATCTCTTAACGCGCAATTGCTTTAGGCGAAATTCTGCTTAACCCGAACAAAAAAAAATCAGAATTTGACTTTTTTTCCTTAGCTTCGAATAAAAAATGAAACAAAACATAAAAAAACTGGCAACGAACATTCTAAAAATAAATTGTTTTCTTTTTCTGAGAAAATCACAAGATCTTCCATGATTCGTCCATTTTAATCGGCACATGGCGGGTGACCCATTACGGCTTGAAAAGCGTAGGTGTTTATCTACAGAGGTTAAAGACGTTTAAATTGGATCGCATTTAAACTTATCGATTTTTATTCAAAATGGATTGAAAGCAGCAAAGCTCTATTTTTTTATAAACAAAACAAATCATTTTAAATGATACTGACGACAAATGTTTACAAAAAGCGGAAATTGTGTCTAAATATGGTGTAGCTAAAAAAAGCATTTTTACGATTTTAAAAAACGGGATAAAATTGAAGCGGCTTATGCAGTAAACCAATTTAAACCTGCAAGAAAAAGAATTTTTCCAATTTTTTTATAGTATGTCAAATGAACTATATTAACTGAATTACTAATTGTATGCTTGTATTATTAGTGCATTGCATTATAAAATAATATTTTTTTGATGTTGATTTTTTGAAACCTATTCACTGGTTCAATGTAGAGAGCCTAAATAAAAGAACGAACATGTACTTCGTACAAGTATATAAGAGTGGAGACACTGTGAAGTGACTGGCAACCGGCTCTCCACGCTCTTGCCCGGTTCGTGCCAACCTAGATATGTTATCGCTTTTAACGGCGCCAAAGCTAAAACGAAAGTTCTTAAAGAAAAAGCTTAGCGCTTTGTTTTTTTTTGTTTTAGAAAATTTTGTTGTGTATAACATTGATTTTTTCTCTTGTTTCTAACAAAACAGTTTGAAAAACTTTGGATTTTCAATAATTTTGTATTTATAAATTTCCTTTTATTTTAAAACTTCACTTTACATCCATGTACAATTTTTGGAGATATCAGATTTTAACAATAAAAAAACGCCTACATCTAAAACAAATTAGGATACTTTTAAAGGTTTATTTTAATATATTTAAAAACTGTATTGAGAAGAATAATCGCTATAAAGTAAATAATTCAATTTTAAAAAGGTTTTGCATGGAATTTATGAAGTAGAAAATAGGTATTCTAGGCTAAATAATTTATTTTTTAGGACTTTCTTATGCATTTGTGAATTTCATTATGTAGTCAAGTGCATTTTAAATTATTTTAGAACAATATACCATATCCAAATTTATGATTTTAGAAATAATAAGGGCTACTGTAAAGGCTACGAAGCACTTAATAATAAACTCACTTTTAAAAAAATCGTATTACATGTTACTTTTTATGTTGTATCTTAAAGCGAAAAAAGACACATGGATATAATTATTAAACACTTAGAGTATCTTTAATAATTCATAAATTATTTAATGTAATCATTTAAAATCACAAAATAGGTTTTAGGTACAACCTTAGCTTTTTTCAGCCTTTACTTACGATAAAATGCATTAAATAAGTTTTAAAATACAAATATAGCACATTCCCGAATAACACTCAATGCCGTAACAGACATTCATTTGTTTACCTTTTAAAAGAGCGCCAACACTTGAAGCCAACTAGCGCAAAACGTGGCCAAATATCGTCTGCACGCAAATTCCAAAAATTGCCTTTTTCACTTAAAATAACAACTATTTTTAGCTTTTACGAATTCATAGTCATTCATTGAATATAATACTATGATAAATAGTAATTAAAATTAAAGTTATTAAGATTATTATTAACGAAAACTCGATAAAATAGACAATGCAAGTTGGAACAATTCTAAAAAAACTTAAATTACACACCTTAAAACTTGCTAAATACAAAAAATACTTAGTGCAAAATGTAGCTCAGACAATTCCTTATTCATAATATACAATATAAAAGTTAAACATATCTAAAATTTTGCAGATTAAGCAGATTATCATAGAACGCTTATAATTTCAATCAACGCGCTATGGAGGAAAAATACAGTGGTCGAAAAAGTTGGAAAACGGAAGTGGAGCACAGCCGATGAGATTGCAGATGCTTGCCTGCGTGCAATCGGCAGGGAGGCTTGGTGTCACCACTCTGTATAGTGCTTACTATTTATCGAGGCATCCTAGTTCAACGTAGAAAAAAATTCCTGACGGTTAACACGAAATATTTCAGTGGTCCCTTCGAGTTTGTGTAAACGGGGTTCGACTATGCTTCGCATTTATGATTTGGCAATTTTTACTAAGAATCGAGAATTTTTTGATTTGCCAGTATTGAAGTTTTTACTATGCCACACTCTGACTTTTTGTCATAATTTGATTGCCAGTTTATAAAGTTCAGAAATTTGTAGACTTTAAGGTGTTGAATTATTAGCCAGTTTCTAAAATCTCGCAATTTCAGTGATTTTTTGTTTTATTTTTATTAATTTCATAATTTATGGATTTTTCAGGAGTCGTTAATGGGGAACTTGCATGTGTCGGGAAATAGCAAAATACTATTTGTAAATGAAACTTCATGCGATTCTAAGAACATCGACATAAATTTTACCTCAATCCGACCATTAGTTTATTTTTAATTAATTTTCAAAGTTTGCGCTTAGCCCCGCCCCTTGAAAACGCTGCCTCTGGCCTTCCCTCCCCGCGTGACGTCAGTAGACCCAACTGGGAAAGCCAGAGATCGGCGGCCGCTGTGTTTTGCGAATGTCACTCTTCCTAATGCTTTTCTTATCGCGTCGAATCCATTAAAGTTATGTAAATTCTGGAAAATATTAGTGCATATGAATGTTGCAAAGTAACTTGTTGTAATAGTACCACGAAAAAATTACACCAGAAAATATATTTCAGCTCCCACAGAACGTTTATAAAGTTAAAAGTGGAAGCTTTTAAAAATGCTATATGTCCTTTCATCACCTAGGGCGCGACTAGAAAAGAAATTTTGGGGTTGGGGCAGTTGTCGTAAATTTTATTTATATATTTTAATTAATATTATTTTAATTTAAATCATTTTTAATTAAAACTGTTTTTAATTAAAAAAAATATTTTTCAATGTAAATAGTTCTTCCAATGTTAATAGTTTTTTTTGCTAATTTATTATTACTAATTATGGACATTAATTAGTTTTTGTTTTACATAACTAATGTTTGTATCATTTAATAAACAATTAATGTTTTATTTTTAAAATAAAAATTAAGTGCGATAAATAGGGAAAAAATCAATTAATTACAGAATGTTTTTATTGAGCATTTTAACTTATTAGATAATTTAAATTACTTAATTTGTAGTGCAGAAACTAAACGAATTAAATCAATAAGGAAATTAAACAAAATTTCATCACAAAAATTCCATTTAAAATTATATTTTAAATTTGAAAAACCAAAAAATTAATGGACATTTAAAAAAAAATATAGATAATTCCAGGTGTAACTGGCACTTTTGAAGGTCCACGGAGGCTAGAAATGATTATGTACATATACTGTATTAAAAAAAAAGTTTTAGAGAGAGTTCGAGTTGGATAAATTATCTGGCAATTTTTAATTTGATTAAATTTACAAAAGAAGGTTAATGAAGATCGGCAATTTTGGAAACTAAAGTATAAATTGGAAGTAAATGCTGTGTTTTACGAATTTGTTTCCAAGTTTTATAACTCGCGCGTGTGTGACAGAGGTTCTAGGTGATAGTTACTGTTACACACCTACGTGTTGTAGTTTTCCTAAAGATGTAAAAAAAAAATACGTGTTGAGAGTTAGGTTCAACAATGTTCAAATAGGAAGCAGGTATTTTTATTTTTAATTGTACCATAAAACATACTCATGTTTATAAACTAAATTGCTTCTTTGAATTCAAATACAAATTAAAACTAAATTTAAATTATGGAAATAACTGCATTAAGAATGAGAAATATTTTTCATAGTTACAGGGATTGGATGAACTTGTTACGAGAATAATGTACAAAACTTGAATTCTGCGTTCCACATAATTACATAAGAGACAATATATCTGCTCGAACATGTTTGTCGTAACACGCGTTACAAGTCGTTAAAAAAGCATTTTACTTATATCTAAGTAACTTATAAAATATGTGATTTAATTTAAAAATTGCAATGTGTGTACATTATTATGTCGAATCCCTGTAATAATGAGAAATATTTCCCAATCTTAAATTCAGGCATTTCAATCAATTAAATTTAATTTTAATCTACATTTATATTATATAGTTAAATTATAAGTACAAATGCATACAATTACATAATATAATTGCATAGAAATTTATTTCGTAACATAAGTCTGTTACCATTAAAAATAAAAATAGCATTTCTTTTACAACTCAAGGAACATTAAAAAACTGCTTTTCTAAAGAGTTTTTCGTGGTACTAATACAACAAGGTACTTTGCAACATTCGTATGCACTAATATTTTCCAGAATTTACATAACTTTAATGGATTCGACGCGATAAGAAAAGCATCAGGAAGAGTGACATTCACAAAACATAGCGGCCGGCGATCTCTGGCTTTCCCAGTTGGGTCTACTGACGTCACGCGGGGAGGGAAGGCCAGAGGCAGCGTTTTCAAGGGGCGGGGCAAATCGCAAACTTTGAAAATTAATTAAAAATAAACTAATGGTCGGATTGAGGTAAAATTTATGTCGATGTTCTTAGAATCGCATGGAGATTATTTTAAAAGAATAAAAAAAATACATGCAAGTTCCCCATTGCAGTTCCCAGACTTTCTGAAATTCATTAGATTTACTATCTTTGAGATTTTATGAATCTTTTTTTTTTTAATTTTTAATATTTCTCTATTTACCAATTTTGATAGGTTCTTGATCGATCAAAATGTACAACTATGCCTTTTCAGGTCAAAATTTAAGGCAACTTATAGTAAGCTAACAATGTAAGTATCAAATTGAAGTTAGTATTCTTAGTATTCTTAAAAATTATAATAAATGAACACTTTTTGTGTTATGGGGGGGTTGTTTCACCAAAATTGAAGATTGTAACTTTAGTTATTACCTGCCTTAACCTTATTGAAAATGGTTGTACACAATCATGTACTCTGCGACTCATAGAATTAATTATCTGTGCCAAGAAAAAACTATTCATAATGCACATATTTTCTTTTCTTGCCTAATATTTAACTGGTAATTGCACATCTTTAGAAATGTAGGGGTAAATCTGTTATGTGAGTGTTCTTGAAAAATCTGGAAATGAACCTCAAAATTCTTAAAATATGCTTGAATTTTTACCAACAATTCTGCTGGACACCCTGCTGGGAAGTTGGAGAATGTTTTAACAAAAGTCCTTTTAATTACCAAATTAAATTTATTGTAAAATAAGAAGTGACTTGACTTATTTAGTTTTTTATATTTATCTTTTTTCTTAACCGTCTGAGAGATAAGTAAATTGGCTGAAATGTAAAAACTGAAGTGAAACTGCATGAGATTTAAATTAAATTTTTTAAGCTGAAAATTTAATTTCTTAATTTTTCTTTAAAAAATTATATTTCTGTATTAGATGGTTATAAATCTCTCTTCCATGCTTTAAATTCTAAAGTTTAATTAAATTTATAAATTTTTAAAACTTATGTGTGGCTGGAAAACCTGACACTTATGTTAAGGGTTTGTACGTCTGTATCCCTCAGAGGGTTAAGAAAATAATCAAGCACAATTCTTTTAAATTTGACCCTTGTTTAGAATCAGTATTATTAAAAATGCTTTCATTATTTTTTTTAAATAATAGGTACATTTTGAAGATGATCAATGGGAAGACAGAGACCTAAAGAAATTGAAGCCGGATGCTGTCCCAACCATTTTCGAATACAATAAAAAAAAGTTAAAGGAGGAACCTCTGCAGAAGAAAAGAAAATATAGTTGCCAGAAACCGAAATCTGAAGCAGTTTCATCAGAATTGCAGGAGCAGCTGGTTTCCGCCAACTATACAATATCTTATTTGGAAGCAAAGCTACTCTCCACGAATCAAGACTTTGCAGATTTGAAGAAGAGGATGGATGAGGAAATTCTTTCTTCTAGGCAAAGGATCTTTACCTTGACTGAAGAAAACAAAAAGCTAAAGGAGCAATTGGAGCAGAGCACTAAGTTGATTAAAGCTTTTTCCAAATAAAGATCCAGTTGTATGTAGATATCCAACACTAATATGTTTCAAACATTTTTTATCAAATTGAATCTCATGAAATGTACTTTAAAATTATGAATGTTGTTGTTGCTTATCCACTTGTCCGACGGAGATGTATTATATTACTCTCTAGGTATTATAGAAAAGATTTTGTGAATTTTTTAAAAATCAAATATAAACAGAATTTTGAATGATTTTTTTTTCAAACTTTTGCAAATGTTTTTCAGCAGTAATGTATAATCCCACTCTAATTTTCATAGAATGACTTTAATACATTACATTTTATAATCTATATTTTTGCAAGGTTTTTTTTTAAAAAATACGATCTTAATTTTTTAAAAATGTTTTTCATAAATTTTTAGCAGAAAAATCAAAGATTAGAATTTAAATTTTTAAAAAAATAGAATATTGAAGTACATACAATTCTTTCCAATGGTTTACAGGTTTACACATCTCTGAAAACTTCAATATTAAATCTGAACTCAGAAGGTCAAAAAATACTATTTTTGAAAGTTTTGTCCAAATCAAATGTGGTATGGTTGTGGGCCTTGTTGATGTGACATGGAATGACACTGTCCTGTCCATGTATCATAATTTTATTAAATTATGATCAATAATTAATTTACAAACAAAAATGACATTAACATAAGCGAAGACTTTTGTATTAGTGTGTGGGAGCATCTATATGCACAGTTATTTTAAGATTCTGTAACAATGAACTTTTTGCTTCATTGAGACAAGTTTTGTCTATTTATTAACAAGAAGTCAAATGAATTTTTTTAACTGTGAGAAATGTGAGTGAATTTAATTTCAAATCAAGTGAAATTATATATTCTAAAACAGCTGAAGTCTATTCGCTGAAGAAGATTCGCTGAGGGTATTCACATGGTATGGGACTCCCTCCTTTCAGGGAGTGAAATTTCTGAAGACGCTTAGGGAAAAACACACTTTTATAACTTGGTGGGAATTTTTAATCCGCTTAATTGATGTAATTTTGCATACTTATGGGGCTTTGAAACTGGAATTTTTTGTTGAAAAAAAGTTGAGACTGAGGGGTATGTTTGGGAGAGAAATGGTTCTGAAGGAACAGGATCCTGAAACTTTCCAAACCTATTTCTTAACCGTAAATAAGAATTCTACCATATATTAGCCTTATTCTTTTCATTAGTGATTTCTAGTTTACATTTTCTTCGGAATGTTTTATCAACTAATAATCGCACAAAACTTTTTATTTATAATTTCCTATATGCAGGATAATAAGCAGTAACACTGTTTATTTATTATTTAAAAAAAAAACATTTGTTTTGAAGGAGTATTGTACGTTGCTTGAAATAGTTATTTGTAAATTTCTCATGAGTTTTTATTTGCCCAAATAAAACCATACAATCATAATTATAAAATAAAAATAATACATAACATTCTTCTGCTTTATTAAAAATATAAAGTAAAGATAATTAAAAAAAAAACATCCACTAACTTTGATAACTAATGTCTGTGTATTTTTCAAATTCCATAGACATAAGTTCTTATTTTATGTATTAAACGTTATACTGCAATTATTTTGTATTTAAAATCCTAAATTATAAAATGTATATTTTCTGTTATGTGTATGAAGCATCAATTTCTTACACGAGTAAAATAAAACTTATTTTATGTTTATCAAATGGTTTTTTTATCCTTAAAAAAAATTTACACCGTATTTTACAATAAAAATTTTAATAATTCTTATTTAAGCTCTTATATAATTATACTCTTATATATTCTTATTTAAACTCTAAAAGTTTTTATTTGCGAGGTTTATTACTGTGCCGAAAGCACTGTGCTATTTAATAAATATGTGCTTAAAATACCTAGTGCTGCAATTTAGATTTTACTAATAGTGATAAGTGAAAAAGTTCACTTTGTTGCTATGAACTAAAATATTTTACTTGTAAAATAAGTACAAAAAAATTGAATGATTGTGTCATCATTTAGCAAGTAGAAAGTGTTCTAAATTATCCGTCGGATGTAAATTAGATATTGTCAAAATAAAATTTACTCTCGAAAATTAAATTTTAAATTTAATGATTTAAGTATCAATGCATAACTAGATAATATATTCATAAATATTAGCAGTTCATTTTTATTACTTAAATTATTATTTAATTTTTATTACATAATTTCATTTTTTTAAAAATCAAAGTAAGTAACATATTTTTTACATCTCCAAATTACTTCAATTACTGATAACTGTGTATGATTATTTTTTTTATTAATAGTATATAATATTTAAATATATGTATACAGTATGTATAATATTGAGTTTTATTTTGAATATTTTATTAAACTTTTTTTTAAAACAAATAAGTTATAATTCTTTCGTTGTCTTGAAAAAAGAAAGAATTCGCATTTACTGTCTTTATTTCCTTATTAACTTTATTTTTTTTCAGTTTGAGATCACCAAAGTGAAACTTACTCTGTTAATCAAAAATAAAAAAAAGCCTTTACACATATATTTTGGAAAAATTATTATTTTATAATTATTTTTTATGAAATTACTGAAACGTCTGAGATTAAGAGTTAAAAACTTCTATGGTCATGTAATCAATTGCTTCAATACTAAGTATTGTAATTATTTTCGATGTAATGTTAAGCACCCTTATTACTTATAAATTACAATGAGATGCTGAACCTATTTTGGATTTTTCCAGTGGTTATTTTTTTAGTTTATAAAAATTAACATAATCTTTATTTTGACTTTATTTAATTAAAGCATAATTTTTTATTTGTTACCGAATTTCGATTTAAAAAATATTAAAAAGCTGTGTTTCTCCAAATTTTGTGAAAAAAATTGCGTTGACCTACCCTCTAAAACTGCCTTATTTTTTTGGAGAATAGTTTTTAAACTATAATTATTGCTAAAAAAGAAGTGATTTTCTTAGATAAGGAAAGAATGATAAATAAGGAATAGGCACCATGTTCTGTAATGTTGATGCCAATACTACTTTGCTCTACTAAATTTTACAGCACTAAGCTGTAAAGTAGATTAAATCTATTCTAGAATCCATAAATATTCTCCCCTTTGGCTGAAAGGAAACATTACCATTATGGGGAATAAAGTTTCCTATCCACCTTTTCTTTTTGAGAGGATTCTTTTTATTATGCCCTTACCTATATTTCACCCCATTAAAGTTCCCTTTACCTGAAACTTCTAACAAGATTGTTTATGTACTCTTATTTGTATCTATTTCCCTCTAAACATGTTACTATAGTAATTTTTCATTTGTTTATTCATAATCTATGATAATTCTTTATTTGCAATGCATTCTGTGCAGTTGGTAACCATGTCATTATTGATTTTCTATGTTGAAATTTCCTGAGACCTCATAATCCCATGTTTATGCTGCTTCATAGATACAGTAGCTCTGCTAAGCAATTTCAACATCAACTCATTTTAAATCCTGTTATAAGGTTATTTTTCATTAGAACCATAATATTTTTTTTTAATGTTTATTTGTACTTTTTATTTCAAAAAGATTTTTTAATTAAAATATAGACCCACTTGCAATACTATATTTGCATTAAAATTGCACCTTACTTTATGAGGGGATTTTTTTTTAAGGTTTTGTCTGTTCCAGATATATATAATGTCTTGTCAAATGGTTGCTGCAGTTCAGATTCACCCACTACTAGCTGATGCAGTTGTAACTCTTGGTACAATATTGGCAGTTGTAGTAATACAAACATTGCATATCTTGTTGCATACAGCCTGACAAAGTATGTAAAACTCATCTTATGACATTAATTTGATACCTAGCTTTTTGAGCCTAAAAAAGTTATTCAAAAATTTTTTCTTTTAAAAATATTAGTATGTGTGTCTTTAAAGCTTTTTATTTGAAGTTTATTTTTTTTGCACTGCACAATTGAAGTTCTGCATAATTATATCCTACTATATTTTTGATCATCTGTTTTATTTGCATGCCTATACAATGTTTTAAAGAAATTTAATATTTTATTAATAGTATTTAATATATATTTTTCTTGTACGTAGCCTCTCAACACTGTCAGTAATGCTGTTTAGTATTTTAGTTGCATGCTCTAAATTTTGCTAAATACAGAATAATAAATGCAATATAGTCATTACTTTTCATTAATTTAATTGAAAGTGAATCTATTTAATATTTTTTTTGAAAATAAGTCTTTTACTAGCTAACATATATAAATTAGATTATAAAAAAAATAAGTCAACTGTAGTATATCTGTAGCAACATGCTTTGAAAAAAACCCCAGCTTGTTGTAAAAATTGCATTTGTTAGTAAATTGCTACTATGTACAATATCTTTGCTTTTGTTAGATAGCTAGTGGGGAAAAATATGCAGGTATTATGTGTGATACAAATTATATACTTTGTTAATAACATTACTAAATATTATATTTTCAGAGTATGCAGCATTACGAATCCTACACTTGCCCCAAATCCAAGCATTGTTAAGAATGATCTCTACAATGGACACAGTTAGGAACATCTAGTTTATAACCATTTCAAAGACTTTTGTAAATATAATAGGTTGGCTTTGAGAGTAAAAAATAACCTTCTTTTCAAAAACCCTGACATTAAAAAAAAAAGTTAAGAATTTTTATTTATAAGTATTTGATCATAGAATTATTTTCATTATGAATGAAGGCAATGGTGGAAGCTTGGATTGGTTTAATGGATATGTGGATCAATCTGTCACATTTACTTCATGGCGAAAGGTAATTAAAAAACAAATTTAGTTATATTTAATTTAATTTTTTGTTAGTTGTGTATTGAAAGAACAGTATTTTTTTTAAATATTACCTTCTGCTTTATTAAAATGTTAAAGTAAAACAATTAACCCCTTTGCCAAGTAGACAAGAGAGTTGTTTCCCAAATTTTATATTGTATGTGTATGCATAGATATCTTCTTAACTCATTATATTTGTATTAATTATACCTAATTTTTTGTTAACTTTGCTATACATTTTTAGGATCTGTACAGTAATCAACTTTTTTTTTAAAAAATATTTTATCAGGAACTTTTGCTCCCTTTTTTTCAGCATTCTGTTATTGAAATCATGCGTTATTATAGCCAAGGTACCTTTCATATAACTGTAATTTTATTTATCTCTACAACATAAATTTGTATTACTAAAAGAACATGAATCACAAATGCTCATAATGTTAACGGGATTCATAATGTTTTTTAAAGATTCTGTTAAGAATGTTTTCTGTTTTCCGCCATTTATTTCAGAATGTTAACAGTAATTAGTGTTAAGCTTGTTTAAGTCAATGATGTTTAATTAGATACATATTATTGTTAAATTAAGATTTGACTGCATGCATATTTAAATCATTGTTATCGAATTATTTTCTATTCGTGAAAGTTTATTTGTTATAGGTTGAATCAAAGATGTGCCAAATACTAAAGCAAAATACCGAAAAAAAATTGATGGATCCAGTAAACAGACAAATCCTGTTTCAAATCCTAGGAACTGATTTTGTCAATAAGTATTTCTCAAGCTACACCAACAGTCCAGCAGTTCTTGTAAGTTTCATGAACTTAGCCTTTAAATACAGGAGATCAATAATCCCCTTAGAGACAAAAAGTTTAATTTTCAGTTTTTAAAACTTTAAATCTCTTGATGAATTGCTCTTGATCTGAGACTAGGATTTGGAATTTTCTTCAACACTACCAGCCAATAAATGGATTGTGTAGGTTAAAAATAAAATGAAAATTCTATGTCTAAGTTGCAGGTTGAATCTGCTATGTTTCAGTGTTCTGATTGTGCATAATATTGCTCTTAGGTTGTTTGGTGTGTTCAGGTGTTATCCTAATAATTTAAATTTCCATCAAGACACTTGATTATGTTTCTAAAATTACAAGGATAGTCTTTAATGTCGTGTGTAGCTCAAGTGGTACTTTAATTTTATAAAAGAGAACTAAAAAATATAGGGTAAGAAAAATGATGGCTTACAACAAATAAAAAACTACCCATGACATTTGTTTAAAAAAAGTTTTTTAACTTGACTAGGGTGTCAACTACACCGTATTGTGTATGCGGGGGTTAAGGTGGGTAACTGATATATTCTTCATTACATTAAATTTTACTTAATTATAGCAACACAAGTTGTTTTAACAGTTGTTTTGAGCCCAAAGGTTAGCTTTTAATTTATAACATATGTAAATTATGATAGACTGTAAAATGAAAATTATACCATTAATGATACTCTTCCTTATTATTTATAATTTAAGAATGAGCTTTTATTTTAAAGGAAAATATCAGAGTGGAAGAAAGAGAGCGAAAATTTACTGAAATGAAGGGATTTGTTGCTTCAGTGATGGACAGTGCATTGCAGACAAATGGCCTGAAGAGTGATAGCAAAGTTCAGTCTGACCTTTCAGTTTTCAGCCGAGACATTGAAAATACAGTAGAATCGGACTTACAAGATCAGTTATCTGAAGTATAAAAAGTAGTTTTGTTTATACTTTTTATTGTATTTTTTTGTATTGTTCTAGTCAAAAGTCTTCTAATTGCATATAATTTTTTAAATATCCCTGATTCCTTTCAGAAGGGGAGAAAAAACTAAAGTTTTAGTTTTATCATTAATTATTACGCTCAATAAGTTTCAGCATATAAAAAAAATATAGTACATGTCATGATATCAAATCATAATCTCATACAGGAGCTTATAGTTTTTATTTGACTTAATGTAGACACTCCTGGTAAATATTTAAAAACTTTGTTAAAAATGTTTTCAATGTATTTTCTACTTAGTAATGTACTTAATACTATAATGTCATCTAATCTCAATTTTCTTGTATTTTAAAATAAGTAAGTTCTAAAAAATGTGTTGTTCTCTATATTACATTTTTAACTGTATACTTTTATAAATTATTTATATAAAAATATATAGTTAAATTAAATAGCATTTTAAAAGAAAATTTTACTTGAAAATGTGTGCTTTAAATTATACTTTGGTATAAAATAAAAACAATTTTATGTGATTTTACCAGAACAAATCAAAAAAGAAATCGAAGACAAGTCTCCATGAAAAGTACTTGTCAGAAATATTCCAAAATGATCCTGCCCTTATTGAAGATATGTTTCCTAAATTGAGTGCCCAGGTTATTGTGCTATCTGATAATCTTAGAATGAACATTTGGCCAGCCAGTTTTGCTACTAAAGAAAAATCTAAATCCAAAAAGTAAGCTAAGTTTAAATAGCTTTTAAGGTATTTTTATGGAATGTTTGGTACATTTAATAATAATATAAAAACTTCCAGCAAGTAAATCTGTTATTTAAATTTCAGAAATTCTGAGAAAACTAAAGATAAATTTTCTCAACTGTATAGTAAGTTTCAGTACTCATCTGATACTGATGAAGATTCAAACCATATTTTACCTACAGTTAATAAGGTAAAATTTACTACCATTTATTGTGTTACTTGGAAAAAAATTCCATAAAAATAATTTTTTTATGTATATTGGGTAGTTCGTTTACGTGATATTATACCATTAAATATAAAATAATTTTTTTCATAAATTTAAGTACTTTAACATTACATAATATATTTTACTGAAATGAAGTACAACTGATGTATTTGATGGTAGCCATGGCTTAAGTTTTAGCCATTATAAAAAGTACTATAAGTCTTTAATGTATTAAATTTGAATTCTGTTTTCTTATTCTTTGTTTAGAAACTAAAATCTGTAATTGGAAATTCTAGTTTAGATTTTTTGACTGTTTAGACATGTTTTATAAGATGATGTTGAGTCTGAAGTCATTATATTTCAAAGAGTCAACATATAGTATTTCCAGATAAATTGCAAATTAGCCTAAGTTAAAAAGACTTAATATATGAGATAGTTAAACAAACATCAACCATTCAAGTTATTTAACTGGAATACAATTATTCAAAAAAGAGGTTTTTTTAAGTGTTCAGAGATATTGGGCAACTAACTTTTCAACTCCTTGTAAAGTCAAATCCATTTAATCTCCATAACTATCTGTTGCATATTATTGAAAAGCATAAAAATGTTGTATTCAATCCGATGAGAGGCAATAAATATGCCTCATTAGTCAAACAGGAAGATAATAAAATTAATTTTTTCACCCGTTTTTATTTTTTTCAATCCTTAAATTTGCTATTTTTTTTATTCTTTTAGGTTTATAAAGAAACCAAATGCATGCAGTCGTTTGATTCAGAAGAAAATGCTAAATTTTCTGCCAAGTTACTAAAGCTGTGTGAAGCATATGGTAGAAAATTTCAGCTGCAATTTGTTTATTATGCAATTGTAATTCAACAGGTGTACTTAAAAGATAGTCAGCAATCTCATGGTTAGTTTTTTTTAATTGCTTATTGAAGAGTAAAATCTTAATCTCCATCTAACCCCCTTGGCCCTGGGGTTCTATTTTAGGACAAATCTTTAGAATCACAAACATGGCTCATTTTTAAGAATTTTAACTTTACAACCCTTCTGGTAAAACAATAAGGTGTAGAAATGTTTTGATTTTCGCTTATTATGGGGAAAGTAACTAATAAATAGAGAAGATATTTTGCCATTATTTCAAATAAAGTTAGGACCAAAGGGTTAAAGGTTATTTGTGTATGTACTTTGGGGTGAAAAGAAATTTGTGTAGTTGTTTGTGACTAGAGTGAGTCATTTAACCGTCTATATTAAAGTTACTTGTTAATGAATGTTTTTTACAAATAAGCAAACGTCATCTTACAGATGACCAATTTATAAATGCTGCTTTTTTATTGGAGCAAGTCCTGAGAGTTGGAGCCCCCAATAGCAATAGAACTGTAAAGATTGCTAAAAAAGTTTGTGAGACATTATCTGAAGTAGATAAGCAATTGGACAATCACCTAAAGGAGATGTTATCTAAAGAATCATCAGAGGTAACTTTTTTAAGGTTTAATTCAGATTTCCCCCCAAAACTCTGGCAAAATTAATGCAGCAAAAAGCACCATTTCAATATTTTTAAAAAATACAACAATTAGAACCAGTCAAAAATGTTTCTGAAAGTTACCATAATATTCGATGAACACAAACTGTGCTCTTTTCTATTTCATGCTATCAGGGTTTCACCATATTAATTTTTATTGCATTGGTTTAAACTAATTCCTGTCTTTTTTTCTGGTTGCCTTTAACCAGCTTGCCTTTTAAATTTATTTTTAAAAAATACCGTATCTGACTAAATAAAACCATTAAAGTTGAAAAACCAAGATAAGTCTCTTAAGTACATTTTAACATGCATTTTCATTCAAGTTTTAAGTGTCTATTTGTAAATTTATTACTTTTGTCTTTAAATTTAGGTTTTCAATAAAAAATGGGTTTAAATATAGAATTTTGAATGCATGTTTAGTTATCGTAAAACTAATGTAAAAACACTCATTTTATAATTGAAAATACCCTAATTAATGTTTATGGGCACTATGTCTCGTAAACAGCTCAAAAATAACATTGCTTTAGAAGACTGCTGATGAAAAAATAGAATTTTGATTTTTTGAAGATCAGGTTATTTGATTTGAAATTTATTTAATTATTCTCTCAAACAATGGTGGCAATGTTCTCAAGCAATGATCTCAAACAAATGTGGTATACAGTTATGAAAAATTAAAAAAATATATATATATAAATATTTTTTTTAGCTCAGAGAAATTCAAAGTGATGATACCATATCGTCTAAAGATATGTCATCTAAGAGAGATATTATGTATTATCTCAACAAATGGATTTCAAATGTAAGTTTTATTAATAATTCAACTAAGGTAATTATGTAAATAACTTTATTCAAAATTTCGACACATTTTGGCACATGATTACCTTAAAAATTACACATTATTTTTGTAAATCAGTTATGTTAATAGTTTTTGACTTAACAAACAAAATCTCTTCCAGTTTAACAATACTTAATCATAAACACTTTTAACGTTATGATTACTTAAATATTCTTTTCTTTACTATCATGTTTTAAAGTGTTTATAAACTATTTTCTTCTTCATTGCAGGGATTTACCTCCATTTTGAAACCAAATTTATTATTTTTTGTTTGGGACCAACTTTTCTTAAACAAATGGGAAAATAAAATTTTCCAAGACATCTGCATGGCTCTTCTTGGACTACTGAAGCCATGGTTTATGAATGCAAAAAACAATGATGCTGTTCAAAAGGTTTTTTTTATTTGAATTTAAACTATAAATAAGAAAAAATAACTATATATATTTTGGTATTAAAATCTATTTTTAATACAAAAATGCATAATTTTACAAATTAATTCTTTACGAATGCAATATTAATGAAAGATTTATAAAAATTAGACCTTTAGTTAATCCTGTGACATTGATTATCACAATTTTGTTGGTGTTTTTTGGTAAAATTATATTAACAGCTAAAAAGTGAATTCCTTAAAAAAAGTCAAATTTTTAAAATCGAACTTAATTATTTTTGATGTTTAGGTTTTTAAAGAAGAACCAAGCTTCCTATATCTGCTTGACCTTCGCAGTGCTCTATCCCACATCCAGAAACGAAAGCCATTCGGCGAAATTCCGCCCATGAACAGAAACATCAAACAGGGCCATATTGAGCCTCCTCCACCTAAACCACCTTCACCAGTTAAGATACCAACACCTCCACCAGTTAGGATACCTACACCTCCACCTCCCAAACCAGTGGTTCCTATACCTAAACCAGTTTTGCCACCACCCCAGCTTATTCCTTGGGTTCCTTATAACAAGGATAAGATGAAAGAAGTTGGCACAGCTAAGTCTAAAGTTGATCTTCCCTTTGATTTGTATGTGGACTCGGTTCGGTTTGTTCCAGATAATGCCACAGTTGTTAAAGTGAGTCATGTGCTGTTCTGAATGATTATATAACTAGTTTAAAACTAATAAGTAAGAGTTTAGTATGTTTCTAAACTGATATTAGATATAAAATTATATATTATTTCTATTAGAGAGTAAGGTTGGTGAATGAGGATGTTAGCATTTGTATTAGAATTGATGTCCATAAGTAATTCTTTGATTATGCAAGATAACCTTCTGATTTTAACATACTTTAGTGTAGTGTTATATTCAGTTATTATTTTTATTTTATTTATTTTTATTTTTAAACTCGTATTAGAGTCACAAATATAAAACATATATGTTAATAGATTTTTTTTTATCTTAGGGTATTTTTCTGCAAACGATTTTAAAATATTGAAGCAATTGAAGCATTGTTATTCCCATGAATAAAACTTCATAATATTTGATCTTAAATTTTTGGAGTTTATCTTTTTGACAGGTCACTGGCAAAGTTCTCAACATGTATTTAAGTCAGAAGGGGAAGTCCATTAAGTTCCAAATATTTCCAGAAATGGAATCATGCTGGCGTTATCCTAAGTTCAAATTCAAGCAAGCCATAAATTTGGAAAGCATCCCAATGAATCCTGACACAGTGATTATGCTGAGAGTTTATACCATAGAACATCATTCAAAGAAAACTTGTGTCTTAGGATCTTGTTTATTTGGACCTTTCTCAAACAAACATGGAAAAGTGAGTGGTTTTCAACAATTGGCTGTTTCTTTATTCTTTAAATTAAATATATGTAGTCATGTATATGTTAAGTCAAAGCCTTGCATGTATTTAAAGTATTTTAAAAAGGAAATGCCTTGCAAAAGTGACATTAGTATAGGGAGTTGTGTACTCAACATAGTTGCTCTTAGTAAGTAAAGATTGAAATATAGTGGACATATAAAGAGCAATGTATAGAGATAAATAGAGCAATATGAAGAGAAAATGAGTTTGAAAGTTTTAACTTGAACTTATATCCGTTAAAAAAGACATATTTGCAAACTACCGTTACATATTTGCAAACAGTAAAAATTTTTACGTAATTTTAAGTTTATGGAACAGAGTAAACTCGTTTTCTTTATAAAAGGTAATAACATGTTTGTTTGACACAAAATTTATTTTAAAAATCAAAAATGTCATATTGCATGTTCTTTTTTACGTTTTAAGTTTTTTTTTACATGTCATGCTTCGGTAAAGTAAGTTTGAGTCAGAATCTAAAATTATTTATTGTGAAATTGAAAGAACTGAGTGGCTAGGATTTGATACTTTAGAAAGCCCAAAAATAAATGTGTGATTTCCGATATCTTCCCCACCAGATCTCACAAGAATTGTTGTGCACTTTTTAATTAGGCACAAGAGATGAATAATTAAGGAGGTGGTTACTTATGGTAATAATAAATACATTCATATACTATTTATGTATGATGAAGGGGCCAAATAACAAATTAAATTAAATTAGGTTATTAAAGGAGACCCATAAGAAAAAACTTTTTTTATTTATAATTTTAAATTTTTATATTATTAAAACATGTCTTTAATCTATAAATAATATCGTCAATATATTTTTTATTCAGCTTTTTTTTAATTTTTGGTGGTTAAAAGTTATTTTTCTTTTTAAATAAAACCTACTCTGGCTTCCTTTTTAATTTGTTTCAATTTAAAGCTGTTTGACAGTGTCGGTTTGTAGTGTCAAACTACTTTCTAAAGAACAAGGGAAAGATTTTTGTATATTTGTTTATAAGTTGTTAGAAAATGTTATAAATCATTTTAATTAGTTTCCCTCAACTAAATTTAAAAAATATATATATTAAAGTTTTTATGTTTCTTATTTCATAAAAAATACTAGAATTTACCATAAAAAAAAGTTTCTTTGGATTTATAAAACAAATGTTTAATTTAAAATTTAGTATAAGCAGTTTAATTCTTAGTAAGTTTTTCTCAAAGCTTTAGCATTTTAAACATATCAAAATTTCCTAAAACTTAGTTCAGAGAAAAATGAGCTTAAGCATAACTTGCATAACACTTGATGAAAGGCTATGTCCTCACTACGACAACAAACGCCACAAAGGCAACAAAAGCAACAAAATTTGGCGACCGCCAAAGGCGCCAAGCGATGCAATAGCATGGGGGCTGACTCTGCCAAGTTGCCAAATTTTGTTGCCTTTGTGGCATTTGTGGCGTAGTCAGGACATAGCCATAGATGTGTATCTAAAAATTTTAGCATATAAAGTTTGGCGTTTTAGAGAATGAAATTTCTTCCATGTCTTCTTTAATAAGTATAGCACAATTTTCTACAATAAAATATAAAAACACTTAATTTCACAATTGATTCAAAATTTTGGGTATGGGCTTAAGGCATTTGGTCCAATCTTACTATACATATGTATTCTTTTTTTTCTTCTAAATTAATGGTTGATTTTATAAAATATTTCAAACTTCCCATTAGCAAGCCTCATTACGAGTAGGTGGGCATCAACTTAGAATTCGTCATGGAATACCTGACCCTGACTTCAACGTGGAGCACATGTTAGCTTCTCACATGGATAACAACCCACTGATTCCAGGAATGACAATACTTTTGAGAGTTCTACCACATTCTCAGGTGAGATAAATTGAGTTGATACAAATTGTGAATTTTTTCCCAATGGGGCTGCTTTATTAGCGGCTAAGCCTTTGCAGACTCACCATATTTCTCAAAACTGAGAGCATTTTTCTGTGGCACCATCTAGGCGACTTTTGCAACCAATTTTGATGCTCTGATTACAATGAATATGAGCTCTCTGTGGATGTTAAAGTATGCCGAGATTTAATTTTTTCGAGAGAAACCAAGCTAAATAGGTACTCAAGGGATCTTTACATGCCCCATAATCATATGACATGCATACCCAAAATTTTCCCATCCAGAAAATCTTGACTACTCAGACGGGGCTCGAACCCGCAAATTGGGCTTATGTGGGGGACACGTATTACCTATCAGCCATTCACTTTCACTAATTTTTTTTATATTTTAAGACCATTTTCTTAATATCTCTCACTTTTAAGTTTTTAGAGACTAGCTATTAGTAATTACCGAAATAAAATATTTTTACGTATTACAGTTTGTGCATTTTACAATGTGATCAATCTAGTACCTTAATTTCTCTTTTCTTTTAAATAATTTTAAAGCAGCGCATTTTTTCTTCAAATATTCTTCTCAACTTTTTTAAAGTTATTTTTAATGATGAACTAGCTATTTTAATGTAAATTACCACAAATTTAAAATATATATTTTCTTACGCTATTACATGATCTTGGTGCTATTGTTTACAATGGTGGGATCAAATTCTAGTAAACCTCTAATAGGGATTTACCATAAGCTGTTTGGTTCCAATTTTAATAGAAAATATATAGATAAGGGAAGATATTTTGTGAATCGGGGCTTCATACCATTTAACAAATCTCTCTTAGGTTCTAAACATTTATTTATTTGATTGATTCTAAAATAGTGCATTAAAAATGATCAAAATAACTGAAAAAAGCGTTTTCGTCCATCTTTAATTAACTACTTCAATATTAGTTCCTTAAGTAAACTTTAGGATTCTTCAGTAATTACTTTAGAGCTTAGGAATTTTCATATCTTAATTAACTATTTGATGCCTATGGAGTCCTTAAAACCAAACATTTGTTGTACATATTTTTTTTTCAATTTTGAACTTAATTGCAATGTAGTATTACTGAACCACAATTTGTAGATAATACTTTTTGCAGAAATATTAATTGCCCAATTTTCAAAACTTAGTTTAAAATAGTGTGTTTATGGTTTGTACTATTTATGGCGAATGGGTGTACTGTATCGAACCCTCGCCAATTTCCTTGCTGCTATGCATGAACATATGTCGTGGTGGAAGCAGTCACAGGGAAGGCACCATTAAAAGCAATTAATTTATTAACAATAACATTTGTAAATTAACTTAAGTATAAGAACAATAACAAGTAATCAGGATGCGTGGAAGTAAACGAAGAGGAGAGAGAATGCCCCTCGGCTGCCTGCTGTTTACAAATCCTGACAATCCAACATCTGTAGCCAGTTCAAACAAGCTATCCTTAACAGGTACAAGTTGCTTGACGAATTGCCTCTACTAAATCTACTTCAATTGCCAATCGACTCAGGAGTACCAGCCACATATTAATTGTTAGTTTGTTTAATAAAGTATTGTTTAATTGCAGTAAAAATATTAAATCTGCTATACCTACTATGTTAGAACTTGTCATTGCTACAAACTTTTACTTCTGAGTAATTTAAATGTACTATTTTTTTATGTAGGAATATGTTTCACCTTCAGAGTATGAAAAAAATATTTATAGATCTGAACTTGCAAAACCAAATGAGTCCGAAAAGAAACTTTACAAACATTATCAAGATTCTAAAGATATATCAATGGCTGTCCGAGATGTTGCTCTCTTATTAATAGGACAAGGTACATATTTAATTCTGTGTAGTAAATATTAATATTGTTGATACTGTGAGTGAGTATTATTGTTAAAAGGTTTAGTGTATTGGCATAGAAATCTAATTTACTTATGAATAATAAGATTTTTAGTTATTTAAAAATATCTTGGGCAATTGAGTGATTTCGTTTAAAAGGGACATATGTGACTGAAATTATAAGTTAAATTTAAAATAATAATAAATAAACAGAATTAAACTGATTAAAGGAAAATAATAGTGCTGTTTATATTTTTAAACATTTTTGTAATGTTTTGCAATGCCTTTATTTGTGAAATTTACTTCGCTTCTAATTTTCAATAAATGTATGCTTTAGAAAGTTTATTAATATTTTTTAGCATTAAAGATCACTTATATGCTCCTAATTGAGTATGGGGAACAGATGCTAAAAAAAATATCTCAACTGCGGACTAACGTTATTTAGTAGTTAAAGTGATTAATAAGTAATGCAATGAAAATATTGAATAATTGGAATTAAATAAAGGACTTATTATTATAAATTTTTGAGAAAAATTTCGCAAGTATCTGTCACATACTTTACTTAGAACTAAGCTTAAAAGTTTTCTCATTGAAATTGTAAGGAGATCTGTAACCATTCAAGACTCTTAACGTTTGATTGCTAGAAAACCATTGTTACTGACCATTGCCAATTTGTAACTTAACAACTTCCCGTCCATGTTCCTGGTCATCTCAGCAGTAGATATATGGGAATTTCTTACCATTTCAATGTTTTTTTCACATGTTTTGTGCTTATTTATATTATTCAGGGTTCATACGCCTCCTGAAATTCCTGAAAAACTACTGAATTTCATATTTTTTTCTAAGGGCCTTTATAACTCCTGAAATTTGTGTCTCGCATCTCCTGATATTTGTTCCTGCTCTCTTGAAAAAAATTGAAGACAAAAAATCATTTTTCTCCTTTCTCTGTCGTTTTTCTCCTTTCTCTGTCGTTTTTCTCCTGTACTTTATCAGTCTGTATACCGGTTTAAAAAGGTCATGAAATTAGAGCAAAGGTCACGAAAATTTGAAAAAATTTCCAAAAGGCGATTTTTTTGCCAAAAAACACACCGACTTTTACACTGAAGCCTCAAACTTTCTACAACATTTACAACCCTTCTTTCCTTCGGTCTCGGTCTATCTTAATAAAAACTAATCTTAAATTTTAATAAGAAACAATAAGGAAAAAAAATTTATTAAAATTTGAAGATCAAATATGATTGGATTGCCCTAATGTGTCTTCAAATATCGATTGCCGTTCAGTGTAATCCACCATTAAAAGGGGATCATCTTCTCCTGACCAAGATATGCAATCCAATAATGCTTCCTGGTTCACTTTTTTCGCTGCCTAGTAATTTTCACGAAATCCCCCAATTACGTTGCATTGCATTATAAATAATTGGCATTTCTTGGGCTCTGCGTGATCTCAAGAGTGTCTTGTTATTTTTGTAGCTCCAGTTCAGTCCAAGTTGGACCAACCAGAGTATTTTTTTCTGATCAAGTGTCCGTGAGTCGTGACCTTGGGATCACAAAAATAGCTTCAATGTTAAGTGGTAATACCAACGCGGATCTCCAAGCCAAAGGAATTCGAACCAATGGACTGCGGATCTCCAAACCAAAGTGTTTCTTTGTTAATCCAATGAAAAAAAGAGATTTCCATAGCCACATTTCTCCGGCTGTATTGAATAGTTTTACAAACTTTTTTTTACGTTATAAATGTACCAGACTTGCAGGGTTTTATAATCCCACCTTTCGAATTTGGTTTGAATATTTCATTAATTTTCAATAAGTAATTTTACAACAAAATATTCCAACAAAATTTAAAAAAGTGGGATATTTGAGAACTGTATGTCAGCTACAGTATTATATATAAAAAACAGTTTGTAAAAATATGAATTACAGCCGGAGGAATGTGGCTTAGACAATCACCTTTTTCTATTAGATTAACACAGAAGCACTTAAAAGAGGGGGTGAGGAGTTCAAACATATTCAAATTTATTCAGCGATACCTTCTGAATTTTACATCTCTACACTCTTGAAAAACTCCTTAATTTCACTATCATAGATAGAGTACGAAGATTGATTATTTCAGAATTGTTTACAAAACAATACAAGTTATTTTTATTCAGGTTTTTAAAGAATGGTTGCGAGTCTCATTATTAGGAACCAAAACGTTTCATGTTAACGGTCAGTAAAATGTGCTATTCCCTTAGTGCTTATTTTTAATATTTGTTTAAATATCAATAAAAATTTAAGAATAGCAGAAAATACCATTTTTCTGTTGATTTCCATTTTGGAAGAAATTTTAGATTTAAAAAAAAATTATGATCATTGATAGGGATAAAAAATTATCAAAACATGAAATGAATTTACCGAATTTTCAGTTCATGTTCAGAAAATGTTCGTTGTGTATCTATTTTTTTAAATTTATGATCAAAGATAAATAGGACAGAAAATTACCTTCATTTCATTTTAAGATGGAATGGCATGATAAGCGATTTCATGTTAATAGGGTTTGACTGTACTAAATTTGCAGCATTTATTTGCTTTAAAAAATCTAAATTATGTCATAAAATTTCATTTGCTTTAGTATACATTAAATGCAGATTTTGTCTTGTATTCTGCACAAATTTAATATATATATATATCATCCCTTTTTGCAGCATCAGCCAACAATATCACGTTGTCCCAGACTATCCAGAAAGACATGCAAAAAGAGGGTTCTGATGTCGAAGATTTTCCTTACCAAAGATATGTCCATTATAACAAGAACCACGGAATGATGGTTCTTGTGGATAAAGCTGCTGGTTTACCGTGTTAGTATATTTGTATAGTTAAAATAGCAAAATACTTGGTGTTTCTCAGTATTTTCGACTAGTAACTAAACTTATAAGATACTTATATTCTACTGGTTTGTAAATGTATTTACAAAAAAGTTTGAATGAAAAAATTTGTTTTGTTATTATATAATTGATTTATGTTATAAGGCACACTCTAGTGAGGCATTTGTTTAAACAAAAATAATATATGTTGAAATGAATTTGTGGTGTAATGATAAAATGGTTAATGTAATTGAAGAAAAGTTCCAGTGATAGTGGTTAAATTTGAGTTTTGTCCATTCTGTTCAAAATTAGACTATATTAATTTATAGAAGGTTTGCTACGAAATGTCTTTTAATTTACATAAAAATCTAGGTCTTAATACATAATAAAGATAGCAAAATGAAGGCGTAACTGTCATAATAAGGCAAAAGGGTCTCTGTGTAGGACAAATTAGTTGAAGGAAATGCACAAACATATCACACCTACCGAGTATATGCTTAGTTCTTATATATATATTTTTTTAAATTTTGTATAATTGATTTCCTCTTTTTAGTGTTCCTGGAGGGTCGTTATTTGCAGTGCTTAGTCCAAATATTTCCGGGAGAAGATTCAAAAATCGGAAATGGAAAATCACAAGTTACCAGTTTTCTAACGAATGATTTAGAGTTGGACAGTCCACAGAGAGCACCAGACTGGTCTGATCATCCTACTGTAAGAAAAATGTTTTTATATCAGGCCTTTAAATTTCCTTTAACTTATTTAATTTGCAGAAAAGGTCTTAAATTTAACTTATGAAGCTTTATGAATTTTCTTTTAGCCGCACTATTAAGAAAGAAAGATTATCATGCATACATTCTAGAAATTTTTTAAAAAAACTAAATTTCGGTGTGTGGGGTGCCCATTAGTGGGCCAAGGCCTGCCGTGCCCATTCCAGCTTACATGACCAAAGGGTGCTGGCATATGTACCGGTTAGGTAGTCAACCTCACATGGAACCCCCCAGTGTTTAGCTTCCAAGCATGCCTGGTCTTCATTTTATCATCCCACTTAAGGGATGAAAGGATGAGTCAACCTCCCGCAATCCGGGACTCGAACCTGTGACATGGCAATGCGACGCACTACCACTAAGCCCTGGGCCTTTCTAGAAGTCTAACCATGTATTAGAATATTGTGCCACTTTTTCGACTTTCATTCGTGTTCATTTTTAATACTATTTATTACTTTTGATTTATGTGCAGTGTGTGGAAAAGTGAGATATCGGACAAATAACTTTTTGAGTTAAAAATGCTATAATTTTTTTAATTTTAATATCTAGCGATTAAAAGAAATCTTAAATTGATTGGTAGATTAGTTGGGATACAGTTAGCAGATCCTTTTATTTTCCCTTAATGAAATGCAATGGAAAAATAAACTTCTGGCAAATTTTCTAAACTAGCTTTATATCAATATGTCATTTTTGTATGCATGTTGTGATATGTTTTTGTGTATTTACTTTAACTAATTTGTCCTTCACAGAGAGTTTCGCCCGATTATGACAGTCACGCCTTTATTCTGCTATCTCTATATGGATTGAGACCTCGTTTTGATGCAACCAATCAAAAGTTACTTGATAAGGAAGGCAAGGAGCCAAAATTCAACATACAGCAAGCTATTGCATGGTCAGCTATGCGCTGCTTTGATAAGTAAGCACAAGATTTATCCTCCACATCATGTTTAGAATTTTTTTATGCCCATGTTAGTACCCTTTTTGTTTGACGATAAGGCATCCTGTCTTATTACAGACATGCTACTTTTCCGCAGAAATTATGCATTTTTAATTATAGTTTGCATAACTTC
Source organism: Oedothorax gibbosus (assembly GCA_019343175.1). Classification (NCBI taxonomy): domain Eukaryota; kingdom Metazoa; phylum Arthropoda; class Arachnida; order Araneae; family Linyphiidae; genus Oedothorax; species Oedothorax gibbosus. The sequence goes on from CM033280.1 coordinate 18,185,903, forward strand.
AAATGTTAATTTATAGTAGGAGTTTAAATCTTAATTTTTAAATGTTCGGAGTATTAAAAGTATGCAATAGCGGATTTCTAAATAGGCTAGCTAGGCTAGAGCCTACGGCGGCAAATTTTCGTAGGCGGCAAATTTTCTTCGACTTCCGCAAAACCTTCCATGCATTGTGGTCGAAAGGGGGTAGATAATCCCTTTGGGGAATTCCTTAAGTTTTGAAGCTGCGTGAATTTGCCCCGTTTCACTTTGAAAAACAAGCCTATTTAATTTTAGAGACATGTTGAGGCAATTCTTTCAAAACGCAACTGAAGTTTAAGTGCTCTAATACATTGGATTATTTGTTAGTATTTCACCTCAAGCCCTATTTTATGTAGCATTAAAGTAAGAAATGAGAAAAATTACATCTAAATGATGAAAAACATACTTAGAGCATTTTTTAAACTTAATTAATTTAGTAATTTAAGGGCACGAACTTTCATTGAGCAACGGGTTACAATGGGACAAATCAACCTTTGGTGATCAACTTTTGAATCGATTTTTACCCCCTACAATATAGGCGGCAGTGGCGGATCTAGCCATGGGGCACGGGGGATGCCCCCCCCCCCTCAAGTTCTGTTGACCGTCTTTTTTTATTTTTGAAAACAAAATTAAGACAAATTTTTTAATTTAACTTCTTTTTCAACCAAATTTTTTGATAAAGCGTCAGAGCAAATAACTATTTTTACAGTTTATAGAAAGAGTATTCAACTGTTGGTGCCGATTTATTTTTCATTTGTTTTGTCGTTTTTTTATGACTACACAAATCTTTGAAGGTCACAATAAAATGAAGAAAAGGAATAACGAAAACTAGCCAATCACAAAATTCCGCACGAATAAGATTTAAAAAAATTTATTTTTATTTATTTGAGGGTTGCCGCCAAATATATTCCACACGTGCTATCTAACGATGAATATTTTGTGAACGTTTAAGGGATTTAGTTTGCTTACATTATCCAAATAAAAAGAAGTGTACTTCAATTCGGGAGTTTTGGCGCTTTTTCTCTGCTATCAAATTTCGTAAGAGCAAGATTGGAAAATAAGAGTAAGTTATAAGCTTCTATATTTAATCAATAAGTTCTTCCTCTTCTTATTTTTTTTTAAATTGCCTCAATGATATAAAAAAAATATATACATCAAAATTTTTGAAGACTGACTTATAATATTTGTGAAGGTGGCATTTTAAAGACTATCATGTGGGTTAGGTTAGTTTGAATTATCGTCGCACTAAAGCTGGTGGTCCCGCTTTAGGTTGACCACCTAACCGGGACATATGCCTAGCACCCCAGAGCCCTTGGTCACGAAAGCTGAATTGGGCACCCTGTTGCAACGAGAAGTTTAGTTTTTTAGTTTAGTTTAATTATAATTGGTGAGTTTCTAACAAATTACTACGTGATTTTCAAGATATACAGTCATTGTTTGCCTTGTTTATAAGTTAGCTACTTCGCATCTTCAAAAAAAAAATGAATTAACTTTTTGTTTATTATTTTCATGAAATACTTCGCTAATACCTGTTTCAAACCTGTTGTTGTATGCACTAATTTCTTAAAAACTAATTTAGTATACTAAGTAATTAAATTTTCAATAAAAACATGCTATAACAAATTGATTTTTCTTATTTATTTTACTTAAATTTTAATCTATTTATTAATCTATTTAATCTATTAAATTATTAATCTATTTAACAATACAAACATTAGTATGTTAGGTTAGATTAGTTTGAATTATCGTCGCACTAGAGTTACCCGAGGGCTATTGGGGACGGGCGTCATAATTTAGAACCACAATCAAGTGACGAGCCGACACCTGAGTAGGCACCCAACGAAACCGTTGAGGGTGACATCATATGCAGTGTCGGGACTTTGGAGCATATTTAACGTGTACTCCCTCTTCATGGGGTATTATTCGTCGGACATTTTTGGCTGCACTGCCGTTTTATAGGTCGGAGTTATTTTGGCGATGCCCGGACCCAAACCTGGGACCTTCCTCTTGCAAGTCGAACGCCTTACTTGACTAAGCTCCCCAGCCCAAAACAAACAGTAGTATGTAAAATAAGTAGTAATGTAAGTTCATAAATAGTAATTAGTAAAAAATTTAGTAGTAAAAATTTTGTATTTACCATGGAAAATTAAATGAAAAAATAATATTTCAATTAAAAACAATTTCAATTAAAAATAATTTTAATTAGAAATAATTCTAATCAAAAATTATTAAAATTAAAACTAATTTTGATCAAAAATATTTTTAAATAATGAAAATATAAAAAAAATTGCCCCCCCCCCCCCACCAGAATTTTTTTTTAGTTGCGCCCTTGATTCGGTGCGCACCCCCCCCCCCCCCCCTCAGAAAAATCCTAGATCCGCCACTGTTAGGCGGCAATTTTTGGTTCAGCCTATAGGCGGCACATTTGGAAATCCGCCACTGAAAGTATGCTGCTAGTAGTCTTACAATGATGAAAAATTTTATCAATTTTTACATCATATAAAAAATTCAGCTTTTTTTTTATAATAAGCTGTATTGTGTCTGTTATTAATTATTTCATATAAAAGTAAAATGTCACCGACATCACTCTCAGAACAACAAATCATTATTTCAAAAAAGAAAAAGAAGCTGCTTAGACAAAACAGGCATTCTTTGATCCCACTATTTTACCGTATAGCAGTTAAGGTTTGTTCAACATGATAAAATACTTTTATAATTTTATTATTGTACAACATGTATTGAAAACATTCTTTTCACAAAATAGTTGTACAGTTGCAATTTTTAGATTAGTCTTAATAAAGCAAATACAATTTTTATTTTATTTATAATATTTCTTAATGGATACCAGTTAATATTTATTATTCCATGTAAACTATAGTATTGCCCAAGTCGGAGTGGTATACAAAGCAACCAATCGATTTTAGTATTTTTTTAAAATAATATTTTGTTGAATTTTTCAGAGATTCTGTGTATGCTGGTATTCATCAAATCCCACTTTTGAAAGGTAGACCACCTGATGATATTATTGAAAAACTTAGCTACCTTCCTTTGGATTATTTATGTCAAAAATTTAAGACTCAGGTTAAAATATTTGTAAGTTAAGACATTCTTATCATATTAAATTAAAATCCTAACACCTAATAACATTGTTAACATAAACTCAATGGAAGCACTGTAATAGTTCATATTAACAATCAGGAAAATTTGGACTTTAAATTAGTGATTGCTGAAAATATTTCAAAAATGATTCTTATGTATTTTTAGTTCTTATGTTAGATGCAATTTTTGTTATTTATTTATTGAAACAACAGATAAAACAGTATACAAATGAGAAAAGTTAATTTTATTGTTTTTTTTAAACTTTCATCACCTATTTCATGAAAAATATGTACAACTCATATTGTATAAAAAAAACTGCAGATTTTTTTAGTTCATCTTTAAGCAGTTTTTATGTGAAGCAATTCACGTCAAGCAAATTTTTTTAGCAAGTTCACGTTTAAGAGACTAGACTGTAATACATGTTACACTTCCTATTTTTGGTTTAACACTACTTTAGATTATCTAAGTAAATTGTTTAAAACTTAGGAATTTTTTCTACTTAAGTACCTCCTTAACTTATTAATAGGATACTCTTATCAAAATTTTAAAGTTTTGAAATTTATATATTTTTATTTTAATTTTTTAGTTAATCTGCCACGGAATTCATGCCTTTTAAGTATAATAAATTAAAGAAAATTAAGATTTTTTCAAATATCAGTACTATATTGATTACTTAAAAAATAAACTTTTAGTTTGTTGAAAACTTTTAATTTATTATATATATAAAAAAACAAGGTTATAAAAAAAATTTACACTTCAATTTTGCTTAAAATTCTACGTCCATCTTCTGTTGTTAAGTTTAAAAAAATTTGGTTTAGGAAGCAGCAAGCATTGAAGTATCAATATGGGATGGACACTTTACTAACAGTGAATGTCCCCCACTACCAGTAAGTGATTTTTTTTATTCCTTTAGCTAGTTTAGGGTTAGGATGTCCAAACTTGATATAAATGTTATTTTTTGTGTCATTATTACGGAGAAACCACCACTTTCGCTCAAATCTGATAATTTTTTTACTGCCCTGTTGCCATCGGCTAAAAAAATTAATTAAAACTTTTACGAAAATAATTAAAATTGAAAATGTTTATTTTATTCTGTTGCCATCGTTACCTTCAGAAACTAAATTCATTATTTGAAAAGTAGTTGACATGTTTCTCTCTCTCTCAAGTGATGTAATTCCGTTCAGTCCCCATTCCAGGATTTTATTGTGGGTTTAGTTGATGATTTCTTCATTGATGGTACTGTTGATTGCAAATATGAACATTTAAGCTATTTCCGTGAATTATAAATATGATGGTTGTTCCATCGTACTAGAGCTGCATATTAGGGATTTACGTTTTCATAATTTCGCCAAATAAGTTGCCGAACTCGCCAAATTCTTACCTAAACGTGCCAAATGAGCAAAATGTTTTTTTTTAAATTTATAAGCTGGTTGGTTGTTCGAAGGTCATCGTGCTAGAGCTGTGTAATAAGTGTGTTTGTAGCTCTTTTCTTGCCAAATTCTTACCAAAAACGTGCTAAATGGGCTAAAAGATTTATGTTTATGAAGGAAATTACGATACTGTTTATGGGTGCATTTTATAGCGTATTTATTATTTTAGATTTTAAAGGTAATATAAGTAACAGGATTTTATACTTTATAACGAGCCGGAACAATAACATAAGCTTATTATTCTACATTGGATTAAATGGTACATATACTTGGATCGATTATAGCTCTTTTTAGTCCGTGCGAAGAACGGGTATTTATTTGCTAGTATAAAATAAAAATGACTGTGTTTAGAGAAATTATACTCGGCAAGTCATTCTAGTAAATTAATAGGAATTGTAAATATTGTGCTTTTTAACAAGCTTAAAATTACAATTTTATAAAAACTTAGGTAAGTTGTTTCTTTATTTAAAGTTCTTAAAATTATTATTTTTACTTGCATATTTAATCCAAGTTTAATTGATTAAAAAAATATTTATTCAACGAACTTGTAATCTATATCTATTTTTAATAGTTTTCTCTTTTTTCTTTCTTTTTTGGTCTTTTTGAAACTTTTCTTTTAATACAACAAATTTATAAGCTAGAATACTTTGAAAAGCATTATGTGTTTTTCACATACACTAAATATTGTAAAAAATATTTCCTTTTAACCATACCACAGTGTTGTAGTTGCATGTATTTTCAAGTATCTTTTTTATCAGCCTTAGATTCCTAAGGCTGCTTTTGTATTTTTTCTCAGCCTTACGACATTATTACATTTTAAACTCAGTGGTTCAAAGTTTTGAAACTACCCTTTTTCAACCCATTGTCTGCCAAAAGGATCCCAATGGTAGAGATGGGTTACTTCATCTTTTAAACTGCTGTATTAGTTAACTAGGCTCTGTTTCGTTTTCCGTAGGCTTCCTAAAGTTTTTTATACATTTTTTATAATTTGAAATCGGGCTTTTTGGTTTTCTTGTAGGTACATACTGATCTGTTGAATATTTCAAACAACCCTTCAAGGTACATCAAAGCTGCCCAACAATCGACTGGCCCCACTGCAGCGGATTTATTGAGAAATGGCCTCAACAATCCCTCGGAATTCAGCAAGCATAAGAACAAGATTTTGGAGCTGTTGTCATCAGCATTTAAAAATAATTTAGTATGCATTTCTACTGTACTTGTTGTAGTTGAAATAAGTTGAGTCAATAAAATGATGATCAAGCTAGCTTGGGAGTTAAACAATGGGGGAAGGGAGCAATCTGACCCACAGACATTGATTGCAGTGCCTGACATTGTCCTTTATCTTGTAAACTGAAATGGGCACAACAGGCCTTTGCTCTCCATGATCTGGCACAGTTCTCCTGTTCTTAGTGATTCTTTTATATTATTTTAATAAATAATTTAAAAAATCCTTTCCCCCCATAACTTTTATTTGATCATCCTTATGATATATGATAGTATTTTTTTTTTAATATTGATCCACACCAAAGTTAATAAATACAGGGTTTAAAATTTTTGAAATTCTTGAGTTGTAGCATCAAGTCAAACAATATCTTTTCTGAATTATTCATGCTGATGTAAAAAAAGTAATTACCAACAGTTGTAAAAACAACTAAGTTAGTTATTGAAAATACATTAGTTTATTTTTATTTGAAGATTTTCAGTAAACTCATGCTTGTTAAAATTTTCCTTTTAGGATGTTTCTTTGTTGAAATCCGGATATGCTGCCACTATTTAATGTGATATTGTAATTCAAGAATATAGATATGGATTTATATTGTCTGTTACACATAATTTAAACATTACTTTTATAATAATTAATAAATTGTATGTTTCAAACTTTCTTGTTATTTAAAAAACCCATTTCTTTTTATGCAAAGTAATTGGTACTACAGATAAAAATTTAAATTCACGACCAAAACTTTATTATTGTATTTTACTGTAATTTTGTTAACATACTAGTTTAAAAAAATTGGATCAAATAATTAAATGCTCAATACATTTGAAGAATTCACTAGACCATATTGAGCTAAGATTAATTAAGATACAAAAATGGTTGCATTTGCCACAGTATGCGCTAAAAGAACCTTCTTAAACTCTACTCTATAAAAACATTCTTTCTTTGAATTAAACAAAATGATTTTTTTTAATTAGGTTAGAAAAATATCATTGTCTTTTGGGCTATTCTTACAAAAATATCCTGTACATAACACACTACCTCACAGAAAATATATTTTTAAATACATAAACATTGTACATTTTTCAAATTTTTTTAAATTAGCAAAGATATAGATTGTATTCTATTTAATGTAGCCAAATAATTGTCAATCATATAATAATGAGTATGATTTTAGATTATAAGTAGTCCCATGACAATGGGCCTTTTATTTATTAACCATTCATATATACGTTACCATACTGGATTAGACAAATCTGCAGAGGCTTACTATGCTTTATGCAAGCAAAAGTTTATATCTATGTTGTAAAACAATTCCGAGAAAGGCCCTTGACATAACGAAGGAAATTTTGGACTTATTTTAAGGATTACAGTAGCTTATAGCATCTGTTTTATTTACAAATCTTCCGTTACAGAATAAATTCTAATAAATAATTCCCGATTTTTTTTATGCAATGTCCCCAACTTTTAAACTTTTTTTTTTACGATAGTACGCAGAACATAAACGCAGACAGTACGGATTATTTGGATTAAAGGCTCGCTGTTTTTCCACGCCCGAGTTTTACTGATTGGGTATCGCAAATTTTATTCCAAAAAAATATGACCATTGTCCGAGATTTCTGATGTAAGGATTGTTGGGTTTTCTGATGTAGAAGTTCAACTATGAAATAATCTAATTTTGTGTTATAAATCCTATATAATTTGTAATAAACTTGATAGCATTAAATAAAACTATGAAGAATTGTTTTGGACAAAATTAAAGCATCTTTTAAGAGTGACTGTCACTCCCACAGAGCTAATGCATTAGTTTTGAAATCACAACTTTTGCGAAAGAAGTTGCTTTGCCATGTTATCCCATTTTCATCATGTATGGGAATCATCATAACATCAATTTAAAACAAAATTGAAAAGAAAATAACATCCGATTTTTTAATTATTAATTGATAAAGTTTAAAAATGGTGTCGCCATCTGCTGTATATTTTTGGCATTTTAAAACTTCAAAAATATATAATTAAATAACTAGATAACATATTCGTTTCGAATTTGTTTCATTTCGATGCTATATTGATTCCCATACCTGGGGGAAAAGGGCTAACATGTCAAAGCAATACTTCTGCGGAAGTTGTGATTCCAAAACTAATGCATTAGCTCTATGGGACTGACAATCCCTCTTAAAAGTCATCAATATGACTTGCTTAAAAACGTCAATTTCTACTAGAAATATCATCGATTGCAATTGATGTTGAAGTTATGTTTAGAAATGATGTCATTTTTTTGACCTATTTTTTCGACTACACGACCCAATTTTGAAGTTTACGACTATTATAACATCATCTTACGTCTTACAGGCATCTCTACTAATTAAACTTAGTACTTAGCCATATTTCTTAATATAGTATGTTCCGTTATAGTAAATGATTCAAAGGTATTTATTAGTTAAACCTCAAATTTACAGGCATGGAAGCCGCATATCTATACAAAACACACAGAAGCGTGTGAGGTATGTGATAAAATGAATTGTGCCCGGCTAACCAAGCCAGGTTACTTTTATCTAAATCCGGAAGATCCACTTTATGTACACAAACTTCTATGGAGATCTTTTATGGAATTAAGGAGTTGAGCCTACTTATCTTTTTCTCCAACACAAGTTTTTTTTAAAAAAGCAGAAGTGAGGAAAGTGTTCACTTTAAGTTTGTTAATCAGGTCATAGTCATCTGGAAGATGATCCACCTCAAAACATTTTGTTATTTCTGGGATACACGCATGGGATGTATTGTGATCGGTTACTTGACTGGGGTAAGAATTTTAATTTATTTAATAAAATTATTTTGAAATTGTTTTATAGAACTTCGATTTATTATAAAATTCATACATAAGAAGCGGAAGTTTTATAAGTCCACCTAATATTTTAGATAAAAAAAATTAATGCTAACAGGATTGGGGGGGAGCGTCTCTCTTATAATATCCTTATGGGGTGCTGACCGGTGAGGGGGGAGATCGATTGGCATAACATAAAGTAAAAATATAATAAGCAACCGTTATTAAAAGAATGACCCGTGCAATGCCGAGTTTATTAAGCTAGTAAAGAATATGGGTTGACATAATCTACAAGTCACCGTTAATAAGGGTAAACCCGTGCAAAGCCGAATATATAAAGATAGTCATTTATAGAGAGAGGGAAACAATGATTTTTAGAAACTTAATTCTAACTAGGGATGCGCCGAATATTCGGTTACTATTCGGTATTCGGCCAGTGTAGCCGAATAGCTTTACTATTGGGCCGAATAGTGAAAATTAAATATTTTTTTTCAAATTTCTAAATCAAATTTTTTTCTCCGAAATAAATACAAGAAAAGAAATAGGCCGAATATTCGGCTAAGACTTTGGCCGAATATTCGTTATTCGGCCAAATTTGGTATTCGGTGCATCCCTATTTCTAACTAATAAAAAATAACTTGGTATTAGTCTTAATTTTTCCAAAACTAATGATAACAAATCATTTCCTCCAAAAATTATATATTACAACAAATGGATTGGATTTTTTGAGTATGAAGTTTTACGTTAACATTAAACAAATGTTTTCATTTTAAAGGTGTCAGCCTTAAAATGATTGAATATATTATAAAAGCTTGAATAGATTATAATTTATATATTACTATTGGGATTCCACATTTTTTTTATTTAATTAAACAGAAAATACTAGGTGAGTGAGTAGGACATAAGAGTACATAAAGGAACTTGTGTTTTGCCCATGCAAAGTGTGAAAATTTAGACAAGATTAAGTTCTACAATTCCCCCTAATACGTGTATAAGAAGACATTGGAAAAGTTATCGTAGAAGAAAATGTTCAAAAAAGGAAAACAAACACTTAATATAACTTTTTATGAAACATGTGAAACTTTCTAAAAGAAAACAACAAGTACTCTTGTACTTATATTGCGTAACGCATTTTCTTATGTATTCACGATAAAATAAAGAAAGACAATAAGATGGACTTACCTTCTTATGCTTATCAGTTTTACCTCTTATTTTAAATAAACGTTTTGAGAAGTTGGAACGCTATTTAGAAGTTATATTTCAGACAGTGTCATGTTTTTAAAAAATGTTAAATGAAACATAAACAGTTAATTTTTTCAAATTTATGACACAAATTTCGTGAAATACCAAATTATGAAACATATAACTTATCACAACGCTTTTTTTTTATTTCAGAAAATTGAATTTGGGGTCATTGTTTAATTTTAGAAACTACTTAAATAAAACATTGAAACGAACTTTTCGTACAATTATTCAATAATAAATTCGATATTTGAGCAATAAATATTAAAATTATTTGCAGGCTGATATATTGATTCGGTCATTTTAAAGAAAATAATGAAGTTATTTTTCACGTTATCTTCTCAAATCTTAATATGACTGCATCAAAAATATTCGTCCTACTTATTGGCACGTATACATAATTGAAGAGCTTAGTGGAAGAACGTGCAAAGTGACAAAAAAGTGAAAACGTGAAAATTTCATGACATCATTTTGTTTTTCTACCAATCAGATACTCTTATTTATTTTACCACACTAGTGCCGAAAGTACTACTTTTGGCAGGTACTGTCTGTGACGTAAGCACGTAAAGTGTCATTTTCGCAACGATTTATGAATGAATATGATATAAAAAAGTGAACTTTTTTGCACGTTGTTATAAAAATACTTTTCGCACACTATCACGCTTATGTACATTTGTAAAAACTTTAAAATGTTTATTATTATCGCCATCATTATTAATTTGTATTATTTATTAACTAATAATAATTATTTGTTGTTGTTTATTATTCATTTATTGTTATTTATTATTCATTTATTGTTATTTATTATTCATTTATTGTTATTTATTATTCATTTATTGTTATTTATGATTCATTTAATGTTTTTATTATTTATTAATTACTTCTTATTACTATAAATTTGTTTATTTCTTATGATGGTGCGAGAGGCGAACTTTGGCAATTTTCAAAATTTCCCAAAAAAAGATAAATATAGATATTAAATGAACAATACCATAAAAGTTATAACTAATATTACTCCATAACTATTGATACTCCAAAACTATCTAATAACTTATATTTTCTGATAGGCACTTAGTATCTTGTGTTGTGTTGGTTCAGTTCTTCGACTTTTCTTGGGATTTCCCTTGATACTCCAAAACGATGACTTCCAAGGAGAATTTCCGTGTATGTATAAAATTATTACTTTTAATAAAATTAAACTTTAATGAGCATCAACTCAATTGTCATGTTTCATGTGTCGTACACTCATTTTGCCTTCATTCCTTGGTTTCATTGGTGGTATGTCAGAGTATGCTCTGCCTACTAAATTGACTAGTATCACGTGGGTAAAGAGTACCAATCGAGAAGGGAATTGTAAAGATCTTATTTTCATTTAGCTGGGACTGTTGCCACTCCAAAAACATGCCCATTTTTGTAGCACTTAAACACGTTTCCCTTTATCGACGGTCCTTTGCACCGAATTTTAAACTAGATGATCATATTTTTTTCTAATTGCACAGCAGATTTTAAGCTTTAGTTTAAGTGGGACATGTCTTTTCATGTTGAATTTATTTCATTAACTAATTAAAAAAAAACAAAAATTACTTTATTGTAAAATACTGAATTAATGGTGGCGACATCTATGTAACAACAAAAATTACTATTCAGGATTGTAAATAGCTTCGACTTTGCGCAAGAAACATGAGAGTGCAGAAAAACAACGTGATTATTAGCGCAAATGGTTTATTGAGGTGAAATTGTACATGTTTCGGAAAGTATCGAGGCTTTCCTTCTTCAGCATTGTACACAAACAAACTGACAGTGAACGCGATGGAAGCTGTGTAATATGATATCCGGAAAAGGGGGAAGGGGTTGTTTAGAGGGAGAGGGTGGGGGAATGTGGGTGGGGAGAAAAAAGAGAGGGAGAAAAGTTACTCTGTTGCTATAAGGTCCTTCCAAATTTTTGAAAAATCAGGCATGCTGGATGAATTGACAATTTTATTACGGTTTTTGAGTATGTGGTAAGTTTCGTAAAAGTCAGGTTCTCCAATGCTAGAAGGTTTGACCAAAATTGAAGCAGAGGAGAAATTGAAAAGTTGATTAAACTCCCAAGAATGCGACTGAAGATTTCTGGCATTCTCGTGTTTTTTTTTAACATACTAACTTAACGTTCTTTAAGTCTAATTTTGAGTGCTCTCTTAGTTTGTCCTATGTATGAAAGGCCGCATTGGCATGGATATTATAGATATTTTTTTCTCCCCACCCACATTCCCCCGCCCTCTCCCTCTAAACCCCTTTTCCGGATATCATATTACACAGCTCCCATCGCGTTCACTGTCAGTTTGTTTGTGTATAATGCTGAAGAAGGAAAGCCTCGATACTTTCCGAAACTTGTACAATTTCACCTAAATAAACCATTTGCTCTAATAATCACGTTGTTTTTCTGCACTCTCAACAAAAATTACATTATGAATTTAGTGCAACAATTTTGGTGCTGCCATCTAGATTTAATGATTTGTACTATAAGTTGACCTTAGAATAAAATTATCGGGTAGTTCGATAATTAATGTCGTTTTTGGACGACTTGACATGGATGACATGGAGTCATGGATGACTTGAATTGCATATTTAATGTAGTAGTGACTTCAGGGCTTGTATTATTGTCTACTATTTTAAATATTACACTTTTAGACTTTATGTAGTCAAAACCAGAGCGCCAATAGTGCACAACCAGTGAGAGAATGCAACTTGTTGGTTAAAAATGGACACTAAAAGAGAGCATTATCGTTATATTTTATTGTTTTACTTCCGAAAGGGCAAAAATACTGTGCAAGCTCGGAAGAAATTGTGTGAAGTTTATGATGAGGACTGGCTTACCGAACGCCAGTGTCATCGTTGGTTTGCTCGCTTTCGTGCTGGAAATTTTAATGTGCAAGATGCACTCCATACTTTTCGTCCAACCACTACTGATGACGATAAAATAAAGGCGTTAATCGAAGCTAACCGGCGTATGACAACCCGGGAGATAGCAGAGAAGTTCGACATAACAAATTCAATCGTTTACTTGCATTCAGAACAGCTTGGTTACGTAAACAAACTGGATGTTTGGGTTCCTCACGAATTAAAGGAAATCCACCTCACCAAATGCATTAACATATGCGAATATTTGCTGAATCGTAACAAAAACGACTCATTTCTGAAAAGAATCATAAAGGGTGATGAAAAATCGATTGTTTACGATCACAATAGTCTGAAAACGACAATGGACCAAGCAAGATGAACCCTCACAATCGACATCTAAAGCCAATAAACACCAAAAGAAGACTATGCTTTCTGTGTGGTGCGATTGCAAGGGTATAGTCTACTTTGAGCTGCTTCCAATGAACTAAACTATTGATTCAAATGGCTAATGTCGCCAACTATCGAAATTGAACGAAGAGAATAAAAAAAATTGCCCTGAACTGGCCAATCGCAAAAGAGTTATGTTTCATCATGATAACCCCAAACCCCACACATCTTTGATAACCCGTCAAAAATTAATGGAGCCGAATTGGGAACTGATTCCACGTCCACCCTATAGCCCTGACTTAGCCTGATCGAAATCGAAAGTTTTTATCATTCAAATGGCTTAGAAGGGATCGAAACAAATGGTAATCCGATGGTGCCATTAAAAATGAGTTGGACCAGTTCTTTGCTTCTAAAAACCAAAGCTTCTTCGAACGTGGTATTTTTTTAACTTACCGAAAGGTGGAAAAAGGTCCTCCAACAGAATGACCAATATATCATTAATTAATGTTTGTTGTTAATATAAAAAAATTCACTTAAAAAAAAAAAAAAAACGACATTAATTAGCGAACAACCCGATAGTTAACATGTAAGAGAGCAAATAAAGATTATTTTAACTGTTATATTTACCCAGAGACTTTGCCATATAATATTTACACATGAAGCAAAAATTCAAACGAAATTAAATTTAACTGTTTTGCTAACATAATTTTTAAAAAATTATGAAAATATACATGGATGGCAATAATGTATTATTTTACATTTCAGTCAATCCTCTATTTTTTGTGTTCAGTGCCATGTTCTTCGGCTTCCATTCAGTCACTTCCTTTTCGTTAGTTCCTGCCACGAAAGAAGTAAGTGCTTAAAAACTTATTAACTTTTAAAGCCTGAAAAAGTGGCAATAACTTCCAAGTTTAATCCATGCTAACGTTAATTTTTTTTATTAAAAAAAATTAAATAGATAAATACAATAAAGTGATTGTGTTGAAGTGATCCGTCAGTATCAACATATAGGTTTTCAGGAGTAAAAACCATCCAAGTATATTTTGGTCTTGTTCATTTTTTTGTGAACAGTAATACAGTTAAAATATTTTAAGATGAAAAATGAAGAAAAAAGTTCTTTAGAAACAGATAGTACAACTGTGCAGGCCTGATTACTTTATACTACAAAATATCTCTACCATAGTAGGAAAGAAAATGAGATGTCTAATGATATGACATATAGGACACTAGCCATCTACTAACTTATATACAATCTAAAAATATAATATTTTTATATTAAAATTGTTAAGGAATTAAAAGATTAAAAAAATTTAAAAATAAAGAGTTGAATAGAAAAATAAACAAATGTTTTTTGTACTCCAAAAGGGACAAGGAATGTTTGTAGTACCAACCCTAGTTATGCTTTTTATTGACGTTATATTGGATTGCACAGCTATTATTGTCTTGGGAATGATGTTAGTAAGTTCAATTCTTATTTTTACTGATATATTAATAAAAACTATAAGGAATACATAATGTACATAAAAAATGTTTCAAAGTTATTAAGGAAGAAGTTAGAATCATTAACATCTCTAAATAAACTGTATTTTATAAAGATTTATTAAATGCTTAATACAACTAAAATGTATAAGGTTAACTGATAAAGAGATTTCTGTAACACCAAAATATTTATAAACATACATTTGCTTATAATAGAAAAAAAAGATCCGCAAAATGCATGATGGATGACAATTTTTTATTAATGATTAATTCATTTGTGAAAAATGATGACATGATTTCTAAAAGATGATAGAACCACATATCACGCACAACTGTTAATATTTAAAATATATTTCTTTCAAGGTGTCCAATCAATACATAGTTAGTAAATAAAATAGTTTATTACACTTAATTTTCACTTTTGAAACACATTGCTCTTAATCTCCGTAAATTAAACAATATTTAAAAAGTTTTTAATCCATTAAAGACCCATTTGCGAAGTGTATTAATACCTTTCTTATGGCATGAAAACGTTTACTTTAAATTTGTTTGTTAGTTCACTTTGGTCCTTATTTGCCTTACATTTTGTGTATATTTTGATGAATTTAGTAAAACAAATGCAAATAATCCTTAATGAGTTAATATATAATGCACAATTTCTAAACTTTTAAAGCTGAGTTTTTTAATATACATAGGCATAAACTTGTTTCAGATACAACACAATCAAGATGAATTCATATTAGTTGGAATTATTCTAACTTCCTTTCTCTTACCATTGCTAGTAAGTATTTTTTTAAAAAAATATATATGTAAGCTTCTTAACTCTAAATTTTTTAATACATATCATAAGTATCTTATATATGAAAACATAATAATGTTTTATAAATTGATAGATATATGCAACAGTGATAGTAATATCCCAATTTGAAGAACTTTTCCAGAAAAGTGACAGAGGTAAACTATTCAACATGTTCAGCCTGTTCCATTTCATTAGTTGAAATCGAAATGTATATACATAAAAATTCTATGTTTCAGTTCCTCTTCAAAGATCGAACATGCAGAAAAGTATGCCAACCTCAGACACAAGTGTTAGCACAGTTGTATGAAGTTTGCTGTTACAGTCAAACCCCATTTACATGAACGAGCTTAGCATGAACTTTCGTTTAAGATGAAACGAAAGCATTTACAATTTTTCAAATCAAATCTGTGATGAATGTTTGAAAAAATATGAAATAGCTTTTATTCTTTTCTTATTTGTATAAGCTGTTTTCAGTGGGGTTGTTTCACGTCGTGAATCGCAACAGTTCCAGCGGTTTTTTTGTTTGTTTGTCTGGAATTACTTTTGTTTTGGTACTCGAAAATGAGTTTAAGAATATTTTACTTATTAAATATTTAAAATACCACCTTCTGGCTGTGTTGTTGGTTGTTCAAATCATTTGTTAAATGCAGCTTGCATAGAAATAAAAGTTTCTTTTCATCCATGACGGTCATTTTTTGTATAAAACCGTAACAACGAATGAAATCGCAGGACACGGAAAAATGAAAACAAGAGCGTTACATCATCTGAAACATTAACATCGTTGTTTGTCTAAGTAAACACCAGAGACTCTACCTAATATTCGTATTATTTTTAACATTGAAAACATTTAATAATTAAACATCAACATTTTAAAGGAGTTTAATAAGAAATAAGGTTCGGCTAATAATTTTGGTATTCCTTTAGAGTTCCCAAATTAACGAGGTTCGACTGTACTGCTGCAGGCAGGTAAACAGCAGTATCTAGACTAATGACTTGAACCATTGTTGTAAGCAACCAATAACTCGAATCTAAAAGAAAACATACTAAAAGACTGATTATTTTTGGGCCAAAATGGTCTAATTCATTGTTGTGGTTACTGCAGTTTACCTTCCCACGGCAGTACATTCCTTTTCCCTGAGAGAAAAAGGGCATTTTAGCAATGTTGGTTTTGCTGTACTTGTGATAGGTGTATTGGCAAAAAGTATTGCCAATTAAAAATGTTATTGTGATATGAGTAGTATTTGTTTAATTGTTTACAATAAGTTTGTGATGGGCTTGTTTCACGTGGGATCTGGCAACAGTTCTACGGTCTTGTTTTCATTTTTCTCGAATTAGTTTTGTTGATATTCGAAATTGAGTTTTCTAAGAATAAGTTATTTTAGTTGTATTTTTTAAAATTACAACTCTTTGGTGTGGTGTTGATTGTTTTAATCATTTATAAAGGAAAACTTGCATTGAAAGAAGTTGGAATTTAAAAAAAAAAACTAAAATATTCTTCGAAAACTCAATTTGGAATACCAAAGCAAAAGTAATTCGAGAAAAATGAAAACAAGACCGCGGAGCTGTTGCCAGATCCCACGTGAAACAAGCCCATTGAGGGTATCAAATGTATTAATGTACAAGGAATGGAGTTTGAGCATATATGTTTGAATTTTATTAATAAGTGGGAGGCTGTTGTACAATTTAGGCTGTTATTTTAGTTACTTTAATTCATAGCTTATCGTTTATGGTCTTTTCATAATAATCAGTTTATTAAGACTATTCCACTGTTAGATCAATCTGAACAATTGTTCCAAACTGCAAACAAACTTTAACCCATCAAAGGAACGGGATTGTTTGTCGGGTTTCCATTTTAGACAAAGCATTTCTGTTATAGTCCCTCCCCATATTCTACCAATGTATTGATTCGATAAATAAAGTAGGTTACAAGCAAAACTCCCATTTTCTGTGTTTGTACGAAATTAGTTGAGATTTATTATGATTGTAATAAAACCATGGTCAAAATGCATAAATCGATCCTACAGAAATGCAGATAGATGAGAATATTATAAACAAAATAATGATTAAAAAAAACTACGGCATTCTAACAAGATAATAAATTATATAAGAAAAATTAAATAATTGAATAAATTTTAAAAACAAGATTTGCTTGATTTTCTAATTGCTTGAGTTATATAATTTCAGAGATGACATGGTGTCTCAAAATAATACTAATTAACTCAATAAGTTAGTAAAATAAATGTACTAAGTAAAAAAATTCTTCCAGTGGCTGGCTCAAAGTTAATGATTCCAAAAATACTTGTGCACAAATGTGACTTTTCTGTTGTTTCCAGTAAATTAGTCTTCAGAGAAAGCTAGTTTCGCTATCAATCTATTCAATTGAGATTCACCATCTACTTATAAAAAAAGAGCTTAGTAAGTAGTCCTTTTGAAAACTACCCATTAGGAAAAGCGTTAAAAAAACAGTTTTAATGTGTGTGCTTACTTCTTGATGAATGTTTGCGATTTACAAATAAACCACCTGAGAATATTTATTGTTAAGATTTATTTTATACTTTAAGTTAGTAAAAAGAATTACTATGCAAAATTCATGAGAAACAGATGTCAATTTTATCAAATGTGATGAGATGAAAATGTAATAGCAAATGCTGCTTATAAAAAAAAATAAACTATCTTTATGTATAATTTTTTAAAAACTTTCTTTTCAAATGTTACAGTTATGTTAATTAAAGATGAATGTTAACAATGTATGTTCATTTAAATAACTGGGGGATACCGCACATAAACCTGTCAACTGACTAATTTTTAAACATTTATAATTTTATAAACTTTAAAGTTTCCAGTCATTTATAAAACTATTTAGCAAAGAAATAAAGATTTTAAAATAAAAAATTTGAATTAATAAGTTGGAAATTTAGTATAAAAAATTGATGTAATAAAGACAAGTTTACATTTTAACCAAATTATGTATCCCTCGAGAGGGGCTAAATAACATTATATATGACATATCACATGGTTATTTGAAAGCTTAAGCCTGTAAGAAGTATTATTTTATATTATACATATATATTTTTTGTTTTACTTTTTTTTGTTTTGTATGTTGTAAAACATCAAATCTACGACATAGCTTAGACCTTATAAACATCGTGCAAAGCCGGGTCCATTGACAACTGATCATTAAATGTGATAAACGTCTATGTCGATTCCATGTCGTACAAGTGTCGACTTGTTAACCATTTAATGAATATTCACCAATATGGGCTTCTGGAGCCTTATATTCATGTATCCGCAGTATATCATGTTTAATGATTTTCGTCCGTCTCTGATGATCCGTTTTTGCATGATCTTTTTTAGGCCGCAGCTGTGTTGTAGTTTTAATGTTTTACTGGATTATCGATATTCATGGTACACTCGTGAAATTGTCGTAAGTGAAAATCCCAAATTCGTCTCCACCTCGGAGATGCATAGATATGGAATTCCATTTCTGAGAAATGGACCCCCCGATACTTTCAAAATCCCTTCATTTTTCATAACCTGTCATGATAGCAGCACATAGTAGAATCTTCAATAAGGTAAAGAATCTTCAATACCCCTGTACCTCTTTCCTTCCATTCTTTAGTAGTTGGGTCATATCTAAACAGTTTTGCTCTTTCTTCAAACACTATTTCATCCTCTTTTGTATCCTGTCTTTATGCCAACCAAAGCTGGCAGAGGTACAACTAGTTTGAACTCGGCTGTTGGTAAAAACTCTTTTGGGCTACCATCAGTAGACAAGCTCGAAGCAAATTCAAAAAAATTCATTGTGGTTTCATTGGCTTTGCTAGAAACTGTTGACTGTCCAAAGGAAGTTGCTGGCTGACTTTCAGGCTTTGTGGCAAAGACAAATTAGCTTCTTGCTTTAGATGAATGACATGAAAAGATAGACTTGGCAGCGTATGAAGAGCTAAATTTTTAGGATCCAAAATGCATTAGAACTGCTCGTACCAAACAAGGTAGATGCTGGCTTTGTAATGGAAGACATACCATTTTCTGTGTCACAAAACACGCTTTTGGTCTCATCAGCACTATAACGAACACAGCAACTTTTGCATTCCCACATTCCTTTTTTGGGTTTAAACAGATCCCCAAATCTACCAGTTGTCTTCGATGCAGCTGGAAAAAATGGTGTTGTAGATGGTGTGTTTTGTTGTGCTGTAAATAGATAAAAAATGCACTAAGATATACTGCTCTCTGCCATTGAGATTCATATCAATGACAGCCATTGTCTGTGAAAACAAAACCTCTTATAATTTTCTATAATCAGAGTACTTCCGCAAGTTACAGTTATTTTGTCGATGAGTGGACCAGCACCTGGGACCTTTCAAGCTAGGCAAATACCTTATCAGACTGGACTTCTTCAGTTCCCCAGTACAACACAATTTGTGAATATACACTAGTTGTGTTGAACAAAAATAAGCAGTAAAAAAACAAGGGGGCATCAATAAATTACATGATATCTTTAGGGGGGTCGGGACCAATCACACCCAATCTCATGTTGGGGGAAGGGGGAGTTTTGTCAAATATCACGAAATTTCCCTCTACAAAAGCAGTGTAAAATTGGAAAAAAAACAGGATGCATTAAAGTGAAAAAATTCTCGTTTTAAATGTGGCAAAATCTATCACAATAATATTTAACGTGGCTATCCGAACCATAGAAATAAAGTAAGAGTAGAACCAGAAACTTCATTCAACCCTCCAGAAAAAAGGGTTTAAAAAAATGTCCGACGGATGGGGAAAAGTGTCATGCAGATGATTTTACTTTAAATCCTATCGATATGTTGGTTCCAATAGTCTTGTATACATGACTTTTGCAGAGTCTATAGACTGTGCAAAAGTCATGGACAAGATATTCTCTTAAATAATTTTGTAGTTTCTGTTTCAGTATTTTATTGTTCAGCTTTATTATTGTGAATCTAGACTATGATCTATTCAATCTCAAAAACTAGTCTTTACAACGGCGACTAAAGAATGACATCAATAACAAGAAGTTCTAAAAGAACTAAAATAGCCTACTTTTCTGCTACCTAAATACTTACTGAAATTCTTATCAGGAAACGACTAGGTTCGTAACAGAAATGTCATCTACAACCGTTTCTACACAAAATTTATACACATTAGAAAAAAAAATCGCGAAACACAGCATCCAGCTACGATTTAAACTTCTAAAGGCAAAAATCAACAATTTTGTTATTATTCTTTTGCAAATTAACTTAATATTATTTATCGTCTGCTTGATTTATTTGTAGTTCGAAGAATAATTAAATATTTATTAATAACAAAAAAACATGAAAATTCTCCAAACTGCTTTATAAATATAAGAAATGTAAATAAAAACTACGCGAAATTGTATGCAAAAAATTTAATCTCTTGCCGCTTTCTTAGTAATCTATATACATAAAAGGCAACTTCCGTTTGTTTGTTTGTATAAGACACGAGATCTAAAGAACCACACAACAGATCGTTACGAAATTTGGCACAAAAATTCATCCCATCTCCGGAACAAACATAGGCTAAGAATTTTTCGAATCAGACCATTCCTTCTATCGTTTTCGAACGTTTTTATTCGAATTTTCTGAAAAAACTACACCACTTTGGCTCAAATCCGATCTTTTTTTACTTTCCTGATGCCATCGGCTGAAAAAATTAAATAAAACTTTTAACGAAAACATTTAAAATTGAAAATGTTTATTTTATTCTGTTGCCATTACCTTCAGAAATTAATTTCATTATTTGAAAAATAATTGACATGTTTCAAGTAACGTAATTCCGCCAGTCTCCATTCCCGGATTTTATTGTGGGTTTATTTGATGTGATTTTTTCATTGATTTTTCTGTTGACTGCATGTATGCATATTTAAGCAATAAATGTATAGTTAAGCTATTACTGAACTATGATGGTTAATAAAGGCCATCGCACTAGAGCTGCATATTAGTGTTTTATGAATTTATTTTTTCTCCAAATACGTTGCCAAACTCGCCAAATTATTAACTAAAACTCGCCAAATGGGCAATTTCTTTTATAAATAATTTATAATCTGGTCGGTTGTTCGAAGGTCATTGTGTTAGAGCTGTATAATGGGTGTGTTTGTAGCTATATATATTTTCTTGCCAAATTATTTCCCAAAACGCGCCAAATGAGCTAAAAAGGTTTTATGTATTTATGAGGGAATTGTGATGACATTTATGAGTGCATTTTATAGCGTATTTTTCATTTTGGAATTTTAAGGCAATGAAACGGGATTTTATACTTTATAACGAGCGGAAACAATAATAAGTTTATGATCCTATAACAGGTTATATGGTACACATATTTGGAACGATTTGATAATTTTTAATCCATGCGAAGAACGGGTATAAATTTTCTAGCGTTATTATTGTATTTATTTTCATTCAATTATTGTACATATCTGCATTGATTTAGTACTGTATACATATGCATTGAATTCTTAATTTTCCAGCATTTGTATTGAATTATGGTAGAAATTTGTACTGCTTATATTGTATTTATATCTACAAAGTGTCCAAAAAAAGTTACTTAATTTATTATAGAACGCCCTTGAATTGCGTTAAAATAAATGTTTGAGACCCTTTTAAGATTTAGCTGTTTTTCCATTTTTAATTCTTACTGATTATTTTTTACTTAAATATGTATTCTTTTTAATTTGAGCTTCTTATCAAAGGTAATTTTGAAATTAATATTAATCATTACTATATCCAAGTTGGGTTATTAAATGGAAAATTACTGGGTAATCTTCATATCTTATGTAACTAAAATGAAAGAAAAAAAAATAGTTAAATTGACTGTTAAATTATATTTCCACCTCTACCGTTGCAACGTCGGGTATAACAGCTAGTCAATTATAAACGATCAAAGAATCATATTGTGTTACATTCTATGGTGTCATTCCAAACTAATTTATGACAAAATTAAATTTTGCCTGAAATAGTTTTAAATAAAGTTTCTCATGCCATTGTTGATTTGGCAATAGCGATTTAAAAACTCAAAATTGAATTTCAATGCTAATTCAAATGGAAATTCGGCGACAGATAGTAGACTTATGTCCGTCCGTACAAACAGTCAGAAAAAAGGATGAAAGTTAAGTCTTTGAGGTCATACCTTTCTAACAAAAAAAAAAGATTTTTTTTTTAAATCCGACCGATGGAACCGATTTTGGAAGGGGGCACAGACGGACATCGTCAGCTTGTCAATATCTACTTTTTCATTTTTAAAATTCAATTAAAAAAAGAAAAGTAGGCTAAAAATTAATGTAGGATCGGCATACTGGCCACATGTGACGTCAATGCATTGACGTCACGACATTACCTGGGAATCAGGTGATGCTTACCTGGATTCCTGGGGATAGCATCTGATTGGTTGAGAGCGACGGTCGCTAGCTTCGCAGACATTTTTGTGTCAGACCAAAAGATAGATTTGTGAGGATGAGGCGTTTTATCGCTCTTCGGAGCTTAATTTAAAAAGATGTTAACTTTAATATGTTCATTTTAATGTTTTAATTAATTAAATAAAGTTATATATTTTATTCATAAAGTAGTTACTTATTTTCCAAACCTCACCTCACATTAATAACGAAAATTATTTGTTTTTCATATATATTCAAACTTTCCCAGTACAGATACGAATTTTGAAAAATCTCACATGAGTAGGGCAAATGGAAGACATCCAAACCGAAGTCTTCCCTCTAAGTATATCCCACATGGGAAAACAATTTTCTTAAGCCAAATTACTCAGGCTGTTTTGTATATTTTTTGCAAACAGTGTTTTTATATGATGAATGTGCATGCAACCTTATAGCAACATCCTAAGCAGTGTCAGGACATTGGACGGCTACAGATTGAGCAATCACCAGTCCCAAATACATAACTTTATTTACGGATTATTTTTTGCCCCAAGTTATCTTTTTATAAGATTGATCGGACGAGAACAGAACAATGTTGTTTAAAACAAAGTTTTACTAATTATTTAACACAGAGGAAATTTTTTATAGCAATCATACAATCTGACATTAAAACATGAATTATAGCTAGATTATACTGAATTTATAACAAAGCCTTCAATTGTACAAACAAAAACTATAAATTTCATATGATCATATTTTAAAGCTTTTTCATTACCTCTACACATAAAAATGAATAAAAAAATTAAAGCGTGTCCGCAATAAGAATGAAACGACTTGACTTTCTTTTAAATTCAACAAAATATTGCTTACATGAAGGCTTTTTGCATCAAATTAACAAACAAACATTTTTATTTACTTTGACACTTTAAATTGACGAATATACACCTTTAACTCCTATTTTACAAAGGCTTCTTCTAGCCATCGTCATAACATTTTGTACAGTTTCTTCCGATACTGATTTTAGGAGACGATGATATACCCTCTTGAATTGGGCCAAGTTTTTAGGCTTCTTTTTCTCGTAGGAATATTTACATTTCATATTTCTTCAGAAGTTTTTATCCCTCTTGCTTGTGGTACGTTAGGCGCATTGCCCTCTTTGGGTATGAAATCAATATTCTGGTCCCTCAGATACTCTATCACTTCTTTCGTGTAATACTGTTAGCCTTATCGGGGCAGAACAAAATATCTTCCTTCTGATGATGTTGGAAGATAAAGGGTATCAGTACTCACTTTATACAATGTTGCAAGTAAATTCTACCATTCACAGTGCCCTCAAAGAACACCGGTTTGGACACATTTCCATCCTCATCCATGGCGTGCCACACCATCACTTTTCTGGCGAATTTCTCTTTAGGTTTAATTCTATGTTCTACGGGAACAAAATCTGGTGAGGCAGAATGGTAGTACTTACTACCACCAGCAGCGTTGGGATCATACATGAAATAGAACTCGTCATCAATGACGAGTTGCAGTCCTGATATAGATGGAATCAATTTCTGATAAATTTGTAAGCAGTTCTTTGCTCCTTGTTTTTTTATCTTTTATGTATTTTGAAACCGTTTTTTTCAAAGTTTTTAAATTCAAATCTTTTTTGATGATTTTGTGCACATAAGACTTGGGTATCTTCAATTTGGGGGCAATTCAGCGCACTGAAATATCAGGTTTCTTATCCATGATGTTCTTAATCTTCGTTACAAAAGTTTGTTCTTTTCCCGGATCCCTTTTCCGAAATTTTGATAAATTTCAATGTTTCCCTGTTCGTCGTACTGTTTTAAAAGAGGATATATTGTTGCTTTTGAAATTTTCCGCTGTTTAAAATGCTTACAGACTACATTCTTGCATCTTCTGGCAACGAAATTGTAGAATTGTACAATTTCTTTTCAAATAGCTTTCGATAAATGAGCTGGCATGGTAAACCTAGCAGCAGCAACAATCAAAATCTTATCTTATTTTAATGAGTGCATTACATACTTTCTGCTGGTAGTGTGACATTTTGCATATTACAAATTTCTCACATTAGTTTTGCCAATCGAATTGTCTCATTTTTATCGCGGACATGCTTTATGTGAAATCTTTTATAAAAAGTACCCGCAAACTAACCTGCCCCCTCGTCAGCAGAGGTGTTTAGTTTTTGGAAGAGAGGTGTCCCAGCTCCAGCAAACACAGTCTTTTCTGATGCTGGAGACTTTGCAAGTTTCTCGAAATCAGTGCTACTGGCAATGTCACTAAAGGAGAAAGTGCTGAAGCTTGAGCTGGAGAACGGCATGGAGCTTTCTTTGGTTACAGCGGATGACTTTGAGGTGGCATTGGTGTCTGGAGTTGAGGCTTTTTTAACAGATTCTTGGTATTCAGATGCTGTTGAAACATAATTACAGAACAGATTGAATTTTTTTTAATACTGTTCTAAGAATAAAAATGATCGGAACAAAAAGTAAGTAAATTTGTGGTATTTGGAATTAACCAAGGGCAAACTGAATTGAGTATCACGCTTGAAACCAACCAGCTTGTAGACTGGGCTTTAAGTTTCTTAACACCACTTGAATGAAGTAGTGGAAATCATTACCAAGCACCAGAAAAAATAAGTTTAAGTTAGAAATAATTCAATAGAAAAATCTAAAATTTCACTGCACATATCATAAAAAAATTTATTTGCTATACCTGGCTGTAAACAAGAATTATGTTTGTTTGAGACGAGTAAGTATGAACAATTTCCACTGATTTATTTAAGTAGCATTTTGGAACATAGAGTCCTGTTCTATCTTCTCCTGTTCTATTGTTCAGGTATGATGCCACAAACACAAAGAAGCAATTTAACATTAAATTTCAACTTTTTGTTAGTTAATTTTTTGGATGTCCAGACCTTATAATTCAGTTAAGCTGAAACAGTCAGTCTTTATAGTAACACACAAAAAGCTGTTAACTAATCAGTTATATATGAAGAAAGATAACTACTTTTAAAAGGTGGTATTTTGTCTTCACAACCAATACAACCCTGGCAAGAAGGCTTGTTTTCATATAAAAAGAAAGACTTAGGTAACAGCAGCTTTTCAGCAAGTTTGACCTTTTCTTCTGGAACTATGGGCTCATATACAACTTCAATGTCTAAAAAAAGGTTCAATGTATAAAAAAAGGCGATAATATAAAATAAATTGAATTTATATTAAATGAAATAAAGTTATGTTTGAAAATTTTCATCTTGATCAGTTTTAATTATTTAAAAAATGATTTCTTATAGTTTTTAATGTTTTCTAATTCATATAAGGGAGTTTGAGACATAAAAATTCTAAATACTTACCTTGATCCTCCTTGCTTTCTAAAGGAGCTACACCTAAAGAAAAAAGAAACTTTCAAATTTCAATAAATACTGACACAAGTTCGAATAAAAAATTATGATGTTAGAGTTTTAATAATTTGGAAAGTAGCCTTCTTTTGTCTCCCAATTTTCCTTATATTTTAAAATAGACATTTCGAAAATAAGTTTGGTTTACAATGTAACAATTTTTTAACTAGAATAGTGTGAGTGAGTACAATCAGGAGAGGAGTTCTTTACAATATAAAAATTAACAAATATTTCACACTGATAATAATCCATTATATGTACTAGCAAAAAACATATAAGCATCTCTCTTAAAAAGCAGTTTGTTTTCAGTTTGGTTAACAATACAAAAAATATAAATGTAGTTGCTTAAAACGAAGCACATAAATTCAGTAAATAAAAAAAATCCGAAATTTTAGACGATATGAGGAAAAATTTAATGAAAAGAATTTAACAAGAAAATTCATAGAAAACCTTACCAAATCCTCCAAAGACGGAAGGCTTAGTGAAGAAGGAAGAAGTAGATGAATTATCCTTGAGAGAAAAGGAAATCTGAGATGTTCCGCTTCCCGCTGTTGAATCCTTGAAGCTAAATCCGGTTGCGGCACTCCCAAATACAGTTTGCGATTGTTGTGGGCTACCTCCAAATCGTGAAGAAAGTGAACCAAAACTGAAGCCTTGTGGTTCCACCTTGACTGGATCATTTGTTTTGAAGGAAAATGTGGAGGCTGGTTTCAGACTAATGTTTTCTGATTTAGGAGATTGTGGTTGGCTGGATACCTCGAGGGCATCATCAATAGCTTTTTTAAATTCTTCAGCATATTCGGTGGTTTTGAACTTCACTGCTAAAAGTTCAGGGGAGGGTTCATTTTCAGAAAAGTCAGTTGCGGTCCAGCTCAGAGATTTGTCATTGCGCCACTCGAACTTCATGTCTTTGGTAAGGTGATGATTGAGGCAAACCTTCAGCACCTTGAAAAAAAATTTAAAAAGAAAATGTGGATAAGCTTATTGTTAAACCTTTTATTTTAATGAAAAATATGCGATGTAAAAAATTCTTACTTGTTCCCTTCTCATCAAAAGACGGACTCTGTTGCTTTTTTCATCAAGTAAAATCTTGATATCTCCAAGGCCTCTCTCTTTCCATTCGCTGTTGGAAAATCTAAATAGTTTGGCTCTCTTACAGAATAGCACCTTTTCTTCCTCCTCCCCAGTTTTAACTTCAACCTAGGTAGATACAAAAGCCATTTATTAAATATCAAAATTTAAAGTTTCTGCAGGAAAAAATCAATTTACAGACATTTTTTTTATAACTAGGTAAATTTTAATTTCTTGACAAACATTGAACAAAATTAACCCTTATATAATAATCTTAGTTTCACTGATAAATGAAGAATATGAACTATTGTTTCAATCAATTTTAAAATGCCTCATATTCATGATGAATCATGTAAAAATAAAACAAGTTTTTATTCCAAAGCAAAGAGTAGCAGTAAAACTTACTTTAGGTGGCAACGGAATAACTGGCTCGAAATACAAGTTGTCTGCCTCAGAGTCTTCTACTTCGTCTTCCTCATCAGCATCTGAAGGGGCAGCAGGTGATCGGGGAGATTTGGGAGCTTTGGATGGACTCTGTGGTCTCACACCATCAAAGCTGAACTCATATTTCTGAGGACTACCAAACGTAAATTCTCCTGAATCGGCTTGAGATTTTGCCAGGTCCGCAAAGCTGAAATTCGTAGCAGACCCAAAAATAGTTTGTTCAGAAGCATTACCTTTCTCGGCCAATACGTTTTGGGATACCCCGTCAAAAATTAATGCGTTATTATTATTTGTGGTTTCGTTGGCATTGGTTGAAACTGTTGACTGTCCGAATGTGAAAGTTGCTAGCTGACTTTCAGGCTTCGTGCCAAAGACAAATCCGCTTCCTGATTTAGGTGTTCCAAAAGTAAAGGTAGACTTCGGAGTATCTGAAGAGCCAAATTTAAAAGCTCCAAATGCATTAGATTCGCTTGTACCAAACACACTAGATGCTGGCTTTGTAGCTGAAGACGTAGCATTTTCTGTGTCACAGGACACACATTTGGCCTTATCAGCACTGTTACGAACATAGCAACTTTTGCATTCCCAAGTTCCTTCTTTGGGTTTAAACAGATCCCCAAAGCCACCAGTAGTTTTTGATGCAGATGAAAATAATGGCATTGAGGCTGGAGTGGTTTGTTGTGCTGCCGTAGAGCTAGGATTAGGAGACTCACAAGACAAACATTTACTGTCCCCAGACTTATTTCTAACATAACAAGCATTGCATTCCCAACTACCAGCATCGGGTTTAAAGAGCTCAGACAAGGGTTTTTCTTTCTGAGGTTCAGTGACTTTCTCTGAAACATACATTTTTGATTCACCAACTAACTTTTCGAAAGCTACACTGTTACCTTTGCATTTATCGCCAGTAACCGTATCCTTGGGCTTAGTTTCCTTTAGTTTTGCTTGGCAATCTAAAAAGACAGTTTGAAATTTTTTTGCTATGTCTACGGTTTTAAATCTTACAGCAAACTGTTGTTGTTCCAATTCTTCTTCTGAATAGTCTTGAGAAAACCAAACCCATGATTTTTCACCTTTAGCTTCAAGTTTCATTTCGGGGAGAATATAATGATTTGCACAGATTTTATGAACCTGATCTCTCCTCATAAGTATTCGATATTTGTGACTGTGTTTCAGGTAAAGAATCTTCAATACCCCTGTACCTCTTTCCTTCCATTCTTTAGTAGTCGGGTCATATCTAAACAATTTTGCTCTTTCTTCAAACACTAATTCATCCTCTTCCTCTCCTGTCTTAATGTCAACCAGAGCTGGCAGAGGTACAACTGGTTTGAACTCAGCTGTTGGTATAAACTCTTCTGGGCTACCATCAGTAGACAACCTATTGTTGTTCAATATAGTTTGAGGTGCTGTTGTGGTTCCAAAACTTTCATTAGTTGATACTTTCTGAGAAGCATTAACAATTGATGTATCTGGAGTTTTAGGAGAACTATTTGGATCTAGAGAAAAAGCAGGTTTAACATTTTGAATCATTGATTGCATTTTTGAAAGGCTACTTGCATTACCAGAGAAGGTTGGTGTCATAGTTGTAGCAAATGGTTTAGATGATAACTCTGAAAATGAAGTAGGCTTCTCACTAGTAACAGTTACACTTCTTGAAGTATCAGATACTTGAATCGACAAGTCAGATTGAAAAGATGGTTTACTAAAAGAAAACCCAGAAAAGGGACTAGAAGTTGGCTGATCTATTTTTGAAACTTGAGGTGATTTTGTATCTTTAGTTGAAACTATCAGTATCTCCCGATCTTTGATAGAAGGCTCTGGAGTTTCAGTTATAGTAGGTGATGATGAAAACGTAAAACCTCCAAATTTATTCTGGGTGGCACTGTCAGAAGATAAAGTGGTAGAGCCAAAAGTGAATCCGCCTGATTGTGTCGAAACTGGAGATTTAAACTGAAACTGATTTATTCCTGTTGTTGCTTTGAAAGAGACAATAGGGCTTTGAACAGTTGCAGCAGATGACACAGTTGTCGACACATGGTTTGCATTGGAAACTATTGGAATCTTTTTTGTAGCGCAAGCTACACAAGACAATTTATCTGCTGTATTACTGACGTAACAAGTAGGACAAGACCATGATCCAGCTTTGGGTACAAACTGTGAACCAAATCCTTTCTGGGCTACTGGAGCACTTTCAGCGACTGATACCTTAGGACTAGTTACTTTCTTTGATTCTGTTTCTTTAACAATATTTATTGCTTTATTAAAAGCAGCCTTGAATGATGTGGCAAGTTCGGCAGTTTTAAAACGTATGCAAAAATGTTCTGGCCTCAAAACCTCATCTGCAAAATCTTGCGCAACCCAAGTCCAGGCTCGATCAGAACTTTTGAGAGGACTGATTTCCATATCAGAGGACATGTAATGATTTGCACAAACTTTTAAAACCTGAAAACAATAAATGAATCTCAGAACATTTACATTTAAAAAAAGTTGTATAAAAGAAAAAGTTTCAAATATTACATTAAATTTCTTGAAATTGCGCAAGAGTTACATATTTTAGTGATGGCTTTTAATTACAAGCTTAAGAGGACCCTAGTCAACTGTCACATCTTGAAAATCGTAATATAGTATTCATATGGAGAATATTCTTAAGTAAATTGCAGCCAAAATTTCAATAAAAGCTTACTAGTTATTATTTATAGTAATGAATGAAAGGAGTAGAATTGATATTTTTTTAATGACTTATTTAGCATTGTTAATATATTTAAAAAAAAACTTAAATGCAATTTATAACTGATATATAAGTAATTGTTAAAACTTGTAATATCTTTATTATGAGTGCAATTTTTATTTAATGTAAGAAAAATAATATTCAAGTTCCGGATACAATATTACTATTCATCGGCATCCAATATTAGGGAAAGAAAGTCATAAACTGATAAGGTTAGGAATACGAAACAATTGTGGTCTGACAAGCAGTTTTTCTCCCACCTCTGGCTGCCTACCTTTCCACAGCAATAAAGGCAGCTTACTATCTATGAGCCTTTCAGCATTTTCATACAATGATCACACTCCTTTTCAAAGCACCTGGGGTTTCTTTGTTTTACAGTGGAAGGCAAATTACAGACATGTGATTGCTCAAAGAAAAAATTGGCTGAAAAAAATAGCTGAATTTTGTTCATTATGACAGATAACCATCATGCTATTAGCTCAATTTCGACTTTTATTTTATAAAATTCACTAATTTCTTGTATAAAAATTACATGTATTATCGACCCGGATGATAATACAAGACACGGGTGAAAGCTAGGAAAATCACAAATACTAACACAGACTTGCCAACCTCAAAATTTCTGCACAAATTTTATATATTTTTTATGTTTATCGTTATGACATTTTAACATACTAATAACAGAAAAAAAATATATAAAAGAAAGCCAAATTATATCTTTGTGAAACAACGGGTTGCGTTTTAGAAAGAGAAGCAGCAAAATTTCAATCATCCAATAGGTATTCAAATATTTCTCCCTAAAAGCTATTTTAATATCAAGCTTGTCATTTAGGTAGGCTAAATATCGAATTATGAATAGAAAATACTGACATTTTCGAATATTCAGTGACGTTTTTTCACGATGCGGCAGATTGCAATGGTGGAATGCAAATTTCATTTCCCTATGCATCCAGTAAATATTTGAATACTAGCTCTAAAAATTTATTTTTATGTTAAGCCTATAAATCTAGCAACTGATATATCTTATTATGAAAAGAAAATACAGTATATAACCACGATTCCAGACAACCATAATCCCAACACTTTTGAATTTCGGCGATAATCCGCAAAATTTCCAACCCTCCATTTTTTTTACTTATAAATCTGTCTAAAATCAGAAACCCCAGTGTAAGCCGAAGTAGGAAATATGCAAAAATAAAAGTTTAAAACGTAAATTAAAAATCTTTTAAAAGTCAAGCTGTTCTTGTGATCACAAGGTCACGACTCACGAGCACTTGATCAGAAGAAAATATTTCGGTTGATCCGATTGGCCTGAACCGGAGCTACAAAAGTAACGAACCGCTCTACCGATCACTCAGAGGCAAAAAAAAAAACCCCTGTCAATCATTAAGAGGCAATGCAACCTCATCGGTGGATTTCGTGAAAATTACTAGGCACTGAAATAAGTAAATCAGGAAGCATTATTGGATTGCACTAGCAGGTAACCGATATTCGAAGACATCTCAAAGTAATCTAATCTTAATTCATCTTTGGATTTTAATCAAATTTTGTATTTTTATTATTCAAATTTATTATTTAAATTTGCTGTTTATTAAAATTTAAGTTTAGTTTTAATTGATATAGACCGATAATAGAGGAAACATTTTTTCGGAGGTGTTAATGTTGTGGAAAATTTGAGGTTTCTCTGTAAAAGCCAACACCCCCTTTTTTCAGGCGTTATATTTGTCCGAAATTTCTCTACCTATATACTATATTTGCATGTCTGTCTATTTATATACTAGGGCGCTTATAACGCGATTCGTAGATCACGTAGAATCCAATAAACACATTCCGATATTCGGAATTGTGGAAAAATTGGGTAGTTAACCCATAACCCGGAAAGAATTTGTGACCTCTTTGAAAATCTGACAATTGTTACCGTTGTGGAACAAAACGGTAATAAACCAGTTGGGTTAAATCCGTAGGGTTGGTAGGTCTGAAAACGTAATCTGAATCACACGGCATCCCGCATATTTTGCGGGATGTCGCGGCGTCAGTGTTCACTTGGCGTCGAACCGTAACGTTAAGTTTTCAATTGTGCAAAGTGTAAATTCGGAGCAGGTACGGCAACCTTGAGAAACTATTTTCTTAACTCTATGGCAGCAGGGCTTTACAGAAAAATATTTCCTTCACGGTACCGTATTTGAAAATGGATGTATTGGATTTGTATGGATCGTCGCATGCGGGGCCGAGAAATTTTTAGCAGAATTTTTAATTTGCGAAGCGAATTTTGCGTTTTTTCGGAATTTTAATTTTGCCAAACGAATTGGTGGATTTCCGCCAATTGGCGGAACAATCACATGTCTGCAATTAGTTTGAAAGGTTAGTAAATACTATTCATGACAGTAAAAGGTGATAAATTGAATATTATGGTCCATAAAATGCCAGGTCTGGATTTTGGATAAACTACTAAAAGACTGATAGTATAGACAAGCAGCTTGCAGAAAAGAGTTGGAAATGTTAAGTTTCAGTTCAGTAACGTAACTGTTAGTATTTCTAAGCTAACAAATAATATTTTATTGAAAAAACAAACCTGGTCTCTTCTCATTAACAGACGCACTCTTCCGCTAGCATTATGATGCAAAATTTTAACAATTCCAGTTCCACGTTCTTTCCATTCTTGATCAACAAACCGGTACAATTTAGCTCTATCTTCAAATAAAACCTGAAATAGTTTTGATAATAATTAGCAATGTAAATGTTTAAGGGTAGTGTTGAAATCTTGATATTGCAAAAAAGAAATTATTTATACTTAATTACATTATATTCAAAGGTTAAGTTATTTATTCTATATACTATGCAGATTGAAAATTATAAATAATTTTTTGTTATAAAAAATCATGAAAAACATTTTGTTACTTTAAAAAAAATTAAGTTTTTTTAAAAAAGTTTAGTAGGCAGGCTCAAAAGGCAGGCTTTAGTAGGCAGGTTTGATCGTATTATAGTTCCACTAAACTATCGACACAAAAGCTTTAAAAGATTGCCGTTATGATTTTGGACCTCAATTACGTGACAAGGCAACTCAACATAAGAATGTTGATAGATGCAGTGTCAAAGACTGAATTTCATCTTTCGACTAATTTTCAAAACCCTAGAAAAAAAGTTGTGGCAAGTGTTGATTGCATTAGAGACTAATTATCACATACCAATTCATTTTCCTCTCCAGTCTCTACAACAACTTCTGCTGGTAGTGGAATCAGTGGCTTAAAGTCTCCCATAACTTCCCTCTCCAAATCTCCGTCAATGTCTGGACTGGCTGTGTTTTCGCTGTTACACCGGGAACGCTCAAGCTTGTTAGTCTCTGGAGTCTTAGAGATACCTGAAATGATGAATGGTGGTATATTTTGCATAGTTTAAGGGTCATGATTGATTTTATTTGTAAGACAAACGTTTTAACATTCGACTCATTAAATTCAATGTTATTCATTAACTAATTATTGGAAGTCAAAGTATTAACAAGAAATAAGACCTAACCTAAATCAAAAAGCAGATTTTATCTTTTTTGAAAGAAATTCGCTGTAGCATGGATTTTTAAAATGATGGGAAAGTCAAACACTTTCGCTTTTTTCACTTCCCATGATGACAGTTATATCTTACAGTTTTTAGTGCACACTGCCTTTGTTTTTAGATTTATCAACCAACATAGTTAAGGGAGATTTCTAGGGATAATAGCATTCACTTTTTCATCTGATAATGACAGTGAGATTGTTAAAAATGAAGTTTTTAAAAACATCTGGCAGGATAAAATAAAAATGTGTTTACTAATGTCCCTAAAAGCTCCCAAGACTTACTCAAGCAAACAACACTACTTGATAAACTTTAAAACAAAGGCAGTGTGCACTAAAAACTGTCTCTCACACTTAATACGAAAAGTGAAAGAACAGGAGACGGCTGACTTTCTCTTAAAACTAATCTAAGCAGAACAGCAGTTCTCTAAATTTCACAAATACATCTAGCTTTCCAGGCGACGGCTTGGAATGAGCAAAAATTTATGGTTGTTTTCACTGCAAAAAATTTAACTTAAATTTAATTGAAATAAAATGTTAGTAAAAAAAATCAGAATTACGAAGAGTTTTTAAAGAGATGACCCTAAAATAAAATAATTTGCAACAGAAAAAGCTTATTACGAATAAAAATTTATAAAACTAGGGGGCACGCCCCCTTCTCGCTATCGCTCGCCAACCCCGGGAACTGCTTGCGCAGTTCCCTTTGGATCGCTTCGCGATCCAGGCTTGCTTCGCTCACTCACCGTTCATTGAAATATTTTAGTCTAGCCTTAAGGGTTAACCTAAAGGAGCATGTCCGTCATTTTTTTCGCCAAATGTGGTAACCCTGCCAAATTTGTATTATGACAGCCATTGGCTACGAAAATCGCCACAGATCGAATTTTAAGCAAATAATTATCAAATAGTTCAGTTTTTTTTTCATGTATTGTTTGAATTAGAGAATTTATTTTGCTATTTTCTTTATAAGTTAATCCTGTACATATCTTTCATCGTTAAGAATTCTTAAATCGTATTAATATATTTCAAATATTATTAATCATTAATTATAAAAAAAACTCATTTCTTAAATTATTTTTTGTGTTTTGAACTTGCAGCAAACTGTTGAGTTCGGATTTTCTTATTTTAAAATATCGCCACGATCTACGATCGCAAATGCCACGATAATTTTAATAAGGAAATCTTTTGACTTGGCGACATTTTTCGACTGGCGCCAAAGCCGGACATGGTCCTTTAGCTTAACCGCCCTTAGTATCCTTCTAAAATAACATAACTATAAATTAATGCTTATAAATTAATGGTTATCATTGCGAAAATATGTCTCTGCTTGAATAAGATCCATTTGTAAATAAATTGGAAACCTTGGTAGAAACTATGCCTTCGCTTAGAAACTATGTTTAAAAACAATTTTAATTTTCCTTTTTTTATTAACAATAGTGTTTGGTAGTTCAGTTGATGGAAATTACAATTTAAATTTTCAAACTTTAAACATCTCTAATATTATGCATGTTTAAATTTACTAATTCTATACTAAAGTCCTGAAGAAACACTTTTTTGTTGTTTTCAGTCGGCCATTTTGAAATTAGTAGTATTTTTGTTCATTTCGATTGTTGCCATTGCAGAGATAGAAATATAAGGAAATTTGGGTGCCGTATAAGAGTACTCTATATATAGATTTCAAAATGTAAGGTTATTGTAAGAAAGACTGGTGCACAAAATACAGGTATAGCGCTTAGAAGTTAAAAACTTAGTCGAACCTGCAAAAATCGATGGCGTGGTGGTCGGCGTCATGGGCAAAGGTGCCAAACCTTGCCCGAAGGGAGAGTTGGCTATAGGTGGTGGAGGCATCTTCAGCATCTCCTTCAACTCAGACTGGGAAGAAGGCGAGGCTAAAATGTTGGATTGAGGCAGAGATATCTGGAACGCATGTGAACCGGTCTTCCCCCAAGGACTGGCAATAGACATCGGGACATTAGGAGGCTGCATGTTCACTGTGGGTGGTGGGGGCATCTGTGGGATACTGGGCATGACCTGGGGCAGTGTTGGGAATTAATCAATTAATTTGTCAATTATCTTGTTAATTGACTAAAAAAGTAATTGCAATTAAATTAATTTGATTAACATATGTCAATGGGGAACTTGCATGTAATTTTTTTATTCTTTTAAAATAATCTCCATGCGATTCTAAGAACATCGACATAAATTTTACCTCAATCCGACCATTAGTTTATTTTTAATTAATTTTCAAAGTTTGCGATTTGCCCCGCCCCTTGAAAACGCTGCCTCTGGCCTTCCCTCCCTGCGTGACGTCAGTAGACCCAACTGGGAAAGCCAGAGATAGGCGGCCGCTATGTTTTGCGAATGTCACTCTTCCTGATGCTTTTCTTATCGCGTCGAATCCATTAAAGTTATGTAAATTCTGGAAAATATTAGTGCATACGAATGTTGCAAAGTACCTTGTTGTATTAGTACCACGAAAAACCCTTTAGAAAAGCAGTTTTTTTAATGTTCCTTGAGTTGTAAAAGAAATGCTATTTTTATTCTTAATGGTAACAGACTTATGTTATAAAATAAATTTCTATGCAATTATATTATGTAATTGTATGTATTTGTACTTATAATTTAACTATATAATATAAATGTAGATTAAAATTAAATTTAATTGATTGAAATATCTGTATTTAAGATTGGGAAATATTTCTCATTATTACAGGGATTCGACATAATAATGTACACACCTTGCAATTTTTAAATTAAATCACATATTTTATAAGTTACTTAGATATAAGTAAAATGCTTTTTTAACGACTTGTAACGCGTGTTACGACAAACATGTTCGAGCAGATATATTGTCTCTTATGTAATTATGTGGAACGCAGAATTCAAGTTTTGTACATTATTCTCGTAACAAGTTCATCCAATCCCTGTAACTATGAAAAATATTTCTCATTCTTAATGCAGTTATTTTCATAATTTAAATTTAGTTTTAATTTGTATTTGAATTCAAAGAAGCAATTTAGTTTATAAACATGAGTATGTTATATGGTACAATTAAAAATAAAAATACCTGCTTCCTTTTTGAACATTGTTGAACCTAACTGTCAACACGTATTTTTTTTTTACATCTTTAGGAAAACTACAACACGTAGTGTGTGTAACAGTAACTATCACCTAGAACCTCTGTCACACACGCGCGAGTTATAAAACTTGGAAACAAATTCGTAAAACACAGCATTTACTTCTAATTTATACTT
The DNA here is from genome assembly GCA_019343175.1 of Oedothorax gibbosus. Taxonomy (NCBI): domain Eukaryota; kingdom Metazoa; phylum Arthropoda; class Arachnida; order Araneae; family Linyphiidae; genus Oedothorax; species Oedothorax gibbosus. The sequence continues at coordinate 18,223,103 of CM033280.1, forward strand.
TAGTTTCCAAAATTGCCGATCTTCATTAACCTTCTTTTGTAAATTTAATCAAATTAAAAATGGCCAGATAATTTATCCAACTCCCACTCTCTCTAAAACTTTTTTTTTTAATACAGTATATGTACATAATCATTTCTAGCCTCAGTGGACCTTCAACAGTGCCAGTTACACCTGGAATTATCTCTATTTTCTTTTTAAATGTCCATTAATTTTTTGTTTTTTCAAATTTAAAATATAATTTTAAATGGAATTTTTGTGATGAAATTTTGTTTAATTTCATTATTGATTTAATTTGTTTAGTTTCTGCACTACAAATTAAGTAACTTAAATTATCTAATAAGTTAAATGCTTAATAAAAACATTCTGTTATAATTGATTTTTTCCCTATTTATCGCACTTAATTTTTATTTTAAAAATAAAACATTAATTGTTTATTAAATGATACAAACATTAGTTATGTAAAACAAAAACTAATTAATGTCCATAATTAGTATTAATAAATTAGCAAAAAAAACTATTAACATTGGAATAACTATTTACATTGAAAAATATTTTTTCAATTAAAAACAGTTTTAATTAAAAATAATTTAAATTAAAGTAATATTAATTAAAATATATAAATAAAATTTACGACAACTGCCCCAACCCCAAAATTTTTTTCTAGTCGCGCCCTAGGTGACGAAAGGACATATAGCATTTTTAAAAGCTTCCACTTTTAACTTTATAAACGTTCTGTGGGAGCTGAAATATATTTTCTGGTGTAATTTTTTCGTGGTACTATTACAACAAGTTACTTTGCAACATTCATATGTACTAATATTTTCCAGAATTTACATAACTTTAATGGATTCGACGCGATAAGAAAAGCATTAGGAAGAGTGACATTCGCAAAACACAGCGGCCGCCGATCTCTGGCCTTCCCAGTTGGGTCTACTGACGTCACGCGGGAAGGGAAGGCCAGAGGCAGCGTTTTCAAGGGGCGGGGCTAAGCGCAAACTTTCAAAATTAATTAAAAATAAACTAATGGTCGGATTGAGGTAAAATTTATGTCGATGTTCTTAGAATCGCATGAAGTTTCAATTACAAATGGTATTTCGCTATTTCCCGACACATGCAAGTTCCCCATTGTAACTCACAATTAAAATAATTGCAATTAACTTTTTTAGTTGTTTTATGAAACAATTAAAAATAACAATAACTTTGTGTATTAAAACGAAATGAGTAAAGATTTAGGAAAAGACTTTTAAGACGAATAAAAAAGTGGTTAAAGGCTGTAAGTATAGCTAAATTTTTTTAAAAATCTTTCTTTCTACATAAAAAAATGGCTAGTAGATAACTGAATACTTCCTTTTATTATGTGTTTTTTTATGTATAACAATGTTGCATTGATAAATATTTCTACAGCGTAAGTATACAACAAAAAAATTTCAAGTCGTAATGTATTCATTTTGTTGGCCTGAATACGGCCCGTCGGGTACATTGTATATTTATATATACAGCAGTGTTTTTATAATTGTTATTTTTAATTAAAATTAACAAAACAATTGAAAATTAATTTAATTGTTACTATTACAGTTAACAATTAAATAATTGTTAATAATTAAATAATTGCTAAATAATTGTAATTTTTCACAATTACAATTGATGAATTGTTAGTTGTTGTGGTTACATTTACCAATTAATTAATTGTTAATCTTCAATTGTTCTTGCAATTAAAATTTGACCAACACTGACCTGGGGAGGGTGCTTGACAACCGGATTCGCAACATGGAATTGGAACTGCGGCAACTGCTGACCTTCGCTGAAGGGTAGGCCCTGTCCCGGTGGTTGGTGATAGTAGGGAGTTCTTTGGTCGACCGGAGGCAAAACACCGTGAGGAGGATACTGGTAGTTATAGTGGTTAATAGGAGGTGGGCCAGGGGGTGGTAGGACGTAGTTCAGAGGTGCTGCAACAGCGTCGTGAACCAGACGACTGGATGCATTGTAGGCATATGCCCGGTTCGGATAGTCTTCGGTGTTTTCTTCAGGATAATATTCTAGTTGGTTGCTTGGATCGTAGTCAGCGTAATCTTCTTCATCGGCTTGAGCTTTAGAGTAGCTTGGTTTTCTGCTGCCACCTCTGGCTTGACCGCGAATGCCTGAGACTTTGAGGTCTTCTAACAATTTCTGAAAAATTGATGACATAGAATTAAATTTTTTTAAAAAATATTTTATTACAAATTATCTGTCAGATTATTTTTTGTAACTTTTGTAAAAAAGATAAATATTAAGTTTTTGTTTTTTCTCTAAAGAAAATGTTTTTAAAAATAAAAAAAAATTACACTAAGATTTTTTGCCTAAATCCTAATGAATAAGTTTTCATTCATTTTAAAGCAAAAACTTTTTGACCTAAATTTTAAAAAATCAACATTTAGCAGCAATACAAGTTATCGAATCATTAAAAGAAAATTTTAAAACATTTAAAAAAACATTCATTTTTTTACATTTAGCACATTTATATCAATAAAAAAAAGAATACCTTCAAATGTTCCAACACTTCATTATTTTGCTTCAATGAGTTGGCAATTGTTATGTTTGTCTCCATTAACGATTTCTGTTGGTCCATGAGTGTTTTGACAATTGTGTCTTGGTTCAAAGACAAAGCTCTCATTTGTGCATCCAGCCTCTCTGGACTCGGTTCAAAATGCTAAATTTAAAACCAAATATATTAATCATAAGTACAGAATTCACACTAAATTTTGCCCAGAACACTGGACATCAATTTGGGATTTTCACTGCAATAATAAAAAAAATTCCAATAAAACTTCCAAATGACTTATGCTGTTCAAGTTATATCTCAAGGAAGAAAGAAAATTGCTGCATCACTGCTAGCAAAATATAGTGTAGAGAGCTACAAAATATCGCATCTATTCCATTTGATTAGCTGAATAACATACTAAAAGCCAAAATCCTCCTTGTGGGCTTTTTGGCTACAAGCAGTTTTTTACTTGGCACTCAAAAGTCAAAATTGTTAAAAACTTTTACAACTTTTTACAACTTTGTCTGCCAAAATAAAATGTCTCAAATTCATGACTGAATTAACAAACAATTTTCATGACTCCAGGAATCGGACCAAAAATAAGAAATATTTCAATTCCAGCCATTATGAAATTTGATGTGCAATGCATTATCTTCTAAAATATACTTTTATATTAAGTAAAAAATTATTTCTTCGCATATCTTAACCAAGTGTAGGAACTACTCAATTGCTACACAAATCGTTCTTTGTGTAGAAGTTGAGTAACTTTGTTTAGCAGCATAGGTTAATAATGCACCGACAATTTTTTTATAAATCACGACACGACAAATTTATATAATTATATAATACTATGCTATTAAATGTACTTCTAATTTCTTTAAACACTTTAAAATAATTAGTTACTTTTATTTATGGTGTTGGGGGGATCATTTTCATCATATTTGTCTATGAACATGGACAGTTACATTAAGGCTAAATATTTAGTCGCTAGGTTTTTCAAAATTAAATTCTTGACTGCCTTTTTGGAACAGAAATCCTCTACTTTAGGTCTTTCAATGCATACCCTTATTAACATGGTTCATACATTTGATAGGGAAAATATTCAAGCATTTTTTCAAAAAAAATTCAAGGGCTCAAAATTTACTAACAACATACTAACATCTAAAAATATGAAGCATGTATATGCCGTCACGCCATTTTTTTAAAACTAAAAATTGTCTGAAATCAAAAAACCCAGTATACGCCAAAGTAGAAAAAAAGGGTCAAACATAAACAAAAAGTATTTTTTCATTCAAGGTGTTCATGTGATCACGACTCACGGACAACGTGAGCGGACACTTGAACCGAAGAAAATATTCTGGTTGGTCCGACTTGGCCTGAACCGGAGCTACAAAAATAAAACGAGATACTCTTTCGATCACGCAGAGCCAGAGAACTGTCAATCATTCTGATGCAATGTGATGTCATCGATAGATTACATGAAAATTACTAGGCAGCTAAATAAGTAAATCAGGAAGTATTATTGGACTTCTTTTGTAATGGGAGATTGCACTGGCTGGTTGAGATTTGAAGACATCTTAGTGTAATCCAATCTTAATTCATCTTCACATTTTAATTAAAATTTATATCTTCATTATTAGAATCTGTTATTTGAACTTATTGCTTATTGAAATTTAAGTTTAGTTTCACCGAATTACGGTGTGAAAAAAGAGTAAACAATCGTTTTTAAAAAACGCATAGCAGTGCTAGCGAATCGGTTGCCTATTTTTGTTTTTTCAGTGAATTTGCATAGAAAATTGCGATGAGATACTGCTTAAATCGAACCCTGCTTACGGCTCAATGTAAATACAAACTAACCAATCTGCCTCGTTTATGGCGACATATTAAGTAATTTACATGAGATGTTTCGAAATTCATACAAAATATACATTTGGCTCAAATTCATGACTTTTCATATGCACGGAAACCCTGTTTGTAAATTTTGTTTTAAATGTTAAACCCCTAGACCCAAAATGGATTTTTTTTTAAAAACTTTTTGTATGTTATTTAGAATGACTAATATCATATTATTGCCCAATTTCAATCATATACTTTTTTTAAAGACCACCAGAATATTCAACCCACTGGGTAATTCCACCCCTTTTAACCCTTTTTATGGAGCAAAAAATATTGCAGTTTTTCAGACTGTTGCTATTTTGTTAAGATCATTAAAAAATATGTATGTATACCAATTTTTCACTGTGTAACATGGTTTAATATTTAAACCCGTTGTATGATGTACTGAACTCCTACAATGGGTGATGCACTAAGAAAGTTGAGGACTTTTACTATGTTACTTAGGATGTTAAATAGAACGGGTACACAACCCCTTTAAATACCTATTGCAGGCAAATAACTTTAACAACTATATTTAGGACATAGAAAAGTACGTGCCCACCAATTGTCAGCTACATGTCAACGTTTTTAAATTTAAAACCCCCAGGGGTGTGCCCCCTTTAAAACTCCTCTAATAAAAGACAAAAGGATGATTTTGGACGACTTTTACTATGTTATTCAGCTATTCAAATAGATCAGGTGTTTCCATTTCCAACTCCACGCATTTTGCTAGGTTTGGCCTAGTATCATTATTTTTTTCCTAACATACCTGCTTACTTACTGTTTTTATTCAGTAAAAAATTAAAATTGAAGGGGGTCAGGGGCTCATGAAACCAAATTGATCGACTTTTTTTACATTATAATTTATTAGTTAAAAAGCAACATTTTTGACAATTATTAAAATAGGTGAATAAAATTATGAATAATCATTAATTAATAAGTAACGTTATAGATAATCATTCATTAATAACTAAAATAATGGATAAATACAAACATTAAATTTATAAATGAAAATGAGTGTCATTACAAGACCGTTATTGGCTCCTTCCCCAAAAAACATTTTATAATTTAGGGGCTTTATAGATTAAGTATAGATTAAGTATGAGCCTTAATGTATTAGATAAAAAAAATTTTTTAATCAATGTAACATTTTAAAGGATCATACCTTACGAGAAGTAGAATTTGAAGTAACAGCTTTTGATTTTGTTGGTATAAACTGGACAGATGGTCTAGGAGTACTGTGCATAACCGTCTTGTGACTGCTAGGCGTAGTATATATTGAATTATTTAGCTCTGGAGTACCAAACGCATCTACTTCATCAGATTCATTTGGGGAGTCGTCTATTTAAAAAAAATATATACATTCAAATATTTTTAAAAAATGCTAATCTTGAAATAAAGAAATCTTTAAAAACTTTACAACAACCTAGATTCACTAAATCCCATTTTGTTGCAGTTTAAAATGACAAAAACTTTACCAATTACCAACATGAATAAAGCTGAATAAAGTTAAAACTGTAAGCCTAAGAAAACATTATCTGAAACGCTTTTTTTTTTAATTATTTAAGTTATTGTAATAATTTTACACAAAAAAACGATAAAATTACAGAACTAACTTACTCATTGAGTGGTAAGTGCCAAGTTCTGATTCTATATCTTCAAGGACCAGGTAAATTTCTTTATTGAGAGGATGGGTTTTGTCATCTTTGATGCGATCCATGGTGTCGTGAATAGAGTTCTTTGCTTTGGTTAAAAGAATTGATTTCGTATTTGAATAGCGTTCTTCCAGGAAAGCAAGTTTTCTTAGAGTCTGAAAATACAGCACATTATTACAATTCATTCTTGTTTCTTTAGTAAATATACAAAATACTTAAACTTACAGGAAATTTTAAGGGAATTTCCTCTGCCTAACTCATTGTGCTAATAATATGAATATTTATGCAGGCAATTGATAATAATTGCAAGGATTACCACATATGAAGAGCTCAAGTGCAAAACAAGTTAAATCACTTTTTGGGAAAATTTGAGTTGGTTAGCTTTTCATACAGGTATTGTAGGAAGGGATCCACCAACATTTTGATTTGCACAAAAAAAGTGACTTTTGACAAAAAGTGAAAACTTTTTTTGTGCAAATCAAAATGTTGGTGGATCCCTTCCTACAATACCTGTATGAAAAGCTAACCAACACAATTTTTTCCAAAAAGTGATTTAAATTGTTTTGCACTTGAGCTCTTCATATATTTCTGACAAATAAATATTCTGTTCCAACTGTACAGCTTTTGGGCTCTAGTATTTATAAAATGTTTTAAATAAAAAATCAATAATAGTATAGCTAATCATATTTCGGTTTTAAGTGCAAATTAATAATAACCTTAGGGACATAATTAGATCAATGTTAGAAAATATTGCTTATATATTTTAATGTAATATAATTTTTAAAAATGTTATTTACTTAAATATTTGTAAAACTACACATCAATCAAAAAAAAAATAATAATAATGAAGCAGGGCTCGAAAAAACTCTGAAATGTTACGCGTCCCTGAGGACGGCTTGTCCAACAATGTACCTGTCCTCCTTTGAAACTAACCTGTCAAACTCTAATTATATAAATAACTTTAAATTAGTTACTAAAATTACATTATACAGAATAAAAGAAATACTAGGTTAGTTATAGTAATATAACATTTCTTTTATGAAATAATTTAAATGACGAAAGTCAAGTTATCTGGAATGTCATTTATCTGAGGGTACTATGTTTTATAAATGAATATAATATGACGTTTGCTAGTGCCATAATCAAGCCAATGATTGAGAGGTTTCTGCACAGAATTCTGAAAGGGCTTTTCCATTTAGGTAGATGTTCCTAATTAGAGGGTCATTTTAGAAGTCAGTTGCAAGACTTGTAAGATAACAAAAATTAAAAATGTATCACGAACATAAATGGGGAAATGGCCGTCCATGAGGACGTTGGATTCGAAAAATTCATTGTCCTCAGAGAGTTTTCGACCGCCGAGGACGGGCGGTTTTTCGAGCCCTGTAATGAAGTCGAAGAGAAAAACACATAGCATACTTCACAGCAAATGAAAAAATTGTGTAACAAAAGATGGCATACCAGAGCTAAATAGTAGGATCCATATGGAGTATCAAGTTTGGACAATATTTCTGCAGCTGCATCTAGTTTTTCCGAATCCATTAAGTTTACTGCAATGTAAAGTTGACCATCTTCTTGGAGACTCTTAACTTCTGCGGCCGATAAAACTTTGCTGAAACCAACAAACATTTGCTCTTTTGGAATTCTCTGAGACTCGCCAGAAGACATCTTTCCTAGAATGTTTAGTGCTAATTTCCAATAGTGGATTGAAAGATGTTGCAGAGCAGAAACATTATCAGGCTTTATTTTTTTATTCTTATTGTCAGAACCGTTTTGTTCCTAAAAAATAGAGGATTTTTGTTTATAAAATATTAAGAAATATAAATAAGTAAAATTATTTTAAAATAATTACATTACAAGTAATTTGTAACTTCCTACCAGAGTTATCTTAACACAGAAATTACCTTATTGATACAGCAATTGATTTACGACAACAATTTTAGTTTACAAGAATAGTATTTAGGATTTTGGTTAGTATCAAAGTACTCATTTGATTGGGTTAAGTTTGAAGCATCTCATTCGATATGTGGTATAAAATAGTTGTTGAAAGATGAATATTTGCATCAAAACTTTAAAAAAAAGTCATTAATTTAAAAGATTGCAATTAAAATAACTATACACATAAAAAAATACCTTTAACAAACTATCTGCTTTGTCGGCAAACACACGAGCCAGATGTACAATAAGCTGCACCTCCATACCATGATTACCTATTCCTCTAATTACTTCAAGTCCACGAGATAGATCTCGTCTGGCTTCTCCAAGTTTATCTCTGAAACAAAAGGTTATAATAAGTTTTCAAAACATTTGATTTTTAGTTAAACTATCATCACTATTTAAAAGGATTTTCCCTTTATAAAATATTCCAAGATTTTTCAGACTATAAAAGTATTGCCAAAATGTTTGATGCCATAAAAGCGTTTCTTGGACCTTTCATAAAATGTTGTGTCTAATAAATGAACCTATGTTTCTATATAACATGCTAAAAGAGTACATGCATACTCAGATTTTTTCTGGAAAATGTAAATCTTTGATTCTCAAATAGGAATAACTGATCATAAAACTGCAAAACTCTGGCAATTCTGAAATCACAAAACTTGAATTATCATAAATTTGTCAAATCAGGCAATTCTAAAATCGGAAACCTCCGTCGATGTTAACACTTTACCGACCGGCCGTCGATTAAGCGATGTTTTGTTCTCAGCGCATACCGACCAACCGTCGTTTTTTCGACGTTTGCTCCACAGCGCTTACCGACCGGTCGTCGATTAATCGACTTTTGATCTTTCGGTTAGATTTGGTTAGGTTAGGCCGTGTCTATGTCTCGATCCACGACCGGTGAAAGGGCATAGTACAACTGGTGACAGCGGTGAAAGGGCATAGTTTGTTCGAACCACTAGTGGTTGGTAAAGTGGTAATAAAGGGAAATATCTTCTTAGAAAAATAAATTATTCAACAACAAGTTTATCAGTTCATTGCAATTAAAAACTTAACTAAATAACTTAAAATTGTATATTATTTAACACCATGTAAATTTAATATGGATGACATTCTTACTTGATGGTACAAGCATGAAGACCATATGCTGCCTTCCACCAAGCAGCTTGTTGCTTGGAACACATTGGATCTGCTATGTCAGGAGGAAGAGACAATTGGGAATCTACAAATTTGGAACTAGGAAAACTTTTCTTCTTTTCCATAGCAGACCTGGTCTGATATACAGAGGCATAGAGAAAGGCTTCAATATCCAAAATACAAAGGGATTCACAACTTCCTTTGGACAAACTTTTGTTGCTGTGCTGGAGACCTTCGAAGACCTGTTACGACATAAATAAATTGGTAAATATTGTTATAGTTTTGTCAAAGTTTCTAACTCAAAAGAGTTTAGGTACTTTTACAAGCTTTTTCTATTCATATTATACTCAAGTGTATGATTTTAAAAGTCAGATGACTGATTTTCATTTTTATATGAACAATTTTAACTAAATTTGAATTATATTGAAACTACTTTTACATTTATTTTCTTAAAGACTAAAAAAAACTTAAATAACAACTCATTTCTGTGAGAAAATTATGAATTTTTTTTTGAATTTCATTAAAATTAAAAAATTTAGAGTCTTTAATTTCTCCCTCACAAATTTTTTCAATGCCCATAAGATTTTTTAATGAGATAAATTTTGAAAAACACACTGAAATGTTCATTTATGATGCTTTAAACTAGAAAAGAAACTTTTTGTAACAATAGGTTTATTTAAATTAACAAACAACTCAAGCTAAACATGAGCTATTTACTAGAAGTATGAAGCATTTTTAAATATAAAAATGCATTTAAAGCACATTCATTTTTTAACCAAATGCTATGGATTTGTATTTGTTAAAATAAGATATTGATTATTGAAAAAAAAGTCAACTATTTATAAAACAAATATAGATGAAATAAAGGGAAAATTAAATCAAAACATGCACATTTATCATTTTCTTATTAAAAAGAATTCATTAAATATATTTACTTTAGAGATATTGTCGTGAAATTTAGGTTCTGTTGCCTTTCGATGCAATTCAAGCCAGACTAAATGGTGCAAAGAGTCTGGGCATAGTTTATAAGCAGCTGAAAATAACAAAATCAAATCTCTTTGCTCAACGTTGACAGACATAACATTTCAGTTTAATTGGACAATTTCATAAACACTAACAGAGTATAACACAAAAGACTTAATGAAACCCAAAAACATAAATGAAAAATGTTTTACTTTTATAAATTTAATTATATATAAAACACTTGATATCTAAAAAAATAATTTTTTATTTAAATATTATAGTATGTCATTTTAAAAAGACTCTTAAAGTGAAAAAGCCTTTACAATGCAACTCTAAATTGTTAGCCCACTTTCCTTTTTTAAAATTAATTCAAAAGAATTAAACTGATCATAGCCCTCACCGGCCCCAAACCTAAACAACTGGCATTGTGACCGGTGTAGGGCTGCCCCTAATACATACATGCAAGAAATTTGACATATTTTTTATTTGATTTCTTGATGCACCTTCCAATACTATACAAATAACTCTTATTACATTTGGACTGTCACGGGTAGGTGGTTTCAACCCCTAATACATAAAAGAAATTTGACATGTTTGAATGGTTTGAGAGTTGCACACCCTCCTGCAGTGTTGCAAGGAAGAAATCGTTGGGTGATTCCACTTTGGCCTCGTTCCACCAGGTTGTTGAATAAATCTTATGTAAAAGCTGTAGGTGACAGTTAATGCTACAAACCTATACTTATTTTTCTATGAGGATTTAAGTGAACATTAAAGTAAAAAAGGAATGTACACAAGGCTATTCTAGTTTATTCATAACTTTTTATATACAACCTAATTACTCATTTGTGTAAGAAATATATATGCATAAGTAAGACTGTTACCTTTATCATATTCTTGCAGAGCAGCCTCAGATGGAAATTCTAAACTACTGTTCTCGAATGTGGAATCTTTTATGAAGTAGGAAGTCAAAAGCTTGTCCTTTTCAACGACTGAACTTAAGGCTCTAGCATAGATTCTTTCTTTCACCTTTAAAACCCCAAACAATAATTATATGGTTATATTCAATGTTTTTATGTATAAAATTATAAGTTAAAACCCAATATGGATATGATATTTAAAATTTATTCAAGCTATAAATACTTTAAAATAAATAAATAATTACTTGGTTTATGCAGATATCCAGCTTCAGTTTTTGTAGCCACTTGCTTTTTTCTTCTCTACACATATCTGTAATCATATGACCTAAAAAGAATTTTTTTTAATTATTATAAGGCAATAGAACATATTTCACCAAATAAATTTTCAATTAGACGCTTCAATAATAATAAATTACTCATCTATAACAGTATCTGTGCAAAAACTAATTTAAATTGAAATTTTTGGATTTGAGAGTCACATTCATACAGGTTCAAACTTTTTTTTCAAGATAAAATTTTGATTTGTTGCTGATACATTAAAATTATTATTTTGGAGCAATATAAACAAAAGTTATTAATTTCTATGGCATTATGATTTAAAATATAAATTGTAATTTCAAGATGATTCTTTCTTTAAAAAAAAATTAAAAAAACCTAATAATAAAAAAATATATATGCTAACCAATAAAGCTTGTCCTGAGGCAACCTTGTTGAAAATAGTTTGTGAAAGCTTTTTGACTATCTTCCAACTGTGAAAACCAAATTTCTTGCAATAGGTTTACTGGTTTAAAAGAATAGCAAACTAGAGCTAAACCAGCACTGAATCGCATAGCTTCCTTACGATTTCCTTGGTCCTGAAAAATAAATAATGCATCCAAGATATTAAAATTTAATACTTCATAATCAAACGAATTATAATTGTAATTGAAGATGCACCGAATAATTTTTGTACACTTTAAGGATAAACAAATTTGGACTGTTAAAGCGGAGATCCGATTAAACAGAGTGTGGGTAAGAAGTCAGCTGCATTTAGGTTCGGGGATTCTAACTTGCTTTTTGAACTATACTTAAAAAAAGCCTCTACTAAATTTTAAATATAATAATATCCATCACACCCATTTCATTTAAATGTTAATTGTCATCAATATATCTTGCCATTTGACTTATAAAAATACTTTTTCATGAATGAACATAATGGATATTAAGCAGTTAAAATGCTGTAACATTAATTTTACTTTTCATTGCATTTATTTCAGTGAACAAATTCATTCATAAATTGGCTAAAATTCGAATTTTACTATCTGACAGCAGCAAAGCCATCCGACAGAACCGAATATTCGTCGTTACAAGCAAATACTGAATATTCTGTGTTTACCTTAATTGTAATAGGCATATTACAATTTAAATAAACTTGGATTAAACTTAATATGAAGATAATATTGATGGGTAAATATTTTTTTTCCAGTACGAAAATGCGAAATAAGGTTAAACTACACATTTTTATCATTACAAATTTAAACAAATAAAATGCTTTCAAAATACTTATGAGTTCCCTTACAAGAGAGGAAAAAGAAACAAATTAAATCTAAGGACACACAAACCATTTTTGCCCGTTTTAGCAGAAGAGTTGCCATATTGTAGTACAGTTGACCTTTCATATGATGTAGAAAATATGTCCATGAGCTTGAAGTAATTTTCTTATCACAAGCTTTTTTCAAGACTTGATCAAAACTAAAGTTAAAAAAACAAACATTAAACATGAATGATAAAATGAACGAATGTTTAAAAAAAAATCTGGTAAAAAATTGAAAAATATATATGTAAATTGAAGAATATAACCAACATGTTACATGCTGTAAATCTTACGTTAATAAGACAGCAGCAGCATCATTCACACTGTAGTGTTTCTTTCCATTTTCACAAGCAAAAGCATGTGGCTCTGCTAGAGTCAGCAAAATAAGGCGATCCAATGCTGACATGTAGTTGATGTAAAAATCAGTATCTAGGTTTGGTCCAAATTCTTCTTGAAATGCCTACGAAGAATCAGTAATCTTAGATAAATAATACTCTTATGTGGTCAGATTTAAAGATTTAAAGAACATGGTTATTGGTTAAAAAATTTGCTTGTCATTACAAAGATGGTTATAGATCTGTTTTGTTAGGGAGGGAGTTTGTTTAGTTTCACCGAATTAGGGTGCGAAGAAAAATTTCACAATCATTAAAAAAAATGCATCGCAGTTGTAGCGAATAACCTTCCATCAGGCGCAAGAAATTGGCAACCGATTTTAACGGTGATTAAGTTATAGATTTGTTAATAACGTATACAAATTAGGATTTCAATTGATCAAGATTACCATCTAACCAATTTTAGATGTTTTGACCAACACACTTTTAAAAAACAGAGAAGTCTGGGTAAAATAATTCTCATTAACCCGTTGTTTCGTCAATTTTGTGTATGGGGGCGGGGGGGGGGGGCTGATTTCCACGATCGTAATCCTAATTTTATGAAGGGCCGTTTTCAGCTATCGTAATTTTGTGAAGGGGCCACAAAACGGCTCCAAATTAGCTCTGGATGGACCCCTGCTTTTTGAAAGTTTTTTTTGTGTGAGGGATTCGAACAAGCGAAAAATGGAATTTTTAAGCAAAATTAGTAAAAGCTGAACTTTTAAAAAAAAACTGATTTCTTCTTTTCCTAAAAAATTAAAAAGCGGAATTCCGCTTAAAAGCGGAATAAACTCATCCCTGAATACAACACAGCGTAAACACATAAACGTGGAAACGAAAATACTAGCTCGAATCCAACCTGAGCAAAATAAGTTAATAAAAGGTAAACAAAAGAGTGGTATTTCCTTCAACTGCAAGTCTGCTAAAGAAATGCGATATGACGTCATCGGAATTCGTTTTCGCTTAGCGACACGTCACGATTTCGTAGAAAATTTGGAAAGCGGCCAAGTGAAAAAAAATTCCCTGACTTTTCCAGAAATTAGCAAAAATTTTCGATTTTCCCTGATTTTTTTCCTCATTTCATTTTCCCTGACAATTCCCGGTATTCCAGGTGCGTGGGAACCCTGCAATATATATATATATATTCCATAAAATAATTTTACCTCAAATACATCTCCAAGCAGGTAATACCATTCCACACTATGTGGGAAAAGTCTCTTACTCTCTATCATGGTGGCATGATCGTAGGCCTCTTTTACTCTTTCTGTGTCGAGATATAGCCTGAGGAGACGAATTCGTAGAGTAATATTTTTTGGTTGAGACTCCTACAATTATAAAAGAAATTGTTTATTACTAAGGCATTTAATAAACTATGTACTGTTTTTATACCAATTTTCACAGTATAATTGGCAAAAGCAATATAACACAATAAAAAAAATATCGTTAAATAGACTCTACAATCATATTTTTTTAGAAAAATATAAAAGCTTTAGATGTTTTGTAATGCTATCTACATACTTATTAGGTCTTTATTGAAATAATCATACATATATATTTATAAAAAAAAAATCTAAAAATTTTTTCAACAGACAAAAGGTAAATGGATGGGTGTACCATGTTAAAAGGTAACCAAAAAGTTTGGTTCACCTAGAAACTTTAGGTTCAAGAGTAGATATCTTGAATTGTTTTTAATGAAATAACCGAAGCCATCAATATATGTGATACCAGTTTAAGTCGACACAGTGTGTTATCTATCTCATGAATTAAATTCAAAAGTTTTATTAAAGCATAATTTTACACTATAGATTCATAAAATCAAAACACACAAATAAATACATACAAGTTCAGTGGCAATCAATGTTTCAAGCTCTTTATGATTAGGTTCTCCTTCTGCTGAAACCATGCATTCCTATAAAGATTTGAAAGTCATTAGTAAAAAAATCATTGACACATTCAGTTTATGTTTACACAGCTTAAATGTTAGATTAAGAATGAGTTTAGATCCCCACCAAAAAAGCCCACTTCCTTTGATTTTAATATCAACCAGCGTTTTTTTTTCACATGGAATTCCTGGATGTTAATTAAGGATATTATAGGCACTTTTTCATTTTCTCTACCAAATTTTTAAAGAATTAAATTTAATTCTTTTAAAGATCTAGCTGAAAGAAAAGGAAAAACTGAATGCCAATGCCTCAGAATCCATCCTGGACATTATTATGCAAAAAAAACCTGCTAGTTGATAAAATTAAAATCAAAGTCACTTAAAAACTGTCTAATAAGCTCTTAGCTTATCTAATTAGCTCATAGCCTTCTTTCACTGGAAGTGAAAGAAGGAGGGGAGGTGTTTGAATCTCCCCCCTCCCCCCCCCCTTTAACCGAAAAAAATTTACATTCTGCTTTAATAAATGTAAAATTAGTGGCACAAGTCAGTCTAAAAAACATATATTTATTTACATAATGAGTTATATTTTCAATAAGAAAATTGAAATTCTTAGTATACGTTAAATATAGGATAACACATGAAAAACTTAACATACCCTTAATTTAAAGACAATTTCATTGTGGGGATAAAGGAGTTCTGCTCTATCAGCCCAGTACTAAAAAAAAAAAAAAAAAATAAGTTCAACATTTTTTATAAATTTAAAAAATGGAATGAAACATAATAGTATTGTTATTTTCTACTTACTCTAGCTGTTTCATGATCTACTGAGAGTTGACAATATAGTTCACAAACTAAAAAAAAAGGAAATATTTTATTATAAAATTTCCATTTTAAGGATACTTTTTCATGAAAACTAGTTTATGCTTTGATATAAAACTTATAAATATTTCACAACTGAATAAGACTTACTTTTCAGAACTATATCAGACTGGTGAGAATCAATTTCTAGAGAGCTAAAACCAAAAATTAAAATATATTTAATAAATATAATAATTAACAAGACAAAAATATTAATTGAACAACTATTATTATGCGAACTCAAGTTTACTTAGAAAATATATATAATATACATTCAGATGGTCAGGGAATGACCGTTGCAGGATTCATTTATACTTTATTTGTACAATTATAGTCCTTTTGTTTACAATGCAAGTACTTTCTTCACCTTCCCCCTTGTGTAGTTTTAAAGGAAATGGTGCAAGTGTCGCGATTCTAAAGCTACCTTATTTGAGGCTCTGCTGTGAGGTTAATTGCAATTGCATTCAAAACCAAAGTAGGGTGGGGAAAACGAAACAGCGACGATCTTGCTGTTTCTTGGAATACAACACAAGGGGGAAAGGGAAGAAAGGGCGAATAGCATTGTAATCGGAAAGGACTATAATTTGTTACTAGCATTAACTTTTCCAAATAACAACATTACTGAAAAAAAATACAACAGGCAATTTTAAAGAGATGGCAACTTTTACAGATAATTTGCACAAATACATTTTAAAAGTTCATAAACTAAATTTTACAAAAACAAATCATTATGCTAAATTTACAGTAGCAGAGTTAAAACAATCATAAATTAGTAAACTAATGTCATACCGTTTATACGATTGTAAGGCATTTTCAGAATTATTTGTGGCTTCATATATTTGAGCCATCAACTTATGTCCTGGAGCATGATGGTCTCGTATGCCAAGAAAACCAGATAAATGTCTATAAATTCAAAAGGGAAAATTGTGTTGCAATTACAAAACACAGACAAAATTCAAGTTAGGAAACAGTTGTTTTTTTTTATTAAAGTAGAAATGGGAATAGCCAGATTTTACAAATTGTGTTCGTTTTAGCAGCGAAAGAAAAGAAAAAGGCTGAATGTAATAGATTGGATAATTTATAAATGCTTACTAATAACTTTATTTGGTTGATATTATTATCAAAATTAAAAGTTTTTTTAATATTTGTTTTGAACTTTATTGGAAGACTAGATTTATGTACCCGGCGTTGCACGGGTGAACCCTTCACAATAAACCAAGCAGCTGTAGTATAGCAACCAAATTTTGATTTAATGATTTATGTTACATTGCCGAGTAATAAAACTGTACAAATCAAATAAAAATTCTTCTTCAACAAAGCTTTATATGTATATCAAGATTACTTTAATGTTTCATGATCCTCAAAACTCACCAATAGAACAACCCATTTATATTATAATTGCGTATAAAAAGGGAACCAATTGCTATAAAACTAGCACTAAATGAAAATCGGATTGCATAATATATCTTAAGATCATTTGAACTTATTTCAAAACACTTTATATATAAATAGGAATGGCGTTTCTAAGGAAGAATCAGTATTTAAACCAACAAAAAACTTAAATTCAATCCAAACATAAGATAAATGTAATAACATTGAATTAAAGAGCATTATTTGCATTAATGATTGAATATTTATCCATACATCACATGAGCCTCCATATATCACATGATTTTTAATGCTTGATCACATGATCAAGCATTAAAAATCAAATTTAAAGACTTTTTTGGACCGACAAACAGATAACACATTAATTGTCACACATAAATTGTAAAGATAAACTCACTTCTTGGCAGTTTCATAGTCTTTAACTTGAAAAAATAGTCTTGCAAATGTATATCCTCGCAAATTTTTCTGAAACGAGCAACACAAATTAGGTACTTTATTAACAAATAACGTAAAAAAAAGGTACAAATTAAGAAAATAATTTGATTCTTCAAAATAAAAGGTCAATGTTCATTGCATAGATATATAATATATTTATGAATAACTATTTACGCAGTCCTAGTATGACTAGTTTGGTATACCAAACATAGTTGTCAAGGCCAATATCTTCTCTGGGCATTCCTCATTCAGTTGCTTACCCCAGTCTATATTTTAAAACTAGTCTATATAACAGTGATGTAACATCTTCCCTGGGCATTCCTCGTTTGGTTGCTTAACCAGTCTAAGTTCGTTCAATTAACAATGATGTAACAACACACAAAGGTAGAGATTTACTGTACGGTCCCCCTTGGCGAACTTTCCAAAATCGCGCCAAAAGTTCGTCTTTTGGCGACTTTTTTTAAAAACCACCATTAAAAGAAAATATCGTATAGGAATATTTCTTATGAAAACTCAACCAGCGGTCTGATAAAGTTGCTGGAAAACGTCATCGGTGTGAAGTCATAGAAATCGAATCTTCAGTTGAAGTCAGACAGGTTGCCAGAAAAAATAATTTATCGCCAAATCCGAAAAAATCGCGTCAAGGGGGACCGTACAGTAAATCTGATCCCACAAAAAAAAAATGATCTGGAAATGTATTGTCCAATAGGCTTATAGACATAGAAGGGTTTTATTGGATTAATCTCATACTAACAACTGGGCTATTGGCGACAGACCTTGTAAAATAATGAGGACAACCCCAGAGCGAGCACAAAAAACAATCTTGCAGAAACTTCACACATGGGATCTAGACAATGAAGAGTATTCTAGTAGCGGCGTAATTGTGTAGTAGGGTCCTTTTTTTAGTTAGGGACAGATATTGGTACATCAAAACTTTCTGTATTTTGTTGCTTTGAAGATAATAACCAGTCCGAGACACTATGACTTCATGGCCCGTTACTTATGTTTGACGAACTCCCAAATTACTGAATTAAGTAACAGCAACGCAAAACCTAGATTAAAAATAATAAAAAATGTACAGGGTGGCGGTTCAATCTTCTTTAATTGGTTGTACACGAGGGTAGAGATTTACTGTACGGTCCCCCTTGGCAAACTTTCCAAAATTTCGCCAAAACTCCGTATTTTGGCGACTTCTTTTAAAAACCATGATTCAAAGAAAAGATCCTATGGGAATATTTCTTTTGAAAACTCAACCAACGGTCCAATAAGGTTGCCGGAAAACGTCATCGGTGCGAAGTCAATTAGAATCTTCAGTCGAAGTCAGAAAGGTTGCCATAAAAAATTATTTATCGTTAAATCCGAAAAAACGCGCCAAGGGGGACCGTACAGTAAATCTGATCCGTACACGAGATAACCGATTTTTTATATTTACTTTTTTTCATCGGATCGGTCATCGGCTGATGAAAAAAAAATCAGCCTATTTAATTTTTATACAATCGGCTGCATGCTGTGGAAAATGCTATTGAATTAGCAAACAGACACACATTGACTTTTAAATTTAAAGAATTGAGATAATTTCGTTAGTTTTACTTATGCTTGCCTGACTTGGGTATTATAACGCTACTTAGAACAAAATCATTAGATTTTTTTTTAATGTGCCAGAACATACGAAAGAAAATAATATGCTAATCAACACATGAATTTTGTTGTAAATAGATACAATATATATATATATAGATTGCAATAAAAGCCCGCCATAATTGTTTACTTCGAGGATTTATAGCAAAATTCATTAACTTAAGGTTTTAAACCAGATAATTAAGTGAAAAAAACAAAACGGATTAAAGCACATAACAACTTCACAAGCGAATGTAAAAGAAATACCTCATTTTCGCTGTTGATTTTACTCAAAACATCAGTGACATGCCGCTCAACGTCTTTCTTAGTACGGAACATCTTTTTACGCTAAAGCTTCAACTGTAATGTATTTAAAATACCAGATTTTCGGAAAATAAAAGAAAAGCTTGTTGTTAAAACATAAGGCATCAATTTTTTAATAAAAAAAGGGTTTTATCAGGGTTTTTTTCCATATCAAACATTTTCACTACACCGATTTGAGATATGACATAGAACGGGTTAGGAAATGTAGAGGTACTGAATGTAGACACTTCATACACAACACAGAAACTTTTGTAGTTCTAAAAAAATTCACAAAATGTAAAAATAAATTTTGAATGAAGGAAAATAAACTATTTCTATGCATTAAAACACTTACTTAAGTATGAAAATGTTATAAAATAGTTTTATTTGTAATTGCTTAAGAAACACTTAAAAAACTCAAAGTACAGCATTTGTACATGTTTTTTTTTAAATATCAAATTTAGAATTAGGTGTAATTTTTATATAATCTTTCGAAAATCTAAATATATATAGAAAAAAGTAACAATAAAAGGTTTAATATAATCAGCAATATGATTTCCTTTCATCTCTCCTAGAAAATTATCACTGAACTGAAGTGAAATGTAATACACTGTTGCCATGGTAACAAAGTTGTGCATCACTTTGAATTCAACTTTTTAAAACATTGGAAAGAATTCTCCGACTTTGCAGCATTTGTAGAACATACCTTTTCTAAATCTATTTCTCTTTTATCAATTATTTAAACATGAGTGGTGATAGCTTAAAACAACTAGAACTGCTATCGACTATAGCTTTTCAAGGTAAAAAATATAGTTAATAAAATTATTTTTTAACAGCCAGAAATCTTCGTCGAACGTAAAACAATAATTTAAGAAGGGATCTCTCCTAATTGAAATAATTATTTTAACAAATTATTAAAATTAAACTATTTACCATTTCTTCACCAATAAACTATTTACGGCTTTCCCCCTCTGTGAACCAAAAAAATACGAAATGTGTATAATAAATGCAGATAAAAAACTATCATAGACAAAATATATATATATTGCATGCAGAATTAAATTTTGGCTTGTGAGCTATCAGTTGAGAAAAAGTTGGCCTTCCGGCCTTCAAGTTCTTGAATTGAATTCGATCTTCAAACATCACCATCTTATAAGGATTGTGTAGATAAAAATTTCTAAAATATATTGCTCAGTCACTTTTATTGACTTTAAATTTTGCCTGAGAAAATAGATTTCGCCGTAAAAATATCTTTTTTCTTATTTCGTTTTGTATGAAGAAGAAATATATTTTCAGTAAAACTCTTTCACTCTGATCTAAAAATGTATGCATTCTTGGATACTGGGCAAATCAACCCCCGTTTCTACGTAAAATGACATGAAACATTTTTATCCTAAAAAACTCAACCTTTACTGCACTTTCTTACACACTGCTCAAAACAATTAGGGGAGTACTTTGCTTACTTTTTTTTTGTTTGATGCTTTTGTTAAGTCCCAACTTTTTATTCTTTATTCTAAAATCTAAAATTTGTGAAATAGATTCGTTATGCATCTGGAATAAAATGGTAAAAAACAGGGGGAGGGGGGGGGGATCTTAATTTTTTTAACTAAAACTTAAGGGGGGGAAATTGATATCATTATTTTTGAATAAATTATTACAGTAATTTTTTCAAAACTTTATTTTTAAAAAATAGTTAACATCGATTTTTAAACATCTAAAAATACAAGCCGGAAGAATATAGGGTCAATTTATTTAATAAAATTGTTTCAGAGTGAATTTTATTTTACCATGTTTTTCATATTTTCATTTAATTAAAACAAACATTAGTTACTTCTTCAAAAGATATGATTCTTCCATCTAACGATAAATAAGTACGAACTTAACTTAGAAAAAAATCGCAAGCTGATGATTCCAAGTGGAATCATTGGGGGTGAAAGGGTTTAAACCATGCGCTCCCCTTATTGTTTTGAGATGTGTATTTCGAATATTTAAAAGCCCAATTTTATATGATAGGTCAACGTCTCTCTATGTCCTCCGGGTACAAAACTAAACACTTATAAATGAGGACCTGTGTGTTTAAGTATAATCTATTAAATATTTTGTTTTACCAAATCTCTAAGCTATTAAAATAATTCATGTAAATGTCTAATATTAATTTTTGCTTTCAATCTAGTTTCTTTTCTCAAAATTTTCTCTGTGTTTAGGAAAATTACGAAATGGGCTTGTGTTTCACGCTGATAAAAAGCGTATAGCCTACAGTGTTGGGCAGACTGTTATGATGAAAGACATCAGTAATGAAAAAGAATATAGATTCTGCGGACATTCCAACTCTGTTTCTTGTGTCGCTTTATCTAAAGATGGTAAACTGCTTGCATCAGGCCAAGAAAACTTTATGGGATACAAGGTAATTTTTTAAAGGATAAACTAAAGTTAATGATTAGACTTATTACAACTTAAATTAAAGTTTTATGATTATGTAATAATCAGGATTTTTTTAAAGTAAGTTTCTGTGTCTTTCAATACAGCTTCATTTCGATCTGAATGATTTGTTTTTTCTAATTTAGTTTTATTAAAACGATCACATCGCTACATAGTTATTATTGATGCTTAGATCATTTTAATTCTGTATTCAATGTTTTTACATCACGAGTATAAAAAATGCATTTTTTTTAAAAAATCAGTGTCAACACAGATTTGACATTAAAAAAAAACTTCAAAAAAAGACAAGTAAGTTGTTATAAATATTGTAATAAATAGGTTTATATGCTTGATTCAATGTTTTTTTTTAAAATTTGTGGATCCGTTTTATACGCACGGCAGAAAATAAGTGTTAAAGTGATTTTTCTGTAATTTAGGCTGAAGTGATTATATGGGACATCGAAAATCAGAAGAAACTTGGATCTCATTCGATTCATCAAGTCAAAGTAGAAGCTGTGTCATTTACATGTGATTCTAAATACGTTGTTTCATTAGGAGGACAAGACTGTGGCAGGTAATAGCAATGCTTTAGAAATGATCAAATTCGTGTATCTTACCATTATTACACTCATTTTCTTAATAAAATCATATTATTTTATTTAAAAAAATTGGCTTAATAATGTATACTCCGAAATAAAAAATGTTAGTAAATTAAATTCTAGAAATAATAAATCTGAATATTCACAAATCATCAGAAAAATACTGTACCCTACTTTTGATGTCATTAATCAAAACTAATAAATTTGTTAAATTGACTACTTAAGAATCAGATATTAAATTTCTTATATAATTGTCTATATTTAATAAAGCACGATAAAAATTTAATTTTAAAATAAAAGCTTGTTTTTCATACAAAGCAGCCTGAAGGTAAAAATTCTTTTATTAGCCGTCATTACTTTTCATTCTTATTATATTTTATTTTACTATTGTAAATAATTGGTAGTTTTATCAATCGCTCGAAAACCTTATTATGACGTCCGACAGGTACTAGGAATACATGTACCAAATTTGAGTCCGTAGATAAATTTACACTCTTAAAACAAACGAGCGGTTTTAACTCAGTCTGAGTTAATTTCCACTCCTTTCCGTGCCGAAAATGCACTTCTCCTATAGGAGTGAATTTCACTCTTTTTCGGAGTGGGTAAAGGAAATAAAAGAAAACAATCTGCGTCCTACACTCTTAAAACGAGCGGTTTTAACTCAGTCTGAGTTAATTTCCACTCCTTTCCGGTGCCGAAAATGCACTTCTCCTATAGGAGTGAATTTCACTCTTTTGTTTTAAGAGTGTAAGTTAGAGATGTAGAGTGGTTTCAGACAGACAGAATGGCAGACACACAATCTGCCTCTGCCTCTGCAGACTACTTAACAGATGTATCACAAATAATGACGCAGATTTTAGACAGATCTCTCTATGACATACCTCTGTAGATAAACCAAAGTTTACCGAAAAATTGTTGTATTATGCATACAAAAATTAGATTATCCATATATTTTTTTAATCCGATTACTATTTTGTTTTTAAGTGAAGTAATTTTTAAGGATATCTATATTTGTATTATATTTCTGGGTTTCCTTACAGCGTCGTTATATACGATGTCGAAAAATTAGTGCCATTATGCGGAAATATAGCCTCTCCACTCGCTGGAGGATATGCGAGTATTCTGCGTTGCGCCAATACCCGAAGTGACATATTCATTACTGCTGGGAAGTATGAACTACGTACAATATTTTGATACTTTCACTAAGTTGTTTAAATACATTAAAAGTGACATTAAAATTTCTATAATGAAAAAGATTAAGTTATTTTAAGCATTTAATTTATGTAACTAACAGAACTAATATAGGGTAGACTAACCAGTGAATGAACGCTTAAGCCAAGTGAATGAACAGTTCTTTACCAGTGAATGAACACAAAAATGTCCAGTCAATAAACATGTTGGATTTTAATTAAAAACTAGATTCATTGACATTTTCATGCTCAGTATTTTACAAGTCTTACTGACAACTAGAAAAAAGGTTTCTCCAATTCATCCAGTGGAATGATTTTCGATCCTTATTTTTTAAACGTATTTTCCAACTGGGGCCTGTTCACTCACTGGTAAGTCTACCCTAATTCTATACTGTGCTTAACATTTTTTTAGATCACAAAACTAATTAAAACTCTTAGCCTTCAAAACATATGAGTTGCATACATTAAATTTCGTGTTTTTATCCATATTTCTTACTTACAATCACCTTTTTTACAGTGTTAATTTACGTGTGTGGAAGATTGATTTACATAATAGAAGAGTAACGCCTACAAATGCAGCAATTGGTCGCATTAAACGCGAAATAAAATGCCTAGACGTAAGACCCGTTATTTACAATTTCATTTTACAATTGGATTATGTTTGTGCACAGAAAAAAATATTTTGTTGAAAGAACAAAAAATTTGTTGTTTCAACAAGATTTTTTGGTCAATATAGCGCCAACAAAAATTGTGTTGTCAGTACCAAATTATTTTGTTGGTTCAACCAAATGATTTTGTTGATTTAAACAAAAATGCGCCAAACCGATGACCGACCACAGGACTTTCGGACCCAACAGATTTAACGAGCACGTACTCCGCATATACTTGGTAGGTCTTCACCGGGACTCGATCGCGGGACTTTCAGATCTCGAGACCGAGACGCTGACCACTAGGATCACTACGGCCCCAACTTACTTTTGAAAATAGCAATCAAATCCTTCCTCGACGATAATGGCCGAATGGCGCCCTTAATTTTCTTCGATTTGCCGTTGATGACAGGCGCCATGGCGTCACAGTTAGAAACAGCCAATAGCAGGCCGAGCTTACCTCAACCAAATGGGTTTTGTTGTCGTGAAAATACTTGCTTTGTTGGGACAAGTAAAATATTGTTAAGTCAACAAAATTAGTCAACAAAACACGTCAACAAAAAAATTTGGTTCTCCCAACAAAATATTTTTTTCTGTGTGTTAAACGAATCCAACAAGTGCAACGATAGTTTACAAAATAAATATTCCGTTAGTAAATACAAGTAAATGGTCCCTAGTTTACGGTGAGATACCATATATTGTTACTAGGTTTTTTTTAATGTTTTTGACGAATATAGTGTAAAAAAATAACAATAAAATAAAATAGCATAGAAATATTTTTTGCCTGGAAATTTCTAACACTGTAGGGATGCCCTAAAATTTAGTTTACAAACTTAAACAATAGCTTGGGTACCATATTTATTAAGAAAAAGGCCTACAAATTATTATGGTAATATTGATTGTTTGGTGTAACTTAATTGCGTAACGAATTCTCTAAGAGATAATTTGAAGTTTGGCTTTTTCCTGAGAAGTGACATCTGAATTGTTCAAGAAAGTTTTATAATTTTAAGTAATCTGAGACTCATTTATTTTCATATTTTAGATTGATGCTCAGGATTCGTATTTGTACTGTGGAACAGCATCAGGCGATATTTTAAAGCTACAGGTTGTTATTAATGAAGGTGCCACGATTGCGTTTGATGCTAAACTGATGTGTTGTCTGACGAGAATCATTGATAAAAAGATTGTTGGAGATTCACCTTTTTATAGTGGCGGTGGGTTCAGTTCTTTTATTATCTCTTGAGTGTTAACCAATCTGACACTAAAAATGTCCCAATATTTGTAATAAATATAATAAAAGTTTACCGTAACATTGAATCACTAAAAATATAGCATACCGAAAGGCAAAACAATTTTTTAATTGTAAATTTTTCCAGAAAGTTTAATTTCGGTTAAAAACTTTTTAAATATGTTTATTCGTATTAAAGAATTTTATTGAAAATTTCATTTTTTAAATTTGAAACATGTTTCAACGTTTTTTCAAAAAGTTAAAATAATCTATAATAATAAAAGAAAGAGTCTGTGTGTGTCTGTGTGTTTGTTTTCGGATCGTAAAAGACATACTTATACTGCCCTCAGAAATTCGAAATTTTAAAGATAGATTCCCTTTAATACTAACGTGTGCACCTGAGGCTTAGTTTTTTCATATTTGTTCCATTTTTAGAGAAAATTCAAATTTTCTGAAAAAAATACACCACTTTCGCTCAAATCCGATCTTTTTTTCTCTTTCCTGATGCCATCGGCTGAAAAAATTAAATAAAACTTTTAACGAAAACATTTAAAATTCAAAATGTTTATTTTATTCTTTTGCCATTACTTTCAGAAACTAAATTTATTATTTGAAAAATAATTGACACGTTTCAAGTGACGTAATTCCGCCAGTCTTCATTCCCGGATTTTATTGTGGGTTTATTTGATGATTTTTTCATTGATTTTTCTGTTGACTGCATGTATGCATATTTAAGCAATAAATGTATAGTTAAGCTATTACTGAACTAGGATGGTTAATAAAGGCCATCGCACTAGAGCTATTAGTGTGTTATGTCTTTATTTTTTCGCCAAATACGTTGCCAAACTCGCCAAATTATTAACTAAAATTCGCCAAATAGGCAATTTCTTTTATGAATAATTTATAAGCTGGTCGGTTGTTCGAAGGTCATTGTGTTTGAGCTGTATAATGGGTGTGGGTAGCTATATCTATTTTCTCGCCAAATTATCTCATAAAACGCGCCAAATCAGCTAAAAGGTTTTATGCATTTATGAGGGAATTGTGATGGCATTTATGAGTGCATTTTACAGCGTATTTTTCATTTTGGAATTTTAAGGCAATGAAATGGGATTTTATAATTTATAACGAGTGGAAACAATAATAAGTTTAGGATCCTATAACAGGGTATATGGTACACATATTTGGAATCTATTTGATATTTTTTTATTCCGTGCGAAGAACGGGTATAAATTTGCTAGTCTATAATAATAAAAGTAGGTTTGTAACAGAATCTGTCACTTAACTCGCTTCCACATATTTGTGTTTAACAGGAAAAAACGCGCCAAACACAACATTAATTCTATATTTAACATTTACAAGCTAAATTTGGCTAGTTTCATTTATTTTATTTCGAAAATTCAATAATTATTACTTATCGTTTGCAAAAATTAATTTATATTTTAAAGAATAAATATGTCATATTCCTCGCTTTTAAATAGAATGAAAACATTTCATATCACCATACAAGGATTCCGTAGTGAAATATATTTGACGTCATTTCAAACTGATCGATGTTGCAAAAATAAATTTATTTTAATTTATTGTCTAAAAGAATTAAAGTTTCTCGAGCGATTGTTGCGAATGGCAAATGTGATTTAATTCTAATAAAAACAGGGCCTTTAGCTATTTGTAATTCAAACTTTTAAACGCC
The DNA here is from genome assembly GCA_019343175.1 of Oedothorax gibbosus. Lineage (NCBI taxonomy): Eukaryota > Metazoa > Arthropoda > Arachnida > Araneae > Linyphiidae > Oedothorax > Oedothorax gibbosus. The sequence goes on from CM033280.1 coordinate 18,250,303, forward strand.
AAAATTAACTATTTTCATTAATCTTCTTTCTCAGATTTAATAATTAGACTTTATCGTTTGCTAAATTTGTTTGAAGTTCAAAGAATAATGATGTAATCTTTTTTAATAAATATTTTTGTCGCCACAATTTCCCATTTACATTTCTTTCGAAAATTCACTTATTTATAATTTGTTAAATTAATTTACAGTTCAAAAAATTTATAATTTGTACAATTGATGCTTTAAAAATAAAAGCGAAACTTAGCATATTTTTTTTTTATGTTAAGTTAGAATTCTCTATGCATCTTTCTAAATACATATATATAGAACCATTAAAAGAACTCTATTGTGATAATACAACAATCCAAACCGAATTATATCACATAAATAAATATTTTTTCAAAAGTGTATTTTTATTTTAACAAAAGTTTCTCGTACGTTTAACGAAATGGCAACAGTGAAAATATTGAATAAAAATGGAATTTGCATGTTATTTCAATGTAGATTAAATTTTTAGTTATTTAAATTTTAAATAAGCTTCTAGTTTAAATTTTTAATGAAATTTGGCATGTAGCCTAATCTGATTTTTTGCTTCAAAATGACGTATCCCACTTGTCTGTGGGACTTGTGGATGACAACAGTGAAAATATGAATAAAAATAGAATTTGCATGTTATTTCAATGTAGATAAAAAAATTTAGTTATTTAAATTTTAAATAAACTTCTAATTTAAATTTTTTAATGAAATTTGGAATGTAGCCTAATCTGATTTTTTGCTTTAAAATGACGTATCCCACTTGTCTGTAGGACTTGTGGTTCTTTCTGTGAAAGTGGGTGACAGACAGACGGACTGAACGATTATAAAACCTTCCACTTTTTACGTTATAAACGTAGTGTGGAAGCTAAAAGAAAGAGTCTGTGTGTGTGTGTCTCTGTGTTTGTTTTCGGATCGTAAAAGACATACTTATACTGCCCTCAGAAATTCGAAATTTTTAAGATAGATTCCCTTTAATACCGACGTGTGCACCTGAGGCTTAGTTTTTTCATATTTGTTCCATTTTTAGAGAAAATTCGAATTTTCTGAAAAAAATACACCACTTTCGCTCAAATCCGATCTTTTTTCTCTTTCCTGATGCCATCGGCTGAAAAAATTACATAAAACTTTTAACGAAAACATTTAAAATTCAAAATGTTTATTTTATTCTTTTGCCATTACTTTCAGAAACTAAATTCATTATTTGAAAAATAATTGACATGTTTCAAGTGACGTAATTCCGCCAGTCTTCATTCCCGGATTTTATTTGGGTTTATTTGATGATTTTTCATTGATTTTTCTGTCGACTGCATGTATGCATATTTAAGCAATACATGTATAGTTAAGCTATTACTGAACTATGATGGTTAAAACAGGCCGTCGCACAAGAGCTATTACTGTTTTATGTCTTTATTTTTTCGCCAAATACGTTGCCAAACTCGCCAAATTATTAACTAAAATTCGCCCAAATAGGCAGTTTCTTTTATAAATAATTTATAAGCTGGTCGGTTGTTCGAAGGTCATTGTGTTAGAGCTGGGTGTGGGTAGCTATATCTATTTTCTCGCCAAATTATTTCCCAAAACGCGCCAAATGAGCTAAAAGGTTTTATTGTGATGACATTTATGAGTGCATTTTATAGCGTATTTTTCATTTTGGAATTTTAAGGCAATGAAACGGGATTTTATAATTTATAACGAGCGGAAACAATAATAAGTTTATGATCCTATAACAGGGTATATGGTACACATATTTGGAATCTATTTGATATTTTTTTATTCCGTGCGAAGAACGGGTATAAATTTGCTAGTATTAAATAAAACAGTTAATTTCTTGCAAAAACGTTCAAGTAGTAAGGCAACTGTTTCTCCATTTCGGATGTCAGGGGTGACTGCAGTTGCTGTGCTGAAGACCAATGAACTGTTGATCGGTACAGGAAATGGCCTGGTGTGTCGTACTGCTCAAGTAGAGGTTATTAGGAAGGACGTGCTTGAAGCATCCTCAAAGAAGCCTGCAACCACCAACAAGAAGAAACAAAAGGTCGAACTAAAACTGAAACTATTAGAGTAAGTAGTGCTGTTCAATACGAACTTGTTGATCAATAACAGGCACCAGGTTTAGAAAAGTTAGCATAACACACACAGGAAATCGTATGAACAGACTGACTCTACAGATTAACTCACAAATAGCCAAACATTGCACTTTAATATTTATGCAACTGGATAGGATACCACGCTGCCTATGAACCAATGAACACCATGCAGCATTTTACTCCGTTAAAAAACCTTAAAATTATAAAAGATTATAAAGTCTGTATCTCATCATAATTTGTTTTCAAAAATATGTTTTTAAATAAATTATTTAAAAATTATTTTAATATCCCGCAAGGGTAGTTCGTTTTTCCAATTTTATCGATACAACAATGCTAAATAACCTTTTATAGCTATACCAAGGAAATTTTTTTTTTCAAATTTAGACAAAAAAAAATTTTAATGCTCCAAAATAGTTTTATTTAAGGAGAAATAAGCAATTTGTTTTTTTTCTCAACATAATAAAAAGAGTTAGATATAGAAATGAACAAGAATGCATCGTTTGCTATGATTTTAATAATACTATATGTTATTAGAAGCACTCACTTGTACATAAACAATTGTATCTAATTTTTTTTTGTATAGGAAAAGTCTCTTAAAAGGCGATGTAACTTCTATTGCATTGAGAGGTGACGGTCATCAGGTGAATATTTCAATAAAATACAATTCTTAACAGTCCTTTGAATTGTTGCCTGTTAAGTAATAAGTATTTTGTTATATGCAAAATCTAATTAACTGTTTTATAGTTTCTTGTGGGGACAGGGACATCAGAAATATACCAAGTGACATTAACTGGATTCAAAACAGAACCAATGTACACTTGTCATAGCAGCAAAATTAACAACATAGTTTTCCCATAGTAAGTGCAATTTTGCTTAAAATGTTGGTTTCTATTTTTACTGGGAGATAATTTTTACCTAATTTTCAAGTAAAAGTTTACCCTAAAAACTCTTATTGCTGTATCCAGTATCATTGGAAGTATGTTGAATTAATCAGTTATTGTTAGCAACTGCTTATGTATTCAAAATGATTGTATATTAACGTAGTAATTTTGTCATTGGAATACTTTTTATTAAATGATGGTTAACATTTCTTTTCATTTACTTAACTAAACTAAATAAATCTGAATACTGATAAAAACTAAGGGTGTATATAACACTACATGCTTGACTTTCAATTGTTACTCAATAAATCAATAAATTTAAAGGTAATTATTTTTCCTGTAAGGAATAATTTCACTAACTTTAAAATCTAAAAAGTTTTATGGCAGCTACCAGTTGTGATTTTCTTAAAACTTTGTTATGACCTCCGACAGGTAGTTATAGGAACTCGAGATCCAAATTTCAAGTCCGTAACGATTTCAGTCCGAGCTGTCGAGTGGTTTCAAACAGACAGACAAAGTGCCAAAAAAATACCAGAAATTCTATGGGATAAATTTTCAGTCCATTTACTAAACAACTAAATAGAATAATAGTTTACATAATCTTATATATTTTTATTACTGTTTATTTTCAGTGCTTGTTCCAGAATGTTTGCAACTTGTTCCAGTGAAAGCATTCGTGTATGGAATATTGAAACCTCACAAGAATTGTTGAGGATCGAAGTTCCTAACATGATCTGTAATTCTATTTGTTTGATGCGTGATGGAAAGTCACTTATTAGCGGTATTTATTTACTAGATTATTAATTTAGTGTTTTCAAGTTTATTAGAAATGTAATTAAACAAATTTTACATTTACAGTTGTATATTTTATCATAACCATAACATTGATATTAATTCTAGTAGTATGTATATATTAAAGCAATAAATTTACATATTTTGTTTTGCATAAGTAAAATACACGGAACACTTTTTTTCTTAAGATTAATTGGTTTATAGTTATGTGGCATTTCCGCACGTGAAATTTTTTTACAAACGACATTTGCGCACATAGTAGGTTTGAGATTGGTCTTCGGGCAAAATCGTGGCTTTTCTTGAAAAATATCTAAAAATTTTGTTTTTTAATTTATTGTGGCTTTCATTAATAACTGTTATATACATTGTTTATGCTGTTCAATAGTTGCAAGACAAATGCAGTGCTATGACATTCAACAATTAAAATAATAACCCTACTCCGACATCTGCAGTGCTGCAGAAAAAGATTTTCAAACCGCTGGACGCCGTGTTATTTCTGATTTTTGAAAATGTGCGCCAATGCAACTTGAATACAATTGAAGAGCTTAGTGGAAGAACGTGCTAAGTGTCAAAAAGGTGAAAACGAGAAAATGAGCTTAAAAGTTTTTTGTTTACGCTGAGATACGTTAAAAACGGCACTTACAAAAGGTAAAAAATATACTTAACTTAAAGTTTATGAAAAACGGGAAACTTGTCGTCGTTAAAGAAGTTAGTTAGTAATGTGCTTATTGGTACGAAAATCTCAATTTTTTTCAAAAATGTCACTTAGCCACGTTCTTCCACTAAACTATTCAATTTATAACCCACGCCATCGATCTTTCAGTTCTATTTAAACGTATACCAAATCAAACCTACAATCCTATACACATTCAGGTTGGGATGACGGCAAGATAAGGGCTTACACCCCTCTCACGGGGACTCCCTTGTACGTCCTCCCCAATGCTCACCAGCGTGGAGTGACGGCCATCGCATCCACTTCCGACTGCCTGAGAATTGTCAGCGGCGGCGGGGAAGGAGATGTCAAAGTGTGGGACATAACCTCCAGTGTGCAAGTGAGTGGGATGCTTCCATTCACGAGACAATTTAGTGTCACCTAAGTGGGTATGTATGTCAAACATGGGACCCAGGGCTGGGGAGCCCAGTCAGTTAAGGCGTTCGCCTCGCATGCGGAAGGTCCCAGGTTCGGGTCCGGGCATCGCCCAAATAACTGCCGTGCAGCCAAAAATGTCTGACGAATAATACCCCGTGTAGAGGGAGTACACGTTAAACATCTCCAAAGTCTCAGCACTGCGTACGATGTTGCCCTTAACGTTGCGTTGGGTGCCCTACTCAGGTGTCGGCTTGTCACTTGACTGTGGTTTTGAATTATGACGCCCGTCGCCAATAGCCCTCGTGTAGCTCTAGTGCGACGATAATGCAAACTAGACTATAGGACCAGTGCTAGGAGTGTGGGTAGACGTGGAGTGACCCATGCCCCCCGCTTTACAACAGTTTTCTACAGTTATGCTCACTTTTAATACCACTAAAATCTATCCCCCCGACTTGTTTTGACTTATTTACTGTTTTACACTTTTCACAAAAGAAAACACAGTCGATTTTAACCCCTTTTAAGGTTATATTTATTCTAATTTACTCAAACTATTCGTTGTAGCTAATTGTGAAACAGCTGTAATTAGAGCGACATAATGAACTAACCTTCTCTTTACATTAATTGATGTTTATGTTACTTATGATATTTATTAAGGGAGAGGGCACTTGAAACCGAATTGTGCCACTTCTATCACTGCATGGGACGCGTGCAAGTGAGTGGATGATTCTCAGGGTTACTCAATATCGACTTGTTCAAGTATAAGTATAAGAGTATTTGCGAATGCTTTTTTTCATCGTTCGGGATAATACAGTGTCCTCCGGTCAGTAAAATTTCTTTGTGCGTTCACCAGATGTAGAATATATCTCAACCTCTTATATTCTAGACAAAAGTAAAATTTTCGTATTCGAGTTTTTTTTAAAGCGATCTGGATAATTGTTGAGAATCCATTTTCGAGAAAGTACTTTAAACTTAACAGCATTATTTTACAGACTCTCGTCAAGACCATGAAGGAGCACAAGGGCACAATTACTTGCATTCGTATGAAGAGTGACGATAAGGAATGTGTTACGTCAGGTGGAGATGGTTCCTGCATTATTTGGGACTTCGAGTAAGACATATTTATTTTTATGTAAATTTATAGTTACAAATATAGGGTTCCAAACTGTTCCAGTTGCTTATTTCAGACTAAAAATAATTAGTTAACATGAAAACAAAGCCACAAATTACTAGATCTTATAATTTTTAAGTAGAATGTTCTTCTTCTTAGCTGGGGTCCAGAAATATTACTATATTTTCCCACTAGATGGCAGCATCACAATACTGGCGGCATACTAGATGGCAGCACAACAATTAGTTAAAAGGTTTTTTTAGAGTAAAAGTTTTTAATAAACAAGTCATATCTTAGCATTAAATTTTTCTCTATTTTTATTTTTTAATTGATAATTAAATGTTATTATTCGGATATTCTTAGAAATTAAAACCAATTAGCTGAAATTTATAACGTTTTAGAAAGTTATACACAAATCCGAGAAAATAGTATTCAATTTTCCTCAACGGGGGGGGGGGGGGGGGGGGGTGATTTATTTCGAGGGAGGGGGGGGGGTGAAGAGACATGCTAGATAACAGAAAAGGTATTACATTTCGGGCATGGGCCTGATACAAAACGTAACCTAGCTCATTTTGTGTTTTAGTGCAACAACCAAAAAATTGTTTACTAAATTTTTAATTAGCATTTCTTAGGGTAATATCTACTCTTACATATTTTGTTAACAGGAATTTCATCCGACTGCAAGTAGTATTCGCCAACACTCTCTTCCAATCCGTGTGCTATGGGCCGAACGAGCATCAAATCCTAAGCTGCGGTACGGACAGAAAAGTGACTTATTTCGAAGTGTTGGATGGAACCCCTGTCCGGTCTTTGGAAGCTTCGCTGTCCGGTTCTATCAATGCAACTTAAGTGTCACACATAAGGGCCCTGGAGACTGTCTGAAGAGTTTTCTGGTACTAGATAATTCGATTAAGGTTATATCTTTTAATTATGTTTGATAATACTCATGAATTGTCAAGCCCGATTTTTCTGCGACTGCTGTAAACTTTGGACATATAATATAGTATTTAAATCATATCAAAGTTAAACATTTCAATTGTGTCAACACATACTAGAAACTTCAGAACTATTGACTTTGATCATCATTAAAAGCGTAAGAAGTCAATTTTTATTAGACTTAAATCACCATTCACTCTCAACAATCGCACTAGAAAATTTATTTCTTTTAAATAAACAATTAAAGATTTTTTTTACATAAATCAGTTTGAAAAAACGGTCAAAATATATTTCACAATGAGCTTCTTTGATTGTTCGTATTATTTGTTTAGAAAGAGGCATAAGGCATTCCATTTTTTTTTACTTTAAAAAAGCAGACATATTTTTTCATTTACATTAAGGCATGTATTAATGAATAATGACATTTTAGTACGATTTATTCCATTTGAATTGTTATCTTTGCTGTTGCTTTCTCTTTTTAATGGTATTGAAAAATCATTTGTTGTAGTTAGGTTTCGAAGGTGGTATATTGTTTAATGTTGTTGTATAAGAAATGATTGCTGAAATTTTGAAAGAAAATAAATGAAATGAAATCTTTAATGTCGAATTAATACTTTTGTTGCTTTGAAGTGGACTAAGTGACAGATTCTGTTACAACGCTACTTGTTTTGTACTATTTTCCTCCCCTCATGATTTCCATCCGCCAGAAACTGAGATGTGGAAAAGTTACGGATATCCCATGTTAACTTATTAAGTGAACCGTCATTTTTCCATTTGGAAGGGGGGAAATAAACAATTCAAAATATTCGTAAATTTCTTCACTGAAAACTTTACACAATAAATGATTAAAACTGAAATACCCAAAGTTGAAAAGAGTTCATAAAACCCATACACTAAAGCATTTAAAAATATGTACATAGATATATATATATACTTTAAATTAATATATTTTTTATATTAGGTTTGGAGATACATTGAAGGGGTGGTCACTCATGTAGGAGAAGGTCACAGCGATGAAATCACGGCACTTCGCATATCACCGAGTGAAGAATTCATAGTCAGTGTCGGAAAAGACGGATGCATCATACGATGGGCATTTCCCAAATAATATACTGTTAACGTCTATACGAGAACTCATTTATAAACTAATTTGAATCATATCTAAATTGCATGATAATCATATTGTGGTTTTTATTTTTATTTATTGATTTGCAAAATTCATTGTGTGGGTGAAGAGCATCAAAGGCATGTTATAAATGTTTGTGAAATTTTTAATATTTATTTATGGATATTTTAATGCAAACTGTGGCTTTATTGGTTTCCAAAAAATAAATGTATTACTATTCAAATTTGAAATGAACTATTTCAGTTTTAATTGATTTCAAACCCGTAAATATTTTTATTTTAAAAGCATAAAAATATTTTCTCAGATACATTGCACAATCACTTTTTTCATTAACATTTTTTTTTTGTTTCTATTCAATAATCATCTATATTAATTTCGTTATAATTTTTAGTTTTATTGAAAATCGTTAAATGTGTGAATGTCTCTTTGCATCTCTGAAGTATAGTGCTGAGTTTCAATGTACTTATAAGATGTCACACGTCGACATAGAAGATATAGAAGATAATGAAACTGCGGATAGATTGGCCAAGGAGGGCAGAGACCTCAACACTAGCTGCAATGATGTTTCTCTTCAGGATGCGAATGCAGTGGCCAGATATAAGCTTAGAGAAAAATCCATTCAGACCAAACATCTTCTTTCTGAAATAACTGCGAACAGATCTACTCTTAAAACCATAACTAGGCTGAGAACCGGACACCACAGGGGTATGAAGATAGATGGAGATGGCAAGAAGATCTATAGAAGCTGTGAACATTGTCCTGATACACAGCTTACGCCTACTCACATCTATAAGTGTCCGGCTATGAGCGCCAGCCTGAGAAAGATTGGAGTACTGCCGACTATGCTAGATCCGTATGGAGACAACATCAAGCAAGTCGTAGAAGAAATTATCAAAATTCACGGACACATATAGAGTTCGACTCTCATGGACACGACAAAAAAAATAATAAGATGTCATTCTTGCCTTTCCTTCTAGCGTTTACCACGGTTTCTCACAATATTTTTAAAATAATTTTTCGAAGCTGATAATTTGGAGTGAAAACTGATAGATTGCAAACATCTTTGCAAACCAAATAATTTATTAATTGCATTTTGTAATATGCTAAATTCGCTAGCACCTTAGGTCAATAAGGCGTCAAAGAAACACATTATTTTGTTAAGAGACAACAAAAAAAAGTTATCGCAGTCGAACACAACTTCCTAATGTCGAGATAATGTCCATAACATTCCACACACATCTGGCATTTGAAAAGGCAAGGCGTGGGAGAAATTAATAGTGGGACAATCATCGCATTTAAAGTCAATAAAGCAAACACGACACGGAACAATGTGCATACTTTCACTGCTAAAATAAAAAGGAAACAATCCGGCTAAAAAGTATCGTGCGAACCTATATTCTTTTCATTCACAACATGGATTGCGTTATTCCAAAAGGGACTAAGCTATATGTTATCAAAATTGAGTTGTTGATATTGCTGGAAAGCAAGTTTAAAAATAGTTCAGACAAAAGAGAACATTGCATAAATAGGCACTAAAAACTAAACTTACCACTGTGTGATAATTTTAACAATATTGATGTTAAATTATGAATTATGCCTAAATTTCTGAGTTAAAAATCGGTAATAACCGTTTTCTGGATTCTGGCTGCAAAGAGAAAGTTTAAGTTTCCCCTTTCGAAATTCAGGCAATTGTTACATTTGACACGGAAATTCAGGAAATAGTTAAAAATCCGTAATTGCCGGCCCGATTTTGCATGATCACATATCCATGTCAGCTCGATATAGCAATGTTTAAACGACGTCGGGACGATGTCAAAAGGTTGTTAAAGGATATTATGTGCTACTGTAGTCAGGGCCTGATCTTCCATTAGGCTTCCATTAGGGTCTCCAACTGTTAGGGGCCCCAAATTTTAAGTGATTTTTATGCTACATTGTGTTTCCCCCTGAAATTTCTAAATTAACAAATTGCGTCATGTTGTGGCCCCGCATTATTTTTATAGCTAGGAAATAAAGCATTAAAATCAACAAGTTCAGTAAGATTACTTAAATAAACGTTCAGTTATAATTTTTTTAGTTCTATCTTTTTATTTTTATTTAGATATTGACCATTATACGATCATTGACACACAAAACTTTCCTTAGGGGTCTCCCAAAATTTTCTGTGCCTATAGTCCGTGTTATCCTAGATCTGGCTCCGACTGTAGTAGTCAAAAAATGTTCCGGTAATTAGGTTTTAGTCCTTTTCGGAAAAACGCGATTCGAGTCCGGAGCGGATAACGAGTGAAAACCAGAGGAAATGGTCCACTTCCCCAGTGGCCATTTGAAAAGCGCGTGCACAGGCTTTGCGGTTCGTTGGTAAAGTGTTGCAGGACTTTCAAGGATTTTTAATCCGTTTATTATAGGGGCATTTACGGCACAAAAGGACTGCAAAGAACAGGAAATGCGAGATACTGTTTCGGGTGCTGGCCGTCAAAAGAATGACAGGTGTCCCACGTTCTCGCGCGCCGTTCTCGGCATAACAGTGATCCGATGTCTATATGGTCATGTCCGCACTGGTTGTGATTGAATTTTGATTGTATTAACACATTAGCGACGATTGGAAAGAAAATTTGCCACTCGGAACTAAGCGTTTGGCTTAAATTTATCTAAATAAACAAAATATAAGACAAATGAAGACCGTCGGCCAGAAAACTTTATTTAAGACAAGTTAGATTAGGCGAAATGTAAATTTAAAAAACTGAGTTAAAGTTTTTATTCAGAAATAAAGATGTTAATGGTATTCACATAATCTTCGCTAATGGGTTAAAGTCGCCCTAGAGCTATACGAGGGCTATTTGGAGACCGGCCACGTAATTTTTAGCCGTAGTAAAGTGTCGACTTCTGAGGTAGCGCCAATTGCAACTCATAGCGACAAAACTTATAGAACTACCACATCTTTTTTGTACACAAGTCCCATATATACGATGTTAATTATTAGTGTTTTTTATATAGAGGATGAGGATAGAACTTACAAGGATAACATCCGTGAATAACGCTTTAACCCATCAATCGATCGGGACGATTTAATTTGATATTTTACGTCTTGCAGAGGAATAATAAGAGTATAGTAAGAAAGCATTAATTAAGTAGTTTGTACTAAGTCAAATATAGTTTTTTTTACTATGCTACTTTGGTAACAGTTTATGGTTGTTCTCGTCTGGAATAATAATTATTAATATTTTTAATGACATTATAGGAATTTATTGCTATTGCACTCAAAACCACTGTAACGTACTCAAGTAGTATAAAACACAGCCTACTAACTTGCCTTGCATTGCTTTGCTACGATAAGAAAGCAGGAGGGCGAAGGGGGAGGTATTACTCAATATTGAAGTTAGTTATTTAAATTGTAAGAAAACACGATTAAAAAAATCATCAAAATCTCAAATTTTCAGATTGTGCTATACTTGAATTCCAGGTTTTCGAAATATAAAAACACTCAATTTTTTCCATGCTTTTACAATAATGCTTTACAAAAATTGTGTTTTTAATTGTATCTTATCTTTGCACTGTTTTGGGGTCAATTATTAAAGGAACATATTTTTTTGGAAAAATTACCCCAAAACTTAAAATTGTGTGCGAAAAACTCCTAAAATATTTTTAATGTTTGTTAAACTACTAGTTCAAATAAATATTTTTACACATAAACTAACTGGTAAACTCTAAAAATGGTTTGTTTTGAACTTTAAAATATTCAAAATAATTTTTGGGGTCTTTGTGGCCCCTTAAAATTAAGAATGCTTTAACGTGCTAAATTTTTTTAAGTTCCATCCCTAGACCATATTGACCTTAACTAAAATGAATTTCAAGTTTTTGAATCTATGGTGCAGTCTTTTGGTTCGGCTACACTCTTAAAACAAACGAGCGGTTTTAACTCAGTCTGAGTTAATTTCCACTCCTTTCCGTGCCGAAAATGCACTTCCCCTATAGGAGTGGATTTCACTCTTTTGTTTTAAGAGTAGGTTTAAATATAGGTTTAAAATATAGACGCACTAGAGCTACACGAGGGATATTTGCGATGGGTATCATAATTTAGAACCACGATCAAGATACGAGCAGAAACCTGAGTAGGCACCCAAAACAACGTTTTTTTTTAAGAGCGACATTTCTTGGCGACATGGTGTTGTTCTGCGCCAAGAAGATGAGAAACAATTGAGGCTTACCCAACTACTACTACTCCTTAAAAAAATTTGGAATTTCCATCTTTTTATAATAACTACTAATTAAATCACAACTGTAGCTAAACGGTGGCACTCAAAAGAAAAGTTACTGCTGATTCTGCGAATTATTATCACACAATTGCAGTATTTCTTTAATGAGTCTATAAAAGAAACTCAGTTTATTTTGTATATTCGAGTTGCGTTGTTAATAATTACTGTTGCAAATGAGTATGGTTCAACTCGCTCTATGGTTCTTCTCTGGTTAATCAAAATCAACCGTTATCCTAGAATTTCGGTTTTAGTATCAAACTTATAGCATAGGGATCAGTATATTAAAAATTACTCCAAATTTTAAAATAAAAAATTCCGATACCCGATGAATAGCGGGTATTTAAGCTATATAAGCAATAACTATATATCCAATAAGCTAGATATTAAACGGGCTTTAGGACTTAGAAAAACCTTCAAATACAGGGTCCGGCAAAAGTAACGCAGCATAGTTTTTTGTTCATAAAATTGAAACTACGAGGGCTGTTTTTTTTTCAACCTCCGATGGGCTGTAGCAAAAAGACGGGTCAAGATACAAAAAAGATTTTTTTTACCAAAAGTAAAGTACAATACTGCTTTATTCTCCATATAATCACCTTGACGATTAAAGCATTTGTCATATCTGTAAACAAGTTTTGAAATACCATCTTTATAAAATGTAGCCGCCAATGATTTGAAGGGAGTTGTGACGGTTTCTTTGAGCTTAACGTCAACTTGGAAGCGCTACAATGCAAGCCATTATGCTTATCAATAATTCACTTATGGTAAACATTCGAGTTTCCCTAAGCACTTGGTCAACTCGCTGAACAATACTGATGTTCATGAAGAAGGGGACCAAGGAAGCAAGTCTGTCGCTACAGACGGTATTGTTCAACGAGTTGACCAAGTGTTTACGGAAACTCAAAGGTTTACTATACGTGAATTATGGACTAGTAGTGGCTTGGACAGAAAAAAATTGACGTAAAGCTTCCAAATTTACTTTTTTAAACGAAACCGTCACAACTCCCTCCCAATCATTGGCGGCTACATTTTATGAAGAGGGTATTTCAAAGCTTGTTTACAGGGGTATAACAAATGCCTTAATCGCCAAGATGATTATATGGAGAAATAAGCAGTATTGTACTTTACTTTTGGTAAAAAAATCTTTTTTGTATCTTGACCCGTCTTTTTGCTACAGCCCATCGGAGGTTGAAAAAAAAAAACAGCCCTCGTACTTTAACAAAATAAATTATATATCAAAATAAAGGGCATTCTCTGCCAAAAAGTTTTTGAATTGTTCAATATGTCCACCTTCCATTTGAACCACCTTTTCCAGCCGTTTGCTGTTGAGTTCCTCTTTTGAAATCCGGCGAACACTTTTCTCTGATATCCCGATTTCCTGAGCGATTCTTGATTGTGAAGTGTGAGGTTCCTCACTTATCCTGTCATGTACTTCCAGAATATCCTCCGGAATTATAGCAGAACGTGGTCTACCTGTTTTATAGTCATTGTTATCGACAACACTTCTAGTATCCTTCAATTTTGATATAAGTGCATTTATCGTGTTTCCATGGGGAGCTGTTCGCCCCCCAAAGGTATTTTCATAAAGTTTAGAAAGCCTCGATTGTGATCTATCACAAAGTTCATAATCATCACAATAAATATCCGCTGATTCAAGTTTAAACGCAGAGCAGCCATTTTTTAAAATTTCGGTCCGATTCTGTGATTGTTCCAAACACAAATAAACTACCTAAAATACTTCCTTTTTCGTCGAAAGTAATATCAATCAACAGCTCAGAATCTGAGCTTTTGTTAATAATAATTGAACATCACAGGCTACTTACTGCTCTTCTTTTGGAACAGTCAAAACAGAAAAGTACCTAGAAAGCACTACTCATTGTTTAATATGATAAGAATTGAAAGCCTTTCATTTGACTCTTCCTTTTGCTACCGGCAACTTATTTGCATATTCCAAGCTTTCTAGGGCAACAATCACCAATATTATAATTACACGTGTTGCGCAGTAATCGCAAAAAACTTTTGCTGCGTTACTTTTGCCGGACCTTGTATACCTGGGAATGGGCTGCAGTTGAGACTCGAATTCAGTGCATTGTAAAATAAATGCACTGTTCATTGCATTGCATAGTTATATCCATTTTAATTTAAAGCATTAAAAACTAATAAAACTATGAATTAAAACTTCAAATATAATTCTTAAACATTCTCACTCTAATAGTTTAAAAATAAAATAAATGCTCGTCAGAAAATAAACACAAACACTATCTTATAATAGACAATATCTTTATTTAAATGGTAAATCATTCAAAAATACAATTTCTAAGGTCTTGTGACCTTGTGGCAATAAGAGCTCCAAGAAAAGCCATAAAAACATAGTTCAACTTTTCTTAAAAACCCTAAGAAAACATATCCATATAAAAATAACACTGTACATTCTCTTGTTTAAATAAAGTATATATACAAGTTTTGGAAAGTATATTTTTCCACTTAAAATACATATTTACATCTTTCAGGTATAGGTTTAAACTTATTAACAAGTTATGGCAGGTTTTCCTAAAATATTTTTTTAAAAAAATTCTACACATATTGCGTTTGGTAACTTATTATAGTTGCACATTAGAGAAAATGAGCTTTTATAATATATTCGGATAATTGATATTTTGAACTTGGTCTTGAAGAAGAAACAAAGTTATAACTGATGTCAGTTATTGAAACATGTTGGAGAGGAAGAAAAAACCACAATTAGAGTAAATATAACAAACTTCATTTGAAAAAAAAGTTTGCAACGACTTCAAACATATCAACAACTTAGTTACTTAGTCATCAAAATTGATCAGGCTATGAATTCTCTTTTTAGAATATGGCATTTGCAATCACGATGAGAACTCATTTGTAAAAGAAACTTCCTCGTCTAACCATGATAGAGGCACTTTATGTGGAACGTTTATCAGAAAAACTATTACGCAAGTTCGATTTTTGGCATTTTTAATCACGATAGCAGGTCTTAAACAGTTAAGAAAAGCGTCAATTAGATGATGGGCATTCCCATGGGCATTCTTCCTTGAGACATATACATGTTGTGGTAGGCACTCACTTGTGAAGGCATGGTGGTGAATGGCAAGAACTCTGTCGGGGGCATGCCGTACATGGTGGGCATGTTGTACATGGGCGGCTGCGAGGGGCTGTTCCTGCTCTCCTGGGGCTCCTGCTTGACGGATGACCCCATAGTGTGGCTGGGCGACACCGAGGGCGCAGAGGAGGGCGGCGTGGGCAAGGGGCTGCTGTAGTAGTTCATGGCCCCGTGGTGCATGGGGTTGGGTGCAGACATGCCCATGAAGTTCATGGTGTGCTTCGGGGGAGACGGTTGGCTGGGCTCGGGGGTCGTGGCGTGCTGCTGATGCATGGCCGGACTGTTGCCGTCATCGCTGCGACTCGAGGACGGATCCTGCGGCTGTTGTTGTTGCGTCTGGTGGTGCGGCGACATCTGGAAGTTATTGCTGCCGGACGAGGACGGGTAGAACTTGTAGGCTAAGTACCTCGCGTTGGCCGCCTGGTCGACGGCGGACTGCAGGGGCTGGGTATGAAACTCGGACGCGGTGGCGGGCGAGTCTTCTCTCGGGACGGGCGGCGAGTAGCTGCTGGCCGCGGCGTACGGCGAGAAGTGCATCCCGTAGTGGTTGAGGCTGTTGATGGTGGACCTGGCCGCCTCGGCGTCGTACGCCTGCGAGGCCATGAAAGCCCTCGGGTCGATGGGGGCCGGGTAGTAGGACATCCCGTACGGCATGACGGGCTCGCTGGGCTTGACGGCCGGCTTGGGCTTGCGCCGGGGCCGGTACTTGTAGTCGGGATGCAGGCGCATGTGCTCCTGCCGCAGCCGCTTGGCCTCGTCGATGAAGGGCCGCTTCTCGTTTTCGTCCAGCTGCTTCCACTCGACCCCGAGCCGCTTGCTGATCTCGGAGTTGTGCATCTTGGGGTGGTCGAGCGCGATCTTGCGACGTTGAGCCCGGGACCACACCATGAAGGCGTTCATGGGGCGGCGGATCCTCTGCTGGGGCGGCGTGCGGTTGCCGGGGCCGCCGTTTGCCGAGGGGCTTTCCATGGCCATGTTCATCATGTTGTTGGCGGGGGGAACCTGCATCATCGGGTTGCATTGCTGCATCATTTTGGCGTACTGTTCAGCATTCATAGTGAGTGTTCATAAGTAAAAACAAAGTTCCAAATATAAACAATTGATCGTCAAGCTTTAAAAACCACAGTTCCAAATATAAACACTTGATCGTCAGGCTTTAAAAACAAACGAGGGTGATGAAACTCAAAGCAAAACGAAAATCATAACTAACAAAGACGAGAGCAGCAGCGAAAATGAAATATTTTTCACGTGTTCCGAGTAAACTCTTCCCGCGAAATCCCGCCTTGCGAGTCACGTGGGGAGAAAAAGGCGGAGCTCGATTAAGTTGCTATCCAATTGGATTCGGATAGGGGAACTTTTCTGAGCGGGGAATATTTGTCAGAAGCAGGGTTGCTATGTTTGGCTATTTTGCCGTTGTGGCTATGTATAGATTCGCTTAATTTTTTGTGTTGTTTAACAGTCTAATTTGTAAAAAAAAATTTAATGTTGCGTTATCGAAAACTATATTTTTTGATTTTGCTTTGAAAATCTAACACAATATAATTTTTTTTTATAATAACGTCCAGAAAAATTAAACATTAAGAAAAGAAAAATCGATTTTAAAACTCATTAACGCCCCATTTGTGAATAAATACCATTAACAATTAACATAAATAACATCACCAAATAAAAACGTTAACTTTAAGTTCTTAAAATTCATTTTTCGAGTAACTTAATTTATCCTACATAAATAGTTCAGTACTATGGTCGTCATTTGTCTTATATTCTGTTTACTTAGATAAACTTAAGCTGAAAGCTTATTTTCACATGAATTACTTCTCCTAATTAAAAAAAAAGTTGGATTTAAAATTAGGGAATACATCATCCGGTTATATAATTATCAAGTTTTTATAGTTTTAATTGCCCTCAAAATATTCTTAAGAGTGCGAAACTATTTTTAAACTTTATCAATTAATTACAAAATATACAGATACTATTATCCTTCCAAATGTGTTTTATTCTGCTGTTATGACGATATTCATATGTACCTGGGAAAAAAATGTGGTCATGATAAAGCAATACTTTCGCAGAAGTCGCGCAATTTCAAACGTAATGCATTTCTTCTCTCTATATGGGACTGACCATAAGATCCTTGCTTTAGGCACGATTAATGAATTAAAATAGTTTTTTTTTTGCTTACTTTCTTCTTTTTAGTTCCAAATAATTTATATTTAAAAAAAAAGAAAGTAGGTATTCACATTGTGGAAAGTTCTCTGCCTATCTATCTGTATATTATAAGAAATTTTTATACTTTTTTTCTGTCTTTCCGTAGTATAAAAACTTTAGTGAGTATAAAGTTACAGAAAAGTAGGCTATTCTGTAGTTCATTCAGAACTTTTTTTTGCGCTGAATTATGAGGACACTTTTTTTGCAATTTATTTTTTGCACAATTTTATAACGTTTTAATAGTTAAATTTTTCAAATGAAGAGTGATTTAGAAAAAAAGTTTTTTTACAAACGATTACTATCACTTTTCAATTATCACTTTAAAATTGAAATTTTCTACATTTATTAATTTTTCACTTAAATCAACATAAATAATAGCAACTAATCTTTTGTTAATCGCATTAAATAAACAAATTTTCTTTAGCCTTTTCAAACAAGGCTTAAATCACAACATAAAAATTAAATCTCCTCCAACGGAATTTTTGGTTCATTAAAACTTTTAAACAGCCAACCCATGCCAACCTTGGCTACTTTTCGAAGTTCACATCTGGTAACCCTGCTGAAGAAGGGGAACGAGTATCCTTCCCTATCCGCCATTGATATATTTTTTCAGAAAATAAAGATAAATTTTGTGAAAGAAAACGTTTTACAACCATATTTGCCTTTTGTTGTTGGTGTTTTACTATGTATAGCCAAACAGTAAACTGTTCATATGATTTACTTTAACAATTTATTGGTAAAATTATTAAGTTTGTAAAATTGACTATAGATGGTTAATAGAATTTTAAATCTTTTTTAATTACACCTGCAATTGTAAAACACGAATTATTAAACACGAAGTATCAAATGACAATTTTTTTGCTTTACCTTGGAAACAGGGTTCTTAAAATTAAAATAGTACCCGGGCCTACCGGTTACATTGACCAAAAGTATTGGCATTAAGAAAAAAATCTATGTAACTGGATACAATCAATTAAAATTTCGGTGGAAATATGCGAGGTTTGTTTTATACTGTAAACATATTTCAGTGTCAACTACATAAGCATTTAACATATATCAAGATTTGTTAATCATGGTCATCTAAAAATATAATATCATAACACTAACTGCAACAAAAGATAAAACTATCAGGTGCATTTGGAAAGATGAATTGCGAGTTAACGTGTTTGAGATGTGAACCATGATGTTATCATATGACGCATGCGTAAATAAGAGAATATCTATAGGGACATAAATTTTCGGCACAAGATGTGTGAATTACTGTCCCTGATTTAAATCGTTTATTTTAAGATGCCTATATCTTAAAAAAGACCAAAAAAAATACAGGTACGCATAAATCATAATGTAGTAAAATTTATGATATAAGATGTTGGTTTGAGAGAAAAACTAAAGCACTCCCACGATAAATATATACTATATCTTTTAAAATCTTAATTTATAATTTCTCTTAAAACTCTAACTTTTAAAATAAGTTTAAGTCATAAATTCAAAGAAAACTGAAGGATTTTTATATCAGTAAATGTAAAACGCTAAAAGTGATATTTACTCATGTATATCAAAGCCTATGTAAAGGCTTATGGAGGTTACCTATGGTAATTACATGTAAGTAATTCCATGTAGTGTAAGTCACAATTTAAGAGGAAATTAAAAGCTTTTGAAATTAGAAAAATAAATCAAATTAAATAAAGAACGTTACATTATTTAGTTTTAATAGGTGTGGATCCACTATTTTTTTTTCATTTGATGTTAAAAGTGATAATCACTTTTTACACATGTGACGTACACTACAGAAAGGATAATTTTGCATGGAATGAGCCCTATACAGTATACATATTAGAAATTTTAAGGATCATTCCTTTTCTACACATATAACATTTTTTGCGTTTTAAAAGCATTGATGATCTCTCCCCCCCCTTCCCCCTCCTATACCTATGGTAATTCCATGTAGTGTAGGTCACAATTTAAGAGGAGATTAAAAGCTTTTGAAATTTGAAAAATAAATCAAATTAAATAAAGAACGTTACATTATTTAGTTTTAATAAGTGTGGATCAGCCATTCCACTATTTTTTTATTTTTGATGTTAAAAGTGATAATCACTTTTTACACATGTGACGTACACTACAGAAAGGATAATTTTGCATTGAATGAGCCCGATACAGTATACATATTAGAAATTTTAAGGATCATTCCTTTTCTACGCATATAACTTTTTTTTGCGTTTTAAAAGCATTGATGATCCCCCCCCCTCCCCCCCCAAAAAAAGAAAAAAGCTATAGACTTCAAATCTATTTGATGCACGAGTTCAGAATATATCTGCAATTCCAGGTTTTAGGTTTTTAGTGAAGTTGAAGTTAGCTTGTATCAATATAAATTACCTTTAAATGTGTATTGCTTTATTGAGTATTGTAGCTTTACACTCATCTAGATATTTTTAAGCTAAAAGCTTAATTTGGAATTTCTATATTTCGCCCACTGTAATTCTGCATAACAAAAGCCGAAAAACAAACCCGAAAAGGGAGAACATACTCCACTAAAAAATGATGCGTCTATAGCGATTTTTGCGACCTCAACACAATCCGGACATTGTGTCCCTTCACAAAAGGGGCATGAGAAAAACTGTAACAAGGCTGTTGTGTGAGATTACCCCGCCGCCATTGAAGCAGCTGAAAAGCGAAAGAAAAGATGGAGGAACTCTACTCGGAAAAAATGAAAGTTCTCATGCTTTTTATTTTGCTACCTTTTGTGTGCACCTTCTTTTGTGACAAAAGATTATGGAAAAAAAAGTATAGAAGCAGTCGGATTTATTTTGTCATGCTCCTTGTCCTGCGACAAGAGAAAAATTGGGAGCGGAAACTTTGACAACGAGAGTCTTTTTAGGCATCATTTGTTATTATTCCGGGAGATGTTGGTTAGTGTTTCTGGGATGCGTTCGAATGCAGCACAATGCCTAATTTAGGAAGCACCAGGGCAGATGATAAAAAGAAAATTTTTCAAACAACATTTTTTTTCACTTCAGCATTTCAAACATTTAAAAATAATTAAAAATGTTTTATAGATTAAGTTTCCAGATACTCTTGAATTAGAAAATTCCAGAGTTTATAGATACTCTTCTCTTTCCTAAATCAAAAGCTTATAGATACTCTTGAATTAGGAAAAATTAACTTATATCCGAACATGCAGAAAGCTCGATAGTATACAATTTAAATTAGATTGATAGCTGTTAAATTCTTTTTTCTTGAATTAAAGTACGGGTTTGCTTAATTTTGTTTATTAGAGTATCAAAAAACATCGTTGGTTTCAAACTATAATAGGAAGCAAATCTATATTAAACGGTATATGTGTGACGTTTTTCTAAGTTATAAAACGTATATCCTATATATGTTTTTAACTGTCAATATTTCCGTGATTACCTTTATCAACTTACTTTTTAAATATGCATGAGTGTTTATACTTATACAACTTTACACCAAAACATCACGTAACATTCAAAACCCACTTTACTGAATTTCGCAATATCCTTCATTTTGACCCCATCAATTTTTAATCAAGAAAAATCCTGTGTAAAATGGAAAATCCATAATAAAATATTTCTGGGTCACAGTGTCTCTTTTAAACACAAAATAGTTCCATAAAACGTTTCACACAAGACAGTGCTTTTGCGAGAAGATCCCTTATCACCCCCCCCCCCCTAAAAACAAGTCAACCCTTTCACGTTCTAAGGTGTGGCCGTTTGTGTTCTAAGTAAAGGAGAGGTGGGCCATTGTTTGTCGAGTTGGGAGTCCTCCAGGTAAAACCGGGTTTCCAGGTAAATGTTGCTTCTGTTTTGACAGAGAGTAATGGTTGTTTGGGATCAAAAGGTATCTTCGTGGCCTGGGAACTAAGGTGACAAGGAGATAACAGAAGTCGGCTAAAGGTAATTTTGGGTGGCAATCTTACCTGTTGATTTTAGGGTACATACTGTAAAAGGTGTGATTTGGACTTTTCTTTTGTGATTGTTAAGAGAGATGAGAGATATCATTGTGGGACTTAACTGGTTATAGTTATGGACATTATTGAGGCTATAATATGTTATGGAAGTTGTCAAATATTACTTATGGGAAGATGTTTTATTTAGAGCTATTCAATAATATTTCAATTGTGGTAGTAATTTTCTTAATTGAAAAATTTGGACCACCCATGTATTTCGCCAGTACTTTACTTCCGTTTATATAAATGTTTGATACTGACACTCATGTGTGTTAGCATTGACAGTTAGGACTTTTCTTAGGCCTTTTGAAATGGGCCACTGATTCAAAAAAAAATTTGAATAACCTATTTTTAAAAATTTAAATTACATTTTAGTTATTTCAAAACTCTATTGAACATTTTAAAATATAAATTAAAACCTGTCACAAAACACATGCTTTGATTGATATGTAACCGATAGTTAAGAAGCCGGAATGTGAGGATGGTGCACATTAAATTTTGTCTTGATCCCGAATTCTAAAAAATCGTTAATAGAACCCATAGAGAAAAATAGTATAAATTTTTGAAACATACTTTAACGTGAATTGGAGAATAAATATTGCGTCTCAAGTAAAAAGTTATGTAGCTGACAAAACAAACTTTTGGCGAATAACTATCTTGATTTTTTTTTTGTAAATGCGTCTGTTTTCCTCGTAACGCGGGATGTAATTTCAATTGGCTACAGTCATTGAAATATTTCAGAATTAGCACAGTGTATTAGTGGTTAGTTATCTGATGAAGCATTCGTGCATTGAATACAAGAACTGCATTGTAGGGAAACACAAAGCCCTTGAACCATTTTCTTTCCAAGAACACAGTACTTGGGTAAAAATCAAAAAAGCGATACCAAAAAAATTATCCTCAGGCTAACTAGTACAAAAGACGAATAGACTATTTTACTAGGAAAAAGGATCTCCAGAAACACAGGCAGACACCATAATAGTAGACACTATCTTGTGGTTTGAAAAAAATGTATCTGTCCCTTGGATGATTCTAAATAAACTAAGCATTAAAAACCCCTACAAATTTGGCATATGGAGATATAAAATATAAGTCTTTCTAAATCGAATCTTTTTCTAAACACACAACCATTTTTTTTTAAACTCTAAGATAATATTCAACCGTGTGAATAAAAATATAAAACTCATTTCCAATGCTTATGTCAGTTGCAGTTGTGTCCATCTAACCCAGACACCATGCCCAGTGGAGATCTACAATCCCCCACCGAGCAACCACTTTTCCTGGTGCCAAGAAAAAGTCATTAGGCAGGACCACACACCCAGAAAGACGTCGTAAAGTGACATTTCTCTGAAAAAAAGCCTCTGTCCAAAGGCCCAGCAGCAAGAGAAAGACCTTCCAATAGCCCATAGAGGCGGTGTCGCGTGCGGTCTGTACAGAGAGATAAGATGGCTTCTGTTTCTGACAGTTATACAAGCCATTCATCAAGCTATCCCCTCTGGTAGAAGCATTGTGGCTCCTTGCTTTGGCTGACCCTTCCTTTTCAACGGCTCTTGATTTTTATCAGGTGTTGCTTGCTTCTGCAATTACGCGAATCAATTGGTGAGAGATAGGGGAGGAAATATAGGAAATTAGTTGGTAAATGTTTGTGTATTAAAAATTCGTTTCCTTTCACTATCACTTTGAAGTAATATAGATTTTATTTATTATTATGTCAGCAATGCTTGTTCAGAAACACTTGTTTTTGGAATAAAAGGAAATCAATGAAGGAGTTATTTGGGAATGTAAGTGTTGGAAACTAATTGTTAATATTTACATATTAAAAATGACACACATTTTTGCTTTATTACTTAGCACTATTGTAGATGTCATATTTTACCTATGACATTGCTTATAGTGCTAGAAGTGTAGGTTGACACGGTATGACGCAACTCCCCACTTTTCTCAAGTAAATGGTATCTATCGCCCCCTTCTAATCCCACTAAAATCAGTCCCTCAATTATTTTGGTTTATCTAGTTGTTTAACTTTTCACGCACAAGAAAAACATAGATCATTTTAACCTTTTTAAATTATGGTTGTTCACCTTTAGCCGAACTATTAGTTAAAGCTCATTGTGTAACAGGTCTAATTAATGTAAACTAATCCAACTGTCACTTTACATAAATTGATGTTTATAATATTTATTAAAGTGTGCACTTGAGACCAAATTGTGGCATCCCCACCAAATTTTTTTCATCCACTTCCAAGTCTGATGCAATGTTATGTAAGAAAACGCGTTTCATTCGCTCCTGCAATTAAGAAAATCTGTTATGGACAGATAATAAATGTTTCGTGTGGAATCAATCGCCGAAGTTAATAAATTAAAAAAAATGTTCGTCATTGCACTGTAAAAGTGTGTTTTATAAAATCATATTTTTAATAAGGTGGAAGGTATAGCTATAGTCTCTAAACTCTAACTTATCTGCATAAGATATTATGCAGAACCCCTATTCAAACCCATACAATTTTTAAACTTTTACTTGCATTACTGTTTCTTTTTTGTAGTTAGAGCGGTTAAAACAGCTGAGAGCTTAAAGGTCAAAGTCGGAACATAAACGTTCGCGGGGTGACAAAAAAAGTTATTCGACTGGTGGAATACTTTTTGAAAATTCAATGGTTTTTTTTATAGAAGAGAGGGAATCTCGGAGCTTTTGTGACGAGAAGAATGAATCAAAAGATGTAGACTGGGCTCGGATTACCTCATGTGAAAAGCCTCACATAAAAAAAATCTCAATCCCTCTTAGCAAATACAACAATCTCCGCAATACTGTTTACATAGTGGAGCACCCTAGATTCCCAAACTCATCTGATGTAACTTTGACAATTTAACTAACACGATTATAAACTTAGTTATTTTAAACTGTCTTAAAACTTCTACAGCTGTAGACTATCATCCAGATCGACTGCAGTTTGGTGCAAATACTCCAATAAAATGCTTGTTGTTCTTCGTTAAAATCTGCTTATAATATAAGTAAAGTGTTCCCAATATATAATCGAGTAATACCGAATCAAAATTATTTCGCAATGAACGCTTTGAGCCAATTACTTATTTATATATTTTTCTCTCTTTTTTGTAAGTTCTTTTCATTGCCAAATAAAGAAAAACTTTGAATAAAATATTGATTTTGCTATAGATATACAGACACTAAAAAAAAGTCGATAAAAATATAGTGTAGTAATTCTGTACATACCTGCCATGACCTTGGTCAGTGTTCTTCTTTTCAACCAATCGAGAATTCAAATAAGGTAATAGCTGAGGCACATGTGCTTGAAAATGACAGCACATCTTGTAAGAGTTAGAATACAGCCCACGTGCTGACTTATCAGATGTTTTTTACAGTCTATAATTATAAGAAACTTCAGCTTTTTTGATACAGATTGAAATGTAAAATACAAATACAGATTTTTTTTTCTGTTGAGTTAATATATATATTTTTTTGAATATGAACATTTAGATTTAATGCATAACGATAGTTTGCTTCAACAATTTCTTATCAAAATACTACTTATATTTTGACAATTGGCGATTATTTGTTCCACAACACGCGGTACCTATTGACAAGCAAGGGACAGATTTTGGAACAATTTATTAAATAAACTACTTGTAGTATCAAGGCAAGATTTTTTCATTAAATAAGATCAAAACAATATTTTCACTCATAATTTTAAATAATAAAAACAAATCATTCCCATGAAAAGCCATTCAACGTGACGCAATTTATATTCGTCATCAAAATGCTCTTACTATTATTTACTAAAGTAATGAAAACAATTTTATTTCAACTGACGCGTCTGTGACTGTGTATCAGTCATCTTCAGTTAGATTTCTGTAAAACACTTTTCTCTACAGTATAACTCACCACGTAGCGAAAACACTACACAGCTTTGCGCAGTCATCGTCAGAGAGGTTTCTGTAAAACGGTTTTCATTACGCTAATACTCAAAGCACAGCGAAAACAATATAGGAAATGGGTAGAATCATTGGAATAGTTTTGTGTAATTTTATTTATTATTGTATCGATAACTTTTAAGAAAAATGATACCATATATTATTTAGTGTCAACACTATTAGATTACTTATGCATATATTTATAGCTTTTTGTGGTTAATATAATGATAAAAATAGAGCTGATATTCTGAAGGTTCCTACATGGTTCGACAACTTCGTTTTAGGCGGATCGAAAAATTGGTTTTGTGCTGCTAAGAAATATTTTTATTCATCATAATTAAAATATATTTATAACTAAAATAATATTTATTATTGATTATAACTAAAATAATATTTTTGTTTTAATAATTATAGCTATAACATGAAATTTCTTATAATTAAAATATTTTTATAATTCATTATAATAAATTAAGATACATTCATCGGAATTATGTTAATCTAATGCAAAATAATTTCCTTGGGATTCAGTTCTCTAGTTACATTTCTTGACTAATGGCGAACTTTCAAACCATCGAATAAATAAGAAATTCTAACATATAAAATAATGGGAAAAAAGAAATTCTTCTGAAAATATTGTCTCCATATTTAACAGTTTAAATTATTGAGATAGTACAAGGCTTTGTGTGGTGTTGGCTTTATAAGCCAATATGATATCACCCCCTGATCCATCCAAGTAAATCCCTGGTCCATCCAAGGCAAATATTTTTAGCCTCCCTTCTGTGGTATTCCACTTTCATAAAACTCTTTTTTAAAGAAACTTTACTAACCCTAAAGGACTAAATAGGAGTAAAGGGGCGGCACACTCTTCTGCAGTGATCCCTTCTTTCACAGCTATGAGAATGCTTTTTCACAAATCGGGGACATTGAATCGACACCATGTCCCACAAGAGGACTGGCTTTATCCATGATGCACGTCGCTAAATAAGAACAGTTGCTATCTGTGCCTGCGTTTTTTAAGAACTTTGTTTTAGAGTTTTTAGTCATAGATAACACATTTTTGGTTTACAAAAAAGTATTTAAGTTTTTCATTTTTTAACTTTTCTCTGGCGTTTCCGTTTTGTTTAGCATAAAATTTTGAAACAACTAAAATTTTGATACATTCAAAGCAATGTTCAATGATTGGGAAACTTTGGCAATTGGCCAAAGCTTTACTCTGTAATAACTCATCACTTATGTATTTGGAAAGGGATCTTCTTTTTAATCAGTAGTCAAATTGCTTCACTGTAAAACCTTAGTGGAACTTTACTAGGATTTTTTGGTGTAAGGTTTCACTAACATTGAATAAAGTTACTAAACTCCAATATAAAAGGAACGTTTTACAAAACGCCGTGTACCGTAAAAATACGAAATTAGAGAGAATCGTATATGGACAGGTTATAGGAGGATTTTTGTTTTGTGAAAAATTGTCCAAATCTCAGCTTTTTTCCTATAGGAATAGTATATATAATACTGAAAAAACCATCATGATTTTATGAATTTATTATTATTTAACCTAATTTACGGAATTCCTATATTTCATATCATAAAACACAATGAAACACCAACATTTATAACTCAACTGAAATTTTAAAAACGGTAAAAGTATGCATGGTTACAAGGTGATTCGGAACTTACAACGAGTCCCATCATAAATACTCTTAAAATATTATACATAAAATAACAGTAAGACCAAATCAGCAAGAGGTGTTTACCAATAGAAAAAGCTAAGTTTTTTTTCCGTATTTTTATAAGTGTCTTAAACTCGCATATTCTTAGGTTCCTGAACAGGTCAACGGAATCATGTCTATCTTTTCTTCAACATAAGCCAAGCAGGGGAACAAACCGAACCGTTGCAGAATGCGGGGAGAAGCTTTTCATTCCATTCAAGAAGGGGGTGGCGACTGTCAGTTGTGTCACAAATTCACTATGAAAGGCAGCTTTCGAAACCCCAACACCTAATAAACTTGGGGTATTGGGGTGATTGTAACTTCTGTAACGTATAGCTTATGTTGCCGGATAGAGCGTGTGTGGGAGGGCAGTTTAGTTGGAGATGATTAACTCGACAATTTGCAACGTTTGGATGATAACAGTCGCTCTTTGCCGGTTATGTGGCATTGTCATAAATTTTGTGCGATTAAATAATTTTGAAGAGTAAATATATGCAATAAATAATTTAGGGGATTTTTTTTATTCAATGTTTTAAAGAAGTAATGAATATTTTCCTTTAAACGTTTGAGAAATAAGTAATGATTTTTAAGAAATAAATTTTGTAAATGATTTAAGAGCAAATATATATGCTCATAAATCCAAAATGGAATTTCAATTACAGTTAAAAAGTTTCCACAAATATCTTGTTCTTATGTATATGTTAAAAAAATATTTAATTACTCCTTGACACTTGATGTCTTTTGCCATTTTGATATTTCCAATGAAATTTTTTTTTTAAATTGTAGGTATAATAATTTAACGTTATTCTGGCATGTGCATGCATAATGTATTTATAATGAAGTTTGAAGAAAAAATTAATAAATGACTTCCAACATCAGATACATTTAATTAGTCATTCAATTATCATGTTTGGCCGCAAAATGAAAGAGTTCTATACATACTGATAAAAGACATAACTTTCGGAACTATTTAACTATTTTACTAATTAACTGTTGGTTCGAGACACGCTTTTACAATGGAGTTTCGTAGCAGTTTGTCATTAAAGAGCTTCTGGTCCTAGTCTAGTTTGTCCCCGTGTAGCAAAAGAAAAAAAATTGGGGAATGTAGCATTCTTTAATAAACATAATATTTCTTTTTTTATGATTATTATACAATTTTTTACTTTGACTAGTTTTACAGCAACAAAAAGCACTGTCGATTTCTTGAAGCAGTATCAATCGAAAGGCGTAGTTACAGAACTTTTTTTTTTGGAAATCGTTTCGTTTAAAAATGGACCTGAGAATTTTACGACACCTCCGTCCAAAGAACACATTAAAAGTTTAACAACGAGCATCGTTCCTAAGTCATTGTTTGCGTGGATTGATTTATTGAAATTTTGAAACATTATTCAATGCTAGGAGAAAACATCTTCCCCTGTAAATATATTTTATTACATTCCCTTGTTGTGGCACTCAAACAAAAACACCACAGATGTGTGCCAACCAAAGGGGGTAACAAGATAGATCCCCGCAACACCAACTGACCCCCCAATATATTTCACTTTCCCTCCTCCACATTCATTGTCTAGCCCCCCTCTGAAAAATAATAATTCAAAACTGACCAACAGAACGGTCATAAAAGCCACATTTTTTACGACACCTCTGAAATACTCCCACTCTCGGATATAGTACGTCCATGCCTTTTAATACCCATTGAAGGAAGGGGGTTCTCCTCAATAATAAACCGACAGGAAACAGGGCAACAATGCATTTCTGCAGCAGGGACATTTCTTGACCCCCTTGAACGGTTCAGTGGAGCATGTTGCTCAGGAATAAACGGCAAAAAATAAAACATAAATGTAAGGCGGTGTTTCCCCCTTTTTGCATCCACGTGCATTTCTGGCTCGCCCCCTGAGTCCATTAAAGGTCTTTGGGAAAGAAGTTCGGTCCTGCCAGCCAGCGTGGCTCCCGCGCAAAAGCAAACTCCCCCGTAGACGCATCAGGTAGCGGGGCCATGCAAAATTATCAAGTGCGGCTCGTAAACAAGGTGGAATGTGGCTAAGATATTAATTCCTTATTCCTACAATCATAATCATGTAAGCTCCATTGCTTGAAGAAATAAAGTTATTCATTTAAACGATTCGAGCAGATACTATATGTATGGTTTTCTTTATTACTTGCAAGATTTACTATTACGAACTCAGCCCAGGTGAAATATTTTTCATTAAAAATCAATACATTCAGGGAAATAAATATAATTGGTTTTTGATATTTTAAAGGAGTTTCATTACATTACATTTGATCAAATCCATCAAGATAAATTCTATTTAGTTCAGGAGTTTCTAGTTCTCAGAAAAAATTAAATTAATTTTTCTGAACTGTAAAAACCATGAGCATAATGCTGCTCTTCGTACTCATAAACAGATTCAACTCAAATAATTTTACTATCTTGTATATCATTTCCTATGTAAGTTAATGATAGAAATATTAGCTTGTAAATTGTTTAAACCCCAACTGTTTTACTTATGCCGATAACATTATAAATAACATGAATTGTGTTATTATTTTAATTTATGGGCGCATAATGATATACCTACTATTCAAATGAAAAAACACTTAATGTTTCTTTCGCTGAACCATTGTAAGTACAAAGGTATATTTACCATCTTGTATATCACTTCCTATGTAACTTACTGATAGAAATATTAGCTTATAACTTGTTTAAAACCCAACTGTTTTATTTATGTCACTAACATTATAAATGACCTCAATTTTGTTATTGTTTTCCTTTTAGAGCATAGGAGTTTCATTACATTATATTTGATAAAATCCTTCAAAATAAGTTCGATTAATTCAGGAGTTTTCAGAAAAATTAAATAAATTTTTATGAGGTCTAAAAACCATGAGCATAAAGCTGCTCTTCGTAATCATTGACGGATTCAACTCAACAATGATAAACCTACTATTCAAATTAAATAACACTCAATGTTTCTTTTGCCGAACCTTTGTAAATATAGAAGTATTCAGTATAAGTGTTACTAAACACCAAAACCCATCCGTGTTCCGTATCATGCAAACGAAACCCATCCAAAGCGGGACGAGGGAAGAATGGCATATACGCACTTCAAACTTTTGTAGCAGACCCCTCAACCTTTGACCCTGTCTAAAAACCCGCGCATACCTCCGAGCTTCCCCCCAAAGCCACACCTGTGCTGCGGAATTTCCAGTTTCGGCTTAGCCTCCCCCAACTCCCCCCGGTGGGAACTTACCAAACGACAGTTCTACCTGGGCTTCTGTGACGATATGCCCCCCCCCCCTCCTCACCATATTTCACCCAGGGTCCCCCTCTATTGTGTTTGACATCCCCCCCCCCCCCCTTTTCCAACCCACTGCTCTTTGAGGTCCACAACCGTTGAATGGTTTGTTGGGACCTCCGCCTTTTGTTCGAGCTCTCTTTTGTCACCAGATTGAACCATATTTGGCTGTTTTTCGGCTTTGCTTCTGATCTTCTATGGGACATTGAGCAATTAATTAGTAGTACTTAAAACGTTTGGACATCAATTGAAACATGAAGTTCTTAAAAAACTAAAATTGCCTACTTTTCTGTTACTAAATACTTACTGAAATTCTAATCGGAAAACAACTAGGTTCATAACAGTAAATATCACCAACAATCGTTTCTACACTAGATTTACACACATTAGAAAAAAATAGCTAAACACAGCATCAAACTATAATTTAAACTTCTAAAAGCCAAATTCAACTATTTTCCTTAATATTCTTTCACAAATAACCTAATATTATTTATCGTCTGCTCGATTTATTTGTAGTTCGAAGAATAATTAAATAGTTATTAATAACAGAAATAATGAATCTACTCCAAACTGCATTAAGAAAATAAATGTAAATTAAAACTAAGCAGAATTGTATGCAAAAAATATGCCTTGCCGCTTTCTTGGTAAACAATTAATGAACAATCAAAGAATCACATTGTGCTACATTTTATGACGTTATTCCAAAAAATGATTCATGAAAAAATTATTTTGCTCCAAATATTTTTAAATGAAGTTTCTCATGCCATTGTTGATTTGGCAACAGTGATTTAAATGACTCAAAATTGAATTTCAATGCTAATTCAATGGGAAATTCGCAACTCAGATAGTAGATTTATGTCCGTCCGGACGTTCAGACAGGCGGACAAAAGTATGAATGTTGGGTCTCTGAGGTCATAGCTTTCTAACAAAAAAAGAATTTTTAAGATCCGAATGATAGAACCGATTTTGGAAGGGGGGTACGGACAGACGGACAAGACAGACAGACGGACATCGACCGCATGTCAATACCTACTTTTTCATTTTTTAAAATTCTTTCGAATTAAAAAAAAGAAAAGTAGGCTAAAAATATGTATAATAGTAGTAGTAACATAACATATCGTTCATTTTATGCAACATCGTTATAGTACACTGTTAAAAATTTGGTGCTAGGTTTCACCAAAAAAATGGTTCCTTGTAGCTGCAACGACTGAATGGTGAAATGTTTCACCATAATTTCGGTACTAGGTTGAACCATTTTTCACGTTTTGGTTTCACCATATTCTCGGTTTTTGGCTGAACCATTTTTCTGGTTTTTGGCTGAACCATTATTCTGGTTTTTGGCTGAACCATTTTTCTGGTTTTTGGCTGAATCATTATTCTGGTTTTTGGCTGAACCATTTTTCTGGTATTTGGCTGAACCATTTTTCTGGTTTTTGGCTGAACCACTTTTCTGGTTTTGGCTGAACCAATTTACTCGTTTTTGATTTTGCCATATTTATGGTTTTTGGTTTCACCATTTTCTGGGTGTTTAGTTTCACCATATTTTAGATTTTAAGGAGCCTCAGGTTTTAGGCTTTTCACGAGACTAAAGGATTGTAAAGCACTTTTTCAGACTTACTTTAACTTTTTTTAGTATCTTATATTCAAATTAGATTAAAATTAATTAGAAATAAAATCAAAAATTTTTAATTTATTTTTTGAAGATGTCCCTGCAACTTTCAGCACTCATCACGGTTTCCAAAAATGTATTCACTATTTAAACTTCGAGTGCATCTCTTGACAAATCGTGGTTTTCTAGTGCAAGTGTGCCATGTTTTTTTATTAGCCAAATAAAGATGCAGCATGCACCACGGCATGAGCCACACAACATGGATATACTGAAGGGGGGGGGGGGGGGGGGGGATACGTTTTAAAAGTTCAGGTATGAATTTTTTTTCCCATAAAACTGTTAAAAACGGGCAAACATTCAAGTTGGATAAACAGTGTGCGATATTGCAGGACAAAATTTAAACTGATATCGCAAAAGTAAGCAAAACTGACGTTTATGCCATCGCCATGTTAACTGAAGTTTAAGTAGTTTTTCCAAATAAGAACATAAAGAGGTCGAAAAACTTTTTAAAAAAAAACTATTCTTGTCAAGACTATGTAACAGAACATGTAATACAGTAACACTTGTAACACACTATGTAACAAGAATTAAAAGTAGTTAAAACAAATAAACACAGAAAACAAAAAACTTAACAAATAAACACAGGTGTACAGAAGAAAAGCAATGTAAAATGTTTAAATAAATTTAAGATTTAAATTAATTACGATGCGTATTTTATTCAGTATATTAAACGCAAGTTGCACATCAAATTAAAGACCACATTTATTTTCTCTAAAATAAGAAATGTCGACGGACTTTTTACTACTATGCGTTTTTGACATTTCTCTCTTTCTCGAATCGGTATAGCTGAAAACATATTGTTTTGGATGCGCATTCAAAAGAAAAGCTGCCGTTAATAGTTTTAACGTGATGGGGTAATATTGAGTGATGGGGTACTATTGAGTCCAAGCAGATTTCTCATATCTATAAAACTTACTCAAGAAACTAAATATATACCTTATTATATAATCGTGAATAAAAGATTATTATGCGAATCATGTTAGCATTAAACTCAACAGGCGTTTGTTGCGTTGAAAACGACGTTGTAACACCAACCATTGCAGAGAGTGAAAAAAAGAACCCAATGCAAAGATCGCCCACAATATTTTGTCACGGGGTAACAATACCATCCGGGATTTTAATTCGGCTGGCAAACCTTTCGATCCCCCAACTATTATTGTCCCACACTGTCGTATTTTCATGGGGGGGGGGGGGGGGGTGCAAAGTTCGTTTCAGTTTCTATCCCACCGAACCGAGCTTCTGTGTTGAGCACAGATTGGAGTAGAATGGCATGAATGGATCGGCCTCAATGGAGGCCTCTTGTTGTCGCACAATGCCAGTTTCTGGGATGGCATGAAAAAATATATAATAACACAATAAATAAAAATGACGGGAGGGTTCTTCCATCACAAACTCGCTGCTGGATCATCGAATCGTTGCTGATACTTTTTTTTTGGTGCGGATTTCAAACAGCGAAAATACCTTGTTGCTGTCTTTGGCTTGACAAAGTAGTAACTTTAAACACTGATTTTGAATTCAGTAGCACGCGCGGGATGGTGACAACGTAATTCAATAACGTATTTATTTAAGGCGTATATAAATTTAAGACTTAAGTTCCTTCTAATCAAATTTAAAGATCTAGCACACTTTAAAAAAAATTGGTCATTAGTTTAAAAAAATTCCTGAAGATGTAAAACATCCCGTGCAATATTTAGATCAGAATATACTGCTAAAGGCCGATTTCGAACACTACGAACCAGACTGAGATTTCAGTTTCAGGTTTCTCCTTACGGATATTGAATTAAAGCCTGAAAGGGTTTGATATATGAATATCAATTATCAATGAAGACTATTGTTGAGAGAATATTTATTTGTGACTACATAGTACATTCTCTGCACTTTGTAGTTCTGTTCTCTGCACTTACAAAATTTTGTGTATTAAAAGATTTTTTAATGCTGAAAACTGCTGTTGAAATATCAAACCCATTTATTATAAAATGCTAGTTAAAATTTTGTCAACTAGACCCAGCGATCTACTATAGTGGCTTTTCCAATTTGAACATTGGATTTTGGATTTTTTTAGTTTAGGGTGTGTGGGGGTGAACATGCAGTCCGTTAACTGCAATAAAAATTTAAAACTATAGTATGTACTAAGAACAAGATTTGAAAATGTAAATACGTGTTTAAAAGTCAAAAGGAATTGAATAAGTAACCAAAATGTTTGGCTCATATACTCAAATTACGTATCAACTTTCTACTAAATTAATTTATTATCATTTGCTCTTGCTCCATTTAACCTCCTTATATTCCGATAGCCCTCGTGTAGCTCTAGTGTGCCGATAATTCAACCTAACCCCCTCCAATGCCCCAATCTATTGTCGGTTAAAGATTTAAATTCTAAATCGCACATTTGAATGTGTTACATTTCTTAAATCCATCACCATGCTAAAACTATTTAGTGGGTTGTAATATTGAGGATTCAAATTACCTTATTTATCCTTAGTAAATTAAAGCTGACAAAATAGATTTTTTTAATGTTTTGGACAAGCACATTACCAACATATTTTAATAAAGAAACCAAGCTTAAAGCATAACATTTTCTAATAAATAAGTGACTACATTTCGTAATGTGCATTTATGCCAACAAATCATTCAAACTAGTTTCAACCAGGTTGAAGGGCTCTAGGTTGAAGCACTGAAAAACCTCCGAATCAGGTATAATAAATTTATAACACTAATAATCCAGCTTGTAAATTACGTGTATTAAAACCCCAGCCACAATACTGCTACCACCTAAATGACTGCAGACCACCCCATTTTGTAAAAGAGACTCAACAACCAGTTCAACTCCACTCTTCAACTTCAACAAGAGACTGAATTTGCCACCACTCTCCGTGTAAAGGCGGCCATTGTGTCTTGCCAATGCATCCGCCCTATTGAGGGGACTGAAAAGGCTTAGGGCCTTTGTGAAGGCCTTCTGTCCAAAGTTAGGCCCGCAAAGACGCGTCGTTAGGGTAAGGGCATGCATTGAAAAGTCTATGGGGGCACGTTTCGTTGCTGAAAAGAGCCCCGCTGTAGGCAGCGATTTGGGCATGTGCCACCTACTGCAATCGTGGGTCGATATGATTCTAACTGATTTAGAACAATTTTTTATTAGGTTGATTTATTAGTACATGAAGATATAATTTAAAATTCATAACTTTTCCACAAAGCAAGGGCAGTTTTTAAAAATTTGACACAAAAATATGGTGCACTGAAATAGTTGTTGCTGGCCGCTGGCTATTTAAATCAAATTCTTCATTGAATTCAATCAATACAAGTAGAAAAGAATAACTTTTTTCCTAAAACATCCAGACACCAAAGGATATATAAGAAAATGTATCTCGTATAGCTCATGTTTTATAATACCAATACCTACCAAGTACCAAAGTAAAAGATAAAGTAATTTTGACGAAATTGTCAGATAAGTCTTTGTCGAACCAGCTCAGAGCAATAGCATTGGTTCTGTAAGTACGCGAATATTGGTTCATAATGGCTGAAAAGGCGACATTGTGAGTTGAGGTTTAGCCTACTGAATAACTATGCACGCAGATAATTGAGTTACACGTACGAACGTTTTGTATAATTCTTTTACACTTGATATGTGCGTAAGGTCCTATAGAGATACCGCTATTGATAGTTCTACGTTGTCCATCTTACGTATTGATATTTGAACATCCGTATAGTAGCTTTTTATTTTGTGATAAACCCAGTTTAATTTTTTTTAATTTAAAGAAAACGATTATTTGAATGATCCCACACATTTTAACCTAATTTTCTTTCTTTTTTTTTAATTCGAAAGAATGTTAATTTTAAGAAAAAGTAGGTATTGACATGCTGACAATATCCGTCTGTCCGTATTCACCTTCCAAAATCGGTTCTATCCATCGGATCTTAAAAATTATTTTTTTAGTTAGAAAAATATGACCTCAGAAACCCATCTTTCATACTTTCGTCTGTCTGTACGTCCGGACGGACATCAGTCTACCTTCTGTTGACGAATTACCCATTGAATTGGCATTGAAATTTAATTTCAAGTCATTTAAATCGCTGTTGCCACATCAACAATGGGAGAAACTTTATTTATTTGAAAATAATATTTGAAGCAAAATTTATTTTTATCTTAAATCTCTTTCGAATGACGTTATAAATTCTAGCACAATGTGTTTATTTGATTGTCCATTATTTGTTTACTCAAAAAGCTGCAAGGCATATTTTTTGCATCAAATTCTGGTTAGTTTTAATTTACATTTCTTATTTTTTTAGTGCAGTTTGAAGTAGTTTCATGTTTTTTGTTATTAATAAATATTTATTCTTCGAACTGCAAGTAAATTAAGCAAACGATAAATAATTACAAACACAAACCTCTTGTTTTCGTATAAGATTTTCAGCAAGTATTTAAGTAACAGGTAATTAGAATATTTGAGTTCTTTTAGAACTTCTTGTTTAACCTCTAATCTTACTATGCTATATAATATTTTTTTTATATCATAAGGTCTTCATAAAGGTGAGACAAAATGAAGAAGTATTCTCGCTAAAACTATTCCAATCATTCACACTTTATAAAATGTAAGGGCCATATTTTTGGGACCGGGTATCTTAAAAACAATATTTAGTTTTTATAAAGTAAAATTTTTACTTGTTTGTAAATTTAAGTATTTTTATTAGCAACATTTATAAATATATTTTATCAAAGACAAATTTGGGTTCCAAAAATTATGGGATTAAGTTACGGCGATCTAAACAACAACACAGCTTTGCTCAAAAGCTTTTGCAATATGTATTTTAAAACGTTTTGGAATGCAGGAAATAGACTTTTAAACTATTTATAAATCTGAAATATATAATATGCAGATAAAAATTATAATGTTTTTTTCAAAGAAGCATTTTATTAAATACCTGCTCAAACTTGTGTATTTATATATTTGTGTATCAATTCCTTCATGGTAAGAAAGCACTTGACAAAGGGTAAACAATAAAAAAATATATATAAATGTCCCCAAGTTCCTTTACGGATTCAGCAAATCCTGCATCGCCCTGCAGTCTTGAATGGCGGATTACAATAGCCTTTATTCCCTTCCATGGGGCTTATGGAATAGTGTAAAAATATGGCCCTGGTCTCGCATTGTGCCGCTTGAATGTGGAGTGCAGCTGCCATAGAAAACGGGGGCTTTCTTCCTCAAGTATGCGAAAGACTGCCAATGTTTACAAGATTCGAAATTTTGGTTATCAAAAGAGAGAGATGGATGTGAGTATGGAAAACTGAAAAAAAAATGTTTAATAGAAAGTCTGGCGTTCGAAAAGTTGACAACGAAGTACAATACGATGCGACTGATACTTAACTATACCTTCCATGACGATCAAAAGAGCAACTGATGCGGTGAGCCTTATTATTGTTGCTCACAATGGCAGCGTTAAATAGCTTTTTAAAAGATCAAAAGTATTCACCATTGTGAATGTTTTTTATGTGGCCTTTTTATAACACCCTGAAAGGCTTTTTGTGTGGTTTTGTGAAAGGTGTGATGATAATGCTTCATAATTGTAGAGCAATTTCTTTCGATGGTTTTCAAATTGTATATTTTATCAAGTTTACGTAAGTGTGCCCATTAAAAATATTTATGTCCTTTCACCTATGAATTAATATTTGAACAACAAATTATACTACTTTATATCATTTATACTTTATAGTCGACCAATTGCCTATCAAAATGTCGAAAATATAAATACCAATATAGTATCTTCGATACTCTAGATACAAATTCTAGTTTAGATGAGATCTACTATTTTACCCAGTAAATGCAAACATTATAATTTGAAAAATATATTAATGCTGACAGTGACAATTTACACAAAAAGATGGTAAAAAAAGAAATATTGTATTTAACAATATACAAAATATTCTTTCGACCATACAAAATTACAAATAAAATCCAGAAATTTCATAGATGTGTCTGTGGGTGTAACCTTATGTGGGTAATTTTATTCAAGTTACTCGGTATTATATGCTTTGAAAGCTTCTAAGTAAAATTAAATTACTGAAATATCGCCATCCTTTTTTTTAAACCCTTGATCTTACCTAACTGAATTTTATTGTACGTATTGTTTTTATACTAATTGGTTTGCAACGATACTTTTGCGTGAAAATTATAATAGTGCCAAAAGACGTGATTTAAAAATATAAATACTTCTATTTATGTACACTTCATTTCATTTGAATAATTTTAATAAACTACCAGTCATTTCTTGATGCAATAATAATTAGGAAAAAAAATTCCTGAGTACATTCCGGCGTGATACCATGCAAATTTATTAAATATCTAATACATTCTAATACAGCCAGAAATGTATTAAAAAAGTGCTTATATAGGATAAAGTTGCTATCCCCAAATTATTCTGTTGCTCTATTCGGCAATCTATATACATAAAAGGCAACTTCCGTTTGTTTGTATAAGACACGAGATCTAAAGAACCACGCAACTGATCGTCACGAAATTTGGCACAAAAATTCATCTCATCTCCGGAACGAACATAGGCTAAGAATTTTCGAATCAGACCAGTCCTTCTATCGTTTTCGAACGTTTTTATGTTTCCCATTCAATGCATTGAAGGCCTTAGAGGTTTATTGCTTCTTCAACAGCACGTTTTCACGGATTGTTTATTTAGTTTTATTTTACACATTTTTTTAAAACGATTTTTAAGTATATTTAGTTTAATTACAGCTAAAAAATTAGAAATAAACATCTAAAACAAAAATCGTTTGCTAGCTTTTTAGCAGTTAGAAAAATATTTAATATTAAAAATAAAAATCGTTTGCTTTACTATCTTTATCACAGTTTAAAAAAATACAAATAAATATAAAAAAAATGCCAATCGTTTGCTGTTTGCTGGAGTAGCTTTATAACATCTAAAGAATTAGATCATGTAATGTATTGAATTGAGGTTCATGTTTGTATTGAATTATGGTAGAAATTTTTACTGCTTATATTATATTTATATCTACAAAGTGTCCAAAAAAAGTTACTTAATTTATTATAGAACTCCCTTGAATTGCGTTAAATTAAATGTTTGAGACCCTTTTAAGATTTAGCTGTTTTTCCATTTTAGCTTCCACACTACGTATATAACGTAAAAAGTAGAAGGTTTTATAATCGTTCAGTCCGTCTGTCCGTCCGTCACCCACTTTCACAGAAAGAACCACAAGTCCCACAGACAAGTGGAATACGTCATTTTGAAGCAAAAAATCAGATTAGGCTACATTCCAATTTTCATTAAAAAATTTAAATTAGAAGTTTATTTAAAATTTAAATAACTTAAAATTTAATCTACATTGAAATAACATGCAAATTCCATTTTTATTCAATATTTTCACTGTTGCCATTTCGTTAAACGTACGAGAAATTTTATTACAAAAAATACAAACGTTTGAAAGAATATTTATTTATGTGATATAATTCAGTTTGGATTGTTGTAATATCACAATAGAGTTCTTTTGATGGTTCATTATATATGTATGAAGAAAGATGCAAAGAGAATTCTAACTTGGCATAAAAAATGTGCAAAGTTTCGCTTTTATTTTTAAAGCATCATTTGTACTAATTATATATTTTTCGAACTGTAATTTAATTAAATCTAATTATTAAATCTGAGAAAGAAGATTAATGAAAATAGTTAATTTTGGCGTTTAAAAGTTTGAATTACAAATAGCTAAAAAGGCCCTGTTTGTTATTAGAATTAAATCACCATTGCCATTCGCAACAATCGCCCGAGAAACTTAATTCTTTTAGACAATAAATTAAAATAAATTTATTTTGCGACATCGATCAGTTTGAAATGACGTCAAATATATTTCACTACGAAATTCTTTGTATGTTGATATGAAATATTTTCATTCTATTTAAAAGCGAGGAATAGTACATATTTATTCTTTGAAATACAAATTAATTTTTGCAAACGATAAGTAATAATTATTGAATTTTCGAAATAAAATAAATAAAACTAGCCAAATTTAGCATGTAAATGTTTAATATAGAATTAATGCAGTGTTTGGCGCCTTTTTACCTGTTTAACACAACTTTTGTGTGGAAGCGGGTTAAGTGACAGATTCTGTTACAAACCTACTTGTTTAATTCTTACTGATTATTTTTTACTTAAATATGTATTCTTTTTAATTTGAGCTTATTATCAAGGGTATTTTTGAAATTAATATTAATCATTACTATATCCAAGTTGGGTAATTAAATGAAAAATTACTGGGTAATCTTCATATCTTATGTAACTAAAATGAAAGAAAAAAATAGTTAAACTGACTGTTAAATTATTTTTCGACCTCTACCCGTGCAACGTCGGGTAACAGCTAGTTCTACAATAAAATTCTTATTAAAATCTACATACAATACTTTTTATACCGAAAGTTGAAATTATATCCTACTATTATGTGTTATCATACCATACCTACCCAAAATGTATTCTGTTACGCTAATCGACAAATTCTGAAATAAAATTCTTATTGAAGTCGATCCAGAACAATTTCTAAATCGGAAGGTGGTGTCGCGAATTAGATAACAAATTTCCAAATGGAAAAAAAAATTAAAGGAGTCGATGTTATATTTTATATCTTATAACATTTGTTTTACTCTAAATTCATTCTCATCATTTGGGGTAACCCAGCAATTGCAGAAGTTCTAGTAAAGCTTAAAAAATATAAAATGATTATCTGAACTAATCAAATTTACATGGGGCCCGACTTACAACGTTTGGAGCCCAGGGCACAAGCACGTTTGGGAACTCTCACAACTGTGCATTATTAATATATCTATAAACGTGCTTTTTAGCTTCCACACTACGTTTATAACGTAAAAAGTGGAAGGTTTTATAATCGCTCAGTCCGTCTGTCTGTCTGTCTGTCCGTCCGTCTGTCTGTCACCCACTTTCACAGAAAGAACCACAAGTCCCACAGACAAGTGGGATACGTCATTTTAAAGCAAAAAATCAGATTAGGCTACATTCCAAATTTCATTAAAAAATTTAAATTAGAAGTTTATTTAAAATTTAAATAACTAAATTTTTTTTATCTACATTGAAATAACATGCAAATTCTATTTTTATTCATATTTTCACTGTTGTCATCCACAAGTCCCACAGACAAGTGGGATACGTCATTTTGAAGCAAAAAATCAGATTAGGCTACATGCCAAATTTCATTAAAAATTTAAACTAGAAGCTTATTTAAAATTTAAATAACTAAAAATTTAATCTACATTGAAATAACATGCAAATTCCATTTTTATTCAATATTTTCACTGTTGCCATTTCGTTAAACGTACGAGAAACTTTTGTTAAAATAAAAATACACTTTTGAAAAAATATTTATTTATGTGATATAATTCGGTTTGGATTGTTGTATTATCACAATAGAGTTCTTTTAATGGTTCTATATATATGTATGTAGAAAGATGCATAGAGAATTCTAACTTAACATAAAAAAATATGCTAAGTTTCGCTTTTATTTTTAAAGCATCAATTGTACAAATTATAAATTTTTTGAACTGTAAATTAATTTAACAAATTATAAATAAGTGAATTTTCGAAAGAAATGTAAATGGGAAATTGTGGCGACAAAAATATTTATTAAAAAAGATTACATCATTATTCTTCGAACTTCAAACAAATTTAGCAAACGATAAAGTCTATTCATTAAATCTGAGAAAGAAGATTAATGAAAATAGTTAATTTTGGCGTTTAAAAGTTTGAATTACAAATAGCTAAAGGCCCTGTTTTTATTAGAATTAAATCGCATTTGCCATTCGCAACAATCGCCCGAGAAACTTTAATTCTTTTAGACAATAAATTAAAATAAATTTATTTTTGCAACATCGATCAGTTTGAAATGACGTCAAATATATTTCACTACGAAATTCTTTGTAAGTTGATATGAAATATTTTCATTCTATTTAAAAGCGAGGAATAGTACATATTTATTCTTTGAAATACAAATTAATTTTTGCAAACGATAAGTAATAATTATTGAATTTTCGAAATAAAATAAATAAAACTAGCCAAATTTAGCATGTAAATGTTTAATATAGAATTAATGCAGTGTTTGGCGCTTTTTACCTGTTTAACACAACTTTGTGTGGAAGCGGGTTAAGTGACAGATTCTGTTACAAACCTACTTGTTTAATTCTTACTGATTATTTTTTACTTAAATATGTATTCTTTTTAATTTGAGCTTATTATCAAGGGTATTTTTGAAATTAATATTAATCATTACTATATCCAAGTTGGGTAATTAAATGAAAAATTACTGGGTAATCTTCATATCTTATGTAACTAAAATGAAAGAAAAAAATAGTTAAACTGACTGTTAAATTATTTTTCGACCTCTACCCGTGCAACGTCGGGTAACAGCTAGTTCTACAATAAAATTCTTATTAAAATCTACATACAATACTTTTTATACCGAAAGTTGAAATTATATCCTACTATTATGTGTTATCATACCATACCTACCCAAAATGTATTCTGTTACGCTAATCGACAAATTCTGAAATAAAATTCTTATTGAAGTCGATCCAGAACAATTTCTAAATCGGAAGGTGGTGTCGCGAATTAGATAACAAATTTCCAAATGGAATAAAAAATTAAAGGAGTCGATGTTATATTTTATATCTTATAACATTTGTTTTACTCTAAATTCATTCTCATCATTTGGGGTAACCCAGCAATTGCAGAAGTTCTAGTAAAGCTTAAAAAATATAAAATGATTATCTGAACTAATCAAATTTACATGGGGCCCGACTTACAACGTTTGGAGCCCAGGGCACAAGCACGTTTGGGAACTCTCACAACTGTGCATTATTAATATATCTATAAACGTGCTTTTTAGCTTCCACACTACGTTTATAACGTAAAAAGTGGAAGGTTTTATAATCGCTCAGTCCGTCTGTCTGTCTGTCTGTCCGTCCGTCTGTCTGTCACCCACTTTCACAGAAAGAACCACAAGTCCCACAGACAAGTGGGATACGTCATTTTAAAGCAAAAAATCAGATTAGGCTACATTCCAAATTTCATTAAAAAATTTAAATTAGAAGTTTATTTAAAATTTAAATAACTAAATTTTTTTATCTACATTGAAATAACATGCAAATTCTATTTTTATTCATATTTTCACTGTTGTCATCCACAAGTCCCACAGACAAGTGGGATACGTCATTTTGAAGCAAAAAATCAGATTAGGCTACATGCCAAATTTCATTAAAAATTTAAACTAGAAGCTTATTTAAAATTTAAATAACTAAAAATTTAATCTACATTGAAATAACATGCAAATTCCATTTTTATTCAATATTTTCACTGTTGCCATTTCGTTAAACGTACGAGAAACTTTTGTTAAAATAAAAATACACTTTTGAAAAAATATTTATTTATGTGATATAATTCGGTTGGATTGTTGTATTATCACAATAGAGTTCTTTTAATGGTTCTATATATATGTATGTAGAAAGATGCATAGAGAATTCTAACTTAACATAAAAAAATATGCTAAGTTTCGCTTTTATTTTTAAAGCATCAATTGTACAAATTATAAATTTTTTGAACTGTAAATTAATTTAACAAATTATAAATAAGTGAATTTTCGAAAGAAATGTAAATGGGAAATTGTGGCGACAAAAATATTTATTAAAAAGATTACATCATTATTCTTCGAACTTCAAACAAATTTAGCAAACGATAAAGTCTATTTATTAAATCTGAGAAAGAAGATTAATGAAAATAGTTAATTTTGGCGTTTAAAAGTTTGAATTACAAATAGCTAAAGGCCCTGTTTTTATTAGAATTAAATCGCATTTGCCATTCGCAACAATCGCTCGAGAAACTTTAATTCTTTTAGACAATAAATTAAAATAAATTTATTTTTGCAACATCGATCAGTTTGAAATGACGTCAAATATATTTCACTACGGAATCCTTGTATGGTGATATGAAATGTTTTCA
This sequence comes from Oedothorax gibbosus, assembly GCA_019343175.1. Lineage (NCBI taxonomy): Eukaryota > Metazoa > Arthropoda > Arachnida > Araneae > Linyphiidae > Oedothorax > Oedothorax gibbosus. Next base: position 18,294,490 of record CM033280.1, read on the forward strand.
TTCTATTTAAAAGCGAGGAATATGACATATTTATTCTTTAAAATATAAATTAATTTTTGCAAACGATAAGTAATAATTATTGAATTTTCGAAATTAAATAAATGAAACTAGCCAAATTTAGCTTGTAAATGTTAAATATAGAATTAATGTTGTGTTTGGCGCGTTTTTTCCTGTTAAACACAAAATGTGGAAGCGAGTTAAGTGACAGATTCTGTTACAAACCTACTTGTTTTTTTTTAATTTCTACAAATAAATAACCTTTAACAGTTATTTTAAATACATGCGTATAAGCATTGCATATTACACATTTTTTTAATACATGGGCATTTCCACGCGTAACTTACACTACTTCGGACGATTTAACAAATTTCGTTTGCGTAGTTCATAATTATTTTCTACTTATTCAAAAAAAAATATTGTATGCCAGTTTACCCCTGAACATATACTATTTTTAGAAATCATAAAAAACCATTTTCATTTAGTATTTCACTAAAAAATAATAAAAATGTCATACTGTGACTTACACTACATGAAAGGAAGTCGAGTTTTGGTTATCATTTAAAACTCTCATTTCTTCTTCATAGTGCAGTAAATCAACATTCTACCAGTGCTTAATTTAAGTACAAGGTTTAAAGCTAAATAATTTAATTGCAAAAAAGTGTGAAAATATCATAGGAAATAATTTATTAACATTTTTGTGCGTGACTTACACTACATTCAATTTGTGACTTACACTACATCATGTGAATTGTATCACAGATATGGAAATTTAGGCAATAATAACATAACATATGTAAATAATTTTGAACATGGTAAGTTAAGAATTACATACATGGTAAAATCATAGTTAGAAAAAGTTACACAACGTCCCCTAAAGTTGGTTTCTGGTAATTTCTTAATTCTTTCTTCAATAGAATTGTCTGAAAAACCGTCCTTCTCTGGCCACGCAAAAAGACTTCCTGACCATTGCAGATGTTTCAGTTTTATTGAATAAGCATCTTTACTTAACATTTGCCCCACAAAATATTTAACGATAATTTTCCTACAAAAGGAACTAAAGCTCTTCTTTCAGCATCAAATTCATTTTCACAATTTTGCTGAGAGGTATTTCCTTTTACAACATTTCCATTTGTTTAATCAGCCGTGTTGTTTTTTGGGGATTTAATGAAATATTGGCAGTTTTAAGTAAGTATTTGTTTAATTTTAAAAAGCAGAGCAATTTTTGAGTGTCAGGAATAGGAAATATTAATTTTCCTTTGATGAGCAAATATAATTTAATCTACCTATTTCGCCCTTTATACAATTGTCAGAAATGTATAATAGTGATATGTTTGGGCAGATTTCTTATGCAAAGTGAAAAAATCTTTAGAAAAATCTTTAGCAGAATGTGTGTCAATTTTCCTGGAAGGTGTGGCTGCTTTTATCCCCTCCTCACTGTATCACCAAGTCCATATTATGGTCCTTTTTCAAGACTAAAGTTAAAGATGACTAACATTGGTGGCAGAGAAATGCTATTCAATGTTGTCTAGCGGTTGGAACATTGCAATAGAGATGGTGTATTTTTAGTTAAAGTGTTGTCCGTGAAGTCGTTTTTGCTTTCCTTTTCTTTAAAGGTTTGAAATTTTCTACATGCTTAAAGTCTTTCCCTTTGCTCTTTTTGTCTTTTAACTGTTGATTTAGCCATCTTAAATTAAAATTATCAAAATATAAGAAATCTACAAATATTATAACTAATCTATAATAGATAAATCAAACAGAAGCTGTGACTGACACTACGTTGTGACTTACACTACAAAGTTAAAATGTTTTATAAATAGAGAAAATGCTTTTTATTTTAAAATTTAAAGGTGTGGAATTACACAAAGATTAATATAGAAAGAAAATATCTTAAAAATTTTGAAGCAAAGCCTTACTTTAAAAAGTTATAGAAACTTTTATATCTTTTCGTGACTTACACTACAGCCAAAACAGGGGATGTTTATCTTTCTAATTAAGTAACTTTTATTTATAAATGCCGATTAAAAATGTGTTTTTAAGATAGTCATTATAGTGTATTTTAATAATTTTACCAAAAAATCTGATAAAAAATAATACTTAACTTAAAATGATGAAAGACCATAACACATGCTTTAAAAAAAAGCAGCTATTTTGAAACTTCAGTGTTGCCACAGAGAAAAACAATAATAGTTTTTGATGTAAAATTTTTATAGTTCAAACTTTTCTAAATCACATATAAAAGTTTCAACTGGAATAAAAAATATTTTTAAAATTCACTTGTGGTATGTATTTACGTGGAATTAACCACATACTAATAAGACATGACACCAGGGAACTATTTCATATTCTCTTATCATGTCATGTCATATCATATTTTAAATACATACAAAATTTTATTCACAAGGCAAGGGCATAATTTATTAAAATAAAAAAGAATAAACAATTATAGTGGTTCGCTTTTGAAAAATTGATGCTGTTGATTCTTATTATATTAATTAGGATTTTTTTTATGGCTGCTAATTTTAGCACATTAATATTTTTTATAAAGCAAATTTGGGGGCCCCCTTAAAGAGAAGGCGAAGGTTTTAATTTTTTTTGTCCCTAAATTCATTTCCTCCATTCATACCAATTGAAGTCCATGCCTCCAGTCCAGTAGCAGAAATCTCTCTTTGCAAACCTATTAGATTTCTGTCACAGTAGGGGGCGGACTGGCACAGGGGGATGACGAAGGGCAGAAGAAAGGCCCAGGTGTTCCAAAACCTCCCCCTTCGACCCCCAATACAGGAAACTAAATGGGGTCCGAGCCAAGCCTTCCAATCCATTCGTCTTGGCCCTGTAAAACCTGTCATTCTTGCTTTTTGTTGTGTGCCTTTGGGGGGAACAGGGTCCGGTCTTGCACCCCCCCAACGACATAAATAGAATGGATTGCTAATATAATAGTAAAAAAAAGGCCTTCTTAGGTGGGGTCTCAGATGAATCTCGCCAAATCACTTATTTGGCGGGATAGGTTGTTAGGTTTAGGCGACTTATCACTGCCTTTTGAGTAAGTCCTAACAGAAAAAAAATTACTGAAAATATTTTTGTTTTACGTTCACTACGATATGCTTAATACACGTGCTGTGTATTTAAAATGATGTGTAACTTTCATTTTAGAATATTTAAAAGCGGAATTTTTTGATTATTTAGAATAATGCAAATGTTCTCTTGACTCCAAGACCAAGTCACGTGACTGGTGAAGGTCATCTTTTAGGTTTACCAATTCGCTTCTTCTGCCCCCTCCTCCTCCAGGAGACATTCCTTTTTGTCGCGGTCGCTTGTTTCTTGGACCTAAAAGTGGACCTTAATTACAGGTTTTTGCACGTCCCTCGAAGGGGGTCGTAAAAACTGAGCAGGACACACAATGGGGCCTTTTCTTGATTCTTCGGATAAGGCACCACCGACCCCCATCTCTTTCTTTTGGCTTGGGGGGTTTGTCCTTCAATGGAATTGTCGCGGTGTCCTTTTTGGTGACCGACGGCTTTCTTGAATGGTTGGCTGTCGTTGTTGAGATGGACTGTGCTGATGCCCCTCTGCTGAGAGCTCAAGGTCTTTTTTGGCCTGAAAATGCCCTCTAATTGCGTTTTTGTGGTCTGGCTATAAAGCCATGGAAATTCGCATTCAGAAGATGGCATGAATGTCCAGTAATTCTTTGCGTGAAATGGCGAAGAGGAGTCAATCGCAACTTCATTGAGTTTTTAAATGTAATGAGCTGCATATTATCGTATTTATGCGCTAAAGCTGTAAAAGTTATCTTATGCAGATTTTCGTATTTATAATATGATTTGTAGTTTTTTTCATAAATCCAAACTAATTGCGTATACGATATAAGTGTTTCATTAAAATGTGCAGTGAAATGCCATACTTTTTTATCCTTTCAAATAATCATGTATTTTTGTGTGCGAGTGTAACAAGAGATAACAATATTTGTGTTTTCTTACTTTGAAATTAGTAAAGATTGTTTTACTAATTGTAATTTGTAAAGGGAAGAATAACAGTTCAAACCGCGGGGTTCGAAATAGCCAAATTCTACTTGGTGTTTGAAAAAAAGGCATTTGCGTTTACATGCTGATATAATGTAAGCTTTTTAAATTAACTACGTGCTTCTTCTGATAAACTTTCTACGGTTGCATAATATTTTTATAAGAATTAAAATAATTAGACTTAAATATGCAATAAGATGTGCCAGTAATTTATTTCAAATTGGGATATGAGAATAAAAAATTGACAAAAAGTAACATTCAAATGCATACTGTAAAATATGTTTCTAAACTGTAGTACCTTTAGGTTTCTAAGGTGGGTGCCAATAGACCCCAATCGAATTTATCGTATTTTTTACTCATTAAAATACAAAATGAAATTATTTTATCATAGCAAGAAAAATTCTTTATAGTGCAGTTGTGTAGGGTGACACGGGCTAATTATTGGACACGGAAAATCGGGGTAATTATTGGACAGTTCCCCAAAACAATAATGAATCATTATTTAATACATCTAACAAACCAAACTTTGTTAATTGTCTATCCATCAATGCTCTGATTAATTATTGGGATTAGATTAGTATTTTTTCTCAAAAAATATATTAATAAACAAAAGTGCTTGACAAAAAAATGGTTTAAACTTTTGCTCAATCGATGCCAAATTGTGTATAATTTTGTTTTCTTTTACATGATCTTGAATTTTGTAATGCTCAGTCTTAGATATGTTTGTGCTGAAAAACAACATTGAAGGATAAATAGTAGTATTATGACACGCATGCGTAGTTTAGGGGTAATTATTGGACAAAGTGGGAAAATTGATGGAAATGCCATGGGGTAAGACAAACAGCATCGCAATATGCTTAAATTTACTTGGTATAGTTTGTGTGATTAATAACCACCCTCTACGCAATGTTTGCACTTGGAAAACGAAGAAATTTAAATGTTTGGTAATTTTTACTTGATTTCACTGTTATACAATTCTACATAAGCCTTGTGGTGTTAAATAAATATGAAACACCACAGTACTATAGTACACACCATATCACACAATTTACCTCTTGTATCTCTGCCATGGGCAGGTAAACTGCAGTAACTTCCATAATGACTTGGAACTTTGTTGCAAGCACTCAATTACCCTAACCTTCAAGAAAACATACTGGAAAAAAAAATTATTTCAGAGCAAAAATGGTATAACTCATTGTTGTGATTACTACAGTTTAACTGGCCACGGCAGAGCTAGTGTAAATACTGTGCAGTACATAGTGAAAACTACTGTTCAATAATTACCCCAATTGGAGGGGTAATTTTTGGACATAAGTTGATTATTTTTTCAACTTATACAGAGGAAATAGTAAATTTCAACAGTGGTACACGACAGATACATCATATAGTCATTACGAAAAAAATTACTGGTTAGAAAATTATATAAATGTTGAAGCTATGGTGAAAGTTTGATTTTTGTCCAATAATTACCCCGTGTCACCCAATATAATGCTATAATTTATTATGTACCAAAACTGCTCTGAGTCCAAAAACTTTGTGGTTGAAATACCCAAGATATCGCAAACCTCGAAAAATGTAAATTTATATCGATATTTCACAAAGATTTGTTTCGATACTAAATTAAATAACAATAAGATAACACTTCAGGAGCACACAAACCTGAATATATATGTCTACCAACCAACCAACCACTTCAGGAGGTTGAAGAGGGGACAAATGAATAAAAATGATATTTCCGATTGGAAGAACCTACGACAAATTTTATCTTGGATCAATATATTCATTTTTTAAGTATTGTAAACATTTCGTAAAATATAAAGAAAAATCCTTTTAAATTTTGCGAGCACAAAAAAAAGTTTTGCATGATATGATGCAAAACACTTATTTCACTCACTCATTCACCGATTAAAATTTATGACGTGTAGGGAAGATTGCGTATCTGCTTTTAAAGAGATTTTAGAAAATGGTCAGGTTCGTAAAGTAAGCGAAACGGTTTTAAATTGTCAAAAGTAGGAGAGTTTCAGTGAAAGTGACTTTTTATAGTGTGCTATGTATTGTAACTTTAAAAAAAAAAAAAACTTTTCGAGGTATGTGTATTCACCTATAAATACTATTTTTTATTCTAAAAAAAGGAATATGGGTTTCATTTATTTATATTATTTGTTATGAATTTATTTAATTTAAAATATCAAGTTATGAGTAGAAATGTATTAATTTTTTATTCACACATAATTTGATTTTAAACAAGTTTCGTAATAATTAGCGGGTACCATTCATAATATATACTATTTCTAAATTTATGATTATAACAGTAATTAATAAATACTTCAATGATAAATTTTTTTTTTAGTGTAATAGTATTTCGTTGAGACTTGGATTTAGAATAACTAAAAAAAAACAATCATGCTTTTATTTTATTTGGTGCTGCTATCTAGGGGACGAAAAAAAAAACTATCGCTGAATCGCAGAAATTGCAATTTAGCTGAAACTTGGAGAAAAAAAATCCACATGACTTTTTAAAAAACTTAGATAGTGTTGATTTATAAATATGGCAAGTATTTTAAAAATGTTTAACGCCATACAATGTGAGTATAGATATATTTCTAATAATTTAGTCATTAAAAGATACAACTTAACTTTTTCTTTGAAAAATTATCAGTCAAAAGTTTATTAAAAAAACTTAAGTAAGTTAATTTTAAAAAAAAGAATTCATTAATTTAAATGATAGTACGTATTTCGATTATAACACAGTAGTAATTGTAAATAGTATTTTTTGCAACATGGATTTTACAATATTAAATTCTAAAAAAAAAAAAAAACCAGATGAAATTAAGAAAAAAAAACTTTCTAGATTGTAGATAGTGCTGTCATAATCTGTTTTGCATTTTTTATTTATTTCCAATCAATAATTCTCCATAATTCAAACCTTCTATTGTATCCTAGTAGGGCTATCCTTCTAGGGTATCCTGAAGAAATTTAATGCTTTATCAAAACGTTGTTGTTGTTCTTACTAATGCCACTTGGGAAACCCAAGCTCTTCCTGCGGAAGGATTAAGGCAAAAGGTGCGGTTTTTGAGGAGAGATGCCCGTGTAGAGACTACACGGCAGGAATCCGACTTGGCATCGTGCTGACAGATGCTGCCATCTATCGCCACCTCCGCAATTTAGACATGTCCCTGAAGGGGAGGGAAATAGTCTCCAGGGACCTGTACCCTGTACCCGTGGGAAACAGCGCCATGACCGCCCAAACCGTGTTTTTTAGAGTTGTCGTCACTAAGATTAAAAAAAAAAATTAAATGAGCCGAAAACTAATACAAAAATACAAATATAAAATTACAACTAAGAAAAGGCGCATCTTAGTGGTTCTAATTTACTTCCCTATCCCCATATTTCAATGAATTTTTATATAACTTAAATTCCGATTTTGCCTTATGAAGACAAGTTTTATTTATTGGCAAAACTCTTAAACTATTTGTCCTAGTTATATTTCACGCGTCGTTCGTCTGTTTTTATAATGACTTGTATTCAGATGAAGGCCCTGTGTTCTTCGAAATGTAGTAAAACGCATTAAAAAGTAAAACTATTTGTGCCTCAAATTTAATATTCTCAAATTTAACAAGTTATTAAAAGAAACATTAACTTCTTTTTACTTTTTCTTTAAAAAATTATCAGTCAAAGGAATATTAAGTATTAATTTTACATAAAGAATGCATTAAATTTAAATGATTTTATTTTTATTATAAAACAGAAGAAATTGTAATATTGTAATTTTTTTGCAATATACAACATTAAAAATTAAATTCTGAAACATAGTGCTGCCATCTATTTTATATAAAGAGTACAATACAAAGTTTATGAATTGAAAATGTTTTACATTTTTTAAATATTTATTTTTAATCAATCGCCCTCCATAATTCAAACCTACTAATGTATCATAAAGAAATTTAATGCGTTAGCAAAACCTTAAATCGTCAAACAGTGTTGAGAGTTATCGTCACAAGGATTTTTTAAAAAATGAAATAAGCCGAAAACTAATACAAATACAAAAAATTGACAATTAAGAAAAGTCTATCTAATTTACTTTCATATCCCCATATTTCAATGAATATTCTATAACTTAAATTCCGTTTTCACCTTATGTAGATTAGTTTTATTTATTGCCATAACTCTTAAACTTTCTGTCGTTGTCCTAGTTACATTTCGTCCTTCGTTCGTCTGTTTTATAATGAATTGTATTCAGATGAAGGCCTTGTGTCCTTCGAAATCTAAAACATGTTAAAAAATAAAAATATTTGTGCCTCAAATTTATGTTGTTTTTAAAGAATATATTTCTTTTTATCATATCGCAAAAGTATACTATTACAAATAAACCCACTTATGGTTTAATTTATTTTGCCTATAATATTAATTATTTACTATAAATATAAACCTTTTATGACAGGTTATCTGCAGTATCATCTACAAATATGACTATAATAGGACCATTTTTCATTTGAAATACTTAATGCAAACAGAGGTGTAAGATAATAAATGAAAGTGAAAATATAAGTGTACCATAAATTTTAGATGTCAAAAAATCTAAAATCTGTGGTACAACCCTACGATTATTTAGCTAATTTCTATCGTACTCACATTATCCTTTACTTGAACAAATGAATTTTGAAAGGTAACCTCCTGATGACCATAATAGAAAAATATTTATTTGTACGAACAATTTTTCGTTTTATTGAAAAATATTATTGTACTCAATTAACAGTTATTTATTTTAGATGTAGTAATAAGTAAAAAAAACTAACAAGAATTTACATTTGTTTACATTGGCTATTAATTATAAATCTTTTACCTTTCTTGAGAGAAGACACTGCACGTAATATATTGAAAAAATACCGTAAAATTGTTTGAGCTTCCATCAGCAACCTGCAGCCCGTATCATGCGACCCTTGTTCCTTTTCATTTTCAAAAATGTTCAAAAGCTGTTCTTTTCTTAAATTAATCAAAAAGACAAATCTTTATAAAGGTCTCTTTTAAAGAAAAAAGCAATCGCACTTGAAAAGAATCTTTATAAAGGCTTCTTTTAAAATAAAAAAACATACATAAAAACTAAAAAATAAATTTTAGCTCCATTATATTAGTTAGCCTAATTACACAGGCAGAAAATAAAAAAAAGCTTTCAGAAATGTGCTTCAATTTTATAATTTTGAGTTAAAATCGAATATGTAATCGAAAATATGTTGGGGAATCCGTCAGCATAAATTTATTTTCAATTGAAACAAAATTGAGCAATGAATTTTGTGAAAAATATTTTTTGTAATTTTTAGTGTGTTATTGAAACTGAATATTATTATAAAATTCCTGGATTACCTAATTTTATTCCACAATATCCTAATTTCAAAAGTAGTTAAAATTTGATTTGTTGAAATAAATGTGTTCAAAAACAATAAAATAAAAAAAAGAACTTGATTTCACCTAAATATTTTGTTTTTGGAAACTTGAAACTTGACTGAAACCAAATATGTCTTTAAAAAAGCAGCGTCACTAATTTGTTTAGAATTTCACAGCAGTGATGAAAAATAGTATTTTCAATTGATTTTAAAAATTACAGTATTAAAATATTATTATTAAGAAAATATGAGCTTCCCAAACAACTAGGGTATGAAACATTTATTCAACAATAACATTTTGCCCTTTGAATAAAAAGGATACCGACCACTTACAGAGCGTCTCGAAAAATATATTTGTATACAATCTATACTATAGGTTCACTATTCTTATTTAATAATTTTAGTATATTTTTAAATATTAATTTAACATCTATTTTTTTGTATCTTGTCTAGAGTACCTGGTGCATATTTTACTAGGTAATCCAAAACACATTTTTGTATAAAAAAACCGTGAGTGCATTTTAAGATTTTCTTTTATTTATAGTTTTATTGTACGTATTTTCAAAGATAATAACTGTGTTATTTTTTTAAATATTAAAACGTCGAGTTTTCTAAATCAAAGCTTATCTTAAAAGTATATTTCCTTAAATTCAGAATATTTGTAGCGAAAATATCGAACTTTCAATAAATTTAATTCAAAAATAAATTCATTTCTTTTGTAATAAATTTATTCAATTAAAATATTTATATTTCGTATTCCTTTTCCGCACCGTCCAGTTTCATACATTCTTATTATTTTTGAATGTAGAATACAAATTTAGCATCAAGTTTGGATATCAAATGATAGTTAATTTATAATAACGGCGTACTATGAAACGTGACTTAATTATTCTGCGCCTGTGGCAAAAATTGGCAACGAGCCAATCAGTGATATTTTGTGTTTCTATTTCATTCGAAGTCACGTTGCAGGCAGCATGCACCCGATTGAGACACTACGGAAGCTTCAATAGTTTCGTTTTTCGAATTCAATTGTACTTCCAGGACTATCTCTGAGTTAAATTTATAAATTTTTGTAGTAACTTTTATGCAATATTTAATTAGTATTAATTCTAGTGAAGGTATTGCAATAATATTTAAATGATAAAAATATATAAATAGTTATTTTCCATTCTATAGCTGCCGTAGTTTTCGATCCCTGCAGTGCGGGCTTCTGATTGGTCAAAACGTTTATGTATATTTCAGTGCTAAGCTAAGCTGGTAGTCCGAAAAGGTCCGAAAATTTCTGATATATTTTTAGAAGTTCTTCTTTAATTAAGGTGGCTATTGTTTAAGAAATTATCATGAATTTTTCACGATCAACCTCGATAACTTAAAAATGACATCTCAGAGGCAGAAAAATGTTGTCCATTGGTTTCGTAAAGGTCTTCGCTTACACGATCAGCCTGCCTTGAAAGAGGGCTTGTCGGGTGCTGATACCTGGCGATGTGTTTTTATTTTGGATCCTTGGTTTGCTGGTACTTCTAACATTGGAATCAATAAATGGCGGTAAGAAATATTAATAATTTTTATAATTCCATTGTATATTAAAGTATGTAAGTTGGACTAAAAAAAAACACTTTATTTACGGTGTTCATGAAAAAGTCATATCGAAACTTCCAGAAACAACTTGTTGATTTCCGCCTATTATGAAAATTATTTGAGCTTTGTTTGTACGTAGACATAAAAATAAATAAATTCCCAAAGAAATCATTATTTTAATCCGCTTGATGATTTAAAAAAGCCTTTATTTTTTTATTTAATTTTTGCAATAAATAAATCTTGTGTAGTATGTATTTTAATAATTTATTAAAAATTGGTTTTAACAACATATCAATTAGTTTGTCATTTGTTTATCAGATTTATTTTTTCTTAGTGATTCTGGAAATATTAAATGAATACGAACCAATAATATAAAATGCTTTTTTATTCCCTAATTTCTGTGCATAAATATTTTAAAATTCCCATTTTTATATCAATTTTTATTGTCGTATTGAAAAAAACTTTTTTCTTTATTAAATATTATTTAGTTAAAGGTTGACCTTTGTTACTGCTGTCATATAATTTAAATCATTCTCTCAGTATAAAACATATTCAAGGGACGTTGTTCATTAATGATGTAATGGTTCAAAGGGAAGGCATTTAGATTTTAGAAGAGGGGAAGGGGTTTCATCCAGCTGTAACACATTGTGAAAACGGGAGGCTTTCAAGAAGTGTGACATCGCATACATAACTGTAAGAAAACATGGTAAATTAAATTAACATAAAACTAATGTTTAAGTAAAAAAGATTTTAAGACCCAAAAATTATAATCTTACATGGTTTTTTTGTGAAATCTAAAGTAGTATGTGAAGTGAAAAAAGAATGGGGGTGTTTGTCTTCCTTTTTAAAAAATCGATACATATAAGAGTAAAGGCTTCATAACTGATTATGATCGAACTTGATATATTGCGTCTGATGTTTTTCAGGTTTCTCTTGCAGTGCCTCGAGAATTTAGACAACAACTTGAGAAAATTAAACTCTCGACTTTTTGTGATTCGTGGCCAGCCTGCTGATGTATTTCCTCGTCTCTTTAAGGTATAACTTGACATATTAGAGTAAAAACTGATTTGCATTTACAAAAAGCAAAAAATGTGTGTGTTAAATATGATTTTTGTACAAAACTATTTTTTTAAGTATATTTATTAATCAATGATTATTGTAAGGTGATAAATATCGCTAGTGCATTTCCAAATTTTAAAACTAGATTTTTAATACAAAATATTTCGCCATATAAAAATAAACCTTTTTTTTGTTAATTTATAAATTTTATACCACTGGGGGGGGGGGGGGGGGATGCTGCATGTGATGAATTTTTGGTCACAGATGTAATTTTTTTTTATACTACCCATTCATAAAATCTCTTTTTATATAATTTAATATAGTATATATTCTAGGTATAAATGCTTGAATTCCTATTTTAGTTATGGAACGTTACGCATCTAACAATCGAAAAAGATCCCGAACCGTTTGGAAGAATCCGGGATCACAATACAACCACCATGGCAATGGAAAATGGTGTAATTGTCATAAGCCGCACTTCACATACATTATACAGACTAGACAAGTAAGTAAAGTCATATATCTTAATTGTACTGCTCGAAAAATCATTTTATTCCTGCAAAAATTTGTATTTAATTTTACTCATTACGAAATAAGTTTAATGAATCCAGGTTTTATGATAAAGCAGGATGTAAAGTGAAAATCATGTTCAGATCCAGTAGAAGTTTGGGGTTGTGTAAATCAATAATATAAGCCCTAAAGAATAGCCTTCCCTAAATTGTATTTTATGTCATAGTTAAAGAATTAATTAAACCCGAATAATTATAAAAAAATATGTTATTTAAAATGCATTGTTAAAAATTTGATTGAGATGTTCAATAAGTTTGCCCCCTTTCCACACTGAAACATCCCATGACTGATTTTTAAAGTGTGACTTCTTAATTATAATTTTTTTCAGGTTACTTTTAACATGTTGTAGTATGTATACCTGTAATAATATAGACTGATAATTTGTTACATAGAAAAAGCTCCTGCATTTACCAAAAAAATATTTCTAAACTTTACTGTAAACTGATGTTAATGGGATATGTTATATCAATATAAAAAAATTATCACATTTCTCCTCATTCAATTACTCCAACAAATTACATAAAAAAAAATCTTCAAACTTAAAGGTACATTTGCGTTGCTTACATCCATAAAAAAAATTCTTGATTCATCATTCTATTCCTCCAACATTTTCTTATCAGAACTCATAAACATATTTAATAATTCCATTCAGGATCATCCAGAAAAACGGTGGCAACTCCCCGCTGACCTACAAGTCATTCCAGAATATTCTGGCAACCATGGAGTCTCCACCTGCACCTATCCCCAAGATCACCTTAGAAGACATTGGCAACTGCTTCACCCCCATTGGCGAAGATCATGAGGAAAAGTATGGTGTTCCAAGTCTCGATGAGCTAGGTAAGTTAGTCATACTTGTATGTGACACTGAATTTTATACATACTTAATTTTTTTTTTTTTAAATTTGCAACGAAATGTAAATCTTAACCTTTTGAGACCTGTACAAATTATAGTTAACGTCATTTACAATTTTAACTTTCATCTTTTAACTGACCCTTTAAAGATATAAATTTTTGTATTTTTTTTAAAATATGGAATTTTTATTTTTGCATTTTGACTTAAAAACATCAATTTTAAGTTTAACATGTTCAAAAAATTATCTAATTATAATGTTGTATCAAATGAGACTACTATCCTAAACAGAAAAAGATGTTTTTTTTCCAATTCAAGAGTACCCAATTAGGTATTAAAGGTCATAAGAGGTTAAGGAACGATACACTTTTTGCTTCATATTATCTGTTGATGAATATTGTCTTCCAGAGAGCAATTGATTCCTGTTTTTAGACTTAAAAATTTCTGTTATTTCTAACCAAATGTAGTTAAAATTTATTTGATTTTCTGAGTAGGTCTTGTGATCTTCTGAAAGATCTCTCAACAGTTATGTCCTTTTGATGGCTTCTTATTTGTAGAATGAGACTAGCTTGTTCTGTATTTTGAATAAATTGAATTTTAAACCTGTCAACCAGTTTGATTGTTTATATTAAATTCATAATTGTCTGTGGCTAATCTAAAAAGGCAGGGTTGAAGCCAGCTTCTATGTGATTGAGTTCCATTGGGTGAAAAAGTCCAACTTATGCTTATGTATGTCTGGCAATTAAGAACCCTGGTCAAATGATGGTGTTGGTACCCGAGTAAGCATCCAAATGAATTTTGAGCACTACTTTTGACTCTACACAGTTGCAGTTTTAGAGGTGTTGCCAACTTGTTATACTCTAAACAGCAAAATCCTTATTGTTATTAGGCTTTTTTAACCAGGGTAAACTATAACAAATGCTTTTAAACAAATTTCTTACAATCCAATTGATTGTATTGTATCCATTTACTGGAATTTGTAATAGCATGTTCGGGTCTTTTATTGTTTTTTTCTTTCTCATTCTTTGAGTATAACATAAACATTACAAACTTCTTACTGTGTCCTTAATTTTACTTAGGTTTCGATACTGAAAATTTAAAACCATCTGTGTGGATTGGTGGTGAAACAGAAGCTTTGTCACGTTTAGAGAGGCATCTTGAACGAAAGGTATTTTTAAGTTTATTGTATAAATTTTTAAAATTAAAATTGTAACTAAACACTGTTGTGGATTTATGTTCTTTTAATTGTAGCTTTTAAGTGAGTGCACAAATCTGGAAAAAAGTTCTAATTGTTAATAAAAAAATATTCCTTGTTATCTATAAAGTATTGATAACTTTGTGTTGTATTTTTTTATTTTTATTAATAGGTTAATTAATACCACTTTCAAAGTATTTACGTACATCATAGTCATATGCAAAGCTTATTTTGTTTGGACTAAGAACCAAAAAAAAGTCTCAATTTATGATTATATAATTTTTTGCATTTGCAATTCTTTCTGTATATTTATTTAGATTTTAAATTATTAAAACAAGCTTAATTAATAACATTTTTAGTGTAATTCGTCAATTGGTTTAAAATTGATGTTTACCTAATCCCCCTATTATTCCAAAGCTTGCATTTAAAATAAATACTGAGTAACTGAATTCTTTATTGGTTTTAGGCATGGGTTGCAAGTTTTGGCCGACCAAAAATGACACCTCAGTCACTTCTGCCCAGTCAAACTGGATTAAGTCCTTACTTACGTTTTGGATGCCTATCTCCTAGATTGTTTTACCAAGAATTGACAGAACTCTATAGAAAGGTAAGGCATTTGAGTTATTCTATATTGATTCTAGGATAGATTTAAATTTTTCCATTTTGTGAGAAGTGAAAAAAATGTGATATATAATTGAAGACAAAAAATTTCTTCTAAAAAAATAATTCATCCACAGTAGCTAGAATTAAAAAAAACCCTATTGCCTGAAAGTATTTTTACTGTCACAAGAAGCTCCAAAGTGATTATTTTTACTCAATCTTTGCTTCCTGTAATATCCTTCGCTTCAAATAGGCCGAGGAGCCCAGTTGATAAGGTGCTTGTCTTGCATGCAAAAGGTCCCAGGTTCGGGTACGAGCGTTTCCAAAATAACTGTCACTGTGTACATCTAAAAAGTCTGATTAATACCCCATGTAGAGGAGGGACTGCTTATTAAATATGAACAAAACTGCTGATGCTGGGTACGATTTTGCCCTTAAAAGTTGCGTTGGTTGCCTACTCAAGCTTGTCACTTGACTGAAGTACCAAATATTAAGAATTGACAATATGAATAATTGAGTTTTTAAGTAAATTAAATTGTTATTTTAAAATTTTCAGATCAAGAAAGTGAATCCTCCCCTTTCTCTTCACGGACAACTTTTAATGAGGGAGTTCTTTTACTGTGCAGCCACCAACAATCCAAAGTTTGATCGCATGGTTGGGAACCCTATGTGTGTCCAAATCCCTTGGGACCACAATTCTGAAGCACTGAAAAGGTGGTCAAATGTAAGTGAATGCATTGAGATCCATTGTTTATATATGCTGGTTTTTTTTTGTCAGCTATAGTTTTGCAGGTTTTGTATTTTAGTAGTTCTTTTAGACGACCGTTGCATCCTTGGCTAGCTAAAATTAAAAAAAAAATGATTTAAAGTCAGATGTTAAACCAAAAAGAGTTTAGGATTTTTTTATGTTGCAAGTAGAATTTCTCAATTAGAAATAACATTAAATTTAAAGAAAATTATGCTGGATCAAACTATGTCTTTAAAAGTGTGTTGGAAATTAACTAAACATTTTAAAGTTGTATAACTTGGTAATTGGTAAATAAAAAGCTATAGCACAAGTCAGGTAAAAGCAGCGGTAATAGGCCTTCAAAAACCCATTTAAAGCCTTTAAGTTATAATTTTGTTTTTAAGGACCTTAAATAAATTCTCATCATTCGAAAAGAAAAAAATAGTTTTATGAATGAAATAATAGTTAGGGACCTTGTGTCAATACAATTGTAAAAAGGATTAATATTGCCTTAACATTTTTTAAAAATTGGTTGGAATATAGATTGAGGATTCAATGTCAAACAAACCAATTGGTAAGGATAATGGTTAATAGTATTATGATCTCAAAGCTATAGAAAGAGATGGGTTGCCTAAACAGAATTTAGAGAGTTGAATTAGCTTTTAAGAGTTGTATTAATTGCTTAATAAGGCCACTTTTAAGGATTTTTTTCACAAAATTACTTGCAACAAATCTGAAGCCTTTACAGAAGTAGTTTTAACCAAAAAACGCACCCTTTATGAAAACATGTATGCATGCAAAATACAAACAAACCTGCACAATCAAAAAGGATCCTTCAGACTTAATTTGGGGTGAAAAAAAACTTTAATTATTTTTATTTCTCTGTGTAGCCAGCACCAATACTACACTGTCTAAAATTTAATTAAAAACTCATTGAATGGTTGACCTATTGAAGCCCCTTTTAATATATTTTTCACCATGTAATGAAATTGATATAATTTTAGCATTTTCCCAATTTTTTAAGTTTTATCAGATTAACTAGTTGTATTCAAAAAAACCTTTCAACAAGAATTTCTTTTAATCCTTTAAGGTTGATATAAAATTTCTGACTACCCATACTTTCTAACTTGCATTACCTCAGGGCCTGACTGGCTTTCCGTGGATTGATGCAATCATGACTCAGTTACGAGAAGAAGGCTGGATTCATCTTGTAGCTCGACACGCTGTTGCCTGCTTCTTAACTAGGGGAGATCTCTGGATTTCGTGGGAAGAAGGCATGAAAGTATAGTCACTAGTTTTATTGTTCTCTCTTAGTTTTGTAATTTGTTTGGTGTTTTTGAGAAAAATTGCAGCAAAATATTGCACTGTGCTTGGAAACGAGGTCTGTTGAAAAAATAAGATTTTCCTAAAAAATCCTCCGAAGTTTTGTTTCCATTGTCAAAAATGTACCAATTTGTTTATGGTAGCCTAACTATTGTACCGGTTTAAGAACTATATCAATCCTTAAGTCCAATATTTTAGCAATGTTAATTTCAGTTTTATTCCCAGATACGTTTCTTTTCCTCCTGTAATGTGATATCAAATAAATTAACAATTTAGCTGTGTATGAGTAATTAAAATATTCTGAATTAAAAATGTTTTTCTAGTTAGTGTTACCAGAAAAGTGTATCTAGTAAAACTTGGTCACAAAAGTTTTAGTAAATTAATGTGTAAAAAGGATTGTTAAAAAATTATTTAAGTTATAATTTTTTAAAAGGCATGCAAATTAACCTTAAAAACTGTAATCTTAGAGCAAGCACATATGGAGTGTGAGAACTAATGTTTAGATAGGCTTCATTTGCAGACTGATATTTCACATTTTAAACAATTGGCTCCTGGCTCCTTTTGGTTAGAAGTTAGAACCCAGTAAGGAAATGTAAATTTTAATAAAATTGGTGGGTTGGACAGAAACTTGAGGGTTTTTTTTGTGGAAGGGGTGAGGAGTTGATGTAGTTGTGCATCAAGTGTTAATTAAATAAGTAAGAGAAAACTATTGTTGTAATCCCCCAGTCCAAACCAAATTACCTCTGTGACATTTTTTTCAGGTATTTGATGAACTTCTGCTGGATGCGGATTGGAGTGTGAACGCTGGCCAATGGATGTGGCTCTCTTGCAGTTCTTTTTTTCAACAATTCTTTCACTTATTTTGTCCAGTGAGGTTTGGGAGAAAGGCAGACCCAAATGGAGATTATATTAGGTATATCAATTGTAGAGTCTTTGATAAATGTTTTAGTGAAAATCAATTTTTACTAGGTTTTGTAATAAGTCTTGTTTAAACGGTTGTAGAAAAATAATAGGGCCCTGTAAAACATTTTTTATTTTATATTTATTCCTGAAAGGCCACTCACTACATTTTACTCTGTGATGCCTTAAAAAGAAATTTTTTCTTGAATCAATTAAATAATTTGGTTCAAGGTTGTTTCGACTAATTTAAGTTCACTTTAAATTTAAAATTATTAAAATGCTTTTAAAAAATGCATTCATTTATGTAAATATAAAAAATAATTTATTCTTTGAACTTTTTTTTTTTAAATTGCAGAAAATACCTGCCGGTTTTAAGAAACTTCCCTGCAAAATACATCCACGAGCCCTGGACTGCTCCTGAGAAAATACAAATCGTAGCTAAGTGCATAATTGGGAAGGACTATGTGATGCCCATGGTTAATCATCAAGAGGTCAGCCATATTAACTTGGAAAGAATGAAACAAGTTTACCAGCAGCTATCTCATTACAAGGGAACAAGTATGTATAATTTGTAAGAAACATGCTTAATACAAAATTGTTTTAACAATAGAAAATTACATTTAGTACTTTTTTTTATCCTTTAGATACGCGAAATGGCACATACCCACTTGGGGATAATAAGGAAGAGGGAAATCCAAAGAGTGCAAAACGGCAATGTGTTGAGTTTCCTGAAAACCATGATGATGTAAGCATAAAATAGCATTTCTGTACTATATTAATTACTGACGTATTAACTTGTCACCTTGACTGTCGGGTTTTGTAGCAACACACATAATTTAAAAATATTTATATGTTTGTTACATTTTAAAGTTGGAGCAGTCATTTACAATCATGTGCTGAAGAAATTTAATTTTTGGGGTTAAAATTTTGTCTTATGCAGTGAAAACAAGGTTACACTTCAGCCAAATTTAGGGTTGCCACACACCGGGAAAACAGGGAAAATCTGGAATTGTCAGGGAGCTGAAAACGGCCTCTAAAGGTCAGGGAAAATCCAAAATCTTCCAATTTTTTGGAAAAGTAAGCGAATTTTTCTTTTCCATGGATTTTTCTATTTTTTTCAACGTGTATTCGAGTTTTTGCAGATTTTATTCCGATTTTCGCGCCAAATTCGTCAGAAACCGCCAAAGTGATTTCCTATAATTACCTGTTCTAAGAAGAAACTCGCTTCCCCTCTTATCCCCCGCCTATTCGCTCCCAGGACCATCGCTCCAGTCCCAATACGAAACACCCGTTCTTAGAGTGGTTGTTGTTAGTTCCAAATGTTTTTTGCTTTTCCTTCGTTGCGTTTGAAAAGTTATTGATGAAATTGATTAAGAAGTTTTATGGATGGTATTTAGAAGCTACGAGAGGGAGAAGAAAATGTGAAACCAAGAATCATGCAGAAAATTACTCGGCGCTAAATTAAATCGAAAGACTACGACATTGTCTTTTTTTTTTAAGATTTAGAACTTCATCAGAATTTAAAAGTTATTTGTTATGTAGGTTTTTAAGGTTTGTGATTCGTTTGCTGATTTTCGAAGATTCTCCATTTTCCATGGTTTTTCAGTTAGCCTAGATTTATTATTTGGGCGGAATTTAAAGTTATGTGATATGCTAATTTTTTTCGGTTCGTTTATTTTCAAGAGACTTCAATTTTCCGATTTTTGAAGATGCACAATTTACATTTTCAGTTTCGTGGTTTAAATATTTCGTATTTGCGATTTCGTCGTTTTTACTGATATTTGAGGATTTTTTTTTATTTGCCGATATTGAAGGTTTTATGATTAAGCGTTTTTTCAGTTTTGTTGTAATTTAGTCTATTTGTAAATGTAAGGATCGGTGATTTGTCGACTTCAAAGTTTTGAATTGCAGTACAAAATAATAAGTCTAAATAATAAATTTTAATAATGAATATAAACAAATTCAATTATAATTTGAAGATGAATTTCGGAAGATCGCCTCATTACTTTTGTAGCTTCGGTTCAGGCCAATCGTACCAACCAGAATATTTTCCTTTGATCAAGTGTTCGTGATTATTGTGACCTTGTTATTACAAGAACAGCTTGATTTTTTTTCACGTTTGCAACTTTTTTCGGCAGTTTTTCTATCTCGGCCTATACTGGGGTTTTTGATTTTAGACAGGTTTAAGTTGTTTTTAAAAATTGGACTATCGTTGAAATTTAAGTGTTGGATTATGGGTGTCTTGATTATAGTGAGTGGTTTTGTACAGTATTTGCAAATTTCGGAAAATTTGCTATTTTACTGATTTGTAGTTTTACATTTTATAATTTCAGAATTTATGGATTTTCAAGTAGTCGTTAATTGCAATTTGTGATGATAGATCTTCAGAATTTTAGAGGTTTTTTTCGTGCTTAAATGGTTCACGAAAAGCCTATTTTCAAAGTTCATGATTTGACGACTTTTAGGGTATTCCCAATTTACCGATCTCAGAAGGATCGCAATTCAATTGTTCTAAGAATTTGCAGTTTTCTAGACTTCCTGAAATTCAGGATTTACCAATCTTTGAGATTTTGTGAATCATTAATTTTCAAAATTTTTCGATTACCGATTTAGAAACGTTCTTGATTTGCCGATTTTTGAAGGTTTTTCACCAATCGGAATGTTCAAGTCTTTTCAGGTTAAAATTTAAGGAAATAACTCATTAAGCTAACAGATGTAAAGTAGTAAATTAAAGTTAGTATTATTAAAAATTATAATCAATGAAATATTTTTTAAATATTTTTTTTAAACATTCTAAAAAGTAACTCATATAAAAGAGAATACTATGTTCTGTGGTCTTGTTTCATTAAAATTGAAGATTGTGGCTTAAAATATTAACCCTACGAACAACCCACCCCACTTCGAGTTAAAAAAAAAATTACCTTTAATTTTAATGGCCAGCCTATTTTAAGTGTGGAAGATAGGTTGTTTTAAATAAATTATTTTTTGTTAAGTTTTGGTAATTTGCCAATAGATTTTCAAGTACAAATTTGAAAATGTAGTGGTATAATTGGTTATGCGAGCGTCCTTGAAAAATTTAGAAATAAGCCTTGAAATGTCGAATTTTTACCAGCAATTTTGCTGGACACCCTGTTTAATGTGTTTTCATTTTACGGTAGTTTGTTAGTTGTTGTTACTTTAGTTAGTAATTACCTTAGTGTCTTAATACTATATTGTATGATAAACATTAAAAAGTTCTTGATAAATAATTTATATATTTCAAGTTATAATATATAAATATATTAGAGCATCAAGAAAACAAGTAACCTTGACTAGATATCTTTTCAAACATCAAATTTCTTGGGAATTAAAAAAAGTTTTCAAGTAACACTAGTCCATTTAAGAAACAAATGATAGTCCTTGTTACTTTGGCACATGTTATACTAGGTTTCTTTAGGTATAAAAGTTTAATATTGTATTAATTCAAGTCAATAAAACCTGGAATTTTTCTAAAATCTCTGGAAAACCTGGAAAAGTTAGGGAATTTGGTTTTCCAACTTCTGTGGCAACCATCTAAATTGCATATCCCTCAGAGGGTTAAATGTTTCCCCCTTGTAAGTAACATTGAAAGTGCCTAGATGTATTTAAATATTCCATATTTTTTCCCTAAAATTCTATTTTTGATGATTTACATCTTAAAATTACATTAAAATGTCATAAAAAAAACTAAAAATTTGTTTCTCATTCAAATTTTCTTGTGTATGAGTTTGTCAGAGCATCAAGTCAAGTTTTGACTTAAACCATTTTTCCTAACACTTATTCTTCCGCCTAATATTGCTTGCACTCTCAAAGATCGGTAAAATATATTTTTTAACAACAGCTTAATTTGAACACAAATTATTCCTTAAACTATATTTTTTTACGAGTGAAACAATCAAGTTAAATATGCATTAAGTATGTGATTGTTCAGGCTAGTTTGAAAATCATAAATATGAAACAAAAAATAAAATAATTACAAGATCCATAGTAAAAACATACTCGGTTAACTGTACTAATCGAAAAAAATATATAGTTTTGAAAGTATGTATGCATTTTTAATTTCAACTTATGCACTGTTTCAGGCTGAAAACAGATGTTGAAGTGGCTCAAGCACAGAATTGTTCAAATTATTTTATGTGAAGAACACTTTGCTATCATCTTTAAATAGTACTTCATTATGTCTAATATATTTATCCTTGTGAATTAACTTGTGTTTATGACACATGTATTGGTTTGTTTTTTTAATATTAAAAAACAAATAAAAGAAATCATCAGTTATTGGAGTAACACTGTTTTTATAGGTAACTCTAATATAGATTTTTCAGAAGGTTAATTGTAATTTAGTTTTCCGTTACTTTATATGCTCTTTCTGCTTCCCCTCCTGTTTGGAGCAAACTTTCAACTTTTCTTGGTCAAACAAGGTTTATCTCAGCATCTCAGAAAACCCCATAAATTTGATGCATTCAATAATGGTACGCCACACCCCAACACACATGAACCTGTGCAATCACTGGTTGCCATCCCTAACTTTGTAACTGCCATCACTACCTAGAGCGACTGGTCTATATTTTGGAGGAGTTATTGTTCATTTTCGGAAGTGGAAGGAGAAAACGATTCTACTCAGGGATGACCTTACAAATACTATTTCCAGATGTGGCATATAAAAAAAATTTATACACTCCCATGCATAGTTCAATGGGAGTAAAATCATGCAGCTCATTTGTCGCAGGTCGTGAAAGTGTTGATTTATATTAATTTATCATGTGCTATTGGACATGTCATACAATTCATATGCAATGTCAGATTACGTTCACTGCTGGCAACAGAATGTTATATATTCAACTTAATTTTTAACAACACAAAGTTTTCACTCTTTGTTGATTGTCACTATTTTTCTCAAATATTTTGTACTGAATAAATAAAAAAAATCAGTATAGAGGAAGAGCCAGAGGAATCCATGGGCATGTTATGAAGAATTTTTTAAGTATGAGTCTTCAGATGGAATTTTTTTTCATGAATGAATTCTTTTAAATTATATACATTGGTTAAAGTATATACATTGTTACTAAATTTCCTATTTCTCATTGTGAATTTCAATGAATTAAAAAATTCTTTAATAGAAAATTAAAATGTACTCAGCCTCATTAAACAACTTATTATTTAGTACTTCAGTAACTAAACAAAAAAAAACCATCAAACACAATGCCATCCATAAGTTAACTACTCTTACGATAAATAACTAGATGTTAATTAATCGACTGTTGTATATATGTTTAAAAAAATAAAGTGAATTGGTTATTTTTTATTGGTTGCATTTAATTATTTACACATCAAACTTAACAGTAAGTTTTAAAATGAATCTACTTTTTAACTGGGGTACTATCAAGGTTTGTCAATTCTTGCAATTGCTCTTTTAGTACCAGTAGTTCAAAATCGGGTATGTATCGAATTTCATCGTGCTTTGGTTCATGAGGATGCACGTCTACCGTTACTCCCATAGGAAGAGATGATTGTATGACTTCGAAAAAGTTTGTTGCACAGTATGCCGGTAAATCTTTTATCTGAAATAAAAATTCGGATTTGTATTTATAATCATATAATCAATTCATAGAAAATGTAACACAATGTGTTATACAGCTGGAGACTCTATTTATGCAAAAACATTTGAAGTGAAATTATGTTTAACATTAACAAAGGCAATCACTTACAGTTTGGAAATAATGCTAAATGATTAAGTAAAGAATAACTCAAATGAATTCTGCAAATATTGGGGATATATTTGTTCAATAAAATCAGAAATGAAATTACAACAGAATGAAATCATCAACACATTTGATACATTTAAAACAATTTAGAGTGTAATTGATGTATCCTTATCATTTGAAGCAAATACATTTATAATCTTGCATATTAATGTTACTTTTGATACACACTAGCATTTAAGCTAACCTTAAACAATTTTCTCATGGAATTTAAGTTGACAAGAATAAAAAACCAGAATATATCCTCAAATAGACTTGTTTGTGAATCTGAACAAAATAATTAAATCAAATACTAACAGATTTGTCATAGTGACTAGTACATGGGACTGAGGTACATTTTATTCAGTCTTTTATAAAAAAAAAGCACAATGAATTAATACAAGGTGAAAAAAATTAGAAATAAATATAATACTCACTTGAATATTTCTCTCATACTTGTTGAGAAAATATTCATTTGCAATTTTTGTTGTACCAGGTTCATTATTTGTAATTTTAAAAGCTTGATGTGGTGTGGCCCAGCTAAAAATAAAAATTTCAAAGATTAAATGTGTACTTTTGACCAACATGTTAATTTTGTGTTAATTTCTCCTTGAAATAGGTATTCAATTAGGGTTAAAATTTAAAAAAGGTAATCTAGATAAATATTATTTTGTCATTAGAGTTATTAACTAGGATAATATTTGGATATAATTCGTCACTTAAGTTCCCACATGTGCTATCTCATTTTCGCATCTTGGTTAAAGTATACATCAGCGCCCGGGTTTGGTGACAAGTAAAAAATTGTCGCCAAACCCAATGCCGTAAAACTGAGTTTGGCGGCGTTGCCAGATTGGCGACTTTACTGCCGGGCATCAATGTATACTTCAGCCATGTTGAGAAAATGAGATAGCACATGTGGGAACTTAAGTGACGAAATGATGAATTTTTAGTCATAATAAAAAAAAAACTTTTGAAGGGATTATAATAAAAAAAAATGCAATATCCTTAAAAAAATTGCCTGAAAATTAACATTTTTAAAATTATTTAACAGACCAAGCATTTTTCACTTCTAAGAAGTAAAGCTCTTTTTAGATTTTTGTAAACAGATTTAATAAACTTTCTAAAAAGAATGATTATTTTGTATTATGTGAAATCTCTCAAATCCTCCATAAGGAAATTAAACGACTTCTTGAGAGCAGCTATATGTACACACAATTTAGGAATCTCTTAACTTAACACAATTACTTTTAGCACTGGCATAAAAAAAAGTAATTGAAAAGTATATTAACTATCATTTTACATTATCACAGCTATAAAATATACTTTTACTGAAGGTTAGGGGGAAAACCCTGAGAAATTGGTTTGTATCCCCTAAGCCATAGTCATATGACAAGCACAGCACATAAGCTGTTACTTATATTAACCTGAAACATTTATCCAAAAGAGATTTGAAATGACAGTTTTACATGTTAGCTTTTTCTTGGGGTCCTGGCATAAACCAATGATAGGAAGCTACAAAGAAGATAGAAAGATAACTCCTCTATTAACAAAGCTTCTCAGCTTGGAGGTAAAAAACATAAAAAAAAAGTTATAGTACTTTTTGTAATGATTCTAAAATTGCAAAAGCTGTTAAAAATTAAAAATCCAGAATAGCAAAAATTTGCATTTAAGTTTTATTTCAATAGGAATTATTAAGCTCCTCTTACAATTATTTTTAAACCTTTGAAACTGCAATAATTTCCATTAAATTTTTCTTACTTTTTAAACATTACAATATACTAAAGTTGGTAATAAATATCAAAATTGCACCAATAAAATCAAATTTAAAATTAAAGATCAAATAATAAAGTTGCTGTTTATAGTTAAACCTTAAACATTATAATTTGTTGTAAAACACTATGAACTAAAAATGTCTTAATTCATCGAAAAACTTTTCTTTGACAAATAGTAACATGTAAAAACCATTCGCTAAGTTAATTATTTATATACATATTTTATGCTAATAGATTTAGAATATAAATTTACTTACGCATTAGTTACTTCCATGTCCATGCTAAGTGCAATCTTGTGAACATATTTAGCATAATGCTCTAGTACTGTAAAATCATAACTCCTCAATTGAATATTTAATGGCTCGTATACAGGAACTTGAGGCTTAGTGTACTAAAGATCCAAAAAGTTTTATTACACTTTGTCTGAATACATGAACATGAAATATATGATTCAAAAATTCATAATTCAAATGAAAATGCGTAAATTACCTTTATATACTCAGGTTCATCAATGTACTTTGATCTGTGTGAGGTGACTGATAAAAACCGAAGTGAAGGTTGTTTGATGTGCTTAAAACGAGATGCATGTGAACATAACTTGAAGATGGCATTCTGAAATACAAATATAATTTGAATTCTGGAGAAGCTAGAATGTTACAAACATAGAGCAATATAGTCACAACTGCATCACTATTTGACAAAACAATAAATTGTTTTGAGAAAATATTTAGTATTTACTGTATACTTAAAATATCAAATATGAGTAATTACACCACAACGAACGCATCTGCATAATTTTAGGAACTCCCTTAGGGAAAGTATTTCTTAACTTAGTTTAATGCTCAAACATTTAATTTCTTTAGGTAAAATAATTATAAATGTTTAGCATTAGCTTTCTATTCAGCCTTATAAAATGCCAATTACGTCACACGATGTAAATTTCAAAACGAAAACAAAATAGTGTGGTTTATTGGTTTGATACTAAAGATTAGAATTGGAATAATGTTAGTGAAATCAAATAATATCTTGTTCCAAAAATTTTACAATAAGAAATACTGAACATTATTATAGAAAAAAAAATGAAATTTACCATGATTTAGTTGAAATAATGTAATTGTTAAACTTGATTAGTACCGAAATTTCCCCAAAGATTATAAGAATACACCCCAGCTTTTTAATTAAAAAAAATTAATGTTGGTTCATTTGATTTCCATTCCAAATCAAATCTAAACAAAAAACAAAACAAACAGATCGAACATCATTGCCAATTCTTTTAAACTGAAATATTAAAATCATAATGTTCACACTGTGCAACAATATCATATACGCGCAAGCGCTACACTGAGTTATGCCGCATGCGTTAAACCACTGTAAAAGAAGCAGTGCACGAGTTTTGAAAAACTAATGGTTAGGTGAAAACACCGTCCAGAAAATTGCATGCGCCTTGTTGAGTTATTGTTGATTTGAAGCAAAGTATAGACAGTGGTATAGACCCGCCTTGTACTAGTTTTCGTTTTGTTGAAATAATATCACTACGACATAAACTAATAATAAATCTAATGTAATTTAAACTAAACTTATTTTTTCCCTTTTTATTAAACCTTCACAAACGTTTTTGATTATTTTACTTTAATGATAACTGTAACTGTCATTTTCGTTTTGTTTATGTATTTTTCGAAATTTTTTCGCAAAATCTAAAATCATGATGCAATAATATTAATCAGTATAATTTCTAATATTAGTACTTAAAACTATTTTTTCTTTGAACTTTTTACTTCAAATTTAGTTTTTGTAAAATTTGAAAACAGTACAGTTGGTTGCTTTTTAAAAATCATGGTAAGACACTTTGATATATCCAGTTATACAGCTTCCCAATAAAATTGATTGATAAATTGAGAAATGAACACACTTATGGGAAAACCCGTATTACTAATTTACTTTAGTCGTTAAGCATATATTTCCTTATTAATAAAAGCTAGCATCAGTAGGGTCATTCCAAGGTAACCCAGGTTACGTATTACATACGTATATGGTTTTACTAATCTTACATTAAATAAACTGTCTAAATTAAAGATGCAATTTTTTCTTACTTTTAACTTAATGTAGAAATATCAAAATATGTTACAAGTATCAAAGTTGTTAAAAAAAACATTCCCTTGGTAAGTCAAATTAAAAAAAAGGAAGATAGTGCTTCTTGGCTCATTAATAACTTCAAACTTTGGTCCTATTGAAAATTTTAATAAGTGACATATAAATCTATGGGTTCCAAGCTGCATTGAATTTTGGCATTTAATTGAAAAAAATATCTTCAGTATTTATTTTATTAATTTATTTACTTGGTAACTTCCTCAGGTTACAAAGTTGTAGTAACTCAGGTTATGGCATGCGACTTATTTTAACAATGTTTGAATATTAATTGAAGTATTCTCGAAAAAAATTTGATTTTCTGAAACAAATTACCTTATTTGCCAGCTACACTTTGCATATTTACCTGTCAAATAAAAAATTAACTTGTTTGTCCACTTTTCATGGAATGACCCATAATGTAAAAGCACCCAATATAAAATAAATTTTAAGCTTTAACTTGTGCAGTACTTTTCTGCATTTTCAAGGATTCTTGAACATATAGCTTCTAGATCATGGGACAAGCATAACAGATTGTTTTTTAGGAAAAGTAGCTAGTAGTGTCTGAATAAAAAAGCTTTATTTTTTACTACCATTGTAATAAATTTCTTCATCATTGGCTCGTTTTTCTTAGAGAATTCAATAAAATCTGTTGTTTAACCAGTTTTAAAAACGGTTTTAACAGTGGATTGTGCTTTAGAAAGAACACTAAGTACCTAAGCCAAGGCTGACATATTGTCCTTTGGCCCCACACTAAAAAAATTGGATGGTTTCTCTGGATGTTTTTGAGCTGCTTTGTTGTATCTCTTTCGATTGTAGATTATAATGGGCTCTGATATCCCCAGAATGAGGGTACACAAGTTCTGGCTTATAGTATATTTTCAGGATGGGAAAGCCATAGGCACTCATAATGGTGTGTCAAAGATTCATGAAGTGCATAACTAATTGGCAAACATATTTTTCTCCCAAATTCAATCATTATAATAGCGCAAACTTTAACATTGTCAAATCAGATATATTAGAAAATTATTGTTAAAATTGGTAACAAGGCGTGTCTGGATTGTGCCTGGCAGATTTGGGGAAATTACACAGTCTGCAAAGGCCAATCTGAAGATATCTGTTGTGATTTTTATCAAAATCCTGAGAATATAGTCTATGTGTTAAAAACTCCATATACTAGTTTGTTAATAATTTCTTTTTAATATTTGTGAAATATTTAAAAAAGAAAACATTTATTTTTCTTTCAGTCATCTGGAGTAGTTATTGCAGGTATTGCTCTAGCAGCTGCTGGATACACAGGCAAGCATATTTTTCTGCATTTTGCACATCTATAATAATAAAAATGAAGTTTTGTGTGTTTGTTTGTTGGTTTGTGGGTGTGCCTTATAGACTCATAAACTAGACATCCGTTTGACTTGTAACGTGGCAAAAATGCGTAGTTCATATTTAGCTTATGATTTTTTAACTTTCATGTTTCAAATTGTTCTATTTTTAGAGAAAATTCGAATATTCTGAAAAAACTACATTACTTTTGCTTAAATTTGAGAATAACCTTTCCTTTTGCCATCAGCTGAAAAAATTAAAATAAACTTTTACGAAAATAATTAAAATTGAAAATGTTTATTTTATTCTGTTGCCATTACTTTCAAAAACTAAATTCATAATTTGAAAATAATTGATACATTTGAAGTGACGTAATTCCGACCAGTCTCCACTCTAGGATTTTATTGTGTGTTTATTTGATTACTTCTTCATTGAT
The DNA here is from genome assembly GCA_019343175.1 of Oedothorax gibbosus. Taxonomy (NCBI): domain Eukaryota; kingdom Metazoa; phylum Arthropoda; class Arachnida; order Araneae; family Linyphiidae; genus Oedothorax; species Oedothorax gibbosus. The sequence continues at coordinate 18,324,103 of CM033280.1, forward strand.
GGTTCTGTTCACTGCATGCGTATTTAAGCAATAAATACATAGTTAAGCTATTAATGAACTATGACGGTTGTTCAAAGCCATCGCACTAGAGCTGCATATTAGGGTTTAATGTCTTCATTTTTTCGCCAAATACTTTGCCAAACTCGTCAAGTTATTACAAAACATGCGCCAAATAAGCAAAAATGTGTTTTTTAAAATGATTTATAAACTGGTTGGTTGTGGGAAGGTCAAGAGCTGAATGGATGTGTTTGTAGTCACATCTTTTCCTCGCCAAATTAGCAAAAACGCGCCAAATAAGCTAAAAGTTTTATGCGGGACATTACGATGACATATATCCGTGCATTTTATAGCGTATTTGAATTTTTCAGGTAATATAAGTAACGGGATTCTATACTTTATAACCAGCATGAATAGTAACATAAGCTTATTATCCTATGACGGATTAAATGGTACATATACTTGGATCAATTTGAACTTTTTTTAGTCCGTGCGAAAAACGGGTATTTAATTACTAGTTATTAATATGAATGTTTGGAAAAGTTCATTGGAAAGTTTACTTTAAAAAAAACTATCACTGTAAGTAAGGGTAAGGGTACACCAGTGCAACGCCGGGTTTTTAAAGCTAGTACTTATATAGACCTTCCTTGTTTTTTTAAGAAAATATGAAGCAAGAAAAATGGTCTCTTTAGGAAATTGAAGAAACAACCACAATTTATAAAATTTGTTAAATAGATTGTCTTTAAAACAGAACTTTATTAGTTGTACAATGTAAAAAATATTTACTCCATGCAAATACTTATAATTCCTTTATTCCTTATATTTACATTTTCAATCACAATAATTTTATAACAATGTTACAGGCAGATATCTTGCAAGAAACTCTAAAGTTTGGGCTGAAGCCTTAGAAAAACAATTAAAGTCTTTCCCAACATCTTCAGTAAGTATATTATGCTACTTGCATTATTTACTGACCTTATGTAATTGATGTTTCAAATGAAATATATATTTTAAACATATTTGTTAGGTGTTATAAATCTATACTTTTAATAGTAGCATTCTAGTTTAGTAAAGAACTGTTTTCTTGGCTTTTAAAATAAAATCTTAATTACATTATGGAGTATGATTTTGTTAAAAATAAGACTGCCATATATTAAGTGGCATACTTTCCAAGATAAAAAAAAATCCACTAAATTATGAAATATTAGAAATAATAAAAGCTAATCGATTGGATGTGATGTACACTGCTCAAAACATTCAGGGGAGCACTTTGCATACTTTTGTTAACCCTTTCAGTCCTAACTTTTTATTTTTTATTCTAAAAATCTAAAATTTGTGAAATAGATTCATTATGCATCTAGAATGAAATTGTAAAAAAACAGGGAGGAAAATCTTAATATTGTGACTAAAATTTAAGGGGGAAAAATTTAATCATAACTTTTGAATAAATTATAACAATAATTTGTCAAAACTTTATTTGTTAAAAATAGTTTAAATAATTTTTTTAAGCATTTAAAAATGCAAGCATGAAGAATTTAGGGTAAGTTTATTTAATAAAATTGTTTCAGAATGAATCTTATTTTACCATGTTTTTCATATTTTCATTTAATTAAAACAAACATTATTTAATTCTTCAAATCAAAATACATGATTCTTCCATCTAGCGATAAATAAGTGTGAGCTTAACTTAGTGAGAAAAAAATTGCAAGCTGAGGATTCCAAATGGAATCATTGGGGGTGAAAGGGTTAAAACCATGCCCTCCCCTAATTGTTTTAGGCAGTGTACATGTTTTTTTTTACCAAATTAATGTTGTTGATTCTTATTTATCACTTATAGTCAAAAACAAAAGAAAATATATTACTTTACATACTCTATAATTAATATAACACATTGTAAGAACTAAGAAAGGATGTTTTCATATATATCTTGTTTATGTAAAAATAATTCTGTTTCAGAGTTTTGCAAATAGCAGATATTACAAAGGAGGTTTTGATGCAAAAATGACCCGCCGAGAAGCTGGTTTAATATTAGGTGTCAGGTTAGTGTTTAAATAATTATCAGTTCTAAATGTTGCAAACTGTACCATATTTTTATGAAACTGACGAAACAGCCAAAGGATCTTTTAAAAAACTAAAATAAATTCTAGGATACAATATGCAGGTAACATTTTCTAATATAGAGCAGAACCTGTTAACATATTTGAATTTCACTGTTATAAAAATATTTTAAGATTAATCTGTTTTGAGGTAAACATATTTTGAATGGAAAGTTAGTAGCCTCTGTTTTAGAACCTGTATTTGAAAAAAAACGTGAAGATTTTAAAATTTTAACTAATTTTTTATGTTTAGTAAATCTTGATTTTTAAAAACTAATTTGTTAGTTTTTGACTCATAATTTGATTTTTATATACTTAGTTATTTAATGCCTAAGATGGTTAAAGTACTCAAACAAGTTAATTAGAAGTAACTACAAAAATTTGCTATCAAATATTTTCTAGCCATGTGACTGGTAATTCCTATTGTATTTTGTTTCTTTTGAATTTTTCTTTTTTTTGTTATAATTTTGATAGATACTGTATTTATTATATTTTTTTATATTCAGCCCATCTGCAAGTAAATTAAAGATTAAAGATGCTCACAAGAGAATAATGTTGTTAAATCATCCTGACAGAGGTTAGTTTTTACATTTTCATTTTCTTACTGCTAACATAAATTTAAACTGGTTCCTGATGTGAATAATTTACTGAAAATTTTGTATATAATATAGTTTTTAACATTAGTATTTTGCATCATTTATGCTTTTAAGGTTTATGTACAATGTATTTATTCCTACCAAAAAGTATAACCTGTGTTAACTATGTTCTAAGTTGAATTTGCAACAAAAACTGTATCAGCCTCATCGCTTAAGCATGGTTTAAAATTTGGAGGGTTGTAGCCAATAGCTCTCATGTAGCTTTAGTGTCAATCAAACCATGCAAAGAACTAGATAAACCAAAAATTGTTCTTGATTTTTCTCTTATGAAATTGAACAATGGTATTTTTGATGTTTCAATAAATACATTTTAGAGCTTGAATTATATTCCTTTTGTACTAATGTAATCAAAGTATAATTTTTTTACTTATTAACGAATGTTTCTATGTCAACAATAAAGTTATCTATTGGAGACTGGGGAGCCTTGGCCCACCTTTAAATTTTAGTATTTAAAAATATTTTAGCATTTTCTCAATAGATGGTACTCAAAGCTACTGTTGTCAGCAGATAGCCACCTTAGTTTTACTGAGCTTTTTTTTGCCTTGAGGGAGAAAATAAGACATAATTTGTAAGATTTTTTCAGAAAAACCAATTCAATTAAGTTTAAGTATATAAGGTATTTTTTAAAATACTGTTATATTAAGGTTTTATTTTAGCTATAAAGTTTGTGCAATGAAATAGGCTTCAAAGCACCATGTGCCATTCTTTACGAAATGCCTAGGTGGGGAGGGTTGGCCACTCTATGTAAGGGAGGGTTGGCCACTGGACCAATGCTCCCTAAGTGAACTAGTTATGAAAATCATAATGTTTATCAAATACACGGTTCAATAATAACGTATGATTATAACTTTATGAAGGTAATATATTGATTATTAGTATTTGTACATGTTTAGAATAAAACGTAAACCTCAACTAAATCAAACTTATCATTTATGACTAAATATCAAACTTTTTCTGCAAAAACTATATAAGTTATTAATTCAAGTATAATAATACTCCAGATTAATATTAAGATATTATCAGATTTTTTCTATATAGGGGAAGGGGGGACGAACGAATATCTTTGAAACTGCTCTTTGGCTTTGACAGTTTATGCCGTTAAAAAAAAAAAAATTCAAACTGAGGCTTATATCTTGTGCATTTTAATGTATGTACAAACTGGATAAAATATATTTAACATAAATATATAAAAAAAACTTTTGTTATGGACAATATTAGAATTTTTAATTCATACAATACTAGAAAAATGTATTACTCTAAATATTACGGTAAACATGATTTTTAAATGAGTTCCAGAGTGTTGAATTATAATATAATTTTTTTCTACATTTAATGATCACAAAATTAATTTGAAATATTTACTATTTTGCCCTTTAAAATGAGGCATTTTTGCATGGGCCAAGTCTCCCTTACCATGGGCCAAGTCTCCCTTAATAAGGGAGACTTGGTCAAGTTTCTAAGTTTTAAAAAACAATATATTTAAAAAAGAAAAAATGCATTATTTATATTATCGCTATTATATTAATATACTTGTTGCCAATAAAATTTCCTTTAATATGTGCTATCATATGAAATTTTTAGTGTAAAAATAAAATATATAAAAATAAAATTCTGAAACTATGGCCAAGGCTCCCCAGTCTTCAATATTGTATTTTTTTAATTCTCATTTTCTTATTAAGTTCCCATTTTTTTTTATATTAGGTGGCTCCCCTTATTTAGCTGCAAAAATTAATGAAGCAAAAGATTTATTGGATAAAAATCCTTAATATAGTATGTTATGTAGTATATAATTTTTTTGTTAATAAATAATTTTAGACTAGATGTTTTGTTATCTTTATTATTTTGTGATATAATATCAGATTACTATTGTATAAAAATAAATTTCTTTAACTGTAGGTGGATCTCCTTATTTAGCCACCAAAATCAATGAAGCAAAAGATATGTTCAGTAAGACATAGTAAAATTAATCTTGTTGTAAATAAACTATTTATTTTAATCCTTACATTAACTGACTTTTTTTTCAAATACACCCAATACTGTTTTTTTTTCTTCACATGGCTATCTTATTGCTTTAAACCTGTCCTTAACAAGTATTGGCAGGTTGAAGTATTTTCAATATATGGCAAGAATGCCTATTTTGAAAATCAAAGCAAGTTATTTTTTTTTAGATAAGTTGGTTAAGTGCTAATAGTAGTACAGTTGAACCTCGTTAACGCGAACTGGCTTAACACGAAATTTCGCTTAAGATGAACTGATATGATGAATATTTCCTTGGCCTATAAAGCTTTGAGCTAAGGCTAAAAGAATCTCATAAAGCGATATCACTTTAGGCGAAATCCCGCTTAACCTGAACAAAAAATTTTGAATCTGATATTTTTTCCTGTAGTAGTTCAAAGTTTCAAAGAACAAGTGATACAAAACATTAGAAAAAAAGGTAAAAAAAACGTAATTGCTATTCCTTAAACATTTTCCTATTTTTTCTATAAAATGAACTTTATTAATTGAATTACTAATTGTATACATGTATTAGTGTAGTATTAGTGTATTACATTATAAAATTAGAAATCCTGACAGTTAACATGTAATTCGTTTAACAGGAAATGTTTCGGTGCTCCCTTCGAATTTGCGTTAACGGGGTTCGACTGTAATTAAACTCTTCTATTAAAAACACATGCATGCTGTATGCACTAACAAGTAATAACACTTTTTCACTTACAAATTTATTGTTCTTCCTGCAAATGTCTATTAATTTTTTTTCTTTTTCACAATAAACTAAAAGGAACTTAGATTGAAGATTTTTTCTTCTTCTGACTAGAGGAATATTTTGAATACTAAGGGAAAGGCTATGGTATATAGCTTTCATAATTTTGAGCTAAGGTAAATTAAGTATAATTAAATACTAATTAACAGTTATATGCAAGTAATAGAAATGGAAGTGATTGAAATTACGGTAAAACTTTAGGTGATTTAAATGTATATTGCCTCAGGTTGCAAACATTACATGTTCATCAGCCCCCGATCCGAGTTAAACCATAACAAGTACTTTTTCTGATGAAAATATTGCCATGTAAATAAAGCCTCTAAGCACTTTGTTGCGAAAGTAAAAAGGCACTGCACTGCTTTGAGAGAAGTTTAAAGATTTAATAAAGACAAAGTTTAGAGGCTTTGAGTCACGATACATTTATTTAAGAAATTAAGTTGTTGTTGTTGTCGTGTCCATGATGTGTGCAAAAACTAGATGGATCCGAAGCTGTCGTAGACAGCTTTCGCTATTTCTTCTGCATCTTCGGAGAGAATTAAAACTTCTGGATCTTCAAAGCCAATCCTGAAGAGCCTGGCTTGAATTGCTGGGCAGCCAAAGATATGCTGCGGGGACACCAGGACAGTTTGGGCAGTGTGTGGAGTAGCTTCTTTGTCCTTCCGTTGAGATTTTCAAGAAATGAAGTGGAAAGTTAAAAATAAAAAAGGAAGAAAAATTAAATATGTATTTTTGGTAAATGTACAGTTGGCAAATGATGTCTTCTTCAAGTCGCATCATCTCGATGCGCCCTTAGCATGCATAAAGGTATTTGAGCGAGCCCACTCACAAGTGGAAGGTAAGAAAATGGATGTTAAATTCCAACACGCTACAGATGTTGGTTCAATTCAGTCTGCTCACGGTGACAAAAGGCACTTGTACATAGATCATTAACAGTATTTCTTCAAATGTAAGTAGTTCATTGTCACAGCTGGCAACTTTTTAAAAATAACAATACTCTTTTCGTTAACATTAGAAGTATAGAGCATGAGTTATTACCGTAGAAGTATATGTAATGCATTGCACAATTACAATACTTTAAGCTAAAGAAATCATCATGCTTTGAAGCGTCTTTAATCTTCATACATTCTGACTTGAATTTGCACACTGCACTTTTAAAAAAGTGCATTAATCACTGACATGTACTTTACTGTTATAGTGCTTCTTCATGTAGAGATTTTGCTTTTTTAATTCATTAAAAAAATATGGTATGACTTATGATAACCATATACAATTTACCTTTCACAATTAATAGTGGATGGAATATTATTCCAGAGATTTATTTTAATAGTTTTCTACAGATGACAAAACTATAATGTATGGCGTGTATAATTATATGAGATATTCGTCTTGATAAAAAACGTCTCGTACTCTTTTGATATCTATAAATTCTAGTTGATTTTTAGATCATCTCGCAATCTGGGTTTTACAGTAACAGTACTTCCTCAGCTGGGGAAACTCATCATGTATGCAGTGCTCCTGGTCACCATACATGTTAACCCGACTCAACTCGTCCTCCTTTATTTTCATAGAACGATCTTCAACACCATGCTTCACGATAGCTTCGTAGATGGCACCGCTCGGAAAGGCATGCAACTGAACCTGGTAAAAGACCTCTGTCACTTTAGTGTCGTCCGAGAACTCTCCTGTCCGTCCGTCTGTGTCCGCATTTTTCCTGAACGTAAGGAAGTCTCTGTTTGGGATGAGCTTTTCCAGTCTGGTGACCACGGACAGCTCCAGTTTCACGCATTTCGACCTCTGGGGTTCGGTGAGGCCGTTGATGAAGTCGATGACGGATCGGCTAACCTCCTGGGCCAAGCTGCCTGTGGTAGAGATCTTGAACCAGGATAGGCAGGCACACCAGTGGGGCTCGATGGAGGCCGAGGCACATGTTCTCTGCAAAGATTTTCATTTCAAAACATTGAAGAGTTACTAAATGGACGGACTAGAACGGCTATGGTGACGTCAAACAATTGTGTGTGGGACTAGCTGCTGTTTACTTAAATCGAATTACAAAAAAAACTAGTTTGTCTGTAAAAGCACGTGATGACAAATAATAATCATTGCTTACGATCTGTTCATAGCCACCGTACCGACTTTATCGCAGAAGTCGTATGTTAGAAACAGTGGGACCGTCGCACCCACGGCTTCTAACATATATGCTTACTTTAGGGTGTTTTAATGTATAATACTCCCAAATACCCTAAATTCGCCCGTATGGTCAAAGCCAAAAGTTATGGATGGATACTTATGGATCTCATAAATTTTAGGTTGAAATTTTCGGCCTGAATCAAATTCCGTGTTACAAGTTGAGGTGAAAGGGCTAAATAATAAGCTAGCATGAAATTTGATTACGCGAACCAGGGAGTGGAAATTACGGAATTTCAAATTCAAATAATACTTATCTAAACGTAACAACTTTATAACAAATCAGTTATTGCTATTTTGCAACATGTTCTTCATAAAAAGTCAAATTATACAGCTCACATGTTAAGGACAAAGAACACAGATATTTATTTAAAATCGCGGTTTCAGGAAACTGGAATGGGTTGGATGACATTGAAGTACATCAACAATAAAGAAAGAACTAAGGTATGTACCTCCTTTGGGATCTCCGTGAAGAGACTGATGCTCCGACTGCTGATGTTTCCGAGCATTGGGACATTAGGATTCAAAAGCGTCATGAAAGTTGCGTGGATGTCAAAGGGGGTAACCAGTCGGTTCTGGTTGATCTTGAGGTTTCGTACGTGTTGCGGGTATTTTTCGGCCACCCAATCGGGCAGGACAAACGAGAAGAAGGGGAGACGCTCCTCTTGCTTGCCTTGTTGGGACGCACGGATAGGGGCGAACCTGAAAAGTGTCAAGCATAAGAATATAAGTTATGGATAAAACCTGGCACTGTAATAAATAACAGAGTACCAAAACATCTTATCATTTATAAATTTTGAATTTCTCTAACAAAATTTCGTGTAAACATTCCAGGGATAAATAGCTGAACTTATTTCTGCATGACAAGAAAATTTGCCATGCAAAATAAAGTTTTCTGTTTAAGTGTAACAAAATATAAGACAAATGAAGACCATAATACTAAACAATTTATATAGAATAAATTAAGTTACACGAAAAAATAATTTTAGAAACTTAAAGTTAACGTTTCTATATTCTGGTGAAGGTGTTAATGGTATTCACAAATGGGTTGTTAACGGGTTAAGACTCAAATAATGTATTTTCCTTCGAATTTGTTTAGAGTTCTAAGGATCTAACAATTTCGCCCTTTTTACATTCAAGTTTTTAAAAATAATTCCTAGTATTATAAAGCATTTATTCGATTTATCAGTAATATTATTTTCGTATAACCAAATCTATCATTTCAATTCAAAGGTGTGAGAAAATTTTAACGAGAGAAAAAAAACCCACCCTCATACCTGTGTCCGTGGTCACTCATGACAATAAGCATAGTGTTTTCGAGGGTACCACTCTCTTTCAGTCCTTTCAGAAAACTTTCGATGTCGGGATCAGCGTATCCTATAAAGTTGTAGTCATCGTGACTCAGTTCTGAATTAAAACAGAAACCGAATTTGGGTACATCAGGGTAGGTCTCATAAAATTCTATCAACCAATCGAGCATAATCTGTAATATTTATTGTACATATAGTTAAAACCAATACACATAAACAATCTTAAAAGTAAATAATCAGTTACCTAATTTTGATTGTTTTTTAATTGCACTGCCCATGAAAAAGGAGACATAGATGTATTGGAACTAGCGGATGCAGAGTTTTAAAGATAAAAATGTTGAATTTATAAATTATAATGTATTGTTAGCAAAAGCATATATTCCATTGTTTTTTACAAATGAGTTTTACGGAAATAGAAGCAAAAGAAATTCTTCCAAAACTTTATTTTTTATTATCTTAACTAGCTTTATATAGGCTGGCGTTTCACGTTTGTACCCTTCTAATAGTGCACCAAACAGCTATAATTTAGTGAACGGTCTGATTTGCGTTACGTTGCCAAGTAATGAAATCTGCAATTCATATAAATATTCCACTTCAACAAAAATTTGATACTGTATAGAAAGCTTACTTTAATTTTCCACGATCGAAAAGAGTCGCAAACTGACGCATTTATATCAGAACTGTATTAAAAAGATTTAAAAAAACAACAACATGCATCAAGTAACTTGGAAATTTTTTTGTTGTTGTTGTCAGCATTATTATTATTATTATTATTTTTTAATTTGGATTGCCAACTCCATTTATTTCCAATTATAAACATCTTTCATCTAACAATATAAACATAGATGAATAAATCTGATGAAGCATTAAAATTTAAAGAAAGACTAAATATATTTTTTTGAAAAAATTCAATCTACAATCTTGCAATCAAACCCAAGACCAGAAATGTCACAACAGTTCTATATTAAGTCTATGATAAATCCTAACTTTTGAACAAAAGACAAAATGTGAAGTTAAAAACACAAAAAATTCTGACCTTATGACGAGGTTTATTTCCCAAACAGAGCCTAGGATGATTCCTCATAACCTTTTCCAGCTTCAGAAAAAACGTACGCATGCAGTGATCCGTAGGTAAATCCTTAAATCCTTTCAGTCTATATGTAAAAGTCCCAACATGAGGCTGCTCCTCTGCCCATGCTGTCACGTATCCACTGGCACTGAAATTCTTCCACGCAAACGGGTACACGTCCACGAAATCGGCACCTTTTATCCTTTTCCTGGTTTCCGGAAGTTCCTCTTCCGTGGACCCAGTCAGGATTGGTATAAGTGCTTGTGGAGTACCATCCCCAACTATGTTGTACCCTTTCATGACATAGGCCTTCAGGACTTCTGTGAGGTACTTGTAAGTCTTCGGCAGCTTTCTCATGAAGTGCATTCTGGACATGGAGTCCAGTCCGTACATTATCACGTTGAGACCCATGGCACCTTTCGGAGGTCTGATGTGTTGGGCTTTTTCCACCAGCGTCTCATTCCTGTGTGTGGATGCCATCAAATTCTTCCATATTTTCTTGTCCCTGCCCTTACATTTCACCACGAAGAAATCGCTCTCCAGTCTGATGGGACCCCGATCGGATAACAGGCTAGCCACTTTTCCCGTTTTCGTGGTAAAGTCGTCCGTTCTCTCGATGTAAGTGAGGTTGCAGTCGATTCGGCCGTGGACTTGGACCATGTCCCCGTTGATGAAAGCAGTTCCTTTCTTGGTTTCCACCCAGTCGGGTTCTCGGTTGCATTGTAATATACCAACATCTTTGATGTGCCTGAAAAAGTTAGAATAAACTGTAAGTTGAGCATAATTAAAAAAAAAAATATTTTAAAATACTGACGCGCGCCGTAACAAATTGAAGGTCCTGATACTCTTTACAGTTTGAGAAAAAAAATCATAATTTACGTTATGGTAAAAAAGGAACTATTAAGCTTTTGGAAACATTGATGTGTATTTTTATTCCACACATGCAAAAGCATATTCGTCATTTTCTATGCTATTTAGAAATTAACTAGTTTAAACATCTTAAACAAAAATCCGTAAAATTTTCTAAATGACTTGCCGGTTACTAAAGTGGGCTGAGAGCTTGCTCAATCTGCGATTTGCTGCTTTTAAGTTCCGCATTACCCTCTGAGGGATAAGCAAATGGGCTGAAGTGTAAACTTATTTTCACTACATGAGATTTAAATTAATAAATTTAATTGAAAATTGAATATTTTCTGTAATTTTTAAAAAAATTATATTTTCTGTAGTAGATGGTTATAAATGGCTCCTCCATGCTTTAAATTTTAGAATTTAACAAAATTATTAAATTAAAAAAAATTATGTATGTTGCTGGAAAACCAGACAGTCGGGTTGATACGTCTGTACCCCTCAGAGTATAATCATTCAGTTGGAGCGTTTTATTATTATTTTTTTAAACGAAGGACACTATTACCCTTCAAAATTGGACGGGGTAATTAAACCTTGGTCAAACAACGTAAATATCGTATCTATATAGCTTTACATCTAATATTTCCGCGAATGAAGACATTTGGTACTTTTTCCATTTTCAATTTGGTACTTTCCATTGCGCAAATTTCGCCAAACAGAATCTTTGTCCACTAACGAAATTGTTTGGCGACAAAATACAGTATAGTTCGCCTGTCACTTCTCAGCATCTCAAATATTTTGATTGTGGAAGAGTCAACTTTGTAAAAGGGTAAGAAAGATTTTGGTTTAGGCAAGACATTTGGCGATTCATTGCTTTTGCTTTCGCATATTTCTTTTAAGATTTAGAAACAAATTATTACTTAAAGGGTCGTGCGAACTTGCATCGGTTTCACTATTATTGCACAGCTATATTTTAATTTATAGAGTTTCCTAATGAATAGTGATACTGAATGTGTTAAACAGTTCATACTACAGATGAAAATCAATTGACGATCAAGTAAAGGTAGCAAAGTAATGCACATGTAATCCTTAATGGCCCTATCAGCAATCAACTATAATCCTCCTTTAACTAATAATAGTCCAGGCAACGAAGAGTTATAGAGGGAAAGTTTTGGAACATAATTTTTGACTTTGTAACTTTGATTGGACTAGTTAGGAGGTGAACATATCAAAAGTCCCCGCCCCTAGCAAAGCCCCTGAGCAAAGAAGGACTGTCAGTCCCATAGAGCTAATACATTAGTTTTGAAATCACAACTTTTGCAAAAAAATTACTTTGTCATGTTATCAAATTTTTACCAGGTATGGGAATCATCATAATATCAATTTAAAACAAAATTGAAAAGAAAATAACATCCGGTTATTTAATTATTAATTGTTAAAGTTTTAAAATATATTTTTTTTATATATTTTTGGCATTATAAAATTTCAAAAATATATAATTAAATAACTAGATAACATTTTCGTTTCAAATTTGTTTCATTTCGATGTTATGTTGATTCGTGTACCTAGGGAAAAAGGGCTAACATGGCAAAGCAATACATCTGCGGAAGTTGTGATTCCAAAACTAATGCATTAGCTCTATGGAACTGACAATCCTTCTTATGTACACTTATTCTATACTGAATTTTTAAATAAAACCCAGATACTCATTTTGTAGGAACTCTGTTACTTTAATATTTTATCTATTTTCATATTCTATGTTATCTATTTCATTTCATTCGTCGGACCCCAGTAGGAAAACAGTCAGATGATCCTTTTAGTACAATAGACCAGTGGTCGCGGTGCTTGGCCCTGACGGGCCGCCCCACTCAAGTCAGATGATCCTCCTGTTCTTCTTTATCTTCGGAGTCAACTTGAGATACCCCATTGATGCAAGTCCCCTGGCAATTTTGGAATGCTGAGGAACACTTGAGACTTACTTTTTTACAGCTACACTTTGAGCTAGGCACAGTGTTTCATGCATCTGCAGAAAATTATTTTCAAAATATCGTCAGGTGCTGCTGCTAACTCACTGTGCACTGGGACCATTAGGCAGTTGTTCTCAATCTTCCACTCATACATCTGAGGGGACAGGTCATTTCCCAGCCACAGCTGAACTTGGTGGAATGTTCGGAGGGAATGCTGTTTTACTGCTCCCTCGGTGGGAGGTAGACAAGAGATATCAGTCTTGATGGTGGCCACTGATCTTAAGAATCGCTTATACCTGTAGGCATTGAGGGAGGCCTCTTTCGTTGGAGCCCCGTACCACCTCAAGATGCAGGTTTCGCCTGCACTTTGAACCTGATCATAGTGGTTGAGGAAAGGTACGAAAAGACCGCTGCTGCTTTCTGGACCTCTGGCGACTTCAGATACAGCTTCGCAAATGCGACCTTGCTTTTTCGAAATGCGGAAGATGTAGTGTCGCATCCAGTAAATGCGTGCAAAAATAGCACGTCCTTTAAACTCAGTTGCTGAAGCTCTTGGTACGAGAAGAAAGAATCCTGTGTCTTCCCACGTGCAGGACAGTAATGTCCTTACGCGCATCAGCTTTAGCCATCAAGAGGACTATAAGGTCAACATCTTCACCTACAATGCCGACAGCTGTTGTTTTCGACATTTCCACAGCTGTATCCAAGTTGATCCAATTGTGCTCAAGCTTCACCTTAAGTATGTTGATGATGATGTATATGTTGATGAGACTGTGCCAGCTCAAAGTGTAGCTGCAAAAAAGCAAGTCTCAAATGTTCTTCAGCATGCCAAAATTGCCAGGGGACTTGCCTCAATGGGGTCTCTCAAGTTGACTCCGAAGATAAAGAAGAACAGGAGGATCATCTGACTGTTTTCCTACTGGGGTCCGACGAATGAAATGAAATAGATAACATAGAATATGAAAATAGATAAAATATTAAAGTAACAGCGTGCCTACAAAATGAGTATCTGGGTTTTATTTAGACATTCAGTATAGAATAAGTGTACATAAGAGGGATTGTCAGTTCCATAGAGCTAATGCATTAGTTTTGGAATCACAACTTCCGCAGATGTATTACTTTGCCATGTTAGCCATTTTCCCCCAGGTACAGGAATCAACATAACATCGAAATGAAACAAATTTGAAACGAAAATGTTATCTAGTTATTTAATTATATATTTTCGAAATTTTATTGCCTAAAATATACAGCAGATGGCGACATTATTTTAAAACTTTATCAATTAATAATTAAATAACCGGATGTTATTTTCTTTTCAATTTTGTTTTAAATTGATATTATGATGATTCCCATACCTGGTAAAAATTTGATAACATGACAAAGTAATTTTTTTGCAAAAGTTGTGATTTCAAAACTAATGTATTAGCTCTATGGGACTGACAGTCCCTCTTCGCTCAATACTGAAACTGCTTTAAAATTTGAAGGAAAATAAATAAAATAGTAAAGTAAAATATATTATTGAAAAGAATTAAATTCTCTACCACTCTAGGGTCAATATTTATTGTTTCGGTGCATTATTGAAGAGTTATACGTCAAAAAAGAGGGAAAATGTGGGGGAAAAAATGTTTTCTCCAAAATTACAGACTTTCAAGAGCGGATATCTCGAAAACTAAACAAGATATTAAAACACTTGGGGAGGGTGAAACTTGTAGAACATTTAATCAGCTTTCATTTAAGTGTATTACAATTATATCGGTGGGACGCATAGTTTTCGAGATATGTATAAGCAAAAAATCGAAAAAGGGGACATTCAACCCCCCTCCCCCTTCGGCTCAGGGGCTAGGGGCGGGGACTTTTGATATGTTCGCCTCCTAACAAGTCCTAACAAAGTTACAGTCAAAAATTGTGTTCCAAAACTTTCCCTCTATACCCGTTTTTCAGCCTTCGTTGCCTGGACTATAACTCTTGTGTAGATTTAATGCGACACATTATTTACAACTGAACTTATTCAACAATCCTCTATGCTCACCAAACGCCATGGGATTGGCAACCCTGCCTCCTTCAGGTTCTTTACCTGTTTTCAAGGACCCTTCTTGGACCCTTCCACAATTAAAATATTTGAGATGCTAAGAAGTGACAGGCGAACTATATTATACACGGTTAAAGGTTACCATTAAAAATATTCCGTTTGGAGGAGTTTGTACATTTTTGGCGACTTTATTGTGAAATGGAAAAAGTACCGAAAATACTTCTGAATGTGTACTTACTTACGAATAAGGGGATTGGTGAGTTCGAGATCGGGATGCCGACACGTCAGCAGCTCATGCTCCCAGAGGCCATCGACTTCTTCGCCATTTTTTATTTTGCTAAAAATGGACTGTTGGAACAAGATTACCAAAACAAGTACCACACTAATGAGGACAAAGAAACGCAATCGCACCTGTCGCATGTTATAACGACAACCCTGTAATACAGAAGAGTACAGTTACATAAACGAAATATATTGATTTGCACTTTATCTGCTAAAAGCACATTATCTGCTTTAAAGAGCGTCCACGATAAGAATGAGACAATTCGATTGGGTAAATTGAAGAGCTTTTCGAGGGGCGTTAAGTCAATTTTTTGTATTCTTCAGAAATCGCGATTTTGTTATAGATGATTTACTATTGATTTTATGGAAAAGATAATTTTTCCCAGTTATCTATGGATGATAGTAACACTAAATTATATGGTTAAAAATATCCTGCCTTTATAGTTATTTAGAAATTAAAAAAAAAGAAAAAATGACTTAACCCCTTTTAGAAGAAAAAAACCCTCATGACTTTCGACCATTTGGAACAAAACTCAAGACTTATGCTCTTTTGGCACAAAATACTAACGAAATGAAATGACTTACTTCCGTTTGAAAGTAATTTAAGTACATTTCTCTCAATTACCTAATATGAAATACTAGCTGTTATACCCGACGTTGCACGGGTAGAGGTGGAAAAATAATTTAACAGTCAGTTTAACTATTTTTTTCTTTCATTTTAGTTACATAAGATATGAAGATTACCCAGTAATTTTCCATTTAATTACCCAACTTGGATATAGTAATGATTAATATTAATTTCAAAAATACCTAACCTTTGATAATAAGCTCAAATTAAAAGGAATACATATTTAAGTAAAAAATAATCAGTAAGAATTAAACAAGTAGGTTTGTAACAGAATCTGTCACTTAACCCGCTTCCACACAAAAGTTGTGTTAAACAGGTAAAAAGGCGCCAAACACTGCATTAATTCTATATTAAACATTTACATGCTAAATTTGGCTAGTTTTATTTATTTTATTTCGAAAATTCAATAATTATTACTTATCGTTTGCAAAAATTAATTTGTATTTCAAAGAATAAATATGTACTATTCCTCGCTTTTAAATAGAATGAAAATATTTCATATCAACATACAAAGAATTTCGTAGTGAAATATATTTGACGTCATTTCAAACTGATCGATGTCGCAAAATAAATTTATTTTAATTTATTGTCTAAAAGAATTAAGTTTCTCGGGCGATTGTTGCGAATGGCAATGGTGATTTAATTCTAATAACAAACAGGGCCTTTAGCTATTTGTAATTCAAACATTTAAACGCCAAAATTAACTATTTTCATTAATCTTCTTTCTCAGATTTAATAATTAGATTTAATTAAATCACAGTTCGAAAAATATATAATTAGTACAAATGATGCTTTAAAAATAAAAGCGAAACTTTGCACATTTTTTATGCCAAGTTAGAATTCTCTTCGCATCTTTCTTCATACATATATAATGAACCATCAAAAGAACTCTATTGTGATATTACAACAATCCAAACTGAATTATATCACATAAATAAATATTCTTTCAAATGTTTGTATTTTTTTAAATAAAATTTCTCGTACGTTTAACGAAATGGCAACAGTGAAAATATTGAATAAAAATGGAATTTGCATGTTATTTCAATGTAGATTAAATTTTAAGTTATTTAAATTTTAAATAAACTTCTAATTTAAATTTTTTAATGAAATTTGGAATGTAGCCTAATCTGATTTTTTGCTTCAAAATGACGTATTCCACTTGTCTGTGGGACTTGTGGATGGCAAAAGTGAAATATTGAATAAAAATGGAATTTGCATGTTATTTCAATGTAGATTAAATTTTTAGTTATTTAAATTTTAAATAAACTTCTAATTTAAATTTTTTAATGAAATTTGGAATGTAGCCTAATCTGATTTTTTGCTTCAAAATGACGTATCCCACTTGTCTGTGGGACTTGTGGTTCTTTCTGTGAAAGTGGGTGACGGACGGACAGACGGACGGAACGATTGCAGACGGACTGAACGATTATAAAACCTTCCACTTTTTACGTTATAAACGTAGTGTGGAAGTTAAATTTTTTTACTGATTAAAAAAAATTTTTTTAAAAAATCTTTAAAAAAAAAAAATTTTAAAAAAAAATAAAAAACAACTGCGGTTTTTAAGAAAATAAACAAGCCCAATCTTAGGGGCTAAAAAGTTAAAACTGGGACTGTTATTTTCTAGGCTGGAGATAATGTTTTTGGCCAAAATTTGGACATCATTGGGGTTTTTTAATTCTTTTTCAAAAAAAACAAACGAATTCCTTTTTTTAAAAAATAAGGTAAAAAATATTTATTGAAATGAAAAATAGTTTTGATTTTTTTACTTTTTTTTCCATCAAAAAGTTTTTGAAAAATTGGTCGCTTTTTACATTTTTAATAATTGGGAAATACAGAAAAATTTTGGAACACGAGAAATATGGCAAATAAAAGGTTTTTAAAAAATGGTTTGCAAAGGGGTCCCCAATGAATTTCTTTTATTAAAAAGTATTCGAAAAAAAAAAATTACTTTTAATTTTTGGTCCAGTTCCAATATGTCTTATAAAATTTTTTAAAACGCGGAAAAATAAGCCCAAAAATTTGGTTTTTAAGTTTCAAAAAACATTAAATTTCCGTTTAAAAAACCCGGAAAAAGGGTTTTTGTCCAAAAGAAATGGGTATCCTAATTTTTTAAAGGGCATATGGGAAATTAATTTTTTTTGGAAGATAAAAATAAAAAAATTATTTTTAGAAAAAAATGTATAAAAATTTTTAAAATGTTTCTTTTTTTAAATTTTTTCAAAAAAAACGTAAGGGGGAAAAAATTTTAAAATGTCCACGGGACCAGGGAACCCCGGGTTTTCCCGAAAAAAGGGTTTTTTCTTTCTTTCCCCATATGTTTTCCCACGTTTAGCCAATTTTTTTCCCTTAGGTCCCCATTGTGAATTTGGTGAGGGGGTAAAAGTACATAATACAAAAAAAAAATTTTATTTTTGAAAGGATGTTTTTAAATTAAATTTTGTGAAAAAGTTGAAAAATTTGTTTTTTTTTTTAATTTATTTTTATTTCGTGAAAATTTTTTTAAAATTAAATTTTTTTAAAAATTTTAAAATAACTTAAATTTGGTTTTAAAAAATTTATTTGGTTTATGTTGAATTAAAGAAGAAACGGGGGTTTTTTTAAAAAATAAAGGTGAAATAAAAAGATCCTTTTTTTTCACAATTCAACAGCCTTTTTCTTTTTTTCATTTTTTCTGAATTTTTTCCTTGGTATTAAATTGATTTTTAAAAATTTTTTTTTTTTTTTTAAAAATTAATTTTTTTAAGTTTTTGTAAAATTAAAAAACCCAAAAAGGACAGCAAAATTTAATTTTAAAAAATACATAAAAATATTATTCTTAAAAAACTCAATTTCGAAAAATCAAAAAATATTCGGAAAAATGAAAACAAAGACGCGAGTTTACCAGATCCCGTGAAAAAACCCATTCTTCATCGCTAAAAGTTAAGAACGCCTAACGTGTTTATTTTTCTAGAGGCTGGAGATGTGTTTGAAAAACTTAATCCCTTTGGTACAAAATCACTTTGACTTAAATTTTTTTTCGGAAACCGCGAATTTCCCCCTGTTTTAAATACATCAAACCCCGCTTGAACTTCTACTTTTTGAAAAATAGCTAGCTAGCAAATTTTACATTTTTCCATCAAAAAGTAAATTTTGAAATAATGACTTAACGCTTTTTGGAAATCACTCTTCAATTAAAAAACAAATTTTTACATGAAATTGCCACCTACAGCAGAAAGTAGGTCCGCCCCTTTAAAAAAGATAAGGTTTTGATGTTACTACTGCAGTTTCACTGCCAGCTCTTTATTCGAACGCTATTCGAAAAAAAATTGTAAATTTTCTCAATTTTCGATCCCAGAAGATGCAAGATTTATCTATAAACCCATTTTAAACGCGGAAAAATTTCAAAAAGCAACTATATATTGTTTTTTAAAACGGTACGAAGAACAAGGAAAATTGAAATTTTCGAAAATTTTAGAAAGGAACCCGGAAAAAGAACCCACTTTTTGTAACGAAGTAAGAAAACGTTTGGGTAAAACCTATTTTCAGTGCGCCCAAAATCCGAAAATAAGATATCTAACCTTTGTGCACGAAATATCAAAAAAGATAAAAATAAAGCTTTAAGAAAAAAAAAGGTTCTAAAAAACATAAAAGATAAAAACAACGAGCAAAGAAAGAACCTTAAAAATTTACGAAAATTTGACCATTGGATCGGAACCTAACACGAGGTTTTTTTTCCACGAGACGGAATGAGATAATTCCGCGGTGAAAAAGTTTCGACCGGTTATTTTCCGTATTCTACGTATGGCGTGCACGATCAAAGGTTTATAATAGTCTAGAGACTGAACTTTTCAAAAGCACCAGGACCAAACGGGAATATAGGGGGCATGTGGGGCCCGATGGCCCAAAGGGGTTTGATCGCAGGGATTACGCTAGCAGCCGCCTGTAAAAAGGTGGGTTCGATTCCACCTTTCCCTGGGTGTACTCCTATCTCAGTATAAATTATAAAATTTAAATAGCACTTTTGCACTCTATTGGGCTCCTAGTGAAACCATGGCTCCGATGGAGCTCATACGAGTCGTTCCTCTACCCTACTATAGAATCTTTGAGCACGCCCCTAGATTTTCGCATGCAATCGTTTCCGGAAGGCGAAAAAAACGAAACCAATCAGTGAATTTTAAGTTCCGCTGAAAAGTTTTTGTTTAGACGAAAAAAATGTTTGTTTTTTATGAAGTTGTTAGAGGTTTTTCAAACTTTTTTTTATTTTAATGGTTTTTGGCAGGAAAACCCTTTTAATGAATCCAATCAAAGAAAGAAGGGAAAACCATATAAATTTTAAAACGACATAAATTATGTAAAGCAAACGCGTGATTTTTTTTAGCTAATCAAAATATTGTTTATTTTATGCATCGCATTTTTCCGTCAAGATCCCCCCAATATTTATTTTTGACTTAAATTGCAATTTTGCCAACTTTTCCATGTTTCTAACAAAAGATAAAAGTAATCCAAATAATAAAAACCCCCAAAAAAACCCAAATTTTTTAAATTTAAATTTTGGCAATCAAAATTTTTTAAACGCCAAATTACAAATTTATGCCCCAAAAAAGTAAATGCCACTGTTTTTGGATATATTTGCCCAAATTTTCGAAACTAGCGAAATTCTCAAAAATATTGCCATATTTAAAAGCTTACTCTAAAAAACTGAAACAATTAGAAATATTTTTTCCAATTTATTACTAAGATGATCAAGTGTATACCATTTTTATGTAATGTATTTGGTCTAATCCTGGTTCACGGTACCAAGTGAATTTGGCGACTCTTGTTTGACGATAAATTTTAAATTGTGGTTTTGCTATTAGACAATTCTTTATGGTGTTTGCCCTGATTGGATGCATACTAGATGCTTTGTTGGTAGAAAAATGGTTGACTTTTATAATTTGTTAAAAGTTTGACCATAGTATTTGAAGACATTTGCATACTAATCTCTCTATATATTAAAAAATATTAAAAAAAAGTAAGCTCTTTTAAAGTGTGAGGAGCCATAACATCATGAAATATTGATGTTAGAAATCCAAATTTTTTTGGAAAGGTGTGTCTCCGCCTGGCTTAATTAGGCCTAAACGAACCTAAATTTTTTTGTGTTTTCAAATTTTTTCTCAATAAGTTTTTATTAAAAATTACAATAAGTCAGCCACAAAAAAAATCTTATTCCTTTTCTGCATAACGGCCACAGAAATTCACCAGAAATGTGTGATTTTGTTACGTTCTTTTTAAAGAACAGTTGCTCTCTTTTCTGTTCTTTTAAAAAGAACAGTTCTTTAACTTGTTCTTTTTACATTGGTTTTGTGTTTATATATAGAAAAGGTTTACAGATTTTTTTAAAAAGATGATTTGGCCTTAAAATATATTATAGCAAGATAGAAGGTTTATAGATTAAAATTATGTAAAAAAAGATAGTAAAAAATTTTGACAAAACTATTTTAAATAAACATTTAACATGACAATTACTCTGAAAATTTTTATTAGGTTAATTCTGCTAGACTGGAATAAAATGTTACATTTTTTTTATAAAAAGAACAAAAAGTTTTTTTTTATTTTCGGAACATGTTACAACTATCACGTAATTTTATCTTTTTTTTCTTCAGCTGGCAGATGGCTTTCTTTTTTTTTATTTAATCTCTTGGTTTCGCAGCAAAACCGCGGTGAAAGAATTTTTATTTTATTTTTTTATTTATCCTAAAAATATATTCTTATGCGAATAAAATAAAATTCGTACACTCGAATTTTGTTTTTTAGAAAGTTTTTGAAAATGTTTTAATTATGGAAGTGGAGTATCAAGATATGAACATGTTAATTACTTTTGCAAATTTAGAAAGAAACGCTTGTTAAACATGTTTTATGATTTGTGTATAGCCAACATATTAAGCAAATGTTTTTTTAGCTTCCACACTACGTTTATAACGTAAAAAGTGGAAGGTATTAAATCGTTCCATTCGTCTGTCTGTCACCCACTTTCACAGAACGAACCGCAAGTCGCACAAACGAGTGGGATACATCGTTTTAAAGCAAAAATCAGGCTAGGTTACATCCCAAATTTCATTAAAATATTTATTTATGTGATATGATTCAGTTTGGATTGTTGTAATATCACAATAGAGTGAGATGAGAGTAATAATGAGTGACAGTGATAATGAGTAAACATTAATTTGCGAAAGAAGATTAATGAAAATAGTTAATTTTGGCGTTTAAAAGTTTGAATTAGAAATAAATTATAAGCTGAAGGCCCTGTTTGGCGAATTTCTTTCTGAGGTGTATAAATAGTGCGTTTTTATTGAGCACAAATATTGTGTGGAAGCGGTTTAAGTGACAGATTCTGTAACAAACCTACTTTTTAGTTTTATTTTTCGTTGTGAGATGCGTTTTTACAAGGATCTCACTACGTGTTACGTTTCACCATTTTTTGTTTACGTAAATGATAGTGTTTTTGTCTTTATGTATCTGTCCATGGTCTACTCAACTTTAAGGTCACAGCAGCTCTTTAGACGTCATGCAATCCGACCGGTCCGAAATGTAAGCAATTTCAAAGGAAAAGTACGAAACCTATTTGCGCACGGCCAATTATATATACTTATCTGGTTGCGAATAGGTTTCGTTTCTCTCTTTCGGAACAGCCAACAACCTGAAAAAAAATTAATTTGGCGAGCGATACCGAGCAGGGGGCGTAGCCCCCTTGCATGCCGCGAAGCGTCCAATGGGATTATTACTTAAAAAAAGTCATACAACTTAAAAATTTTGAGTGAGCCATTGGGTTTTTAAAAAGAACCTAAGAGTAAAAACAGGCAAGGTTAATTCTGCGAAAATTAACGGGGGTTGGGAAAAATTACTGAAAACAGTAATACAATATTAATATATTTTTTTAAGTAATATAACATAGCGGCCGGAAGCGGTCCAATGGAATTGCGCAGCAATTCCCGTGGGTTTGCGAGAGATAGCGAGCAGATGAAGAATCCAAGAATGCAAGCTTGCGACCCAATGAGATTGCGCAGAAATATCCAAGGGTGCGAGCTTGCGGCTGAATATAACTATATTACCAAGGATCGACATAATTTTGTCATAGATACAGATCTGGATGGCAAAATATGCATAGGCCTGTGCAAAGTTGGGTTAGAAAAGTTACGTTCACCAGCGAGCTGGCCGCGAAGCGGCTTATGGGAAACGGGGGTTGGTAACCATAGCGGAGGCGAGCCCCTGCGGCGCTTAGCGTTTGAATTGCGCGGAATGCAGGTCATGCAATGGAATGCGATAGTGAGCAGGGGGCGGAGCCCCCTAGTATTAAAAAAACAGTAAAGCTTTTCTATGTCGAATTTTCTAAAAGATTTCACAAACACTAAACATTGTATTTGTCGGGGAGAGTTGTTATGATTTTACCCGACCCGAAAAAACCCGAGTGGGTTTTTTAAGTAAAACCCACTTGAAAAAACCCATAAAAAAACCAAGTGGGCAATTGAACTTAAAATTGCCTTCACTGAAAATTAAAAAAAAGTAAAAACTTTTTATACATCCAAAAAATATACATTTCATATAATTTTATTTTTAATTAATATTTTAGTATTCTTAATATATTTTTACATTTTTGTACCATCAATATTTAAAATGCATTTATAAATTTAAATTTATACTAGTTATTTAACAATTAAATATAACTAATACATTTTTTTAAAATTTTAATTTAAATTTCTATCGTTACAATATTCCGTATTATATAATTTTACACCTATACAAACAATAATTGGTTCTAGACAATAATTTATAAATTAATATACATTTATCTAACACTATATGCATTGTTTTTATTATTCAATTTAAATACATCATTTCTGATTATCTCTTTAAATATCTGATAGTTTTAAATGTAATATTATAGATTAATAATTTAATAACTTCCTAATATAACCATAATCCTGAAAAACATCCAAATACGAAAAAATCCATAAAACCCTGAAATTATATTAATATACATTTCTAACAACTTATATGCAATTATTTAATTAATCTAATTAAATTACTATTCTGATTATCTCTCTAAGATTATCTGTATTTTAAAAATTGTAATGTATAGCAAATAATTAAACTTCCCTAAATAAACCACTAAATCCTGAAAAACACATCCAAAATACTGAAAAAATCCATAAAACCCTGAAAAAACGCCCAAAACCCGAAAAAAAACATAATTGCCCCCCCCCCCCCCCAAAAAAAAACCCAAGCGGGTTGGGTTTTTCATGAAAAAAATCGGGTCTTTAACAACCCTGTTGTCGGGGCCACATTTTAGTCATATACATAACTAGCTTTATAAACCCGGCGTTGCACGGGTGTACCCTTAATAACCCTAATTAGTAGGTTTTTTTAATGTAAACTTTTATTTTATACCAATTGATCCCCTCTCCACTAGTCCACTCCATCAGGATATTTTAATCTCCTCCCTTTCTAATATGAGGGGTCTTCCCATTCTGATATGAGGGGTCTTCCCATTCTGATATGAGGGGTTGATTGTATCCAGGCCAGGATTGTATCCAGGAGTTAGAGGGCTTTCCCATAGGCCCCTGTTCAAATTGCCAGAACAGCTATGATATAATAGTCTGTTTCTATTTCACGATTAGCGCAACGAAACTGCCCAAATGTGGTAAACATTCCACTTCATATTTCATACAACTCGATAGGGCTGGGGGGCCCAGTCGGTAAAGACTTTCGCCTTGCATGCGGTAGGTCCCAGGTTCAGGTTCGGGCATCGCCAAAATAACTGCCGACCTATAAAGGGCTCGTGCCGCCAAAAAATGTCCGACGAATAATACCCCGTAAAGAGAAAGGGCACTTTAAATTTCCTCCAAATTCCCAACGCTGAGTACGATATCTCCCTTAAAAGTTGCATTGGGTACCTACTCATGTGTCGGCTCGTAACTTGACTGTGATTCTAAATTAAGACTCCCGTTTCCAATAGCCCTCGTATGTACAGTGTCGGATTTAAAGACCCAGGGCCCCTAGGCACTTGACATTTGGGGCCCCCCACCACCTCGAAGTTCGAAATTGAGCAAATTAAATACACTAGTACAGAACATATAATTTTAATCGACTTTAATAAACATCATAATAATACAGTAGATTACTATAGTTAGGGGAGACCGGGGCTAGTTTTCCCATGGGGTAAGTTTTCCACCAGGCCTTATGCAAGAAATGAGCCTTTAGGGGGCGGGGGCGCCAAATTGCTGCTTGGTTTATAAAGCAACCCGTTTTATGTCACCCACAAGAATTTTTGCTCAGTTGGTGTTGTAATATTTTCGTTTCAGCTGTTTTTGTAATTTTTTCAACGCTGCGTGAATATTCATGCTTACATTCAAACCTAAATCGAACGTACTTTTATTAAACTTACAGTTTTATTATTGCGTATTCTAAAAGGTGGCTCTTCTCTCTACGTAACCTATACATTCGTTTTTCAAAATAATTTAAAATTCTACTCGTCAAGGTACTATTAAAGTCAAAATATGACGGCGGGGCATGTTTTCCAAAATTTCACAAGGCAAGTTTTTCAACAATGCCTTGTAGAAAAGCTCGCTTCAACCTTTGTAAATTAAGTTTAATATTCCCAAAACCAAATTATTTTTTATCGTATGAACACGTAATGAAAAAAAGTTTTGCTCCAGTTTCAAAATTGTCTACACAGTACTGAAAAAGGAAGCTGAATGAACTCGTACTATTCTGAAGCAATGTATATGTAACTCTAAACACTTTCAGAAACACTGCCATTTGATTTATTAACTAGTTAGATTAGTTTATCAACTAACAGTTTTTTGCATACTAGGTGGCACGCCCCCTGCTTGCTATCGCTCGCCAACCCACCTCGATTTTTAATTTACGGAGCCAATTTACGGAGCACGTAAATTGGCTCCGATAACCGTTAAAAATTACCAGCTGCGGTAGAATGTGGGCCATTTGAGACAAAGTAAAATATTAATTTTTTAATTTTAACTTAAAATCTTGTCTATTTTATATTTTTAAATTATAATATTTATACTTTTAAATTAAAAAAGAAAACAAAGGGTCATATTAGCAAATTACTTTTAATAAAATAAAACAATCATACATTCTTTAAATAAGCACATCGCGTTTGTCGATTCATCGTGGCCACTTCGCGAAATGACTGAAAATATAGAATATTCATTGACTATTTCAATTGCAAACTAACTAATAAAATTATAGAACATATTTAAAAGTTTAAGCTAAACAAAAAAACAATAAATGATTTAATATTTCAAACTTAAAAGAAGCTATTTATATGTTTAATTAAACTTACGACGTCGTGCAGGCGAATCTCCGATGTGAAATAATTTAAAAATTGCATTCATTTATGCCGTTGTATAAAAGAAGCAATGGGCTTGTGTTTCAACACTTAGTCAAAGAAAACAAAACACCAATGAAATCGCAGTTCGGAGCGCGTGACATTATAAAAAAAAAAACCAATGAGCTTGTTTCAATACTTTGTACAAAACACCATTTGAATTAACAGTTAGTAGGGTTAAAACAGTTTTATTATCATACTAACGTGTTGCTATTAAATAAATAATCAACATGCCATAAAAAGTGCAAATTCGATTAAATCATTGACTAATAAATTTTCGATGATTATGACTAAATTAAATAAACTAAAGAAATATGAAAATAGAATACGATTAAAATTTGAATTCTGCAAGGTGTTTGTTATAAATTAAATCACATTGTCTATCGCAACATCCAATCTTTATCTAAAAAAAAAAAAAAAGTGAATCGCAGAAATAGGCGCCTACGAATTATTGTAATAATATTTCTTTGTAAATACAGAATTATTATTTTCTTAAAACAAATAATTAAGATAATAATAATATGATTTTCGAATAAAATAAATAAACTAGCCAAATTTAGCATGTAAAGGTTAATATAGAATTAATGCTGTGTTTGGCGTCTTTTTCTACTTTTAACAACTTCTGTGTGAAGCGGTTAAGTGACAGATTTTTACAAAACCTACCTTTTTAAATTAAAATTATATTTAATTAAATTGATTTTAATTTAATTTACGGAGCAATTACGGAGCACGTTTTTGTTATTTATTTTCTTTGAACTTACTGATTTATGAGTGCACAATATAGCAACTCATAAAAAACGGAAAAAACAGCGCTACATTTTGAAAATTTAATCTTTTTCAAAATTTTTTTAGGCGATTTTATCTTTTTAAGGGCCCCCTTCCTGAATGGGCCCCTAGGCCCGGACCTTGTAGGCCTAGGCCGAAATCCGGCACTGCGTGTGTAGCTCAAGTGCGACGATAATTCAAACTAACCCTTACCCATACAACTGGATGGGAATAGCTACCCTACGTTAAATTTTCAACTTCGCCAAAAGCCGCCAATGCCGAAATTCAATCGGCCACTAAACCATCTTAACATCAGAAAACAAAACAAACATTCATCCTCTTGCATGGTTGGAAACAGAGACATAAAACAGAATGGACTGCGCATTGGCAAACCTAAAGCGAACCACTCGTGGTCACGTGCTGGGGTAAGATTTTACCCCAGCACGTGATCGCGAAGTGTTGGCGAGTTTTTCCACAACGACTTGAACATATGAGGCCGACAATCTAGTGGTATGAAAAAGAAGTTGAGAAAGGAACAAAGATGAATCGCTATTTCAATTCATTCACTGTTCAATTTAACAAACGTTCGACTTTTTAAATATCAATAACTCAATAACTACGATTGCAAAAACAAGTTACTTTTTTGCCAATGTACTAAAAATAATCTACTTCTAAGCTGTCAATGTTCAGACCATTAATTTATTTAACTTGGCCCAAAAGATAAATTAGAATTTTTACAAGCGTTCACTTATTCATGAAGATGATTCTTCAGTATAAAAGAGCTTTTTGAATAAATTCCCTCTATAAAAAGTATATTTTATAAAGAACCCAATTAATTAAAGTATGCAGAACTAAATAAATGTTACCTGTGAAGTGCGACAAATCCTTTTTTACGCCACTCTTTGCAATTAAGAACTACACAAGAATTTGGCATCTTGTACGAATCCTGTTTTTATTGATTTTTTGGCTGTCACAATTATGACAGTCTAAAAGTCGACAGGATTGACTACCTGTAATGCGCGGAAGACTGGTTTAAAATTCACAAATGATTAAATGAACATTCATCGCGGACAGTCACCCAAGTTACTAACTGCGTAGTTAGGACTCCAATGTGTGACGCTCGCCTCAGTCACCATTCCTCAACAGATGCCCCATCAGAGACAACAAGCTGAGGCCGACCACCCCGTGACCACCTGTCCCGGCTGCTACCAGTTCTAGTTCCGGCGAGCACCCGTACCCATCTTCAGCGGCCTGCCTCCAGCCACGGCCTGCATTCAGGCCGAGTGACCGCCCGTCCAGCCGACGGACCCTGCCGTAGCACATTTGAATATTCCTTGTACATTTGAATTTGGTTGACATTCTGTTAAATGTAATGACATTTAACAGAATGTCAACCAAATTCAAATGTACAAGGGCAGATACGTCTGTCGCCAAATATGTATAATTTGGCAGAAAATCTCTGCGAAACCTGGTGAGTCAGAATCAAAGTTAAATTGCCTATACATCCTTCTTAAATGTTTATATGTAATTTAAAAAAATAAGAATTTTATAATTTAATTATTATTGCATTTTCTGCTGACATTTCTTTCAGAAATCAATTATTTTACGTAAGAAAAAATCTTGGATATAGCTGAATGAACTGCACTCAATGTTAAAGTAACGGAACCATTGTCAGATTCTCGAAAATAATTTGTATGAGTTCTTTTCTCTCATTAAAAGTAAAGAGTTTTTTTTTTATCTTTTTTCCAATAAAGAAAACTTATTCAAAGAAATTGTTTTGCTTACGTTCAGGATTCAGACAACTTTTCCTCCATTCATTTCATCTGAAATTTATAAAATTACTTAATTTCCTCATCGATTTGAAGAAAAAGCGATCCCCCGTTCACTCACAAATATACTCAAATCAGTGAAAACTAACCGAACACAGACTCCTAAAGTAGCATTGTTCGAAGATGTCTGCGAATCGAAATTGGTTGACAGAGCTAAAAACAGTAGAATGCCTCCTTTTCATAAAAAGATTACTGTCCCAGCGCAAAACACAAAGTCTCGTGGAATTCGTATTATTCACCGCAAAAATGCTTTCCAGAACGGGTAGGATTGTCTTTTCTTTTAAGACGTTTGAATTTATGGTTAGTCAGATACGGAGCTCAAACAAAGGCTTTCTTCAACTTTGGATAAATCTTTGAAAAAGTGATAAATAAGGAGCTGTGCCAGAGTTTTTTGGTTTATGTTGTTATGGACCATTCTATTTGGGACAAAACAATCTTTTCTGCATTTCAGTTCTGATATGTAAATAAAGAAGTTTGTTTTGTGACAGTAAATGTCCCTTACAACTGCTTCTGCAGAAGTTTCTAACGCATCCGTCTTAATATTTGCTTTTGCTGAAAAGTTGGCGAGTATTTACAGAGCTAGATTTCGGTTGTAACTTCTGTGGGTTTGAGCCATTTCAACACCAGTTTTAGTATAGATATTTGCTTTAAGGGGAGTCGGAGGGTTCTACCACGCCCATGTTAATTTTACTAACTTTAGGAGCATTTTTCTCAGGAAATATATGAGATATCATTATGATTTTTTTTATAGTTTGTTCCTTACATATAGCTCTTTGATTTAAACTGAGGATATTTCACAGTAAATAAAAATACTTGTACAGTGATTTTTTAAAAATATATTTATTAAAACCCCCAAACAAATCCGATTTAAAGTTATATAACTTTTTTTGAGAAGATATATTTAAAATTCCTCAGTTTAAATCAAATAGCTATTAATGGGGAAGAAATAATAAAACAAAACATGTTGATATCTTTTATAGTTCCTGAGAAAAATGTTTTGAACTGTTGAAAAACCTTATATTTCAGGAAAGGCAAAAGAAAATTAAGGTATAGGGTATAGGTAAGAACTGATATATAAAGAGTTTCTGAAAAATGCTTATAAAAACAAAACTACTAAACATAAATCGATAATATTGGTTTAAATTAAAGCTATGGATATCCAGATTAAAAATAAAATAAAAACAGAAAATCGACATTTTTGACCCAAACACCCATCCGACTCCCCTTAAAGGAATTCCATGGATATTTGGTGTAGGAATTTGCTTTAAACATTATAGATACCGATCTAATTAGTCTACCCTACCCCAAATCAGTGTTTATTATAACTAACTATCTTAGCACCAAATGTTTGTAAAATTTCTTTAGTAGGTTTAATTATTTAAATAATAGTTTAAGTATAAATGTACTAGTGAGTATAAAGAAAAAAATAAATTTGTAATAATTTATTCGTATTGGAAACTTCATTTATCCCAAATAAAGACAAAATAGCTCCCATAAATACTCAATCTCAAACAAAAACGAATTTTAAAATTAAGCCCCCAAGCATTTAAATTCTTTGGGTGTTTTTTAAACTCCGAACATTTATAATTATTCTTTTGGCAAAATTATGCAAACATCAATAAGTCCCCTTTTCCCTCGTTGGAATAGCGATCTATAGCCTATAGGTCACTCATTCTGTTTTATTGATGACTGTAATGTAAACAAAATATTTAATAAAAACTTGTAATTCTCTTTTCTATAGTACTCAATTGTAGTGTTTTGCTGTAAAATCAATTGAGCATTTGCAATATTAACAAAAATTCTTTTGATTGCTCAGGGGGGTCTATTTTTTCTGTTCACAGAAATATTCCGAAATACATTGTACTTTTGTTACTACTCATTCTGACTGCTTTAATTCTACGTATTTCACTTATATAGAGTATTTCAAAGGAGAAAAAAGTTTGCGTTTGAAATGCTGAGGCTGAAAACTAGTGTGTTAGGTGATTGATCGATTTATTTTAATGCAATAATTTTTTTTTGACATTTTATAGCTTATATTAGTTTGGATCGTAAAAAGAAAATAATACATACAAACTAAAAAAATGAATCAAACAAATTTAACATACGCCACACTCAAACGTACTTGTTTTGATTGGGTTTTTCTCCATTGTATTGATAGTATTTAAAAACATTATTTAATCAAGAACATAGGTAACATTAATGAAATTTTAATTTAAAAATGTTACGCAGAATTGTCTTTCAAACCTTTTTGTACAGTTGGGAATATTATCAAACGTGTTATTTTATAATTGTATAGTATCAACGTATTATAATTATTTAATAAGTATGTTACTACAGCCTTTGCAAATTGACAAGGCTGCTTCATTTTTGTTCTAATTTTCGAACAGATATTTGTAGTTTTATTATTCACATTAAATTTTTAAATGATACAAGATGTTCCAAGTAATTATAAAATGTATGTTGTTGAGAAAACTACTTGTATGAAGCATAAGTTGCCTAGAAACGTTTTTCTACGACCAAACGTAGCATATGAAAACCCTATCCTTGCATTAAAAAATAGTTAAATTCGAACTAAAAGGCCTAGTGATTGTGCCACTCACTTGAACAATTGTACTACCAAATATAGAAAAAGTTGCTTATAATTTGATGTATTTGTGAAACTTTCGTATGCTATTTTCACTGATAACCTAAAAAAAATCTTCAATGTAGTTTGAATTATATTCGACAATGCTGTAACTCTCATTCTAGAAATCATATTAGGAGCGGGTGCTGTTTTAATGCGGTTAAAGCACTAAATATTATATGGAATATGCTATGTAACATTAATAAATCTTTACAATTTTTGTATTCTCTAAAAAATATCGATATAATTTTATAAATATTGTTGTATTCCAAAAAAGTGTTGCATCCTTTTCTAGAGATTGGATGTAATTACAATAATGACAATTTACCTTTTAATATAATTAAAACTTAAAATTACACGTTTTATCGTCAATACTCGTGACACTGTTTTGTTAAGAACTATACACATGATTAAAATAAGCTTTTTAATATATTTTATTTCAACTAAAATTCAAAAGTAATGTTATTATACTTGTCATTTTTTGTTTACTCTGCCCACGAAATGTCAATCAATAAAAACATCTTTTCCCCTAAAATACTCCACTTCCAAGAAAACAACGCTACCCAATGAATATTTCCTTACATATCTGATGAGACGATTATAAAATTGACAGGATAACTACATTGATATTAACAAACTAGCTTATTAAAAACTATGCCAAAATAAAAAAAAATACCTTTTATACCACATTGAAAAAGAGCTGACTTTCGATGTTAAAGTTTGAGATCCATCTACAATTGGATAGCACAGGTCTCACGCACTTACTGCGAAGGCAAGAAGTCACGAAATGTCAACATAAAAACTCAACCGATTTTCATAGATGCCAGACAGCTTAATAATTCAAATGTGGTTGCCTCGCTTTGAAACGCTACCAGGCTGCGTTGGCATGACAAAAGTGTAACTGGTACTTCCTTCACTATCAACTTGTACTGATACGTACAAGACTCAAGACAGCCAGTAGTTTTGGAGGGTTGGCGGACGCTTTCGTTCACCGCCCGAGGCAATTTAGTTCAAATTTAGAGTCATCTTTTATGATCCTACTCTAGTCTAATTCGTTCACCTGAATAATAGTCTTGTGAACGCGTGCAAAAGGAAGCGTTCGAAAACTCGCCAAAACTACGACATGTCGCGACTCTTCTATGTGTAATAGTATAAATCAATATTGAGTGACTCTTATTGTTAACTGTAGGTAGGTAAGTTAATCGTGTCTGGATATCTATTTCTAACCTTCCAAAAGAGGAGTTTAATTACAAAAAATTACGCCTCGTAATTTAGAACCCCGGTCAAGTGGCGAGGTCGCCACCTGAGCGGGCACCTAACGAAACTTCGAGCGACATCGTGCGCTAACGCCATCGCGACTTTGGACTCCATAGATATAACGAGCACGTCTTAATAGTTACTGCAAAAGCCTAATAGACCTAAAGAACATAACATTAAAAGTGACCTGTTTAAGAATATCACGAGCGAAGTAGTTGAACTACTGTTTTTGAAGCAGAATTTAAAAAAATACGGATGTTTGTATTTACCGGCAGGTCCCGATCTCAAAGTGCCTAATTTTCATATATACATACTAATTTCTACAATTTTCCTACATTTAGTTACTAACGATGAATTAGTATTCGTGGAAATTTATACTGTTACGTTCTCAATTCTCACGTATGAAATAACAAAGAAAACAAAATAGCAATGTACCAAAAATTAAAAATTGATTTTATTGGTGGGCAGGTCCCAAATCGGACTTCAGTATAAGGAAAGCTCAGAATTTGATCTGGAGCCCCCTTGCAATATCGCGAACTAACATTAGCTTAATTTCCATAAAAGTCATTTTCCCAAGCCTGTTTACGTTTTCTGACTAACGGTGAATTATTTGTAGAACATCAAACAATTATGACGTCATTTTGGAAAAATTAAAGGTTATTACTAGAAACAAAGCACAAAAAAAACTTTTTAAATAATATTTTCATAATTACAAATTGATTTTAGGGACCTCTAAAAATTAGTGAGTGAAAGACTCGAGATAGTTTACTCAAAATCATTACAGTGATAGTTAAACCGTTGGTAAACCAAAGATGCATCGAGGCCGGCAATAAATGCAGTTGGAAATCGAACCATTGTTTAACCCGTACGAACAATGGTAAATTTCCGTCACTGTTTGTGAATGTGTTTTAACTAAAAAAAAGAATATCCGATTTTCTCGGAAATAGAAAGTAAAGTCGTCATTCATTAAAAAAGCTTTTAGAGTTTTCAAGTTTTCAGTTGAAATAGTTTTTTACTTTTTGTCTAAAAATGTTGTAAATTATTTTTGACAGGATGTTACATATTTGTACATTCACTACGACCTTACTAAATCTGCAATTTTTTCTATGAATTCAAATTCAAGCTACAAATTTCTTTTATTTCAGAACGATACATTTTTTTTAATCTATAATAATTATTTTTAAATATGTAAAATATTTGTTGGAGTGACAGCGAATTGGTGAATAAAAGAGCACAGTTTAGGTCTTGCAAATTAAGTTTTTTAAATATCAAAAACTAAGTTCTAAAAGAAATAAAATATCATATTTTCCTGTTACTATATTACTTACTGAATGTTTTTTTTTTATTTAATCACAATTAGGTTTGTAACAGTAACTGTCACGTAGAACTGCTTCCATATAAGTTTTATACCCATCAGAAGAAAATGATTTATAATTGTCGAAAAAACATTACAGCAACATTCAAACAATCTATAATCTTCAAATATACCAACTTTGTAATTTTCAAATACTTCCTGAAAAACAAAACCCCCAAAAATAAATATCACAGTGAGTAATTTATACTTTGACGGCCATATACAATCACGCATTAATAAAATAATAAATGAAAATTAGAACTTGCCAGCTTTTTATGCCGAAAAATGGTACTTACCGTCTTAACAAATGACAAAAAATGACTCAAATAAAATTTAACCACTAAGAAGAATGTATAGTAAAGTGTAAAGGTATATGACTAAGAAATTGATGAATAGGAAATAAATTTTGACTGTCACTCTTTTTAATTCACAAAAGACACTTACTTTAGGTCAAGTATGGCCTACTTAAAAAAAGGTCGGGAATTGTTTTCCTTTACTTTATAAATGCCATGATTTGGAAAAAAAGGAATGGGCGGAATTTTTAAAAATTAATTTTATTTCAACTGTATGAAATAACAAAACCTACATAAATCTACATTATTTTTTTTAGTTCTGAGATGCATTAAAAGACTATTCTAAGACTAGAATAAATAATTCAAAAAGTTTATTTTATGTCATAAAATTGGTTGGTATATTTGGCTTAGTGCAGTCTAAAAACTCTTAACATCTCTGAATTAACGTTCAAAGCAACAGGATTCTACTTTAATAAGACAACAAATATTTTATGAAACGATTTCTAAAAACTAACGTGCAACAGGATTCTACTTTGAAAAGACAACAAATATTTTATGAAACGATTTCTAAAAACTTATAAGAATCATTTAAAAGGTAAAGGTTTAGAAAACATTGTATTTTTATTGTGAAAACAGCAATATAAAATAAGGTTGTTGTTTGAAACGGAGGGTATGAAGAGGTTAATCCCGGAAAAACATTCCAAATTGTGCCTTTTTTCGAGCTTTTTGGAGAAAGATTATCAAATCTTATCTATCAAATCGTATCTATAATATTTTTGATGCAAGTAAAACACGCAACACCTAAATACGGACAAAAATTATTTATCGGAAAACACATCCCTTCAACGAAATTTCAAGATGATGACTGGACAGAAAGTTCCATATACTATGACTAATCATTTGATTGGGATGAATGGAAATCATTTAACCAAAGAATTTTATTTGTCGCAATCCAACAGTTAGGTTATTACAATAAGATGCAGAGGTTTGGCGTGAAAAAATTGAAGCCGTCAATTAGATATTACTAAATTTTCCCAATTAAGGCTCTTCATATTTACTTCAATAAAATTACACTGCGCAAAACAATTAGGGGAGAGCATGGTTTAAACCCTTTCACCCCCAATGATTCCATTTGGAATCATCAGCTTGCGAGTTTTTCTTACTAAGTTAAGCTCGCACTTATTTATCGTTAGATGGACGAATCATGTCTTTTGAAGAATTAAATAATGTTTGTTTTAATTGAATGAAAATATGAAAAACATGGTAAAATAAAATTCACACGGAAACAATTTTATGAAATAAATTGACCCTAAATTCTTCACGCTTGCATTCTTAGATGCTTAAAAATTAATTTTAACTTTTAAACTAACAAATTTAACTAACTAACATAAAAACAAACTAATTTAACTAACAAATAAAGTTCTGACAAAATTATTGTTATAATTTATTCAAAAGTTATGATTCTAATTTTCCCCCTTAAATTTTAGTTAAAAAAGATTTTCCCCCATGTTTTTTACCATTTCATTCTGGATGCATTATGCATATAATAAATCTATTTCACAAATTTTAGATTTTTGGAATAAAAAAAAATGGGAATTGAAAGGGTTAACAAAATTACGCAAAGTGCTCCCCTAATTGTTTTGGGCGTTGTACATTTAACGTACTTACAAAATATCTTTTTAGTGTTTTAAAAAGCACAACCATTTTTATTTATTCATTCTTATTCCGAGCAACCAGCATTTTGCCACTTATCTTAAACAAAGTATACATTTAGTTAGTAATAAACATATATTTGTCAAAGTTTTTTTTAAATTTAAAATAGCCTATATTTTTGCTTTAATTCAAATGTTTCTGGCAACTCTGTCACTTTAAAGTTTGACGAAGAGATTGTGGAAAAAAATAAAAATGGGATAGAATGCGTTATAATAGCTAAAATATAAACAAGTTAAAAAAATTCTTAAAAATCTTGTTTGTCCATAATCTGCTTGTTTCTCGTGACGTATTTCATTCCTTCTTTCAATCTAGGATTTCATGAATGGTTTCAGTGATTGGTGGTAAGGCAAAGTAGGCTCCACCCACTACATTGTTTAACCAATTGAGGCCTAATTTTCATTTTAGTGAAATTTTTCCCAACCAAGACGGGAAGCATGCCCATTATATTACTGATATTTATTTCGATATAAAATCAAAATGTAAATTTTAATTACTCTAAAGTTAACAATTCCATAAAAGCATAGGCTAATTCTACATGAAAGTCATGCATAGCTTCTTAATATATCTTTCCAAATTTATATTGATCCTTTTAAAATGACACCTTTTATCGATTAATTATTAACGACACTTTTATCGATTAATTATTAACGACACTTTTATCGAACAATAACCTTTTGATGCAAATTAGATATTATTATGACATTTTGATATCGATTGCACATCAAGAAGTGATCATACGATATCCTGTGCCTCCATGATACTTTCTAAATCAAGATATTAATAATGTTTACATTCATATTTCATAAAAATAATTACTTACCACGGCTCTAAAAATAATTTCTAATGAATTATCGGTAATTCAATTCCAATGATAACATGATGAAACGACTACTCCCGTAACTGGAATTCAACTGAAAAGTTTATCGATATACCGAAATCTCAGTATAATGCACCGACATCTCAGTATAATGCGCGTTTTACAATTTTTTTCTTCATACATCATAGCAACGAGCGCCCTTGACACAACAAACGATGGTTGATACTAGCATCAGAAAATAAAATGCATTTTGCCATTAAAATCTGAATAATAAAGTTTTTCTTTTTTTTCCCTTTAGAAGTAATTTTCTGACATTGAAATCTGAATAATAAAGTTTTTCTTTTTTCATTTTCCATTAATTATTTCGCAAACGCCAACTGTACCTTTTTTTATTGTAGCTCAGTATGATTTGAAATATAAAAGTGAAAATTACAAAATTCTAGGAACCTTAATTGGTACGTATTTATTTCAACTCCACACATCATTTAAATTATCTTTTAACTTCATAATAGGGAAGCATAGACTATTTAAAATGTCATTTAATTATATTTTTTGCGGTTAAAAATTCTGCTAATATTATATTTATTTAATTTTAATAGTTTTTAAATCATTAAAAATAGCCGGAAACTTGACGTGATCGAAAACAGCTCCTAATGGTCGTGACGTATTTAGTGCCTAGTGACTGTTATTGCGCAAACTCAACCTCACCATTTCGCTTTCAGATTTCTTATGGTTAACGTACTTTTCAACATTTATAAAAAAAAAAAATATGCATTGCACTTCTGTATGATTTCGGAATACCTCCAGCTGTTTCTTTAATAAATGAAAGGATCATACTTAATGCATTGAAGGTTATTATGATGTGAAAATATGTTTGACTTCCATACACCTGGGCATTCATTTTTAATCTCAAGATGAGTAGGAAGTTTTTTTATGAAATTTCATTATGAAAATTTATTTTGAAAAATATTCTGCAATAAGGTTCATTAAATTATGAATCATGAAAATGAAATTTTGAATCATGAAAATGAATTTATGAATCATGAAAATGAAATTTTGAATCATGAAAATTAATTTATGAATCATGAAAATGAAATTATGAGTCATGAAAATTTTATTATTAATCATGAAAATTAAATTATGGAGTGAATTTATTTGGTTATTAGTTGAGTAATTGAAATTATTAAAATTAACTATAAGATATGAAGGGAAATTAATCTCTATGTATAATCTGCATTCTTCAGTTTTTGCAAATTCAAGCTTTTTTGTACAGTTTACCTGGTCAACTAAAGCTTTTTTAGAGTAATTTAAACACGTACGCACATCAACCTTTTTCGAAAACGCCAAAACTGTGATCGTAATATATTTTCAAGTTTTACATCAGTTTCTCACTAAATGTTTTTTTTTTTTAATTTTGAGATTTTTAAAGGTAATTTTTTATGTGTGTTAAAATTTAAATATATACTCTCTTTAAATATGAGCATTGCTCTAAAGCTGGTAAATTATGCTCCAAACAAAAAATAATAATACATTTTGAGGTATACATTAAGTTGGGAAATATTCGAATATTTCCAATCCTTGAAATGCTTTTTTCGATAAAATCATCTTTTTAAAATTTGATGTTTTTACTTTTAATGATCGGGAAAGCATAGTTAGGATTTTTTTTAAATAGAAAATAAATTTCTATGACAATTTCACAGCAATGGATTTGGCAGCTATTTTCAACGAATACCTGAAAAACATCTACTTATTTATCTTTAAAAAAACACATCAGAAAGTGGAACATATCTTTAATTTTTCCCGAGTTTTAATCCTAATTAATGAAACGCTGTTTTAAATCACATTTCTGAACGGAAAAAAAATCTTCTCCCATCTATTCCTGCGAAAATTCTTTATTGATGTTGCCAAAGAAGAGAAACAAATATTCGTCAGTCGAACTGTTTTAAGAGGCGCCTCAATCAGATACAACGCATTAAAAGTGTCAGAGCACCCCGGCGCCGCTGTTGTTTTCCCAGGGTTGTTCCGATGTCGCGACGGGAAAAAAACCCGTCAAGGAGGGTACAAAATATGTGAGTTTTATTTTCGATGCCCGGGCAAAATTTCAGTTGTTTTTTCTTTCTTATCTTTTCTGCTTTGTTCGGAAACGGTTACGTTGACCCCTGAGGATCCAATTAAAATTATACGACAGTTCCTGCAAAAATAACTTAAGTGCTGACTTGTGAAAAAAATCATTCCTATGACGAAAAGGGGAATTAAATTTTTTTAACAAGCTTTTTTTTGTCTTTTAAATGGTTAGATTATGGTAAATATTGATAATTTATTTAAAAAAAACCTAAATAAACTATCTAACCTCTGCAAACGTTAAATTTCGCGTATTTTAATTTGCGTTCTGTTCCGACATGGGAACTGCTGCAGACTAAAATTGAGTTATGGCACAAAACAACAGATTAGAACAGAACGAACGACATTTATTGAAATATTCAACAAATGAAAATTTTTATAAATGATTGCACGAGACAGGAATAGCCTCAATTTGGCACAACAATAGGCTCAACTCTTAAGAGGGACTGTCAGTCCCTAGAGCTAAATCCTTAGTTAAATGTAATGCTAAAGCATTAGCAAAAATATATAATTAAATAACTAGATAAAATTTTCGTCTCAAATGTGTTTCATTTCGATGTTCTGTTGATTCCCATATCTGGGGGAAAAAGGGCTAACATGGCAAAGCAATACTTCTGCGGAAGTTGTGATTCCAAAACAAATGCATTCGCTCTATGGCACTGACAAACCCTCTTAAATAAAAGTAAAAATTATTAATGATCAGACACGTTCCCTACATTTATAATCTGCATGAGTTTCTCACCAAACTCTCACAGATACAACTTTATTTTTCTAAAACCAAAGTAATTGATTTAGGTATTTCAATTGTTTTAAAATATAATTATCAACAAAATTTTATATCAAGTTATAGTATTTTGTATTAAAAAACAGACTAGCATTCCTTGGCTATTTTTATGGCTTTCCTTCACATCATTCGTATATATATGCCAAAAATATGGAGTAGGAATCGCAAAAACAACTGTTTACACAAAATACTTATCCCTTTCTTATACATATTTACCATATTTTTTGCAGTATACTTATATACGTTTTATAACTAGAACAAAATCAATTGCAATAAAATGTGACCATTTATAAACGCTTAAAAAGCTGTTAAGAGTAAAAAAAATTAATAAATTATGTTATTAACATATATAATTGCCATAGTTTTTGCTGCATATTTGCCAATCAGTTTTGCATTTAAATAATTAAACAACTGCTGGAATAAAAGTACAGCTTGTACAACGATTAAAAAAAAAAGAAATAAAACTTTTAAGAATAATAAAACTTAATAAATTAGTATTGCGGGTACCATATGAGGGTCACCTTAGCAATTGATCGCTGAAAAACACTAAAACATCAAGAATTGTTTACTAAAATACTAAACGATAAAATCAATGTAAACAGAACAACGTCTTTGATATGCATAACATAAAAAAGTCCTCGCCTGCAGCCATTGGTGCTTGCATGAAATATGTTAAAAGTTCCCAGGCCTCACCTCGTTGTCAAGTCAAACGATATCTGGAATTTCCCGGGCTTTTATTTTAACCCATTTTTATTATTTATTGAAGAAAAGGTTCTCCTCCTCCCTTCAACTATACTTTCGAAAAGAGGCAATTTGTTATGTGCGAAAACATCAAATCTTTCTCTTTTGATTTGTCGATTGAAATATATTTTATTGTAATACTATTATGGCTATACAGGCTGTCCATAATTAAAATCAAAGTAAACCGTATTTCATGTGGAACAAACTAATAGACAAAAATTCTTGTACTTCGGTAGAGGGGCTATTGCCGACTTGTGATGGACTGATTGACTACTTGAACGGGCTGTTGCGCCGAGAAGTTTAGTTTTATTGCCTATTCATAAAACTAAATTTAAAAATATTGCTAAAAGGAAAAGGACACAATGGTTATAAATTGCCTTTAGATTGATATTTAGCTTGGAAACACAGTTGTTTCACCAAACTTTCTCTAACAAAAATGTTTTGAACAGTTTTTTTTAACAGTTCAATGTCTTTAATGCTTCGCTACCAAATTAAAAGTAATTCCAAGAGTAAGTTTCTACAGAAAGATAGGAGAACTTCCAGTTTAATTATGGACAATCGAAAATATAATTTTGTCCCGCATACAGTTTTACACAATACTTATCTTTTGAAAAACTATGAGGCATATTTCAATTAAAAGCGCTCCTACGACGCTATGTTTGTATAGTTTTCTGGGTTGTAGCAATTCGCCTATATCTTAAATGAATTCTAATGTAAATATGCTACGGTATTTTGTCAATATTCTTCGCAACAATTCACTGATATTATTTCCATTGAAATTCATGCGTCGTTTATGTTAAGAGGTATTCCACTAGCGCAGTTTTTTGTTATATCGATTCGCTTATACGTAAGCCATTTGTAGGCTAATTTTCATGTCTTTTTTTTAATTCGAAGGGAAAAAAACCCGAAAGAAGTAGGCATTGACAAGCTGACGATGTCCGTCCGTCTGTCCGTAACCCCCGCCCCCCAAATAGGTTCCATCCGTCGGACTATTATATTCATTTATCTAATATTCTGTAGAATTAAAAAAAAGAAAAGGGTAAAAATGGTTAAATGTTAATTAGCCTATTATTTGGGCGTTTCATCTATTACTTGTAGCACATTGACAATTTAAATAGTACGAAATGTAGCATGAAAAGTAACCGTCTATTGCTATATATGTCTAAATATAGGTCTGTGTCACATATCGCATACGGTGCAGTGAAGGGTATCAAATCATGTACTAATTAAAACTTATTTCTAAGTGAGTATTTGAATAAAAGATCTTTTGTATAAAAACTCTTATACCTGTAGGGCCATGGCTCTGTAGAAAAACCAAGCCTCTTGCATTTGTATAGTCTGCCAACATCAGTTTACAAGTCAAAATTATTAATGACTAAATTTTGTACCAAAACGTTTTTTTTTAAGATTAAAATTACAAGCAATGGAAAAATAGAGAATATATGAAACTGAGACATTCATTTGCAAAATTATACAACAATATGGAATTTTCTACTCTACGGTTGATGCACATGTTTTTCGGTGGGTGACATTAGTGAATCTACAGAAGAGTGAAGTTTATTTCCTATATTAAAAAGACTTTTTATAAATACTTATATTTTGATGTTGCATTAATAATAGATGTAAATCAAGTAACTTAGCAGTCTTAGTAACAACGTTTATTCCAAAACAAATATATTTATAGTAGTTATTTCAGAGTAAATAATAAGTAAAAATAAACTAATATTTTTTTGCTGATTTAAAGCGACAATGCCGCCAACAAAGCAACCCCATTGAAAAAAAGTGGTAATGCTTGCAGATCTTAAAGTATTAGTCTCTCAAATGTTGACTTTCAATAATTTATAGAAAAAATATTTTAATTCGTTGCTTATGAGTTAATAAATAAATCCTGATTGGATGAAACCAAAATGATACATATGTTTGATTTTTACTAATTTCAGATTAGAAAGTAAATTTTAGAGAATGCCTCTTGGTACAAAAGATTGCAGATCTAATTACAATTCCAATATGGTACGTAGAGTCAGTTTTAAATTTTTTTAAAATTAAAAGTAACTCTTGGTACAATTGTCTTATATTTTCCCATATAATATTATTTGCCCTCTATTTCCACATACTCATTATTTAAAGAACATAACTTATTTTCAATATGAAGTGATTGGTGTAATGAAACCTGCCTAAACGTTACAAACTTTAAATAAGCTCAGTTGTGGATTTTTGGGGCTTTGAAAAAATCTGGAAATTAGTACACTAATCTCTCCTATTACATTTGATTTATCAAAAAATTTACTGTCTTCAAAATGTGGATTTTGGTTTTCCATGTGTATTTAAATAAGTAAAATTTTTTAAATTGTTCTCAAAATTTAAAAAAACATTTCAATTTAAAGAACTAGGATTTAAAAAAAGTCGCACGAGATAGATAAATTCAGGAATGGGGGAGAATTTATATTTTGCTGAAATTTTCTTAGAATGAAAAATACACTTTCTGTTTTTTAATGCAAAAAATAACAATAAACACGCTTTAAACGAATTATTAGTAACCGTCTGAGGGATTACTTATATGGCCAAATTCTAAACTAGTTTTCACTGCATGAGATTTAATATTTAATTTTGAACTAATTTGTTACATTTTTTTAAATTTAAAATTTTATTTTATTTAGTAAATGGTTTTAAAATCCCCTTGAAGACCTTACATTAAAAAATTTATTTAAATTCGTAAATTTATAAATTTTGTAAAAATTATATGGGTTGCTACAGAAACTGACAGTTTTTTGACCGGTCCATAAGCCAATTTCTCATAGATGGTTAAAAAAGTGCTTTTTTAAAATAAATTTAAGCGAAAAATATAAATGTGTAACTAACTATTCAGCTCAAATGTGTTAGAATGTGTTATTATAATATGAGTTAGATAGTTTACAAGAATGCAATTAGAGTTACTCAATAAGTGGTAAGTTGATTAATAACTTTATAGAAAATGGAACTGGGCAAATCTGTGAAATAATCACAATAATCTGTTTTTATTAATATTCACAAATATTTTTATTAAACGAAAATGAGTTTACAGGGTCCTTTTTTGGTATTGAAGTATACAATTTTCAATAACAACACATTAACAGTAACACCACAAACATAAAAGTAATAACTTTTTGCTGTTTGTTGGTTCCAAATTTGTTTGTAAGCTGTAGGCAAACAACGATTTGTCCAAAAAACAAAACAAAAAAAACCCAGCGAATTTGTTGTTTTCGCTGAATTTCAGACATAATGATACAGATTTTGGTAAATTGATCACATGGTCACATAGTAGAAGAATATTGGAGTTTTTTGGTTTGTATAGATTGCAAACATTGACTTGGGAACCAACAAACCTCAAAAATAAATTTGTTTTGCGATATTTTTTTAAGTAATGTTTTTGTATAAAATATGAAAATTTTATTCTATAACTTCTTTTTTGTCTTACAAAGTAACTTTGAACTGTATTTTATATGGCAACTAAGGAGTCTTATAAGACATATTGTGCCTATTTCACACACATGCAACATGATTCTCAATGGTATATAAGAAATGAGAATGAAATACAAAATTGTGCGCTTTATAGTTTGATCCAATATATAATTTTATAATATTATTTTAAGCCATGTTTTTGTAGTGAAATTCTATTTTCACATCATTATAATACAACTTAAAATAAACAGTATCGAATATATGCTATACAGTAAAATGCAATATACTTTTGTAAAGAATAAATGATAACATGTTTTGATTTTGTATCAACAAAGACATATTATAAACACAGGCGAAATCAATTACGTCTAAAACTGAATGTATGGTAATACTTTTTAAAAATATGAGCTCAACAGTTGCCGTTGTTGTGTGTTTATTATCTAGGTTAAACATACTGAATACGACATATTTACAGTATGATATTATAGCATACAGTGGCTGCTATAGAAACTAGCTACGACTGCATGTTTGCCAAGTTAGATTTATTAAGAAATACAAAGGTTAACAATGAAATGTTTCTGCAGTTAAAAGTAATCGCCCTTATCTTCGATTTTATAAAATTATGCTTTATGAAATTAATATTTTTTGAAGCTAAGACAGCGGTATTTAAACCAGTTTCTAATGAATCGGCTTAAAAAACCTTAACTGGAAGAAATTGGCAGCTAAACGACTATAACAACAAAGTGCTCTTATATAGTAAGACATCTTTTGGTATTGTAGGTATTAGAGTCCCTAGATATTGGGCTCTACTAGTGTAGACAGAGTCGTGACAACTTTAGCTCAACTCGAATTCATCAGGAGCTTTCCCGGTTTAAGGTTGCCAATGTTCCCTTATCAGAAGGCTTAGGCTGGTCGCACACGTCCGGTTTCAATCAGGTATCATAACTCGAAATTCGATATTTTGTAATTCGAACTTACACTGCCTGTTAGTTGAGCGACGCTTTCCTGAAAGCACGGTAGTCCACTCGACACTTTGCAGAAACGTTAG
The DNA here is from genome assembly GCA_019343175.1 of Oedothorax gibbosus. Lineage (NCBI taxonomy): Eukaryota > Metazoa > Arthropoda > Arachnida > Araneae > Linyphiidae > Oedothorax > Oedothorax gibbosus. Next base: position 18,369,077 of record CM033280.1, read on the forward strand.
GGTTATTCAGAACGATTAACCGTTCCTGAGCAACAGTCTCACAAAAGCGTATCCGTACATTTAAGATTTCGCCATTTTGTTTTTGTTCCGTTCTGAATGACCTAAACGCATAGCTTTGCTTCCAAAACCAACACCATTTTCCAACCTCCCGTACGAAAAACGTGCAAACGTGTGAGCTAAGGATTAACATTTCGTGCGTAAATTTAGCTTCAGATTTGCGAATCTGAATCACTAATTGAGAAACCGTACGCGTGCGACTAGTTTTAGGGTTTGGGGCGAAGGAGCTAAGCTTGCCGACCACTAATTTAGGGCAAAGCAGCGATACATCTATGGCTGTAACAACATATCTTGTTAGGTATTGTTGAATTAACGTCGCACTAGAGCTACACAATTAGCATAACTTTCAATAGCTATTACATAGCTATCGATTGATAAGAGCGACATTGGGAGGAAGGTGTTTTCCATGGGTCTTCTTATTCGTGGCAGCGCCTTATTTAGGAAACCATTCAAAAGCTGTTGAAGCTTAGTGCGAGTCAGTCATCCAACGTTTTAGTTAGGACCTGAAAAAGAAATCACATTAAGAAAACAATTTTATTATATATTCAAATTTAAGTATCAATAAAGTCGAAAAAAAACTATATCAGACGTGTATTTAAAAGAGACATGTGGGTGATTCTCTATCAACTAGAATTTTCAAGTCCACGCATATTTTTGTGTCTTTGCATTATATGTCTTTAGGTTTTTTTTATTTATATAGAACAGAAAATATGTATTTGTTTCAAAACAAAGTCAAAATTCCCGTTTGAGAGGATAATTTTGATTTAGCGGCAGGAAAAATTATGAAAATGTCAGAACTGTTTTAACAAAAAAAATCCATCCGATTTAAGGCTTAAACATCATTTGCTATATTGGTAGACAGAAAAAAAGGAGTTAGTCAGTGTTGCCTCCACCAGTACTGTCCCATTCAAGATGTACTAGGTCCCTGTCAAGATGTCTCCGTACTCTCCATTCATGAAATACCCTTTCAAAAAATTCACGAAATACTCTTACAAACTTGGTTACGAGTGTTACTAATTTTTATTTTAAAAAAAATCAAATATTGAAGTTGACAGAGAATCATCCATGCATGCCATTGGTAAAAAAATCTTTAGTTTTACTTTTTTCACGTTACGTTTTATGTTTAGTTTCACACGGTTCCCTTTTAACCAACTAATGCTAAATATGAATATGAACTTGATTTAAATTATAAATCGAACAAGTCAACTTCTTAATAAATGGGAAAAGGATATTTTATTCATGCTGCAACTTCATAAAAATAGCATAAGTAACGTCAAACTCAATGTATATCTCTCGCAAATACAATTAATATTCTTCATTGCTTTCAAAATTTATTTGTAGTTCGAAGAATAATTATGCAAAATTGCTTGAGTCAAACCCTAACATCCTTTCTCAAGTATTAACAAATCATGAAACAATACCAAATTGCATTAATATACGAAGAAATTTAAATTAAAACTAACTATAGCTTTTAAAACAAAAAGAAACGGAATGCCTTGCCTCTTAGTAAATGAAGAATTAATCAAATAATCACTTTGTTCTTTATTTTATACCATTATTCCAAATGGATTTATATGACATTTCTTTCAATAAACTATCAATTTTAAATAACTAAAGTTTCTGATGCTATTGTAATGTGGCAATAGAGAGTTAAGAGCAACAGAGATTAGAGGCGGACAGACGGACGGACAAAAAGTATGATTTTTAATATTCGACGGATAGAACCGAATTTGGAAATGAGTATGGACATCTTTAGCATGTCAATACCCACTTTTCCATTAAAAAAAAGGAAAGTAGGCTAAAATAGTGTTTACCCCAATAATATAGACTAGACCCTGAAAAATAAATAACAACAAATCCTTAGTTTTTTAAAGTCTAGACTGTGTCATCAATCCTCTACTCTGACTTGGGTGAGCCTCATTCTTCGCTAGGCCCTGCATTTCTCAATACTAACGATGTTTAAGAAAAATTAACTTGTTATTTATATTCTTTCTGATCATGAATGGAAAATATGAACTACGATATTTAATTAAATACTTTGCTAATCATGCGTTGGAGGAATTTGTATCTTAAAAAAAATATTCCCTTTATCTACTGACGGTACTTATATGTACTACTTAAAAAGCAGCTGCTCCACTTTTCATTGTTCAGTTTGGAGAAAACGGGGAAAGATGGAACTGAATGGGTACGTTTTTTTTTTTTTTTTAAATGCTTACATTTTTTTACGTTGTATTGCTTTTTTTGTTTACATCCGGTACCTTATTAAATAAAGTTTATTATTCATATATTTTTTTAAAATTTCTATTCATGATCTATGATTTCATATTTTTCTGCGTGAGTGTTTACAAATGTTTGTTTTGTACATGCGTAGCAATTCTGATTTTTCGAATAGATTTGATTATGATTTTTCGAGAAAATATAATAATAACAAGAAAAGCAAAACGCTGCTCTATACCAACATTTCATTCGTATTTTGAAGATAAACCACCCCCGCAGTTCCAAATCACGTGACAGTTCGAATTGTGTGGGCGGTGGGCTCCTTAGGGGTCTATTTATTCGATGTCACCCCCACTGCAACTTTAGACTTTCTTCAGACAGAACGTGTCATGGGCTATGAAATTTCAACTATTGTTGACCTTCAGAACTTTGGATAGATAATAATCGTTCTAACGAAATTTTTAACTATTGTTGACTTTTAGTACTTTGGATAGATAATAATCGTGTCTACGAAATTCTAAATTTTGATGATTTTTAGACATTTGGTTGCATAATTTAATCATTTCTGCTAAATTTTAACTGTTGTTTGCATTTGAAACTGTGGTCATATAATTATTGTTCTAAACTTAACTATTGTCGATTGGCGTTATGTTTGTATTATAGGCAATTTGTTGTACCTCTATATTAATTTTTTAATCGTTAAGCATAATGTTTTTTGACTAAAGCTTTTTTTCTTTGCTTAAAAAAGCTTATTATTATAAATGAACATATTTATATTTATAAAGCATTGTGCTTTTTTTATAAAATAATTGTATTTCTGGGACAGAAATTTGAAAAAAAAACTTACAAGAAATCTTCCTTTAAAGATTTTTATATATTTATTTCTTTTAACAAATTATTTTTGAGAAAAATAACGATGTATGATGACAAATTTGTCTGCAAAGTTAAGGGTAATACATAGTAAATAGAATGATGAAGTTTAAGGAAGTGTGCCAGGTGAGTTCATCTTTAAAATTTTTAATATATTTATTTCTTTTATCAAATTATTATTGAGAAAGATACCGATACATGATGACAAATATGTTTGCATAGTTGAAGGTATAAATAGAATGATAATTAAGTTAAAGGAAATACCAGGAGAGTTTATCTTTTCTATATCGTATTGAGAAAGATTAAATTGAATTCGTAATAAATTTTAAAAAGCTTTGTAAATATTAAAAATTTCTCCACTATCAAAATAGAAATAAGTTAATACCGACTATTTTAGTTTAAAACACATCATGAACAAAATAATAGTGTTGCTTGATTGTAAAAATAAATAGATTCTCAAATCTGGTTGTCAGCTGTTCATATAATTTGCAATACGTTAGTTCTAAACGAACATAGGTAGGAAAGGTACTTATAATCATATGAAACTTTTCAAAATAATTATGTTTCGATGCTTGTAAAAATTAGAATAGCGTTATTAAACATTCAGCCTTGATAAAGCCATTATATATTAAGTTTTTTAACTGCTAAAAGAATCAATCGAAACAAGAATCGTTATACCAAAAATTATTTTTAGTTTTGCATAGTTTACCAGTGACGTAATTGTTAAAATTACTGAAAGAAGCAGTGAAGATAAATGCTTAGACATTTAGCAATTAAAACAAGGTTCTCAATTGCAATTAAATTTTGCTATCCTAATTGCAATTGGTTTTCTGCAGGATAGCAAAATATGTTCGCACATGTAAGTTTGTAAAATTTAATAATATTATTGTAATACGCTCTCGAAAATCTGACTATAATTTTTACAAGTATAAATTATTAACAATCTTGTGAATTATTTTTTAAAGTTGTTATAATTAAGGAAAAATATCTCAGCAGTCTCCAAATTAATAAAAAAAGTAAGGATTCAAATCTCTCTGATGGTCGTTGAATTGAAGTATAGTTGTTGAATTTCAGTATAGTGTGTGTATACAGGGACGTTTTTTACTCTTGGGATACTCTGTTTCAGATTCCATTCCTTTCCCAACGTTTTCCAAGCAACCAGGCATATTTGAAGTAAGATTTATTTAAATTTTTATATAAAGGCTGTTGGCTCTTCGTGGTTAGTAGAATTTAAAATTTGCAGAAACCTTTTTGATTAACAGTAAACGTCATTATTACATTTTCTATCAAACTAAGGTGTGTCTCCTCGAGAACTACTAAACAACATTTTTTTAAAAACTACCTATTGTCTCTCCCCATTGCTCAATAGCATTTGTTTGAACAATATTGATATATTTAAAAAAAATAACTTTTTGTGTAACATTATTTTGCATTATGTTTCCAGACAGTGCGATTTCCCAGTCCGTTAAAATGGTGTGGTTAGGGACGTTGTGGAGTTAGGGATGTGAAAAGACACCTTTCGCACACCACTAAAAGCGGTCCTGTATATGCATGTTTATATCGTAGGTTAGTGAACTTTTTTTAATCTGTGTATCCCTTGTTTAATCCAAAACTGTTTTTAAGGCATATAAGAATTTATTAAGTTTCACATATTTTTTTGCTGCAAATTTGTTACTATTTTCTTAAAGGGAAATAACGTACTGCGACGTGTCTTTGTAGAAGGATTACACCGCAATGATATCTGGTATTCCAGTTATTTAAGATAACAATCGTACTACCGGCATAAGTTCGAAAAATTTTAAAATCGAATAGATTGCGAAAAATTTCACACATTCCTTATATACGAGGTATACGTCGTATTTCCAAATACTATTACCTGTAAGCTTAGCATCCGCATTGACATTCCGTGACCAATGGATACTGGACCCGAAGCCAGTTGCAGTTTTTCTTGCTTTCCCAGTTCTGGCAGTGCCACCTGAGGAGGATCTTGTTGAGGGACTTGTGGGGCCGACACACCATGCCCCTAGGGAAAGAACAGGTGGCTCGAAGGGCGCAAGAGTTCTCCAGGAACCACCTGGGCCAGAAACGGGGTCCTAGATCCTTCCATTTCTGCAGTAATGGACAGTGACTTTGCAACCAGAGGAGATCGCGGAACCTGGTGAAATTTAGATTAAAAACAATTATAGGCTATATGAAATTTAGATTAAATACAATTTTATATACGAAATTTAGATTAAAACAATTATAGACTAATTAGATTAAAAACAATTATAGAATTAGAGGACAGCGGTATTGCTACGAATAGGATGAGTCAAGATTGCTAGAGGCTTCCGGAAGCTTATGATCTTGGTGTAGAATGACCTTACGACAGCGGAATAATATTATGAACAAATAGTGTTTTTGATTTAACTATCTTTTGAAGCGTTAGAACTTTTATCTTAAGTAATTTTAAGTATACTTTAAGTAACTAAGTAAGTTTAAGTATCCTATACTGAAAGTAAGGCAATTTCAAAACAAAATCGGTTAAGTATATGAAAAGTCGTTTGTAAAACTTAAACATTTATAGATACTGCTTATCCAATTTATGGTTTTACAATCTATCTGTTCAAACCTACCTTCTCCTCATCTTGTTACCCATCTTGATATCTATCCTCTTCCCATCGCCCATCCTGACCCCTTGCAGTTTCAGCCTCTTGATAAACTTGGGCGGCACCCCGAGCGGCACCATACCTCCAGACCAGGTCTTCCTCAGGCCCAACTGCACTGTCCCATTGGGATGAGTCAAGAAAGCTGTAGGTTGCCGGATGCTCATGACCTTGGGGTCGAATGACCTTCCGAGGATCGACCTCAGTCGAGCCTCGTCTGTGTCCTCGGGTCTGGGGTCGTAGAGGTCACCTCGTGGTTCCAGGAGATCGAGGACGGGGAGGACTGACGAGGGATCGGGACGTCGTCCTTCGTTGTAGGGCAAGAGGAGAAGTAAGATGAAGATGCAGAAGGATGGTGACGGATGGTCCATCTGTAAGGTGCGAGTGACAATGTAAACAAGAGCTGAAAGGTGTCGAATCGCTTACTTTCCTGTTACTTTAATAGCCAATGAAGTTCTTACAGTATCCGATAGTTTCGAAATCCCAACAAATCAATTAATTAATGCCATTATGCTTAATTAAGGGCAATTTAATTACTAATTTGTACACTAATAGCTCCACCTGTAAGGTGCGAATGAGATAGTACACTGCAAATGAGATGATCTGAAAGAAGTAGAATCGCCTACTTTCCCGTTTCATGAATAGTCACTGAAGTTCTTATAGTATCCGATAGTTTCGAAATCCCAACAAATCAATTAATTAATGCCGTTATGCTTAATTAAGGGCAATTTAATTACTAATTTTTACACTAATAACTCCACCTGTAAGGTGCGAATGACTTAGTACACTGCAAACGAGATCTGAAAGAACTAAAACCACCTACTTTCCTGTTACTTTAATGGTCACTAAAGTTCTTTTAGTGTAGATCGAATTAGTAGATATACAAAAAAAAGTATAAAAGATAGTATGAGATGTCATACCTGACAAACAATTAAAAAAAATCCGACTGTTTAACAGAATTTAAAATTAACCGTCATAACACAGATGTACATACGGACTGAAAAGCATACTAACAGGCGGACTGAAAAGCATACACTGTTAAAACTGAAGGTGACAAATGGCGGCCATATTTCATCCCGGAGTGAAAAAGCGGTCCCATTTGGCACCACAAGGCTTTGAATCGCCTGGGTCGATGAATCTCGGGACCCCTAGAGTGCCATTCTGGAACTCCTTGGGGTCTTACTGATTTGACGAGGTGCCATGTGTCACCTTAAGTTTTAACAGTGTACTGACAGACGGACTGAAAAGCATACATTCAGACGAAAAAATAGTATAAAAGAGAGGCTTTTTTGATGTCCTTCCTTTCTAACAAAATAAAAAAAATCAAATTGATAGAACGGAATTTGGAAGTGGGCACAGACAGACCTGATGGAATTAGGACAGGATTGATTTACTTGGATGATTTCGCATTTACATACAAATTTCAAAATTTGGAAAACTGTTTTACAGAAGCTAGGTATCATAGAACCAGTTGCAATGAGGAAGTTGCATGAATTTTAAATTTTTTGGCAGACAATAGCCCTTTAAAAACCACGTCGAATGCTACTTTTCACACTAGTAAAAAAGTTATTATATTAGTCAGTAATTGAGTTTTAAGTAAGGGATACGTCACTTCCGGTAAAAACACTCGCAATCCTTTTGCAGTGCGTAATGACGTCAGCTTGGCTTTTTTGTCCATTGGCGTGCAATTTCTAATCAACTTCTGTGCGATACAGCTGTAGAAAATACAAAATGTGTTTTGAATGATCCCATATAGGAATAGGATTATTTAGAATAAGTGGTTTTTCTAAGAGAGAGAGAGTTCCAGTTATTCTCATCAGACTTGGTAGATCTCCACGAAGATTTCGATTGATCCAACAATTGACTAGGTCTGAAGTGTCAACAGCGCGCTCTTGTACGATTTTAAATTCAACAACCAAGCAAGAAACAAGCTGTTCTAATTTATTATCAAAAGCTGGTTTAAGTGAGCAGTCTGTTCTTTTAAATAGAACGTTTTGAAAAACGTTTTATGTTTATTTTAATTATGGACATGCTAACCGTAGCGCCATTTTTAGAAAAAATCGCCAAATGGTGTGTTGTTACGTCAGACGCCGTTTTCGGTCACGTGAGTTTCATAGAATTTAATAGGCATATTTCGAGTAAAACTAATAATTTTTGATGATTTTTAAGCTGATATTCAGAATCTGTAGCTTCTAATGTTCCAGAAAATGGTATAAGTACGTCATTTTGGGTAGGATGCAAGTTCCTCATTAAGTATTCGATTTCAAATATGCCTCAAAATAGTCCTATATGTATTTTAGCTTCCACACTACGTTTATAACGTAAAAAGTGGAAGGTTTTATAATCGTTCAGTCCGTCTGTCTGTCTGTCCGTCTGTCCGTCCGTCCGTCACCCACTTTCACAGAAAGAACCACAAGTCCCACAAACAAGTGGGATACGTCATTTTGAAGCAAAAAATCAGATTAGGCTACATTTCAAATTTCATTAAAAAATTTAAATTAGAAGTATATTTAAAATTTAAATAACTAAAAATTTAATCTGAATTGAAATAACATGTAAATTCCTTTACTATTCAATATTTTCACTGTTGCCATCCACAAGTCCCACAGGCAAGTGGGATATGTAATTTTGAAGCAAAAAATCAGATCAGGCTACATTCCAAATTTCATTAAAAAATTTTAATTAGAAGTTTATTTAAAATTTAAATAACTAAAAATTTAATTTACATTGAAATAACATGCAAGTTCCATTTTTATTAAATATTTTCACTGTTGCCATTTCGTTAAACGTACGAGAAACTTTTTTTGAAATAAAAATAAAAAACTTTTGAAAGAATATTTATTTATGTGATATAATTCAGTTTGGATTGATGTAATATCACAATAGAGTTCTTTTGATGGTTCATTATATATGTATGAAGAAAGATGCATAGAGAATTTTAACTTGGCATAAAAAAAAAGCAAAGTTCCGCTTTTATTTTTAAAGAATCAATTGTACTAATTATATATTTTTAGCCTACTTTTCTTTTTTTAATTCGAAAGAATTAAAAAAATGAAAAAGTAGGTATTGACATGCGGTCGATGTCCGTCTGTCCGTCTGTCCGTACCCCCCTTCCAAAATCGGTTCTAATCATCGGATCTTAAAAATTCTTTTTTTGTTAGAAAGCTATGACCTCAGATACCCAACTTTCATACTTTTTGTCCGTCTGTCTGTACGTCCGGACGGACATAAATCTACTATCTGTCAGCGAATTTCCCATTGAATTAGCATTGAAATTCAATTTTGAGTCATTTAAATCACTGTAGGTATTGAAATGCGGTTGATGTCCAACTGTCTGTCTGTCTGTCTGTTCGTATGTCTGTCTGTTCGTATGTCTGTCCGTCTGTCTGTCCGCCTGTCTGTCCGTTTGTCTGTCTGTCTGTACCCCCCTTCCAAAATCGGTTCTAATCATCGGATCTTAAAAATTCTTTTTTTGTTTGAAAGCTATGACCTCAGATACCCAACTTTCATACTTTTTGTCCGTCTGTCTGTACGTCCGGACGGACATAAATCTACTATCTGTCGGCGAATTTCCCATTGAATTAGCATTGAAATTCAATTTTGAGTCATTTAAATCACTGTAGGTATTGAAATGCGGTTGATGTCCATCTGTCTGTCTGTCTGTCTGTCTGTTCGTATGTCTGTCTGTTCGTATGTCTGTCCGTCTGTCTGTCCGCCTGTCTGTCCGTTTGTCTGTCTGTCTGTACCCCCCTTCCAAAATCGGTTCTAATCATCGGATCTTAAAAATTCTTTTTTTGTTAGAAAGCTATGACCTCAGACACCCAACTTTCATACTTTTTGTCCGTCTGTCTGTACGTCCGGACGGACATAAATCTACTATCTGTCGGCGAATTTCCCATTGAATTAGCATTGAAATTCAATTTTGAGTCATTTAAATCACTGTAGGTATTGAAATGCGGTTGATGTCCAACTGTCTGTCTGTCCATCTGTCTGTCTGTTCGTATGTCTGTCTGTTCGTATGTCTGTCCGCCTGTCTGTCCATTTGTCTGTCTGTCTGTACCCCCCTTCCAAAATCGGTTCTATACATCGGATCTTAAAAAAAAAAATTGTGCTAGAAAGCTATGACCTCAGATACCCAACTTTCATACTTTTTGTCCGTCTGTCTGTACGTCCGGACGGACATAAATCTACTATCTGTCGGCGAATTTCCCATTGAATTAGCATTGAAATTCAATTTTGAGTCATTTAAATCACTGTAGGTATTGAAATGCGGTTGATGTCCAACTGTCTGTCTGTCCATCTGTCTGTCTGTTCGTATGTCTGTCTGTCCGCCTGTCTGTCCGTTTGTCTGTCTGTCTGTACCCCCCTTCCAAAATCGGTTCTATACATCGGATCTTAAAAAAAAAATTGTGCTAGAAAGCTATGACCTCAGATACCCAACTTTCATACTTTTTGTCCGTCTGTCTGTACGTCCGGACGGACATAAATCTACTATCTGTCGGCGAATTTCCCATTGAATTAGCATTGAAATTCAATTTTGAGTCATTTAAATCACTGTAGGTATTGAAATGCGGTTGATGTCCATCTGTCTGTCTGTTTGTCTGTTCGTATGTCTGTCTGTTCGTATGTCTGTCTGTACCCCCCTTCCAAAATCGGTTCTAATCATCGGATCTTAAAAATTCTTTTTTTGTTAGAAAGCTATGACCTCAGATACCCAACTTTCATACTTTTTGTCCGTCTGTCTGTACGTCCGGACGGACATAAATCTACTATCTGTCGGCGAATTTCCCATTGAATTAGCATTGAAATTCAATTTTGAGTCATTTAAATCACTGTTGCCAAATCAACAATGGCATGAGAAACTTTATTTAAACATATTTGAAGCAAAATAATATTTTCATGAATCAGTTTGGAATGACGTCATAAAATGTAGAACAATTTGATTCTTTGATTATTCATTAATTATCTACCAAGAAAGCGGCAAGGCATACTTTTGCATGCAATTATGCTTAGTTTTAATTTACATTTCTTGTTTTTTAATGCAGTTCGGAGTAGTTTCATTACTTTTGTTATTAATAAATATTTATTCTTCGAACTACACAAAAATCACGAGCAGATGATAAATAATATTTAATTAATTTGCGAACGAATATTAAGGAAAATAGTTGATTTGGCTTTTAGAAGTTTAAATTATAGCTGGGTGCTGTGTTTCGATTTTTTTTTCTAATGTGTATAAATCTAGTGTAGAAACGGCTGTTGATGATATTTACTTTAGGAACCTAGTTTTTTTCCCGATTAGAACTTCAGTAAGTATTTAAGTAACAGGAAAGTAGGCTATTTTAGTTCTTTATGAACTTCTTGTTTGAACTGTAAATTAATTTAACAAACTATAAATAAGTGAATTTTCGAAAGAAATGTAAATGGGAAATTGTGGCGACACAAAGATTGAATTTAAGTTTGAATAGAAGTTTGGGAATTACAAATAGCTAAAGCCCTGTTTGTTATTAGAATTAAATCACCAGTGGCATTCGCAACAGACACCCGAGAAACTTAATTCTTTTAGACAATAAATTGAAATAAATTTATTTTTGCGAAATCGATCAGTTTGAAATGACGTCAAATATATTTCACTACCAGATTCTTTGTATGTTGATATGACATATTTTCATTCTATTTAAAAGCGAGGAATATTACATATTTATTCTTTGAAATATAAATTAATTTTTGCAAACAATAAGTAATAATTATTGAATTTTCGAAATAAAATAAATGAAACTAGCCAAATTTAGCATGTTAATGTTTAATATAGAATTAATGCAGTGTTTGGCGCCTTTTTACCTGTTTAACACAACTGTTGTGTGGAAGCGGGTTAAGTGACAGATTCTGTTACAAACCTACTTGTTTAAATTTATAACGACGGGAAAGTGTTTACTTATACTTTGCCTAAGCTTAAATTCTTTTTTTAAAAAAAATTTAGTTTTCATAACTAAAAAAAACCAATTATATTAATACAAATAAAAAAAATAGCTATCAAATTTATATGGTTACGAAATTTTCTGTTTGGAAACTGATTTTTATGAATCTTTACTTTATGAATATTTCATTCACTATGATATCAGCAAATTCAGATCTATATCAGCAAACTATCTTTGACATACGTTTGTACACTATTCAAAATTATTATCTTTGAAATACGTTTGTACACTATTCAAAATTATTATCTTTGAAATACGTTTGTACACTATTCAAAATTATTATCTTTGAAATACGTTTGTACACTATTCAAAATTATTATCTTTGAAATACGTTTGTACACTATTCAAAATTATTATCTTTGAAATACGTTTGTACACTATTCAAAATTATTATCTTTGAAATACGTTTGTACACTATTCGAAATTATTATCTTTGAAATACGTTTGTACAATATTCAAAATTATTATCTTTGAAATACGTTTGTACACTATTCAAAATTATTATCTTTGAAATACGTTTGTACACTATTCAAAATTTTTTGAACCTAATATCAGCAGTCATTTCAAATACTTGTAGTACAAGAAATCAACAAATATTGTTTGGATGCCAACGTGGTTAATTATGCCCGCAAGATGTTGAAATGATGTCTCACGGTATTGTGAGCGATTTAGATTTCAACGTTTACTTTTCGCATTCTACTGATCAACAAATATCCTGCATATTTACTGAGATGCCTCGGTGAGTAAACGTGTTCAAAGCATAGCACTTTTATGCATCATTCAAATATTAACGCAAAAAGTATTAGCATTAAGTTTACGTAAAATATAATAAATTTGCAAAAATGATGCATGTCATTAGAAATAAACAAGCTTATTTTGTTAGCAATACAAAACTGAATGCAACGATGGAACGAACATAACATATTGTTGAAGAATTGTGGACAGTATTGCATTGTCACAATGAAAAAATACCTTATCAAGCAATCAGTCTTTATTTGTCAAACCTCTGCGTCCATGAAAAGAACTTCACATCTTAAGAAAGGAACCAATACATTTTTGGGAGAAAATATTCTTATTTAAAATTAATTAAAATGCAAATACATGCATTTGTAAAGTATAAAAGAAAAAGCAATTATTTTTGTGTTACCAATAAATTCCAAGAATAAGGAAAAAATGCAAATTATTTTAATTAAAAAAATTTAACCTTTTAATTACTTAGTTTGCAAACTTTTTATGGGTGGCAGCATGTAATATAATGTATTTATTACAGAAGTGAGGCAATTATATATGTTTTTTTTGGTCCATTAAAAACTATCATTGCAAAAGTGATACAATTTAAAAGGACACATTATTATAGGTAATAAATAAAAACAATGTTTCTATTGTGCATCAAATAGTTTTTTAGAGCCTAGAGCAAGTTGTAGTAAAAATTAGAGTTATAATTTTTAAGTTCCTGGGCTAAATATGTTGAATGAAGCATTATTGTTGAATGAAGCCGCAAAGTATCTTAGCTACTATGCAATTCAATGTTCTTGAAAACTTTTGCCGGGACTGATAAGGCGACAATGTTTCCTTTAATGCTAAATATTGCTAACCGAATTCATTTACCTTTAATTAGTTAAAAATTATGTATGCATATTCTTAAGTTCTTAAATTATTAATTGCATGCGCTCCAGTAGATCTGCATCCGTTCCACTTTGCAAATGTTACAATATTACAGGTAACCTATCATTTAAATCTATGAGTCCACATTTAAGTTTTTCCTGTATAAGAAATTAAGTATACTTTCCATTAATGACCGATTTAAGTAACAAAAATATTTAAGATTTTTTTACATAATTAAGTTTTGCATCACTTAAAAAAAATTCTCTTTTGAAGATAATTTTCATTTTGAGCCTGTTCACTGTACAAATACTTAAAAATTTCATATTAAATATTCAAATACAATGCAAAAGTACGATGATCGTGCCTCAAGGGCTCACACACAGCATAATCTAAACAATGCATTTCTAACAATGCAAAAACTACCTCAGTGTTGCAACTCACCTTTCTTGCCAGGGGCTGACCAGACTGCAAAAAGTTTTCTCCTCCGAGGATGCGGTGAGATGATGGGGGGATGCTCTGATGGAGAAAGAGGCTGAAGATGAGGATGAGAGATTCATGGAGGGTAGGGCCGACGCGGAGTCTAGACTCCGGGCCCCACCGATCAACGCACGAAGGGGCTTTTTTGATTGAATACTTGTTTTTTGGTTCTTAATATTTTCTGGCCTCTCTTTCTGTTATTTGTTTTTACACGCATTATAGTATCCGTGTTATTTCCTGTTCTTTTGTTTTTTTCAAGTGGTATTTGTTTTTTTACACAAATGCCTTTCTATGCAATGAATTATAATTCTATATACTACTTGTTTTTGGTTCTTACTATTTTCTGTCCTCTGTTGCTATTATACTGCTTTTTAAACGAAAGTATTTATAACTTAATATTTTTTTTAATAAATAGTACACTATTTGTGCATGATAGTAACTGTGTTATTTCCTGTCTCTCTGGTTTGGTCAAGTGGTACTAGCTTTTTTCGCAAATGTTTTTCGATGCAATGTTCAGTTTTAGGGAAGGATATTTTTTGTGCATGGCATATATTTATTGTAACTCAATTATCATGTCTTAGATTGCTAGCTGTTTTTCGTGTTTTTCTCAGTTCCTCTGTTTCTATTATGTTTCTTTTACAAGCTTGCCTTTTCTATGCAGCAAATTTAACTCTATAGACCAGTCAGTTTTTTGTTATGTGTGTGTGCCTGATTTTCTTTCTGTGCAATGAATTATAACTTTATATATAAGTAGTTTTACACGTGGTATATTTTTGTGCATGGTAATTATTTACCATAACTCAATTACCACGTTACTGAACACTTGTTTTTCACAGATTTGTCCCTAGACTTTGGATGCATAGTTTTCAACGACTTTCTTTCTTTCGTATTTATATCGATGCTATCTTGCATATATTTTATGCACGATGGCATTCGATACTATCTCAATTTAACCTTGTTTCTACTTAGTTATTCTTTTCCAAAACATATAGAAAATGCAATCTGATTTTTTTTCTAAAAGAAGAGTAGTATTCATTTTCTTCCATCTAGTTCCACTTGCAAATTTTGAAATTAGATTAGGACTTCATTATTTGTCTCAGAGTGAAAACTAAAGAAGTCCATGTTATATGCAATACATTGTAAGTCTGAAACGAGGCTTATTCTAGCTGCTTGCTGACTCCAGCTCCTATGCTTACTCCAATTGTTCCTAATTTTTACAAATATTTCCGAAAAAGCAATAAAAAAAGCAATAAAAGGTTTAATGATAAGAAATATATTTCTGCAAAAAAAAAAAACGCTTTATTTTTTTTCCAATTGTAAGAATAAAATCTTTATTATACCTACAACACTTCTCCCCAAACAATAACAGATAAGAAAGAACAAGCCCCGAATTCTTTTAACAACTCCAACAGAGACAGACGACCGACGCCTCACCACACACACCCCTTCGAACATTTTTTCCCCCCTTGTCACCCCCTTATGTGTCACCCCCACCCCCTTAGAATCCCCGGGTAGGTCACGACCCTGAAAGAGGGGTGAAGGGAGGAGGGGGAAACTTTAAGGAAGTTTCGTATCTCCCTCCTTCGATACACAATCACGTTTCCTTTTCCTTTGTTGATTCAATTTTTCCTTTTTCGAGTTAACAATGGGATTTTTAGTTTCTGCACAAATAGCAGATTTGAGGATTTTTGAAGATCGAATTTATGCGATTGTTGAGTTGACTTGAAAAGGTTTGTCGGCAGCTTTTGTGCAATTGTTACTGGTAAAAAAAATAATATGTATACATAAAAATATCAATAAAAGTTTTTTCACTGTCTTCATTGAATACAATGATAAGTCAGTATTTTTCTAACTTTTTCTCAATGTAAAAGAATAAAAGAAAAAAAAAGTGCAATTATTTTTGGAGTAAATGCAAAAAGTTATTTGCATATCTACTTTTTAGAACCACCCTAAAAACTTTCGTGATACACTTAAGTGCATTTGAAATCACATGTTTGAGTGCCATTAGTCATATCACATGCTCGACATCATTAGTACGTATCAGGTTTATAGCTTTGTGTTAGCGATTGCGATAATATGACGAAAAATCTAAAATTTGTTTTTTCAAGTTATTATATATTTATACATTTTTATAAGTTGTTTAAATTATGCATAACTTTACATTACATAACAACAATAAATGTAGTTATATGTTGTAATAACTTAAGTTAATGCAACTTTTGGAGCTAACTTTCCGGTATAGCGCAGTGCATGCGATAGAGACGAATGTGCAAAGAAAATTCAACAAGAAAAGTGACGCAAATAGGAAAATCGAGAGAGTGCAAGTAAATAATTTTTTAACACCTCTGGTAACAAGAAATGTTTAGCTAAAATTGTATAGCCTTAAAAAAAGATAATTATAATGCCAGGAAAACTCGTCATTTTACACCTAATTACCCCTCATTTTTCACAAATCGTTTCCGTTTCGATACTAGACTATTTTTTCGTAAATTTATGAATCGTTTGCGGTTTTGTAGGGACCTTTTACCACGCATGCTCAATCGTCAGTTTTAAGGCGAATATTTGTTCATTCAGTTTGCTTCGAATCCCGGCTTTCGTATGAAGATTTGATGCTGTGAATAATAATGATAAAAGATAAATTTACTTTTGGGGGTTCCAGGTTATTTCGGTGTCATAACAGGAAATACTTAGTCATATTTCCGTTAACTGAACAAATCTTTTTTGAGAGTGAATATACTCTACAGAAATGTCTTCTTAATATACATATTGGGGAACAAAGCATTTTGGTTCATTCAAAAGACCAAAAGTATTTATTGAGGGAAAAAGTACCTTTGTGTAATAAGTGTAAAATAATCTTTTCCTATTTTTAGCTTCCACACTACGTTTATAACGTAAAAAGTGGAAGGTATTATAATCGTTCAGTCCGTCTGTCTGTCCGTCACCCACTTTCATAGGCCAAACTACAAATGCTACGGACAAGTGTGATACGTCAAAAAATTCAGCGCATCGAAATTAAAATACATTGAAAATTTCAGAGAAGAATTCGAATTCGAAGTACTGCAATTATTTAAAAAACTGCAAAATTTAATGCTCATTTAAAAAGCACAAGAAGCCATTTTTATTAGAATTAAATCCCCATTGCCATTCGCAACAATCGCTCGAGAAACTTTAATTCTGTTAGACAATAAATTAAAATAAATTTATTTTTGCTACATCGATCAGTTTGAAATGATCTCAAATATATTTCACTACGAGATTCTTTGTATGTTGATATGAAATGTTTTCATTCTACTTAAAAGCGAGGAATATTACATATTTATTCTCTGAAATATAAATTAATTTTTGCAAACGATAAGTAATAATTATTGAATTTTCGAAATAAAATAAAAGAAACTAGCCAAATTTAGCATGTAAATGTTTTATATAGAATTTATGCTATGTTTGGCGCCTTTTTACCTGTTAAATACAACTGTTGTGTGGAAGCGGGTTAAGTGACAGATTCTGTTACAATCCTACTTGTTTTGTGTACACAAATGGCCCAAGTATAAAAGATTTAATGCATCTGTGTAATATTATAAATCTTCATCTACACTTCTTAATTTTGTAAATTTGAAGTGTTTAGTAATGCATAATTGGACGAATGATGTAAATTAAATAAAATAGCCAAATTATTTTAATACAAATTTATATAATACATAAGATAAAAAAAATTAGAAAAATATTTTTTATAAAAAGGATAAAATCTATTTTACAAATAATAAAAATAAGATAATACATTTTATAAAAAGAATCAGGAGAAACTATATTTGTAATTATACATAGTTTTTATACCATAATAGGTGCTTTCACTATCGGAATTAGAGAAATACTAAAACAATTAAAATAATGGTAAATTGAATTAATTTATATAAATGAGTTATTTAGTTGAAATAGGACTTGTGCGTTGTTCTCGTTTATGATGAATATACACCCACCTAAGAAAAGAAAGTTAGTAGTCAACAAAATATAAATGTAACAGAATATTTATTTTAATTGTTCAATTTATGATTCCTGATGTAATGATTCAATTTCAAGTTAAGAATTCTAAATAGCATGTTTATAAAATTGTCCCATAAAAAAATTCGAAATATGAAACCACTATAAGAATACTACATTTCCCAAAGGTTTAACCTTTTTATTTATAAATTAACTAAATATAAATTTTTTATAAAAATTAATAATTAAAATATAAAACTCAGTTTCGTATTTACCACTAAAATTTAGATACATGTGTTTTATCCTTTGTTAAAGTTAATTTATTAAGAAAAGTTTTAACCAAAATGTGAGGAAACCAGTAAATAGGGGGATCAATTTGCATAAAATAAAAGTTGACATAATATATGACACAATATATGCCCAAACTTATTTCATACTCACGTAAAAGTTCCTAGCGGCAGTACAAGCATTCCTACAGTCATCAGGTAACTGACACTGGGGTAAATATCCATGGTAGCATTGAACACTTTGGTCACGAGGATCGTGCCAAACATTGGAAACATGGCTTCACACGTCGACAGGAAAGCAAACACTCGACCTAGAGAATGCATATACAAATAGAAATACCAAAATGGTTCACTAACAACAGGACAGAGGCCCAGCAAAGTTGGTCAAAAAATGTACTAATTATTTACCATTCTCATATAACTATCGACATTCCTTTTGAATTCTTCTGCTATTTTCGAATATACAACATGACCCGGTAAAGCATTCCACTCATTTATATTGTAAAAATAATGCTTTCTTACCTCCTTTTTGAAGCAGACTTTTTTTTAAAAAATTTCTGACCATGTCCTCTGGTTCGAGTATTTAAATTAAAACCTAAGCCCTTCATTTCTCCCTGCTTGATGAATTTGAATAACTGAATTCAATCACTTCTCTCGAAACAGAACATCAAAATTTGCGACTTCATGTATTGTTTCAAGATTTTATAGCGGACAAAATAGACGATTCCTTTTCATTTCCTAAAATAAGTTTAAGGATCTAGTTGTTCTTGTTTTACATTGCTGTAGAATAGTTTAATTTTATTTTGGAAGTTGAGGTACGTTAAAGTGATAAGACATGAATTATAATTATCAAGCAAATGAGGTGTCGGCATCCTCACTTGACCATGGTTCCAAATTACGTGGTTCGTCGCTAAATCAACTAAACCAAATCTCAGTCAAATTCCATTATTTTAAATAATAAATTTAGTTATGCTTTTTTTCGAAGATTGTATTCTAACAGCAAGTTAGAACAGTTATTTTAAACATTTTGAACGCGTTTATCGATGTCCTGTTACCCTAAAAATAACTAAAAACTATCAATACGTATTTTGAATTGCAACTAACATCTTTTACAATAAAAAAAATCAGAATCTTATTAGTTGCTTTACAACTGAGAATTAGTAAACAAAGTTTTATATAAATACAATTTTCAAACATTAAAACTTACCTAGTTCATCTTTTTCAGAAATTTTTGAAATCCGAGATCGGATAGCTAAACTTATAAGAATGCTTAGATATCCAACAACATTTCCTGAAATAAATGAGTGACGCAGTTAGTTTTATACTAATTGTTCATGTTTAAAAATAAATCTAAACTCAGTTACGTGACATTCCATAGTGGGCCAAGGCCTAGTGAGCCCATTTCACCTCTCGTAACCAAGGGATCTAGGGTACAAAGTATATGTCCCACGTAATGAAGCATGTGTAATGTATTTGTGTCCTACATTATTAGTATTAAAAGTAATATGTACTCTCTAAACGTTAACGATTTTGCTTATTTCTTTAAACCAGTATCAAACAAGGCTTAAAAGTGTATATATTTTGTACACTATCAATTAAAAAGTTAATTTGTGAATATAAAAATAAATACTAAAATAATTGAATAAAATAATAGATACTTAAAATAAATTAAAAAATTAATTTCGGAAAAATTACTATTTTTTTGTTACTAATATGAAGTAAATTTTACAACACTTAAAAATAATGCCCAAAAAAGCAAACGAGAAAAGTAAAGGTAGTCTTACATTTTTTTATACATTGGAATTTTTTTAATGAAATCAATGATGAACGTTTGAAATTTTAACAAAAATGTTTGAGTTATGCTAAGTGGGAATTCATATCAAGTGATTTCACTTTAAGCCAAATACTAAGCATTAATTAAAGACTGATTGGGCTAGAAAAATGTTTATTAAGTTAATTTTAAGCTAAATTTCATCTTCAGCAAGTAAAAAAACAAGGATTGACTTTAATTGAACAGCTAAAGTGGCCTTATCAGTCTAAGCAATATTTTGCTTCGCAGATGATTGGCCAAGTCACCTAATGCTTGTTTTAAAATTCGTGCTACATACGGTACCTTTTAAAATATATAGGTTGCGTATGTTACTTATAACGCATACATACATGCTCACTTACCCGCGTAGTATATGTAGACTTTATACTTTGAAAAAGCATATAAAAGGTATTTCCCCATGAGCGATGCCACTCCCATCAAACCCAGAACAGGATCTGATATTTTGAAAAACCGTATGAGCAAAGGGAGACAAGCGCCAACGATCACCAGCTGTGTGAAACCAAAGATAGTGTTCACAATGCTGTATGTTCCTTGATCCCAATCGTATATGTGGTGGACGTAAACAAAACCGATGGAACCCAAAGCTGAAAGTGAAATAAATTCAATCTATCGTTCAATCTTGTAGCTTATATAACCAGTTAAAAAAACAGTGTAAAATATGAAATTGCAGTCAGTAAAAATTGGGGAAAAGTTGAAACCTTAAGGGGGACTGGGCGCGCTGGACCGGGGGTCTCCAAACTCAAGTGCCTGAGTGTTAATCCAATGGCGAAAAAACTATTTTCTCTGCCACATTACTCCGGCTGTATTGAATATTTTTACAAACTTTTTTTTTAAATAATAAATATAGATAACTTACAGGTCTCTATAATCTCACTTTTTGAAATTGCTTCGAATATTTTGTGTAAAATTATTTATTGAAAATTATAAAAACTATTCGAACCAATTTCAAAAAGTGGGATTGTCGGGACCTGTAAGTCAGCTACATGCATCATATAAAAAAATCCGCTTGAAAAAATATATTCAATACAGCCGGAGAAATGTGGCAGAGAAAATATTTTTTTTTCGCCATTGGATTAACACTGATGCACTTTGCTTTGGAGACCCCCGGTCCAGCGCGCCCATTCCCCCTTAAGTAGGTTTCATGCATAAGGATTAAAAAAAAATAATCCATATCGCATTTGTGAGGGTTTTTTGGAAAATTTATTGGAATTTCGCAGGAAATTATTACTTTATAACATAAATTGTAATTATGTGTTTATGTATATTGTATTTATGATTTTTATGTTAATTGTATTTATGTTGTCATTTTTCTTTTTGTTTTATTATAGTTAAAACTAAATTCCAAGACTTAATATCTCCGGACGAGCTTCTCAAATGTTTGTACCTTTTAAACAGATTTAACTATATACCTGCGATATTTAAGACTAAAAATTTACTATTTGAAGAATATTAATAGTCCTATCTGTAGTGAAAAAAAATGATGCAAGTTTAATAATTTTCCGACATAGTTACTTTTTTTACTATTTGATAAATTACTTTAGTACAATTTATGCCTCTTATCAAATGAAACTAAATTAAAAATACTTACATTCATAGGTTAGTATCATGACACACATGGACGCAAATAGCAGCAGTAAAAACACACGTCCGTTATTTTCTCTTCGCCTGAAAGTCGCTTTGATGCCCTTGGTGAGGCTGTCGACAACGAAGAAGTCCTTTAGTTTTTCTCCCCATGTCGGCGTGATGTCCAGTCCAGTAGTTTCTTCGACGAAGATCATGATCCAAGGCAAGCACAACAAATGCATGATCGTCCCCAGCAAGTAAATGTAAAAATAACCTAAATATCTGAACATCATCCCACCAGCCAGGCCTCCCAGAGCCATGCCCAAGCCCATGACGATCTCAATAGAGGTGTACTTCAGTGTTCTGGTCTTTTCGGTCGACACTTCCGAGGCGTGGCTGTACACGATGGTCAAGGCGCAGATGAATCCGCCGAATATCTCTGACGGTATTTTGGCGAGGACTATGAAGTACAGAGGTGACTCGAAGAAGATACTGCATACCATGAGGCCGATGTCGCTGAGTACCATACCGAAGGCGGCTATATCATAAAGAAAAAAAAACTTAGTTACACTTGAAATATTAGTGATTTTTGGTGTCACATTATGATAGAAATTGTAAATTTTAATCTAGTATTATTTACATTTTATTTTTTCAAATTCAGGAATTGTTATTTATGGTAAATCAATGTAACCTAAAAATACTTATAAAATTTAATGTTAGTCGTTGCAGTAGGAAAATTTATTGGCATTTCAATAAAATTAGAGTGAGTTTGCTCCGAAGTTAGGCGTCGATAGCCCAGAACCTGACTGTAAAACCGTGCTGCCTAACGTTACTCCATAAAACTGGTAGAAGCCTAGCTCTCTCTAGTTTTACTGAGGAGCGTAATTAAGATGAAAAGCTCAAAAGCGTTAATTAACATGAAGCTCAAAATTAAGATGTTAAGTTACACAAAAGAAAATTACTCTTATTTTGTGGTGTAACATAACTCCGTAAAACTGAAAGCAGCACGCGCTGCCATCGATTTTACCGAATAAAGTACTTATTTGTGTAACGTTACTCCATGAAGCTGAAGTAACGTATGTTTGGATGAGTTGTACGTTTCAACTTACCTATAATCAACGGAAACTTCCTGCCGTACTTATCGCTCCAGGGGGCGATGAAGATCATCTGAAACGCTGCGATCAGGCTCATCAAGTTGGAGTACAGAGAATAATTGTTGGCTAAAATCTCAACAGCTTCCTTCTCTACAGGGTGTCCGCTAAGGTTCCTGCATACTTCTTCTGTGTAGTTCAGGTGGTATCGACAACCCTTGTCCATCATCATGTTGGTTTGGCAGGACATGCTCAACACCATCGCGAATATGAAAAAGAACATGACGGGTTCGATGGTAAGCGTGCTGACATACTGGAGGATCCTGTTGCATTTGCTGGTTTCGGGTTCAGTGCCAAGCAAAGGTACGTCGTCATCCTGACCGCTGCCATACTGAATACTTGGTTGACCACTCTTCAAAGGAGTGTCAATTTTGGTGTTTTGTTTAAATGTTTGGTCTTTATTTGGTTGGATTTTATCTTTGATAGCCATGTTTTTATTATTAATTTTCAATTTATTTGAAATCAAAACAAAGTTTTAAAAATGTCCTAGCTATAAAATTAGATTTCTAAAAATGCATCCTTAATAAATTAAATTTATTAAAACTAACTTATCACATTACACCCTCATTTTAAATATATTTTATATTTTAAAGTCACTTTTCTTTTTTAGTTAAAATCTGACATTTTGCTTGCATAAATTTCCTTGAAAAACTTCAGTTGATTCTTTGTTATTAAAATATTTATATAACTGTTCTTCTCTGTATAATATGTTATCCTAGAAAAGTAAAAAGACGCAAATAGTTTTTAATAAAAAGAAAGAAATATGCGAAATTATAATTTAATGTATTTATTTGTAGTATACATAACACTTTAAACAGAGCAATCACGAAAGGGATTGTTAAGCATAGATAGAATGAAATATGCTACTATCAATTTCATTTTTTTTATCAAACCAATATTTTAACTAAGTAGAAAATATAGTTTAGTAGCACCATGTCATTTTCATTAACATCAAAGTATAATCATAAAAGCTTTAAGAACAAATATTTACCTCATTTTCTTTAGAGAAAAATTTAAGACATCCTTTTTCTAAATAAACTTAACCATAAAATGGAACTCCTTCACAATCTTACCCAACGCTACGGAATAATTTTTTAAAATAATCTTTCCTCAAGGTTAAAATAAATGCAAAAAACAATCCTAAAAAATCAAGGTTATCGTAAAAGAGGTATAACTTTAAAAAGAAAGAAAAATACTTAAGGGGCAATTGTGACACACGAAGAAATGCAAGTCTATTGTTTGAAAATTGTCGCACTGCAAACAGTGATCAAATTATAGAGAAACTCAATATTTCATATGATTCGCTAAATGCGAAAAGTGATTAAATCCATTTGAGGATTTTCTCCTACACATCTTCCTTTCAATATTTTAGAGAAAGAAAAATCGTATACGGAAATCTTATTGGTTTGGTGTCTTCGGGTGTAGAATATTCCATTGTGTTGCGATTTCAGTTTGTTTTAGTATTCAAATGCGTTTAAAAAGTTACCTCTTAGGATACTTAAATTAAATGTTAGATTAAATGTCTTTATTATTTTTCTTACACATCTAGTTTTTGTTAGGCACACGTTCGTTTTCCTAATCCAGATTCAGATTTAGGAATTCTGTAAAGCTGGCGTAGACGTTCTATTTTTTTGTGTTAGGAATTTGCACAGTCAGTTGTTAAATTATGCTTTTGAGACACAGCACAGGTGAGTTAGAGTCATAAAAAACAGAAATTTCCATTCATCTGTGTTTGCCTCGTAGAAATGTAAGCTGCTTTCCGAACTCCGGTGTAGAAGATTCCATTGTGTTGCGATTTCATTTTGTTTTAGTATTTGAATACGTTTTAAAACTCACACCTTTGGATACTTAAATGCCTTTATTATTTTTCTTACATATCGAGTTTTTGTTAGGCACACGTTTGGTTTCTAATCCGGATTCAGATTAAGGAACTCTATAAATAAAGCTGGCGTAGACGTTCTATTTTTTGTATTAAGAATTTGTACTGTCAGTTGTTAAATTCATACAAAACGGAAATTTCCATCCATCTGCGTTTTTGCCTCGTGGAAATGTACGCTTCATTCCGAATGACGTGCTACGTGTTTTTCGTTCTAAATGACTCGAATGCTCGAATTTGTTTTCTAATCAAAACATGCTTTTCTTTATTACAAACGAACGAACGGGATGATCTAGTAGAGCATTTTCTATGTAAGACTTGCATTCGGGTTTCGTATGTGTGCGACCAGGCTTATTTGTGTGTAATAAATAGATGAATCATCTCTCATGACAAAATTGTATCTTTCGTGCCTAATAATGAGTTTAAAAATGATAAAACGTTTCGTAAACAATACAAGAGAAAATTTTAATCTGACAATCGATAAAGTAATTTGTAATATGCATTGTTCAAGATAATTTTTCTGCTTTATCTTTTATTAAAATCAATGGAACTCACATGATTCATTTTTCCTGATATACAAGTCTACTTTTTCAGTTAGAAATATAAAACAATGGAAAAATATAAATTTTAGGGGCTCAATATGCAAAATTTTTCGAAATATATCCTTATATAAATTTGATATTTCATATAATATACTATTTTTGAAACTATAACTTATAGGATCTTTAATTTTACAAATTGAACTATTTTTACATAGGAAAATAATAATGTTATGTACATACAACTTTCTCACATTAAAAAAAATAGGTATTCATTTATTTCAGTTCCAAAGTCAACATTTTAATGAATTCTAAATTATTCTAATATTATTTCGAAAATCACCACTCCAAGATATTTTATTCATACAAATTGATTATTATCATTTATTCATAAAGAACACCGCGAATTTTATTAACTGTTCATCTGTTGAACTGTTTTGTAAAATGTTATAGTGCTATGTAAATTTAATTCAATTTAATAGTTTATATCTATAAAGGAAGAGATGACTGACTGCTTTACTTACGTATCATTACACAACCAAAACTATCGGAGGTATGGATTAAATAAATAACGTGCAATATTAAATTTCAAACTTAAATATTATTTTTAAAAATCAATGGATTTAAACTGAATGGATAAAATGCATTTTTATATAGATAATGAGTATAATAAACGAACAATAAAAACATCGTGTATTTTAAAAACAATGGATTTTAACAGAATGGATGAAATGCATTTTTTAAAGCAGATAATGAGTATAATAAACGAATTGTATGTGCATATGTAATTCTACTCTTTTGTATTACAGTGTTTCAGCAATAGCATGCCACAAGTGCTATTGCGTTTCTTTTCCCTCATTAGTGTGGTACTTTTATCTCGAACTCACCAATCCCATTATTCGTAAGTAATTACACACTCAGAAGTATTTTCGGTATTTTTCTATTTCGCGAGCGCAAGCGATAAATTTCCAAAGTGTACAGCTCCCTGGAAACAGAATACTTTTATTGTTAAACAAAACTGTACACTCTTAAATCAAACGAGCGGTTTTAACTCAGTCTGAGTTAATTTCCCCTCCTTTCCGTGCCGAAAATGCACTTCCCCTATAGGAGTGGATTTCACTCTTTTTGCGGAGTGGGTAAAAGAAATAAAAGACAACAATCTACGTCCTACACTCTTAAAACGAGCGTATCGTTGAGTTAATTATCTTGTCGAAAGCTCCATAGGAGTGGATTTCACTCTTTTGTTTTAAGAGTGTATGTACTGGGGTCCTTTAATTGTGTTTATTGTAGTCCTTTAACTGTGTATACTGTGTTTGGTCGCCAGAACATTGTGTTTGTCGCGAAAAATTCCGTTTGGCAAGATTTGCGCCTGCGAAATGGAAAAGTAGCATATTGTATATTCATTCACGGCAAAGTCCAGGAATAAATTGTGAGATAAGTTGAAAAGAATTGGCCACTTAATTATGATTTAAGAAATTAACCAATATAATTACCAGGAATAGAAGATTTCGCATATAAAATCTTTTACTGTGGTTCAAAGAATTCAGGGATTTTATAGCTAAAAGTGTTGTATGTAGTGGCACAATAATATAGTAAACAAACTACCAAATTTTAAAGTGCAAACGGTTTCAAGTGAAAAGTATCCTTCTGCTCAGATGATTACAAAATGACAACCATCTAAGTGTTTTTCTAATTTGATTTTAAGTTATTTTAAGGGAAACAAGTAATGACATATTTCTTTAAATAGCTTTTTAGTGGTTCCATTATAGAATTCCCCGGCCATAAGTTTATACACTTCAGAGTGGTTGAAAAAATAAGACTTATCGTTCTTAAATATACCATATAATTAGAAAAAATATATCTGTATTAATATATTTAGAAGATTCCAATATTTAACGAAATAAATATTGTTTAAAAAATAATTTCTCACCTCTATTGCGCGTTTAGAAAAGTATTTAAGCATATAAAAACTAAAAAATTTCTGGGACCTTTTCTTTGCATAAGGAAAAAAGTAATCAACTCTTACAATTCGATTTTTTTAAAGAAAGGAATTTGTACATATTACCATAAAAAATTATATGAAATTTATTCTTTTTGTGAATATTTTATTCCATACTTTGTCTTTTTATGTAGCACGATCGTAAAATATGGTCTTGTATTGTTGTTTCATAGAATTGCTAAAATTAATATATAAACTTTATAAAGTTAGGATATTATAATAAAATATTTGACCAAAAATTAAAATAGTAGGTGAAAGTATAATTCTTTAAACATCTCATATTAACGCAACGTTTATTAACTTTATTATTCAGATTTAATTTAAACACACTTATTAATAGCTACTTACCATTAACTTGAGAAAGTATCTTTAACGTCTATACCAACGATACACCAAAATCACTAAAACGTTTTAGAAAAATGTTTTTTTAAATATCGCAGTCAATTAAAATAAGATGAAAAGTGAACGATAGTAAACCGGATTATGTTATCTTATATATTATGAGCTGTTCTTGATCATAATCAGTTTCTATCTAATCGTATGACTTACATAATATATTTGAAGCAGACAATACAATAAATCATCAACAGAATTCAATAAATTAGGCTTAATTAAAAATCATATCAGAACATTTTTATTTATAGTAATGAAAGCATATGTGAAGTAAACAAAATATCAGATACAATCTTTTAATAAGTTTTTTTTTTACTTTCCATAATACTTTGGAAAATGAATTGCTTTTTACACGGTTTATTATTTTTTTTTGTTGGCAAATACATATTTTTAGCCTACTTTTCTTTTTTTAATTCGAAAGAATTAAAACAAGAAGTTCTTAAAGAACTAAAATAGCCTACTTTCCTGTTACTTAATTACTTACTAAAATTTTAATAGGAAAACAACTAGGTTCCTAACAGTAATACCATTAACAATCGTTTCTTCACTAGATTTATACACATTCGAAAAATAAAAATAGCTAAAGACAGCATTCAGCTATAATTTCAACTTCTAAGAGCCAAAATCAATTATTTTTAGCCTACTTTTCTTTTTTTAATTCGAAAGAATTAAAAAAATGAAAAAGTAGGTATTGACATGCGGTCGATGTCCGTCTGTCCGTCTGTCTGTCTGTCTGTCCGTCTGTCCGTCTGTCCGTCCGTACCCCCCTTCCAAAATCGGTTCTAATCATCGGATCTTAAAAATTCTTTTTTTGTTAGAAAGCTATAACCTCAGATACCCAACTTTCATACTTTTTGTCCGTCTGTCTGTACGTCCGGACGGACATAAATCTACTATCTGTCGGCGAATTTCCCATTGAATTAGCATTGAAATTCAATTTTGAGTCATTTAAATCACTGTAGGTATTGAAATGCGGTTGATGTCCAACTGTCTGTCTGTCCATCTGTCTGTCTGTTCGTATGTCTGTCTGTTCGTATGTCTGTCCGTCTGTCTGTCCGCCTGTCTGTCCGTTTGTCTGTCTGTCTGTACCCCCCTTCCAAAATCGGTTCTAATCATCGGATCTTAAAAATTCTTTTTTTGTTAGAAAGCTATGACCTCAGATACCCAACTTTCATACTTTTTGTCCGTCTGTCTATACGTCCGGACGGACATAAATCTACTATCTGTCGGCGAATTTCCCATTGAATTAGCATTGAAATTCAATTTTGAGTCATTTAAATCACTGTAGGTATTGAAATGCGGTTGATGTCCAACTGTCTGTCTGTCCATCTGTCTGTCTGTTCGTATGTCTGTCTGTTCGTATGTCTGTCCGTCTGTCTGTCCGCCTGTCTGTCCGTTTGTCTGTCTGTCTGTACCCCCCTTCCAAAATCGGTTCTATCCCTCGGATCTTAAAATTCTTTTTTGTTAGAAAGCTATGACCTCAGATACCCAACTTTCATACTTTTTGTCCGTCTGTCTGTACGTCTGGACGGATATAAATCTACTATCTTTCGGCGAATTTCCCATTGAATTAACATTGAAATTCAATTTTGAGTCATTTAAATCACTGTTGCCAAATCAACAATGGCATGAGAAACTTTATTTATTTAAACATATTGAAGCAAAATAATATTTTCATGAATCAGTTTGGAAAGACGTCATAAAGTGTAGCACAATTCGATTCTTTGATTATTCATTAATTATCTACCAAGAAAGCGGCAAGGCATACTTTTGCATGCAATTATGCTTAGTTTTAATTTACATTTCTTATTTTTTAATGCAGTTCGGAGTAGTTTCATTACTTTTGTTATTAATAAATATTTAATTATTCTTCGAACTACAAATAAATCACGAGCAGATGATAAATAATATTTAATTAATTTGCGAAAGAATATTAAGGAAAATAGTTGATTTTGGCTTTTAGAAGTTTAAATTATAGCTGGGTGCTGTGTTTCGATTTTTTTTTTCTAATGTGTATAAATCTAGTGTAGAAACGGCTGTTGATGATATTTACTTTTGGAACATAGTTTTTTTCCACGATTAGAACTTCATAATATTTAAGTAACAGAAAGATAGCTATTTAGTTCTTTATGAACTCTTGTTCTTAATATTCTTTCGCAAATTAACTTAATATTATTAATCGTCTGCATGATTTATTTGTAGTACGAAGAATAATTAAATATTTAATAATAAGAAACGTAATGAAACTACTCCAAACTGCATTAAAAAATAAGAAATGTAAATTAAAACTAAGCATAATTGTATGCAAAAAATATGCATGGCCGCTTTCTTGGTAAACAATTAATGAACAATCAAAGAATCACATTGTGCTACATTTTATGACGTTATTCCAAACTGATTCATGAAAAAAATAT
This sequence comes from Oedothorax gibbosus, assembly GCA_019343175.1. Lineage (NCBI taxonomy): Eukaryota > Metazoa > Arthropoda > Arachnida > Araneae > Linyphiidae > Oedothorax > Oedothorax gibbosus. The sequence continues at coordinate 18,398,951 of CM033280.1, forward strand.
TTTGCTTCAAATAATTTTAAATAAATAAAGTTTCTCATGTTATTGTTGATTTGACAGCAGTGATTTAAATGACTCAAAATTGAATTTCAATGCTATTTCAATGGGAAATCGGCCTACAGATAGTAATTTTTTGTCCGTCCGGACGTACAGACAGGAGGGCAAAAAGTATGAAAGTTGGGTCTCTGAGGTCATAGCTTTCTAACAAAAAAAGAATTTTTAAGATACGATCGATAGAACCGATTTTGTAAGGGGGTACGGACAGACAGACGGAGATCGACCGCATGTCAATACATACTTTAATAAAGTTTCTCAAGTCATTATTGATTTGGCAACAGTGATTTAAATTACTCAAAATTGAATTTCAATGTTATTTCAATGGGAAATCGGCCGACAGATAGTAATTTTTTGTCCGTCCGGACGTACAGACAGGAAGACAAAAAGTATGAAAGTTGGGTCTCTGAGGTCATAGCTTTCTAACAAAAAAAAGAATTTTTAAGATACGATCGATAGAACCGATTTTGTAAGGGGGTACGGACAGACAGACGGAGATCGACCGCATGTCAATACATACTTTAATAAAGTTTCTCAAGTCATTGTTGATTTGGCAACAGTGATTTAAATGACTCAAAATTGAATTTCAATGTTATTTCAATGGGAAATCGGCCGACAGATAGTAATTTTTTGTCCATCCGGACGTACAGACAGGAGGACAAAAAGTATGAAAGTTGGGTCTCTGAGGTCATAGCTTTCTAACAAAAAAAAAAAAAGAAATTTTAAGATACGATCTATAGAACCGATTTTGGAAGGGGGTACGGACAGACACAGACAGACAGACGGAGATCGACCGCATGTCAATACATACTTTAATAAAGTTTCTCAAGTCATTGTTGATTTGGCAACAGTAATTTAAATGACTCAAAATTGAATTTCAATGCTATTTCAATGGGAAATTGGCCGACAGATAGTAATTTTTTGTCCATCCGGACGTACAGACAGGAGGACAAAAAGTATGAAAGTTGGGTCTCTGAGGTCATAGCTTTCTAACAAAAAAAGAATTTTTAAGATACGATCGATAGAACCGATTTTGGAAGGGGGGTACGGACAGACGGACAGACAGACAGACGGACATCGACCGCATGTCAATACCTACTTTTTCATTTTTTTAACTCTTTCAAATTAAAAAAAGAAAAGTAGGCTAAAATGAAAAATTAGGTATTGACATGCGGTCGATGTCCGTCTGTCTGTCCGTATCCCTCTTCCAAAATCGGTTCTATCCCTCGGATCTTAAAAATTCTTTTTTTGTTAGAAAGCTATGACCTCAGATACCCAACTTTCATACTTTTTGTCCGTCTGTCTGTACGTCCGGACGAACATAAATCTACTAACTGTCGGCGAATTTCCCATTGAATTAGCATTGAAATTCAATTTTGAGTCATTTAAATCACTGTTGCCAAATCAACAATGGCATGAGAAACTTTATTTATTTAAACATATTTGAAGCAAAATAATATTTTCATGAATCAGTTTGGAATGACGACATAAAATGTAGCACAATTTGATTCTTTGATTGTTCATTAATTGTTTACCAAGAAAGCGGCAAGGCATATTTTTGCATACAAAGGTTTAATTTAAATTTCTTATTTTTTTAATTCAGTTTGGTGTAGTTTCATTACTTTTGTTATTAATAAATATTTAATTAGTCTTCGAACTACAAATCAATCGAGCAGATGATAAATAATATTAAGTTAATTTGCGAAAGAATATTAAGGAAAATAGTTGATTTTGGCTTTTAGAAGTTTACATTATAGCTGGATGCTGTGTTTCGATTTTTTTTCTAATGTGTATAAATCTAGTGTAGAAACGGTTATTGATGATATTTACTGTTAGGAACCTAGTTTTTTCCCGATAAGAACTTCGGTAAGTATTTAAGTAACAGGAAAGTAGGCTATTTTAGTTCTTTATGAACTTCTTGTTTATTTTAGCCTGGCGTTTTAATTGCTAAAATTAAGAATAGAAAACCATTATGACAAAATTATACAATTGCTTACAAATACAAACTAATGGCATATTATTGAGTTTCAAAATACTTTATAGCAATATAGGGTTTGTTAACTTATATATTTTTTTTACTAGATTTATAAACCCGGCGTTGCACGGGTAGACCCTTAATAACAGTGATTTTTTTATGTAAACTTTTATTTTATACCAATTGTTGCCTCCCATTCTGATTCTCCCTGTCCAAATGTACCCAGGCCCTTCCATGAGTTAGAGGGCTTTCCCATAGGCCCCGGTGTTCACCTTACATGCGAAAGGTCCCAGGTTCAGATCCGGGCATCGCCTAAATAGCTGCCGACCTGAAAGCGTACAGCCAAAAAATGCTGAAGAATAACACCCTGTGTGGAGGGAGTTTACGTTAAATATCCTTCAAAGTCCCGACTCTTTGTACGATCACGCCCTTAAAATTTGCGTTGGGTGCCAACTCAAGTGTCGGCTCGTCACTTAACTATGGCCAATAGCCCTCATGGGTAGCTCTAGTTTGACGATAATTCAAACTAACCCTAACCCATACAACTGGATGGGTATAGCTACCCTACCTTAAATTTTCAACTTCGCCAAAAAGCGCCAATTCCAAAGTAAATCGGCCTTTATATCATAGCTGTATTAAATCAACAGTTTCATAAACAAAGAAAAGCCTGGTCCAGTATACAATTTCAAAAGATAATTAATAAATAAAATAAAATAAGGATTTTCAAATAATAATCTTACAAAGTAAACTCACGTGCTTTTACATGTTTATATTTTATTTTCGTTCACGCTGAACGCGCTGAAATTTCTTTTAAATTGAAAATAAAAAAGTATAAATTCCAATCTTACAATGCTATTCCTATGGAGAAATCGGCTCACGTTTTGCCCTGTTACACCCGTTTGGGTTCGATTTTCAAAAAATCGCTTCTTAAATGACGCCTACGATAAAAAAGAATAATTTGCTGAAATTTGGTAGCTGTACCTCAAGTAGTTTTGGCTGGGCGTTGATAGTGAGTCAGTCAGTCAGGACTTTGCCTTTTATATATATAGATTACTTTCTTAACATTTTAAAATAGAGAAATAAATATAATTTAAAATAGTTCTAGATTTATTAATTAAGAAGAAGTTAATACTTACTGACATAAAAAAATTCAACAAAAGAATTAAAGAAAGCTATTTATATTAAAAAAAAATATTATTCACTTGAAAACATGGTTGCGCAAATCATTTTCAATATTTCAGCTAAACATCGTAATCATTTTAGATATTTAAATTTACATATTTTCCGAAATTAGGTAATGCTATTAAATGAGTGAATGAAGTTTCGAATTTTATTATATTTTATTTTTGTACAACATAAAATGGAAAGTTGATAATATCTAAAAAAAAATACGGAAAATGTAAGATTATCTAATTAGTAATCTAATATTATACATATAAGATTTCCCTCTAAACATGATATAATAAAAGAAGATAATTTTTCAGATTCTGGAATTTATTTTTATTGAAATAACATAATGAAAATTTCAGTCTCTAAAGTCGATAAATCATATAAAATACTTAGAAAAGAAGTTAAAGATTTATTTATGAGGTATTAAGAAGTTAAAGATATATTTATGAGGTATTAAGAAGTTAAGAGAAGTTAAAGATTTATTTATGAGGTTTTTAGAAGTTAAGTGAAGTTAAAGATTTATTTATGAGGTATTAAGAAGCTAAGAGAAGTTAAAGATTTATTTCTGAGGTATTAAGAAGTTAAGAGAAGTTAAAAGATTTATTTATGAGTCCCATAGATGTAATACATTATTTTTTGAAGTCCTAAAATCTGCTAAAGTATTGCTTTGTCATGAAGCACTTTTAACCAGGCATGAAAATCATTCTAACAACAAAATAAAACTAATGTAAGAAAAAAATAATCTTGTTTCTATTTTTAATAATTATTTTTTGAAGTTTTAAAATGACTGATCATTATTGAAATTTTTAAAATTGATCAATTAATAATCAAATAACCTGTTGATATTTTCCCTTTACATTTGTTTTTATTTTGTTGTTGTTACTATACATTCAGAAAAAAAAAACTTGTATCGACACAAAATTGTGTTTTTACCAGCCATTACAAGTTGTGTTGAAACAATATAAAAATTGTGTTGCGACCAAACAATAACACATGGTTAGCACAAAAATTGTGTTGAATGCATGTTGCTTGCATGCATGTTGTTGCGTGTATGTATTTTTGAAATGGGTCAATTGTTCTTTATGTATATAGGATTTTGTTTGAAATCACAACTTTTGCAAAAGAATTGTTTTGCCATGTTATCCCATTTTCACCAGGTATGGGAATCATCATAGCATCAATTTAAAACAAAATTGAAAAGAAAAAACATCCGGTTATTTAATTATTAAGTGATAAAGTTTTAAAATAGTGTCGCCATATGATGTATATTTTTGCCATTTTAAAACTTCAAAAATATGTATTCAACTGGTTATTTGACCAGCATATATAAATAACTAGATAACATTTTCGTTTCAAATTTGTTTAATTTCGATGTTATGGATTCCCATACCTGGAGAAAAAGGGCTCACATGGCAAAGCAATACTTCTGCGGAAGTTGTGATTTCAAAACTAATGTATTTGCTCTATGGGACTGACAATCTCTCTTAACGTTTCCGATAAATAGCTATATACTAAAGCTTAAAAAATATATATTACGTTACTTGTATATATAACCTTAAAATTTATATTATTATTTTTATTTAACTTTAAATTTAATGTTATAATTTTGGATATACGTTTTAAAAAACAATAGAGATTACAGTTTTTTGTCAATCGCGCATGTATACGATAATCCTGGTTAATGCATGGATAAAATGTATCTTCTCGCGATCGTCCAATTATGTTGGAAAACACAACAACACAATATGTTGGAAGCAACACAATAGTATAATGTTGCCATTTTTACCAATTAGTTGTGTGTTTCTCATTTGCTATTTAAACACACGTTTATTCTATGTGTGTGTTAGCTTCCACACTAAGTTTATAACGTAAAAAGTGGAAGGTTTTATAATCGTTCAGTCCGTCTGTCTGTCTGTCCGTCCGTCCGTCACCCCCTTTCACAGAAAGAACCACAAGTCCCACAGACAAGTGAAATACGTCATTTTGAAGCAAAAAATTAGATTAGGCTACATTCCAAATTTCATTAAAAATTAAATTAGAAGTTTATTTAAAATTTAAATAACTAAAAATTTAATCTACATTGAAATAACATGCAAATTCCATTTTTATTTAATATTTTCACTGTTGCCATATTGTTAAACGTACGAGAAACTTTATTTATAATAAAAATAAACACTTTTGAAAGAATATTTATTTATGTGATATAATTCAGTTTGGATTGTTGTAATATCACAATAGAGTTCTTTTGATGGTTTATTATATATGTATGAAGAAAGATGCATAGAGAATTCTAACTTGGCATAAAAAATATTCAAAGTTTTGTTTTTATTTTAAAAGCATCAATTGCACTAATTATATATTTTTCGAACTGTTAATTAATTTAACAAACAATAAATGACTGAATTTTCGAAAGAAATGTAAATGGTAAATTGTGACGACACAAAGATATTTATTAAAAAAAATTACATTATTATTCTTCGAACTTCAAACAAATTAAGCAAACGATAAAGTCTAATTATTAAATCTGAGAAAGAAGATTAATGAAAATAATTAATTTTATCGTTTAAATGTTTAATTACAACTAGCTAAAGGCTCTGTTTGCCGAATTTCTTTCTGAGGTGTATAAATAGTTTATTTCCTGTTGAGCACAAATATTGCGTGGAAGCGGTTTAAGCGACAGATTCTGTAACAAACCTACTTGTTTATATCTGGTTAGAATAGGGCCGGATCAAACAGTGTAGGGGCCTGTATGAAGTGGATTGTGCTGCACCCCCCCCATCCCTCCATTTTTGGAATGGTAAAAATGCTCTGTCTATGCTCTAGTATATGTATAAAGAACTGAGTAGTAATAAAATTCACATAATTTATTACTTTTAATATTTTTTTTATTATATAAAACAAGTAGGTTTGTAACAGAATCTGTCACTTAACCCGCTTCCACACAACAGTTGTGTTTAACAGGTAAAAAGGCGACAAACACAGCATTGATATTCTATATTACACATTTACATGCTAAATTTGGCTAGTTTCATTTATTTTATTTCGAAAATTCAATAATTATTACTTATCGTTTGCAAAAATTAATTTATATTCCAAAGAATAAATATGTAATATTCCTCGCTTTTATAAATAGAATTAAAATATTTCATATCAACGTACAAAGAATCTCTTAGTGAAATTTATTTGACGTCGTTTCAAACTGATCGATATCGCAAAAATAAATTTATTTTAATTTATTGTCTAAAAGAATTAAAGTTTCTCGAGCGATTGTTGCGAATGACAATGGTGATTAAATTCTAATAAAAATAGCTTCCTATGCTTTTTAAATGAGCATTAAATTTTGCAAGTTTTTTAAATAATTGAAGTACTTCGAATTCGAATTCTTTTCTGAAATTTTCAATGTATTTTAATTTCGATGCGCTGAATTTTTTGAAGTATCACACTTGTCCGTAGCATTTGTAGTTTGGGCTATGAAAGTGGGTGACGGACAGACGGACTGAACGATTATCATATCTTCCACTTTTTACGTTATAAACGTAGTGTGGAAGCTAAAAGACAACCAAAATGGTGGATTCACAAAAAAGGAGACTTTCCCAAAAGTTAGAATTTCAAACCTTATTCATAAGGTCTATAGGGTTGACTATCCGTAGGAAGATTATTATTTAGCTTGAAGTTGTTGATGTGACTGTATTTCGTCTTGATCTCAAATATAGCCACCTGTAAAAAATATGCATATAAACCACACATCAAATATATTCTATTAACATTCGTCAAATTTTTATAATTAGATGGTTTACATTACTTGGCATTTATCATATAAAAAATATCCAAAAAGTAAAAGTATTTTGGCTTAGAAAATATTATTTTTTACGTTTGATTAATACATGCAGAGAGACTTCGGTTTGGAGACCCACTCTGTTAAAAAAAAGTTACAATCTATTTCTCTGGTTTTTGTGTGTAAGTCATACCAAACTGTCTCAAATGAAGCCCTCTGTGGCACTTAATGTAAAACAAAAATAAAATAAGAAGAGATATAAGAAACTATACTGACGGTACTTATAAGTATCGTTTATAAATCCGCTGTTTTACTTGTCATTGTTCATTCGGAGAAAATGGTAGCAAGGTGGAACTTTTTGAGTTAATTGTACGGTTTTAGCTCATTAAAGGTAGGGTAAAATTCTGCAGAAAAATTTAACTTTTTTGTTGTTGTTAGTGCAATTTAGTTATTATAAATAAGAACAAAAATAAATTCATCGTAAAGTGCATTTTATGTTCCAACTATTTTTTTTTGCCTTAATATATTTTTAATTATTGCACAGATAGCTTTAAAATAGGCAACGGCAAATAATTAAATCTTAATTAATGCATAAAGGGTTAATCTCATTCGATCGTTTAAACTTCGAAAACTCTACAATGTCGTGATTGAGATTACTTAATAAAGACTTATCGTTTTTGATTGTTGATCTTATTATAATGTTATTCAGAACATAAACAATTGTTTTTACTTACCCTAAAGTCCCCATAGGAAGAATAAGAAACCCGACCGTCATCATGTAGGTGACATTTGGAAACGTGTCTAAGGTAGCATTAAATACTTTGGTAACAAGAATACTGCCAAACATGGGGAGGATGGCTTCACATGTGGCTAAGAAAGAAAACACTCTACCTGGAATTGAATAGGATTTGAAATTAGGAACAATTAGAGATCGAATACAAGACTCGATATCACATAGAGGAAGAGTTAAAGTAGAGGCGCAGTACCCATTTAAAGGGGGAGGGGCGCGAAATAAACACGTTTTTTTTTTGTGATTATGAGGCATCTTGGAGATAGAATTCTCGTAAAATGTCTTAAACTAGATTAATTTCTTTTTTTATTATTACTTCTGTTGTAGAACATTTTTAAAATATTATTTTGGGATAATTTAATTTAATGTAATGATAGCCCAAATCTAATACGAAAATTTACCTTTTTAATTGAAAAAAAATTCAACTTTGTTTTGCCAGCAGATGCTTATTGCAAAGTAGGACATTCTTTAGTTGACTGTTTCACGGGATTTATTTTTATACCACTTCTTACTTTCAAATAATATGTAAAGGACCAAAAATGAAAATAATACTTATGGCCCTGTTGTCATTCAAGACGTGAAACATGCTCATTGAAAATGTTAATTTTATTATTCATAACAAATATTTTATGATATTCTATTAGAAGTAACTATTTAAAAAATATTTGTTTGAAACATTTAAAAATTTTAAATGTTTTAATATTTCCAATTTGTGTTTGGAATTCTTCAACCTAATTCCATTTATTTACTTGTTCACAGCAATCATGTTTCAGGTCTTGAGTAGCAACGGAAATGCTGAATGATAATGAACTTTTCTTGACCCTCGATTGGTGAATCAATGTCAAGTGGGAACAAAGAGCCAGTCAATCGGATCACCGATCGAAGGGTGTCCAGGAATGAAAGCTGGGAAGAACTTAGTCCCATGAAACATGCAATTGTTTGATATATTTCTGTTTTTCAGTATTAAAGATTTTGATATTTGGATTGCATTTTTGTTATGTTCTTAATGAAAGGCAAATTAACGTATCTCAATCCCAATTACTATGATTTAGGATATTTTACAGTAAGGATAATAATTTATGCGTAGGCACCGTACCCTATTTCAGGCATCAAAAAGTTAAATATTTAAAGTTGTCTCCTGTATTTCACAACTGAAAAGTTTGTCTCGAAAGGTGTTAATCGAAAGTTTTTAATAATGAACTCTTCGATTCAAAACACATGTCCAGCAATGTATTTTCAATAATTAGAAGTTATCATCAATTGTATTTAATATATTTTTTTTGTAAAATGTAAAATTATTACAGGTAAATGAATGTCATACCTAATTCATCCTTATCAGCCAGTTTAGAAATTATCGTTCGAATCAAGAACCTAGAAAGACCATACATGCTTCCAACTACGTTTCCTGTTAAAATAAAATACTATTTTGAGCTGCATCTTAAACAACAAAACCATGCATGATACACAATATTCTAAATACCGTTTTCAATAAAATCTCCTTTTTAAACAAATATGCCTTTTTTCGCAACAAACATCTAAATTTTAAATAAAATATAAAAGCAATCATCTACGTAATCAACAAATAATCTTTTGAACAACTGTTTTAGAAATGAGCACATGAAACATATCATTTTTGACAAAGTATATTAGAAAAAGTTTTTGAATTTTTGTGAGTTATAAATTAATTTTCTTTGCTGTGTAAACAGAAAACAAGTAGGTTTTTTACAGAATCTGTCACTTAAATCGCTTCCACACAACATTTGTGATCAACAGAAAACACACTATTTATACACTTCAGAAAGAAATTCGCCAAACAGGGCCTTTAGCTAGTTCTAATTCAAACTTTTAAAACGCCAACATTTACTATTTTCACTAAACTTCTTTCCCAGATTTAATAAATTGTCTTTAAAGTATCGTTTGCTAAATTTGTTTGAAGTTCGAAGAATAATGATAAGTATTTTTTTTCAAGAAATATATTTAGTCGCCACAATTTCCCATGTTAGTTAATTTTCTTTCGAAAATTCAGTTATTATTTATCGTTTGTTAAATTAATTTACAGTTCGAAGAATAAATAATTAGTAAAATTGATGCTTTAAAAATAAAAGCGAAATTTTGCATATTTTTATGCAAATAACTCTCTATATGCATCTTTCTTCATACATAAATAATGAACCATCAAAAGAACTCTAGTGATGTCACATCAATCCAAATTGAATAATACAATATCACAAATAAATAGTTTTTTTTTTATTTTAAATGAAGTTTCTCGTACGTCGATGAAATGGCAACAGTGCAAATGTTGAATAAAAATGGAATTGGATGTTATTTCAATGTAGATTAAATTTTTAGTTATTTAAATTTTAAATAAACTTCTCATTTAATTTTTTAATTAAAATTTGGGATTCTGCTTGGCCTGATTTTTTACTTCAAAATGACATATCCCACTTGTTTGTGAGACTTGCGGTTCGTTCTGGGAAAGTGGGTGACGGAAGGACGGACAGACAGACAGACGGACTGAACGATTATAATACCTTCCAATTTTTACGTTATAAACGTAGTGTGCAAGATAATAAAGGAAAATGTATATTATCCAAAGCATTAAATTCACAATACACGAAATGAAATTTCAAATTAATTAATTAGAAACAATTTTATAGATGATTTATAAATGTAACTTTTTTAAAAAACTAACCAATTAATTGAATTATTTAATAAAACAAGCTATTTTTTACAGTAACTACCACTTCCACACCACACTTCAACACCGTAAAAAGAAAGTGCACCCTCAAATCAATATTTATTTCTTAATAAATTCTTAACACGTTATCTTTGCTATAAAGTTTAATTTCCTAGTGATCACTCAATACTTTTAAAATATAGTTCAAATAATAAATGCAGTTGAAATCTTTTGAAAAATTTAAATGTTAATTAAAGAATAAAAAAATAGAAAGAAGAAAAAATATTGTGCATTTAACGAATGAATTTTGAATTTTTAATTAATATCTATTTTGAGACAAGGGTGTAAATTGAAATGAACCCTACGTTCGCTTAAGTAGCTATAATTTGATTCATCACACTTGCATTTGAAAGTATAGCAGTGTCGATTTAAAGGGAGTGAAAAACACATCGACAAAGCAAATTAAATATAGAAAATAAAACTTTTACAAGCGTTATACGTATAAGCTAATGTACAAAAATAATTGCAGTAGAACTACAATGATCGTAATCGATTAGGGCAGGTCAAAAATTCGGATAATCGAACCTTTTCCGAAAAGAAAAATATATAAAAAAAATTATTGTACGTATTGTGAAAATGCGAGATTTTTTTTTACAAAAATAGCTTTTAATTAAAGGAAAAATCAACACTTTTGTATGTTAAGAGTATGTATGTATTAATGGATGGAGAAGGATACAATTAGAGTTCGGATAATCGGACTTCCAGAAAATTGGAGTTCTACTGTATTAAAGCTTCAATAATTGACAAAACCTAAACATTACTTACCTAAATAAAACAAATATATACTAAGCATCGATAAGCCTATTAGTCCATACTGTCCCATCATGGAAATAACACCTACCATGCCCATAAAGTAGCCAGAGAGTTTGAACTTTCGAAAGAGCACCGGCATACAAATCCCCAGGAAAATAAATTGAGATACATTAAAGTATGTTTGAATGGTGTTATATTTCCCTTGGTCCCAGTCATACCAATGGTGGATAAAAACAAACCCCAATGCACTGAATGCTGAAAAGAAGATAACCTAAAGTTAGAGTTGGAAAATACTTTAACGACCGAATGACTGCGGGTCTTCAAACCAAGTGCCTCCGTGTTAATCAAATGGGAAAAATATTTTCTAAGCCACATTTCTACGGCTGCATTGGATATTTTTGCAAACGGTTTTTATATGATAAATGTAACTGACTTACAGATTTCTATAATCACACTTTTTGAAATTAGTTCAAATATTTTTTTAAATTTTCAATAAATATTTTTACAACAAAATATTCGAACCAATTTCAAAAAGTGGGATTAGAGAGACATGTAAGTCACAGCAACATACTTATCACATACAAAAAAAACTTTGCAAAAATATTCAATGCATCCGGGGAAATGTGGATTAGAAAATAATTTTTCCATTGACTTAACACAGTTTTTGGTTTGGAGACCCGCAGTTAATCGGCCTCATTCGCTCTTAAGCATGCTAAGAATTTAATGTAATAATAAGGTTTAAAAATACTTACAATCTATAGTCAATGTTATGACACACATGGACGCAAACAACATCAGCAATACAGTCCGTCCGTTGTTTTCTCTTTTTCTTACCGCTGCTTTCCAACCTTTTAAGAAGCTTTCCAGCAAAAAAAAATTGCGGATTTTTTCACGCCAAGTGTGGTTGCTGTCCAGCCCGGTGGTCTCTCGAACACAGAACAGAATCCAGGGCAGACACATACAATGAATCAACAGCGCGGTCAGGAAAAGGTAGACATATCCTAAACTAAACATCAATCCGCCAGCGAGCCCTCCCAACGCCATGCCCAAACCCATGGCGATATCTACAAAGGCGTACTTCAAAGCTCTACCTTCCTCCGATGATACCTCAGACGCATGGCTATACACAGTGGTCAATGTACAAATGAAGCCTCCGAATAACTCCGTAGGTATCCTCGCTATGATTATGAAATATAGCGCCGAATCGAAGTAGATGCTGCTAAACATGAGTCCGATTTCGCTTAAGATCATTCCGACCACAGCCAAGAGAATGGGAAGTTTCCGGCCGTACTTGTCGCTCCATGGGGCAATGAACATGGTCTGAAAAGCTCCGAATATTTGCAATAGGTTTGCGTACAGTGTATAATTGTTGCCCAGGATTTCTACTAAGGCTTTTTCTGTTTGATGTCCACTCAAATTTCTGCACACGTCTTTAGTAAAGTTTAAAGTATAAAGACAACCTTTGTCCATGATCATGTTGGTTAAGCAAGATTTATTTACGTAGTATGCAAATAGGAAGGCAAAAACGAACGGCTCAATGGTCAGGCTTTTTAATTTAGTGCAGCAGCTAACAGTTTTATTGTTAGTTTCAATAATTACTGGTTCATCGTCACCGTTTATGCTGCTCGCTACATCTTTTAGTGGAGCATCAATTTTTCTAAAATTGCTTGAGGCTGTACTATCAGCCTCAAGGATTGACGGTACATCCTCTTCTTTTGTACTGCCATACTGTGTGCCATTTTGTCCATCCTTCAGTTCAGTTGTAGTTTTATGCAAACAGTCAGTAAGGATATTTTCTTTTGACAGTCGAATGTTGCTATACTTGTTAGTATCCATTTTGATATTATTTAAATTGACTTGGATGTTAAAGAACAGTGGGTTTAATTTTGACTGTGAAATCTCTACGCATTTGTTAACACTTCATTTAAATAACTATGTAGAAACTAGTAATAATCTATTGATTGTTAACATATATATTTCAAGAAAGTGTATATATGTTTTAAAACTAAAATTTTTCTTTGTATTATCCTTGTAGATGGTTAAATAACATCTGTAATTAAAATGAATAAATTTGTAATGCAATTTCAAAAACTAACAAGAATAAATATAAAGTACAAGAAATATATATAAAAATTTATTTAGTAATTTCTGTTCTAAATTCAATACACTCGTGGTAATATGAATTCTGAATACCATTTGTAGTCAAACAATAGGGTTGTTTCACGTCATCCGTGGCTAAAGCTCAGCGGTATTGTTTTCATTCTGGAATTACTTTTGTTTTGGTATTTGAAAGTGAGTTTTCTAAGAATATTTTGGTTATTAAATTTTTTACTGGCCAACTTTTTAAATACCAACTTCTTTCTGTGCTGTTAGTTGTTTAAATCATTTTTTTAAAGAAAGCTCTTGCATAGAAAAAAAAGTTTCTTTTCATCTATTTCCACATTCTGATCCTAGATAAAAACAAGTTACATGTTGTAAAGATCTCAGAAACAGACAAATTTGAGATAAAATCGAAACAATCAATGAAATCGAAATGAAAAATGGAAACAAGATCGTTACAACAGTTGAAAGATTTCCATTAAAAAATTGTATTCGCACGTGGAGTGCGTAATAAACTTGTTTACAAATTTGTTCGTAAATTAAGTTTTACGAATCGGCAAATGAAAAGCTGAAAAGCTTTGACAATTTTTAAAAAAAAGAAATCACCGTAAGTATAATGTATGCATAATTCAGTCTTATTTTATGTAATAATATCAAATATATAACTTTCGAATAATGTTAAAAAAATATAAGGGCAAAGCTATATGATCATAAAAAGTCAATTTTCCGTCTTACCTTATGGTATTAACCAAAAATGAATCAATATATTTTACTAGCTTTTGTATACAATTTCATTGTTAAGCCTAAATACTGAAATAAAAGCTGATAAGATATTCAAGTTAATCTTGTAAAAAAAAGGTAGCTTATCTGTTCGAACGCTTTGTTGCCTCAAAGTAGGAAACTACAATAACTTATCACATTGTGTGTATGAACTATAGTTCAGGTATTAATTCTAATTAGTGCAATATATTGGTTATTGTAAAGTACCATCCGTATTACAAATGTAACAATACAACTTTGTTACACATATACAATACTTTGTTACACATATACAATACTTTGTTACACATATACAATACTTTGTTACACATATACAATACTTTGTTACACTACGCAATCATGTTTAAGATGATATCGGTTCATTAGTTAGGTCTGAAGGCATTTGAAAAATGATAAAACTAAAGATATAATGAATGTCTATTAATTACCCGACGCTGCATAATAATTACCCCGCTGTTGTGATTAATAATGAGACCGATTTTTTTCGAATAATAGGGATATTTAATTTTAATTAGTATTTTAAAATAAAGCTTTAAAATATAGCAACAATGAGGTTCCCTAAAATTTTGTTTCAATAAATTCAGCCATTTGTTGGTTAGATTTGGCGAAAGTCTAATTTTTGTCTACCAGTTTTTATCTCAAGCTACTCTAAATAGAATACCTTTGTTAAATGTAATTTTGTTTTCAAAAGGGAAAAAATATTGATTTTGATATATCGTACAGGTATAACACATGTAAAAAAAAGTGCAAAGAAGCTTGAAATAGTTATTTATAGCTTGAAATAGTTATTTATAGCTTGAAATAGTTATTTATAGCTTGAAATAGTCAAGCTTAGTGACACTTGAAATATGCAAACATAATTTGCATTGTTTTAAGATCAAATGAGTTCCTTTTGGCTATTATAAATTCCATATTTAAAATGAAAACTACAAGGAAAAATGCGATTTAATTTTTTAAAGCTTAAAATAAACTGTTGAAAACAAAGAATTTATTGTGGAGATGGTAAAAACAAATACTACTCGTAAAGCCTTGCTTAGTAAAAACCATTTCGAAAATAATGGAAAAAACACTTAAAGTATCATGAGTATATCAAATAAAGTTCTTTTTACTCTAGAATCCATTGATATATGCATGAATTTTAATTAGCACTACTTATATATACATCAAAAATATTTAAGTTTCAAGTAAATAACTGCTCAACTAATGAAAAATAAATTATTTCAAATACTTATATATATATATTTATAAGGAATCGCAAAGACAGTCATGTGGAAAATGTATACCCTTTCAGCTTTTTCACTAGTTCTGCAGTAAAGTAGTCCTGTAATGTATGAAAATAAAAATGACAAAACATATAGATACTGAAAGTAATCCTTTGCCATTCAAATTAATTACAAAACTTTATTTACGATAAGTGCATGATAAGTTGATGAATATGTTTGACATTCTTCCTTTAATTAAAAGCTATTTTTTTTAAATCTCCCATTTTCACAATACGTACAATAAATTTTTTATATATTTTTCTTTTCGGAAAAGGTCCGATTATCCAAATTTTTGACCTGCCCTAATCGATTACGATCCTTGTAGTTCTACTGAAATTATTTTTGTACATTAGCTTATACGTATAACTGATGATTATGAATGAATATGTCTGAAATTACTGAACAGAAAACTTAACAACGATCTTTTGAGTGGGATGCTTTATTACAACTTGAAATAGTATAAAAAATCATTATTTAATATTTAAAATTATTTTTAAACTTGCTGGACTTGGAGCAAAAAAGGTTTCTAAAAAAATATATATATATTTATGTTTCAAGTACAAGAAAATAATACTAACTCATATTTTTTCGCTAAAATTTTGTTTTTTTTAACCCAAAACAATTTTAGGCCAAAATAAAGTAAACAAGAAGTTTATAAAGAACTAAAATAGCCTACTTTCCTGTTACCTAAATACTTACTGAAGTTCTAATCGGGAAAAAAAACTAGGTTCCTAAAGTAATTATCTTCAACAGCCGTTTCTACACTAGATTTATACACATTTGAAAAAAAAAAATCGAAACACAGCACCCAGCTATAATTTAAACTTCTAAAAGCCAAAATCAACTATTTTCCTTAATATTCTTTCGTAAATTAATTAAATATTATTTATCATCTGCTCGTGATTTATTTGTAGTTCGAAGAATAATTAAATATTTATTAATAACAAAAGTAATGAAACTACTCCTAACTGCATTAAAAAATAAGAAATGTAAATTAAAACTAAGCATAATTGCATGCAAAAGTATACCTTGTCGCTTTCTTGGTAGATAATTAATGAATAATTAAATAATCAAATTGTGCTACATTTTATAACGTCATTCCAAACTGATTCATGAAAATATTATTTTGCCTCAAATATGTTTAAATAAATAAAGTTTCTCATGCCATTGTTGATTTGGCAACAGTGATTTAAATGACTCAAAATTGAATTTCAATGCTAATTCAATGGGAAATTCGCCGAAAGATAGTAGATTTATGTCTGTCCGGACGTACAGACAGACGGACAAAAAGTATGAAAGTTGGGTATCTGAGGTCATAGCTTTCCAACAAAAAAGAATTTTTAAGATCCGATAATTAGAACCCACTTTGGAAGTGGGGTACGGACAGACAGACAGACGGACATCGACCGCATGTCAATACCTACTTTTTCATTTTTTTTAATTCTTTCGAATTAAAAAAAGAAAAGTAGGCTAAAAAGTTAATCAGAACAAATACGATATTGGACTTATGGGGTTTCTGAAAACCCTTCAACAATTATGTGTATCTCACGCCTTTTTGTTGCAATTCGACAAGGTCTGTGACTTATAGGGTTTCTCTATTATTTTCGGTTGCTTCGTTATTTTCGTTCGTTTCGTACTTCGTTATTGCTACGTTATTTTCGGTTTCTTCCCATGGCTGTGTAAACCACTGGATTGACATGATTACGCCACAGAATGGGTGTTTACACAGGATGAAATTGATTAACATCAAAAACTCAATTTGGATAAAACTCTGACTTATAGGGTTTCTGAAAAAATGGATTCATACGAAAGAGGCGTGTAGTTGCAAAATTCGCAATTTCTAAACATAACTGAGATATAAGGTCTGGCCTCTTCTATTGAATTTACTATTATCAAAAGTTGTAAATGAATGAAACGGACCCTATATCTTATATATACTATGAACTTGTGAGTTTTCCCATTACATCTTTCATATATAATACAATCCAAACTATATGAGTTCCTCGATATTTATTTCCTGGTACATATTACATCATATCATCAAGTATCGTAGTTGGTTTTAACAGGAACAAAGTTATTATTTAAGTTATGTAATTTCCACAATATTCGATGCCGAAAATTGAATACTTATATAAGCAAAACGAAACGTGAAAGCTTTAAATATAGTAGTTATTCTCTTCATATGAAATAAATTATCTCTTATAATATTTCATTTCTACATCCGGCACCTATATGTGATTATTTACGGTACAGCAGTTAAATAGAGTTTCAGATAAGATTATGTTATAGCTGTGATATATATGTATGTGACGTAAGAAAATATACTCTACACTTACGTATAAAACAATTTCTGTTTACCAGCTATACTTCACCCTGCTAGTTCGATATTCCTGTATCTAACATTAATGTGAAAAATGGGCAGTTAGTCTAGTTACAAATTTGAATCTGTTACATCAATAATGCACTCTTTAACCAACACGTTAGTAACTGGTTAAAAAAACGTGATTTTTTATATATTTTTTAATGTATGATCTTCCATTGTAGTTATATATTTTCAAACCCGCTCAAGTTACAATGAGTAAATTATCAGTAACAATTTTGTAAAATTAACGAACGAAACGTCTTATCACGGTTTTATGGATCTATCTTTACCTGTGCATTGTAGAGATAGTGAAACCGTGCGCTCTTGCACGGTTTCTAGAGATTAAAACAGTTCGAAAGCTGCTATAAAACAGTACGATTTCTGAATTATTTTTAAACGTTGATTGTACTTAGTAATTTTGGAAGCAAAATTGTTTTTTAAGTAGTTCTCTTTTTCTTCGATGACATTTTTTGTACAAATAAACGACTGATACAAGCCACCTGCGTCGGTATAAATATTTTTGCAGAGCTTGAACATTCTCTTTTATACGTGCATAATTGTATAGCTCATTTCGTAAAGGGATACACGTCTAATAAAATTTCGAAAGGCTACTAGCCAATGTTTTATTCTATCAACTCTTCCAGGCCTCAACAATACGGGGAAAAAAGAAGACATGTTTTTTCCGGCCGTGTTTCTTTTAGAAAGTGTGCGAGAGCGCACGGTTTTACTATCTCTATGATGTGTGCTATTTTTAGTCTCATTAATGACAACCACATTTTGGTACCATTCAGTGAAGATTATAAATTGTCGACTAATGTTATATTATATTATGTTTCATTAATGAAGATATGTTATTCAAAGTGTTCTCTAGGTTGGAAAGTTTCGCATCACCATGTAGAACAAGGTGAATCGTATTAAAAGGTAAAATGCATTTCCTATTTATGTTTTTCACATTCAATTTAGTCTTTAAAAACAAGTTTTTATTCTAGGTAGACTACTAAATTGTATATTTTCAGAAATTCTATGCAAACACCTTAAAAATATAAAAGGAAATTTATTGCATACAAATCTTTCAATGATATGGAAAATTCAGTTTCTGATTTCTATATATTTTGAAACAGAACTTTTCGTTTTCACAATGCATTATTTCTATATCGCCCTACGTATGTGTAGCGGTGAATGTCTGAAATAATATAATAGATAATATTTTTTACAGTTGGATATATACAGTTACTTGCAGTTGTCTACATTCTCCGTAGACTTGAGCCATTCACAATAACACATACTAATGCATAGTCAATTATTTTTACTCTTAAAAAACCCTCAAAAGTACATAAAAGTAATTTTATTAATAATGATATCATATTTGTAACGTTAAAATTTTTTACATCTTTTTGTTACCGTATTCTAATATTTTATTTGAATGTATTTTTATTCTTATTCTTGAAGAGTTGTTTAATAATAGTGCTTATAATAAAATAAAATTAAAATTTTATTTAGTTGAATGAAAAATTTTCAAAACGAATAAATGTAAATCTAAAACTCAATGAAGCTTGAAAGAAGCGGAGTCTTTATTTATTTATTTTTTTAAAAAATTAACATATTTTAAGATATTAACATTGGTGTTGAAGCAATTTTTTTATCACCCTGAAATTATTTTATGATAAAGAAGTATTTAAACAGTGTTAATTAGTATTGTTAAATTTGAAGCCATTCTTTTGTTTTATTAATTTTTTTTGGAAAATGATGAACTTACAGAAAAATGTCGAAAAAACTTTGAGCTTTGCGTAATAAAAGTTTTTCTTGAATACAGAACACTGTTCCAACACTCAAATAATTTTGATCGAAAGTTAGAAAAAATAAGAGGCTTCTGTATTTTTGTAAAAAAAAACCAATATATTAATATGTGTTATTAGTAACTGAAAGTAATTTTTTTACATAATATGTATATTTAAGCATTTGAAAAGGTAGAAGTGTTTTAATAAAAAAATATAAAACTGAATAAAGATTTAGTTTTTGACAGCTTATCAAAACATATGAAGAGAAATTAAACAAGTTCGTAATAATTTCGAGTTTATATCATGAAAATGACATGTTACAAAGTATAGTATGTATATTAACCAACTTTATAAATCTTACGATTTGTAGGTTGGTTCCGAAATTTCTTGCTTTGACACTTTTCACTAACATATAATGGAT
Source organism: Oedothorax gibbosus (assembly GCA_019343175.1). NCBI lineage: Eukaryota > Metazoa > Arthropoda > Arachnida > Araneae > Linyphiidae > Oedothorax > Oedothorax gibbosus. Next base: position 18,418,905 of record CM033280.1, read on the forward strand.
TCCGCGGTGGATACATTGTGGTCAGTATTCAAACATGCAAAGATAGTATTTACTTGGAGGCTTGGCGATAAAAAAAAGTACATATTTGTGAACGCATATTTTTACTTAACTCATCTGACTCCAAAAAATGTTCAATAAAATCAACAATCAATAACTAGACGTTCCGCTTACGTTTATCACAAAAAGCCATGTTCCAACGATAGCATTCTTGCAATAATTCACAATGCTAATCCTATGGAGAAATAGGCTCCCGTTTTGCCTTCCTAGACCCGTTCGAATTTGAATTTCGAAAAATCGCTTCTTAAATTACTCATTCAGCACAATAGAAATAAGCTCCTTACATTTGGAATATGTACCTCCAATAGTTTGGTCTGGGCTTTGATGCGTAACTCAGAATATATAAAAATAGATAAAATAAAACGATGTGCATATACTTATGGAACAGGTGTTTTTTTAGTTTTTACACAGTTAAGTGTATTTTCTTATACATTTTACAATAAAATCAAATAAATCAATGATAAAAAAACATATCAAAATTATTTATGAAAATATATTAAAGTAATTTAGCCGCGAATATATAATTTTTGTTCAGTGTCTATATTTTGGAACAAGGTGTAAGTATTTAATTCAGTTTCAAGAATGATTAATTTTTATGTATCGATCATTCCAAGAATTTTTTTATACAATGTCTTTCTTAATCTTTAAAAAAAGCAAGATATATATTAATGCAAAAACCGTAAAGAACGAACATATATCGTATAAAGAAGTTAAAAACGAATGTATTTTGTATTAATTTAAATTCATGTATAATTCCTTAAAAATTTGCATACATCCCCCATAAGTTGCTATGTTGGAAAATTTTAAAACGCAGTGTTTATATTTTTATAATATAAATAAAAAAATAATGACATCACTTATTAACAATATTTTCTTTAAAAAAAACACGAACTCTCGACTTGTTTCAGGTGAGGTATCCCTTCCAGCTTTCATTCCTGATTCTCCTTCGATCGGTGCTCCGATTTAGTGCTCTGTTCTCACGTAACATTGTTTTATCAATCGAGACTCGTGAAAGAATATATTTTTATTCAGCATTTCTGTTGCCACTCAAGCCCTGAAAAATATGCATTGTAGTTTCATTTTTTGATGTAATTGAGTTTTACGTTTGAATTTAAACAGATTAAATTAACTTAAATCTAATATTATTATTCAATTAAAACTTGGAATTTAGAATACGTTCCTGTCATAAATGAATTGCGTTATTTAATTAGGTATTTACGATTTATTTACTTGGTTATTGTTAGAAACTGTGATGTAATTGTCAAAGTCAAAGGTAATAATATATTAATTAAAGCATCACACCAGGTATGCAGAAACCTGTATTATGATAGAGCAAATTTAGTGGAAATATGAGAGAACGGGGCTATTTCCCTGCGTTCTGTTCTTTTTACTTGTACGAGGTTTTTTATTTCAACCTCCAATGGGCTGTAAAGAAAAGACGAGTCAACATGCAAAAAATATTTTTATTACCAAAAGTAATGTAAAATACAGCTTATTTCTCTACATAATCACCTTGACGATTAAGGTATTTGTCATACCTGTGGAGAAACTTCGCAATACCCTCATCATAAAATGTAGCCGCCAAGTGAGAATTGCGAGCTGTTATTCGTTTCTCGCAGACAGAAAGGAACAGTGCAACGGATATTCATCGAAGAATGCGTCAAGTGTATGAAGATTGCTTTATGAGTGATGGCGTTGTTTGTGAATGGTGTAGAAAAAGATGGCCGAACTGATGTTCATGAAGAAGGGGGTCAAAGAAGCAAGTCTGTCACTACAGATGACATTGTTCAGCGAGTTGACCAAGCGGTTGGGGAAACTAGAAGGTTCACCATAAGTGAATTATCGATTTGTAGTGGCTTGGAGGGCAGCACTTTGAAATTGACGTGCAGCTCAAAGAAACCGTCACAACTCCCTTCAAATCGTCGGCGGCTACATTTTATGAAGAGGGTATTGAAAAGCTTGTTCATTGGTATGACAAATGCCTTAATCGTCAAGGTGATTATGTAGAGAAATAAGCTGCATTGAACATTACTTTGGGTAATAAAATCTTTTTTTTTATTGACTCGTCTTTTCTTTTCAGCGCATCGGAGGTTGAAAAACAACAACCTTCGTTATATTTTTATTTATATAAATTTTAGGAAAAACGGGATCACGTTGTCTTCTCTACACTTTTATCTAAAAAGTAGCATTACAAATTTTCAAAAAAAAAAGAAAGTCTTTTACATAGGGTAAATCAACCCCATGGAGTAAACAGTGAATTCAAATTGTTTGAGATATTCGAATGATTTAAATTGTATAAACTTAAGTTATACATTTTCTTTTAGGGTTAAATGGTACACAAAGAAGGGCCACACAAGCATTATGTGATAAAGTTGTTTTTTCATTCTTTTTGTTTTAAATTTATTTTGATTTAATTCTGAACACTGAAGATGACCCGAAAAAATTCTCCTCCCACAATATCGAAAATCGTTAGCAGTTCAGATTATTTATACCAAGGTACTACAGATGACCCTCCTGTCCCTACACATTTTGAAAATAAAATATCAGTAGCCACATTGTCTGTAGACTCTCAACCGAAAACTGGGAACATTTTTAAGAACTTGAGACTCGAAGTCGTATCCTTCCTGTTCACATTCTCATACGTTTTAACGAGAATTTCATCTACCTCAATGATCCTAGTCAAAGTCTGCAACACCCATTATAAATATCCAAAATACATTTGCGACAACTTGGCGAACTTCACAGAAATAAAAACTACCGTAGAAAGAACCAGCACTAACTACCAGTTGGGCCACACGCTCATACAAACTGCCCCCGCTGCTCTGCTGTCGTGCTTTATAGGACCATGGAGCGACAACTATGGTAGAAAAATTCCCGTTCTGGTTGCGATATTTGGAATGACTTTGGATACCCTTGGATCCACAATTTCTGCCTACTTTATCGACTCGCGAGTGGAATATTACTACATTGCGGCAGCGTTTACTGGATTTTCTGGTGGCACGGTTGTGCCTTTAGCTCTTGTATATAGTTACGCATCGGAGATGACGACATACGGCAAGAGGACAATGAAGTATGCCTTAATAGAGATGTTTACTGGCTTGGCCCAACCTATTGGAGTTGCTGCTGGAGGATGGTTTTATAATTACTTAGGATACCCAGCAGTTTTTCTGTTGTCAACAGGTGAGTTAGATTTTACTTTATTACTCGTTTCCAGCGGCCGAGAATGAAACCCTCAGTATGGCTTCTGTTGCCTTAGAAACAAGACGGTACTGCTTTAGACCGTTTTGCTTGAATCCGGTACTATTTTTGACCGCCTATACATCGAAGATAATATATTATAAGACCGTACTTTAGTAGATCTTTTGCTAATTTAAAAATAAAAAACAGTACTGTTTTGGGCCATCTTTGATTTAATATGTTTTTGACCGCTTTGCTTGAAAACATTAAAAGGTCTTACCATTAACAAATGGGAACATCTTCTCTACTACTTTCAAACGCCATTGCTTTTGAATATGCAATAGGTGGTTAAGGCAGGTTTTGGATAGCTCTGTCCGGTAAAAATACCAAGTACTGAATCGGCTTCAAAAGTTGTTTGGCCACCCTAGATGGTTAAATCCATGTTTTATGTCCTCCCTTAAAGCAATCGTGAAATATGTAGGAAAAGATAGGATATTAATTTTTTTTCTCCTCCTTGATTGGCGTTTACGTGTCACTTGGGCACAGGAAAAAAAAGGCACCAATCCAGGAAGAGAAAAATAGCAAGTCCCGCGGACTCAAGACCTTAATGCATGCCAAGCTTTTAAGCTATCTTCACTGTTAATAATTGTTAATCAAAACTAAACCTAATGCTTTAAAACTTTTGTACTCTCTAATCTCATAAGGTCTCTAAAGAAAAAAGTTATTTTGGGGCTAACCCATGATCATGTCTGAGATGCACCATTTCAAAAATGATTTTATATGCTCAATTTTGCAAATAAGGTACTTAAAAATATGGCTGATATTCATGCGCTTATTTTTGAGCAGAGGACATTTTAAGTGTACTTTTCATGCGTTTAAAGAATTTTAATTCGTTCATTGTGCTTCTTAAAAAAATGTTTATTCGTCAATTTAATAATATATTGTAAAGGTGACGTTACTTACAGGTGGTATGTTTGCGAGTTTCGTTTGGGTGGCTCTCTTGTTACCAGAGACGCGTGGACTTAATAACAAGGATCCTTTTAGTGTGAAACTCAAAAAACTCTTCACGTGCAAGACTTTCAGCGAAAGTTTCATCGCAACCACAAAGGAGAGACCTCAAAAGGGCAGGAAGCAAGTGGTGCTCTTGATTCTCTCTATGTGTTTTATCATAATTGCGACAAATTGTGAGTAGATTTCTTGATAAAATAATGGTTGATTTTAAATACTGTTTCCATTAAAAGTTCCCATAAAGAAAGGACTACTCGTGCGAATTGCAGCAAAATACTGCAATGTGTTATCTTAACTTCACATAACAAATGACCACCATGCAACGAAAAGTGACCATTGAGTTAAACATTAGAGACACGTCACTTTTCCGGGCACGGTGCGATATGTATAAGGCTATGTCCTCACTACGACATCAAACGCCACAAAGGCAACAAACGCAACAAAATTTGGCGACCGCCAAGCGCGCCAAGCAATGCAATAGCATGGTGGTTGACTCTGCCAAGTCGCCAAGTTTTGTTGCCTTTGTGGCATTTGTTGCCTTTGTGGCGTAGTCAGGACATAGCCTAAGGTTGGTCTTAGGAGAAAGTACTAGGCTTACATCTCATCCCATGCATTTAATGAACCTGCAAAAATGACTTTTGAGAAATTGGACAGGATGACAAATGAAAAATTTGACAGAGGTAAATTCGTGTTGCGATGCAATGTCTTTAATGAAAAAACAAGAGGCAAGTAGACTTGTGAATCAGCGGGGCAATGAAACTGTAAAAAAAAGTGTTTACCATATGTTGTCTTTAAAGGAATTCGTTAAAAAAATGTTTTTTTTTAAAGATAGCAACTATATTGGACACGTGTGGTAAATATAGGAGAGAGCGGGGCTAAACCGTACACTTAAGGGAGATTCGTCGATACATAGCAAATTACAAAGTAAACGTTATATGATCACAACTAATATATAATTTGATTATTCGGCTACTGATCCTACATAAACATTTTGGAACTATTCCATTTTTTATATATAAAAAATGGTGATTAAAAAAAGTTACCTTGTACGGTTTAGCCCAGGGGGTCGGGACTAAACAGTACAGTTGAAGGGGTATACCGTACAGTTTAAAAATCATCTGTTTAGGTAAGTAATGATTGTAATACAATAGATTAGAAAAAAAACTTATTATTACTAATAAAGGTCGTAACTAAAAAACTGTATTACAATTGTAAAATTTTAGAAGATTTCAGAAAGTTTTAGAAATTTAGAAAATTTTAGAAATTTAGATACTGTTGTTTTAGAAATTGTTTTCTTGGGTTTAGGATTCGCTTTGGTTTTACTTTTGAGCCCCAAGTTTACTTGTTTTGAATTTTTCTGCTCTACCTTTTCAGCATTTATCTTTCCCTGCAGTTGTTGAATTTTTTCCTTCAGCTCTTTTACTTTAGCTGACTCTTCCAGTTGTGCTTTATTTGGGGGCTTTGAAAAAATTGTTAAGAAGAAATATAAAACTTTAACATTTTTGGTAGGCCTACTTTCCTCGTACGTTACAATCGATGCAGGTATGTTGTCATAGAAAACCATTTGGGGCTAAACCGTACACTTCTGTACGGTTTAGCCCCAATCCGTACCTCGCTTCAATATATTAAAATAACCTTAAATTCTATCACTTAACCAATCATCGCTAACAACCAAAAGAGAGCTTAAGAGAAGTAGTTGATTATGATCTAACATTTACTAGCATACAAGAAAAGATTCTTCACTTACCTTTTATTTAGTACTAGACGAAAATTATAAGAAAACGAGTAAAAACAGTTTTTTTTTACTGAGACACTGATACTCATACGCACAGCGAAACGATATCTATACTGTAAACTTGCGCGATCTGCCTCTAGACTATAGCACTTGAAGGGATCGTCTAGCTTGAAATCTAGGCCAAAAAAATGGGTGTACGGTTTAGCCCCGCTCTCCCCTACTATAAAAAAATGTTTCCATTTTATTTTATGACACTTCTTTTCGAATACCCTTTTTATCTGTCTAGATTCCCGTATCCATTTTAAATCGAACTTTCTTTCTTACCATACCATCCTATACGAGAGAAATTAAATTCCAGAATAGAAAAATATATATTGAGCCAATTAATATTAATAGTTATATTAAACAAATTTTGGTTCTGTACCTGACACAATTCTACTTAAAATAACCTACGTTTATTTTTGGTGAAGATTACTGAATAAAACCAGTATTCTTTTTATAGTGCATAAAGTACAATAAATTAATGTTTTACGAAAATATCTTTTTTCATTTTTATATAAAAAAAATAACTTTCAAATAATTTATAAGCCCCATTTTTAAAGAATGGCCCAGTTAATTAAATACAATTATTATTATAAGAATGTCAATTAATCTTAAGTAACGTTTATTAAAGAACGTTGTTTCCCTTCCAGCCACCACCGACATAAGCTATCTATACGTTCACCACCAATTCAACTGGGACACCACCGTATTTTCCACCGTCACTGCCGCGTATTCCTTTGTCACGATCCTCCTGCTCATCGTGGTTATTCCAGTTCTAAGATGGCTCAAAGTCAGCGATCCTACTCTTGGTTTGATCGGAACTACTTCAACGTTTCTGAAGTTTTTAGGAATAGGTTTATCATGGCGACAAACTACTTACCACATTGGTACGTATTAAGTCTGTCAGGGCCTGACTTACAACTTTAAGGGCCCTGGGTACTAGAAAATGTGGGGGTCCCCAAACATACCTCTATAAAATATTTGTGTGTATTTTTCTAATTTTCAGTATGCACCAAAAATATGTGTAGTAATTAGCTTGAAATTGATGCTAAATCCCCCATAATTATTTTTTTGAGTTTGATTAATTCTGGGTTTAAACACAATTTTATATTCAACTTATCATAAATTTATATTTTTTTTGCATACTTCAAATTAAAAAGTTAAGATTTAGGGGCAGTTATATTGAGCATAAATGTCTTGGTTTGGGGGCCTGGGAACGTGCTCCGTTTGCCCAATGCCCAGCCGGAAATCAGGCCCTGGTAGAGAAACTCCCGTTGCCGAATCGTTAAGGCGTCCTCCTTTGGCTTTTGTCAGGAGACTTAAGTTTAAGCCCCGACAATCAACCATTCTTCGAATGGATTTTATGCTGGTAATTGATTTGTACTGGTCCTAAGTACACTTGGACACACGAGCTTGTTAAATCTGTACATTCCAAAGTTACACTTTTTATTAGTTTGTTAATTATACAAGGTATTTTTTATTGGTACTCAGTCTCATGAAAGCCATCTCATTCGCTCCTTGTCGTCTTAAACGGGACTATCAACTCCTAGTCAGCCAACTTGGACATTAGGGGCATCAAGAACTATTTTTGTTCACTTTGTTAAAGGTTTGCTATTACTTTGTTAAAGAAAGGAGAAAATTCGAGTTTCTTTTAAACTTCTTTGTTACCATGGTTCTACTCTAGTAGTAAAGCTGCGCAAAAAAACTGCTATATTTCTTCATTTTGGGAGGAGCAGATCGGGGATTTTCCCACAGCTGTCTGTGGCAAACAACTATGACTCCATTTATGGAACTATTGCCTATGAGCATGTCTCCCGTATTGAGTGGACACAGTTCTACAGGAACACAAAAATAGGCCTCAATTGGTTAAATTATTGTAGTTGAAAATGTTTAAAATAAATAAACAGCATTTAACCAACAAAAAATAAGAAGAAACTTAACCAAACTAAATTACACAGTAATTTTCATTTTTAGGGGCCCTAGTGTCAAATATTATTTAGAATGTTTTAATAAAGACGAAGGCCTACCGATGACAATTTTTAATTTAAAACGCTTCAATTAACTACTAAATAAAGTTTTTATAAAACTTAACCTATATATTTCGAAATCAGGTTAGTTAACTTGATGAAAAAATTAATTGTGAAGTTCTTCAATAATCGTTCTATTAAAGACCACAGTAACACACTTCAAACATATTTTTTTCCAGATGTACACTAATGAAAACACATTTAATAAATAATTTTGCTAATTGAAATACAAAGATGTAATTTAATGAATTACTTATTCTTCTTTTAGCAAATCTTCTTGGTTTGTTATCAGCATGTGCTCCTCTTGCAGTTCGTTCTCGGATATCTAAAATAGTATCAAATGATGATTTAGGTATGATTTTATAATTATATACTATACTTGCTTTATAAACCATGCGTTGCACGGGTGTACCCTTAAAAACCCTAATTAGTACTTTTTTTATGTAAACTTTTATTTTATAACCATTTATCCCCTCTCCACTGGTCCACTCCATCAGGATATTATAATCTCCTCCCATTCTCATGTGAGGGATCTTCCCATTCTGATATGAGGGGTTGATTGTATCCAGGGTCTTCCAGGAGTTAGATGGCTTTCCCATAGGGCCCTGTTCAAATTGCTAGAACAGCTATGATATAATAGCCTGCTTATATTTCGCGATTAGAGCAACGAAACTGCCCAGATGTGGTAAACATTCCACTCCATATTTCATACAACTCGATAGGGTTGGGGGGCCCAGTCGGTAAAGATTCAGTTCGTAATTTATAAGATACCGTGTACTAAATGGTAATAAAAATTGCATTTAACTCAGTCAAATGCGTTAAGTAATAGTAGAGAAAACAATAGTAACGTTTAGATGATAATTTTTTAAATCCATATTATGATCTGTAGCAGATGACTAAATGAATTTACGATCTAAAGGAGATATAACAAAACGAAACTATTCATTTGCGAAGGAATTGTTTTTTCATTTTTTGTGTGCAATTTGTTCCACTTATAGAGAACGACTCAACTGATTGGAAAAGTACTTTAATTGATTAAGTACTTTAATTGATTAAGTACTTTATACTGTAACTGAGTAAATAAATTACCAAATTAAATTCACGTTACAAAGAAATAATGGTAGTTGGATGGATTCCTCTGTATAGTTTTTGGCTAGGTAATTCAGAAGTAAAAAACGACAAATATTTAGCTAACTCCATATATGCGGTCTTTAAAAATAAATAGGAGAACAGTTTAAATTCTAATTTAAAATACAAGGAAATATAATAATTATTATTTTAAATGTATTTATTTGATGATTGCGTTGTGATTGATGATTGACAAGTGTTATGAATAGGATGATACAGCTATGATGTTAGAGATATCAGATGATACAGCAAAATGATACAGTATAAAGAACTAAATATAACAGCTTGAAATGGATGTAAAAATTTCTGTTATTATTCGATAAAAAATAAAGCAAGTGTATAAAAAAAGTATTTTATGTTTATTTACAGACTTTTTTTATTATTATGTGAATTTTTCTTGTAACTATTTGATTTTTTCTAAATATTATTATCCGAACTAGGAAATTATTACTATTTTTGAAAAAAAAAAATTGTATTTACTATTTACTCATTACAGTTCGAATTTATACTTTGCAGGAAAAGTCTTTTCCTTCGTGGCTACCTCCGAATCTCTACTCCCAGTTTTGACCACAGTTCTCACTTCTCAAATATTCAACGTTTTCCTCAACACATTTCCCGGAATGCCATACATAGTTCTCGCTGTGTTTCTTCTTATACCATTTTCAGTGTTCACGTAAGTAATCTGCTGAAAATGGAGTCTACTTATATTATTATTAAGTGCTTACAGTGTCTAAATATTATGTGAAAAAGCACTTTGGTTAACCAGAAAAAATCTACACTTTGATGCTACTTACACCATTGCTTTACCTGTTAGGATGATTAATGTGTAAAATAGCTCAAATCAAAAGTTGATTTCTTGTTATTTTATTACGAAAGAAGTCAATAATTTACAAATCTAGGGGCGTGCAACACCACACGACTTCCAATTACCACTCAATAAATTAATGTATTTTATATGATTATTATAAACCCTCTATTAAGAAATTCCAATAACTTTAAAACCTAAAAAGTTCTGTGACAGCTACCCTTTCTGCCTGCTCGATTTTCTCAAAACCTTATTAGAACGGGTACTGAAAACTCATAAACCAAATTTGAAGACCGTAGCTATATTCGCTGGGTAAATATGCAGAGTAGAACCTCGATAATCCGATCTAATTAGGAGCGGAAGTAGGTTGGATAATCGAAAATTCCGGATAATAGAGAATTTTCATTAAATTAAACTAAGTGGTGCAGAAGAGAGCCAAAAGTCCCTGAACTTCAAACCTGCCAGCGTCCGAAATACGTGATGGTTTTGCAGTTGTAAACATTGAATTTTAGTGTTAAGTTTCCTCAGAGACTTCTGGCAACAAGAAAGTGTAAAAACATTATTTTTTAAATTTTTGAGTGGAGTTCTTGCCAGACATTCGCTTTTACTTTTTTAATTGCTAAAGTTTTACTATCTTGAAATCATAGTAGTTTCCCGATTTCATAAACGACGATAATTTCATGATCTGAGAATCGATGCAGAAGTTCAATTTCACAATAGCCGGATACTTCCGATTTCAAAATCGCCGGATTTCCTATTTTTGAATCGCGGAAGTTTGTCCATTTTAGTATTATTGGAGATTCCCCACCTTAGAACCGCCGTATATTTCTGAAACTTGTTTCTATTATTAACAACCAAATATGACTTAGTTGGAGAATTTTTTTTTAAGTTGATTTTGGGTGGGTTGGTTAACAGAGAGTTCCGGATAAAAGAGGGACGTATAATCGAGGTGCTACCGTATTTTGGTTTTTCGGAAAGTATCTTAAACATCATACCGTTTAGAAATCATTTGAATATGATAGATTTTTTGCATATTGTTGTATTGTTTTTTTGAAAATAATAAACCATTGTTCGAAAAATTAAAATATAAATTAAAATGATATTATGATAAATTTTACTTTACTCAAGTAGTACTCCGTAGTTTTTTAGTTTTTAGTTATTACGAAATATTTTTTAAAAAAACATTTTTTTTACAAATTTTAATGTTGATACTTATTTAAGAATAAAAAGCTCGTGTGATTTTGGCATTGGCGAAATTTTCAAACACGCCAAATGTCGCCGGAACAGATACTAGGATTTGATTTATGCTTCCATTTTTAGAGCAAGCAATTTAACGCAATTATTCTTCGTAATGCAAATAAACTCAGCATACAATAAAGAATTTTAATAAAATTTACTAAGGAAAATGAATGAAAATAGCTAATTAAAGCTTTTAAAAGTTTTAATTGCAACTAAATGGCTGTGTTTGGCAATTTTTTTTCCTTAAGGTGTGTAAATCTTCTGTGGAAGTGGTTTTAGGTAACAGTTACTTTAATAAACCTACTTGTTTTTTCTGTAAGAATTTCAGTGAGTATTAAAGTAGCAGAAATCAGGCTATTTTTGTTCTTTTGGAACTTTTTGTGATTATTATAGATTGTAATTTTTTAATATATTTTACATGTAAAATTCATTTGTGCTATTTTTTCAGGTGGTTAAAGTGCCTTCCGATTTTGAATGAAGATACAAACAATGATAAATCAGAAATTATACGAGAAACATATACTGAAATAAAAGAGTAAAAGAAATTATACAATATCATTAAAACTTAGTCAATTTAATTAGGATGAATTAACCTTACATTGCAGCTACACAAGGACTAGAGAAAATTGCCAGAAAAATATCGAAAAATAAATACGAAGTGCAACTTTTATTTAACGTTGGATTTATAATTTATGTTGTAATGTTATTTAAAAAAAAACTTTCTTCTTCAAAATACAGTATTATTTTTAACATCATATTAAAAAAAGATTAAGCTCTTACTTACAATTAACAATTTACTTGATATTTGTAATATCCAGTAAATAGTTAAGCCCCAGAGCTTGTTGTTGTTGTATTAATTGTTGCCCAGACCCCTTGGTCACGAAAGCTGAATTGGGCACGGCAGGCCTTGTTCTAGTAATAGGCTGTTGCGTCGAGGAGTTTTTAGGATATTTGTAATGCAAGATCTGAAAGTACAACTTTTTGAAACTTATGGCTGTGTGGTTTTTAGTGTAAAAAATGTAAATAAAAAAGTGTTTTAGTCATTTCGTTAATCCAATTTTATTATTATGCAAATAAAAATTACTTTTATTCCATAAAACTGAGATGGTAGATTTATTTTAACGTCGTCTATATACACATAAATAAGAAATTAAAATTTTCAAATCCTACTTAGATTACTGATACACCATTACCTGAATTGGGCACGGCAGACCTTGGCCCACTAATGGTATGTTGAGCCGAGGAAATTAGTTTAGATACACCATTCATTACATGTTTTGATACTTTGAAGGTTTTTTTAAGCACATTTTTATAGAAAAATAGATTGCTATCGATGGCATTTTTTGTGATATCCAATGCAAATATACGCATTACTTTTTACAGGGTTTCTGCCAAAATGGACAGTCCCAACTTTTCATGGCTAAGTTAACAGTTTTTCGTGACTCCATAAATCGCATATCAGATAAAAAAAATTCAAATTAAGAGAACTCGAAAGTTGACAACACAAGCATGGTAAACAATTTATTATGTTTGTGTGGACAATTTTCATATTGGCTTAATTAAATGTGCAAGTGCACAAATTTATTTAAAAAATAAATTATTGCACCATAAAATGATTTCACACAAAATGTATTATTTTAATAAAGTGAAAAATCTTTCTTCGTCAAAGTGAACCTATTGCAGAAGTAATGCTTTATGTATTAAATTTTTCTTTGATTAATAATTATTCCAGGGCTTTTTTTTGTTCTCTAATATGTGTCTCTTATTGCAATTGCATTCCTTCTTCTGATAACGGGTTACGCTAGCATTAAAAAAAACGTTGTCAAACACCACTTATACCAAAATTACAAAAAAGACGACTGGCAAAACTATTGGCGCAAATTTATTTTTTAAATAATAGGTTAAAATATAGGCTATATCTCTTGAATCCTCTCTATCAACGGAATTTTCCTCGCTTTTGTAATCACTGATTTTTTTTTTCCTACCATTATAAAAAAAAACTCAGGCGTTCTGAAAGTCGCGAAATCCCGGCGTTCCGAAAGTCGCGAAACCCCGGCGATATGAAAGACACGAAACTCCGGCATTCCGAAATTCGCGAAACTCCGACGTTCTGAAAGTCGCGAAACTTCAGCGTTCCGAAAGTCGCGAAACTCAGGCAATCCGAAAAGCCCTTATAAAATCTTTAAAAACTCATACATATATATCGATTTTCATGACCTACGGTCGTTTTTTTGCTCAAATTCATGACTTTTCATGACAAAATTTACCCAATGTCCAAATTCATGACTTTTCATATGCGCGGAAACCCTGTTTTAATTTTGCTATGATAAAAAACCAATTTTTGTTAGATTTTAAATTTTAGGTTTTCGTATTACTAACAACGCTTTTTAAATATTAGTTTGTAATTTGGAGGATAAAACACGTATTAGCCTTCCCTCTATAGGTGGATTGTGGAGTAATTTTTATTTTGGTATTTTTTAACGCTGTAGTGATAATACATGTTAATAATCTGAACAAACGATCACTAAGCTGTTAGAACACTAATTAACTTAAGTTTCCAGTAGAGAATTATCATAATAAAGGAGTTGGTTTTCGTGGCAAAGAGATCCGTCGTTAGAAGGGGATCGAAAAAACCTGAAATAAGAAAAAAAACTAATTATTTGTCCAAAGATCCAATTCCATTTTCGAAAACATTTCCTTCTTTTAAATAAATGCTAATGAAAAATGGTAGTATTCTAAAAATGGTCAGAAATTTATGAATCAATGGTATAATGTAATCGTTTCCGGCTGTCTATTTCTAGCCTCCTTTAGGAGCTTTTACACAGCCAAGTTCTCCTCGTAATTTAGAACCCTGGTCAAGTGAAGAGGTCGACACCTGAGCGGGCACCTAACGGAACTTCGAGCGACATCGGGAGTTTGGACTCCACAGATTTAACGAGCACGTCTGCCCCAGTGTACTCGGGCCTACCGTGATAAATTGAGGATTTTTCTATTATTTCCAGCACAGATCCGATTTATAGGATGACTGGCAGTAGCTGTGATTCGAACGAAATTTTTTGTTGTAGTTTGGGACACAAAAGCGAGGATTCGTCCGAATTTTTTGTTGTATCACCTTGCATGTAGCATTTGTAGTTTGGGATATGAAAGTGGATGACAGACGGACATCGTCAGCATGTCAATATCTACTTTTTCATTTTTTAAATTTTTTCGAATGTAACACTTTAAAATCTCCTATGTGTGATTCTAGGAAGAATTGTCTTCGAGTTATGTGATTCTAGAACTGCGGAAAGATTTTAGGATCACATTAAAGTTTTACAAATTAGGATCGGAGATGGTTTGAAATTTCAAGATTATTTTTTGGCAAGTTTGGTGAAACCACGATAAAAAAAAATAGTATTGACGATTTTTAAAATATGGTCGTAATAACTGCGACTAAATTCATTTTGTTGTCGCAAAACTGAAAGATTTTGTCGCATTTTCAACAAGCGAACGTAAATTTCGCGGAGTTCACAATTTTAGATCTCCTATGTGGACTTTGCCTTTTATATACATAGATCAGCCATTTTATTTTACAGATTTTTTAAGTGTTAATTTAAACTTGCTGTTTATGACTAGGAGTAAAAAATTTAGAACGTTTTTATATTAATGCTAAACTTTCAGATTTATTATTCAAATTCCTAACCATCGTATTTCTACATAATCTAATTATTTTGTTCAATGTTTACGATAACTAAAAAAATAATTTTCCCACACGAAAACAGTTTTAAAATTGTAAGTTCTGCACGTGTCTTCTCCATTGTACAGAGATAGGTTACCACAGAGATAAGAGGGAGATGCTTGGAGCTTTGTACCAATAAAGACGTTGTAAAACGTCGTCTTTTGTAACGTTGTTTGGCTGTTTGCTTTGTGTCTATTGCCTGTATATATTCTCACTCTACGGCTAACATGTGGCTTACAGTCTTCACAACAATGGTATTCTGCCTGACTCCGACACGAGAAACAGGGCACGTGCCCTCAGGGAACCCTTTCACGGTAATAACTATGTCCGGTAGCTGCCAGTCCTCTAATTGGTCAAGATAGTGTCGCAATTTTGTGTGTTACGAAAAGGTCTGTAAAATATAGGAGACTAATAATGCCGACTTTGTTGCACATAATAATCTCCCCATCCTCTCTCTGAAATAAAGTGTTTCTTATAAAATAAAAGATTTCAATTTTTTTTCTCAAAAACTTTATTTTATAAGTAAAACAGATTTTCCTTGCAAAATTAGAAATGTTCGAATCGTTACGTCACGCAAACGATTACCCCTACCCCCCTCCATGTCACGATCCGTCACGTTGGCGCATACCCCTCCCTCCCCCCTCTGAGTGTAACGAAATTTATGTACGTCCCCCTTGTGGCTCTAGTGCAGCGCTAATCAAACAAAAGTAATTTTGTAGCCGCGTGTTTTTTATTTTCTTCCTTAAGAAAGTATTACACTAGTTACATATGCGTGCTTAAGGAGTAATTTAATCTTTAACTTAACCTGAGTAGACAATGCAATTAATTGTGAAATTTTATAACACTTATACGCGTCAACTTATATCCTTACTTATCTTAGTTCATTATAGTTCGATACTATTCTAATTCTACTTTCGAACATCGCTCGGAACGCCCCCCCTCCCCCCACCCACCCTCCTTTCTACGCCACATTTCTACAAATTCCCCCCCCCCCCCTCCCACCCACGCTCCATTCCATATCCACAAACAATTACAGCTGCATGAACCCTCCTCCCTCCCTTGTCAAGCGTGGCGTCATTTATGGATGGTCCATTTGACAAAATTCGAATGATTCTTTTGGTGGCAAATCTCCGGGTGGCAGATCTCCGGAGTAGCAAATCTCCTACAACCAACTGACGGAACTCTCTACCATTTCAATACTCTACTCCATTTTAGCTTCCACACTACGTTTATAACTTAAAAAGTGGTAGGTATTATAATCGTTCCGTCCGTCCGTCCGTCACCCACTTTCATAGCTGAAACTACAAATGCTACAAGCAAGTGTGACACGTCAAAAAATGCAGGGCATCGAAATTAGAATAAATTGAAAATTCTCAGAAAAAAATTCAAAGTACTTCAATTATAAAAAAAAACAACTGCAAAATTTCCTGCTCATTTAAAATGCACAAGACGCCATTTTTATTAAAATTAAATCACTATTGCCATTCGCAGCAATCGCTCGAGAAACTTTATTTCTTTTAAATAATAAATTAAAAGAAATTTATTTTTGCGACATGAATAAGTTTGAAATGACGTTAGATATATTTCAGTTAGAGATTCTTTCTTTGTATGTTGATATGAAATGTTTTGGTTCTATTTAAAAGCGAGGAATATTATATATTTATTCTTTGAATATAAATTAATTTAGCAAACGATAAGAAATAATTATTGAATTTTCGAAATAAAATAAATGAAACTAGCCAAATTTCGCCTGTAAATGCTTTATATATAATTAATACTGGTTTGGCGCCTTTTTTTTCCAGTTCAACACAAATGTTGTGTGGAAGTGGGCTGAGTGACAGATTCTGTTACCAACCTACTTGTTTAGTTCTTTAGACTTAAAAAGAAGTTGAAAAAATACGAAGAATTTATCATCAAGAACCTGTAGCCCAGGGGGTCCTATTGCATATAGCTGAGGGTTCAATTGCACAATTGCAATCACAATAAATTACCATAACACCGTGAAACTGGTGAATAAGCTGTGTTACCACCCCTTCCGTTTATACAATCATATCGTTTTATTATTTGCAAGTAGAGGTGGAAAGAGTTTTTGGAACGAAGTAAAACACCCATAAAAAGTGTGATATAATCCCGGAAAGTTCTCTTTGTTTTGTTATCGCAGAAATTATTCTCTCCTGATAGAACAGTATTCGTAAAACAAATGTGGTGATGACTTTGTTGTTTTAAACTTACGTAAATTGTTATCGAATATAATAATGACTATATATTATATAAAACTCCCGGAACCAAATATGTGCCCTTTTATTACCTCTTCTCCTATTATTTAGGACGCACCATTACAGTACTTGGTATCATCACTAATTTTTAACAATTGAAACTGAAAAAATGTAATTACTTCAGGTAAAACTTTAAAATAGTGCTATGCTTTAATTTTGATCAGTAGGGCGGAAATACTTTCCAATGGATGATGCATAATTGCTTTCGGACAAAAATATAAAAACAGGGCCCAAAGGGGGTTAAAAAATCTTATTTAAATATGCGTAAAAATATATATTCTATAGCTTTGTGAGCTAAAAGTAGTGAACAACGAGGAAGTAGTTTTTGTTCTTTTTCACAAAATAATACAAACTTTTTATTAAATCAGTTATTGTGCAAATACATCAAAAACGTAGATATTAAAAGCAGCTTTTGTAGTTTTTACCGTTTTTTAATAAATGCTTTTGGTAAAAAATGAGTTATTTAAAAGGCCTAACGTAACTGTTGAATTAATTAAAATATGAATAAGTAAAGCAATAATGTACAAAAATACTTGAAACTTTTGCTTTGGTTGATGCCCTATGAAGCTTGGAAAGATAACAAAACAATATAAACAGTACCATTTTTGTTTGTTAAAATGATTTTTTTCTTCAAACTAACTGTTAAGGACCTGAAAAGTTATATACTTTTGATAGAATGTCTCATAAAATGCTATTGTAATAATTGAATTACAACGTAAATCTGTATATTTAAATTATGGTTTTTCTTCACTTCTTCAGTTTGTTTTCCTTTATATTTTTTGGATCGGTATCTTTTAGTATAGAACAGTTCTCGGTGCCCTTTTTTTTTTTAAAAAAATCCTTTTATCAACGAGATTTTTATATAATTACTATTCCAACTATTCCAACACAAATATTTTATTATTAAAAAAAATGTTTAGTTATCCTCGTTAATGAAAGTATCCGATGAATGAGAGTTTAGAAGGATGTTTGTATAAATTCAATATAGTCTTCATACTTACATATTTTATTGAAAAGATAAAAATCAAAATAATCATATGCAACATGCATATCTTAAAGGACTTCGAGTTCAAGATTTTTGCACACGTTAAAGGACATTCACGACACATCGTGTTAAAAAATTATAAAAATAGCTTGGGTGTTTAATCTTTACGATATTTTAAATATGAAACACGTTCGCAAGGTACGAATGCGTTCTTTACTTACCAAATTTATTATTTAAATTAATGGAATTCATGGTGATTTCATAGAAAGTGAAATTTAAAAATAAATGAAATGGTTCTTAAAAAGCACATGTGAAATTTTTTTAGAGAAATAGATATGACACCCTGTCCTCATTGAGCACGCTTATCCGTTGAGATATATAACAAAACTGATATCTATTTTCAGTCATCCCTTGTCCCGTGAAAGATTGTGACAGTAAAACAAAGTTGTTTGTTTTTAAAAGGTAAGAGAACAGTTTATTTCTTTGTTTTTGCCAAAAATATCATATTTTGCTTTTCATAATATCAATAGCAGAATTGAAAAAGTTAATGTCTAATAGAAATGACAGGAGAATTTCCCCAACACTTCTCTACATAAGTCACTTAGGAAGGAGTGACATACAAAGAAGGGGTTGGGAAAACTTTCCTATCTGTTTCTTAGGTTATCGACTAAGCTATACTCAATTGCAGTGTAATCTGTTGTTGAAAGGCCCCTTTTGATCGAATATTTTAAGAGAAAATATAATTGATTAAAAGGACGCAAGTTATTATAGCAAAATTACGTACTAAAACATAGATAGAATAGGATCAAAAACATACTATTTACCCTTGTTTGATAGCGTTTTAATTAAAATTTTATTCAATTAATTATATTTTCAGAACATTCACCGGGAATGTTTTAGTTAAGCGATTTTGTAAAGTTTCCGAGAGAAAAAAAATATAACCTTTTTATTCATACAGTTTTAGAGGATTTTATGCCAAAGGAATATATGCAAATTAGAAATAGACGCAAAAATACGTATCAAACTTCAAAATATTTTATAGTTAATTTCATAGTTTCCTTGCACAGAAGCCACGACCATGGGCGGAGCAATCAGATGAAGAGGAAATTCCAGCCGTTTTATTTTGTCTTCTTCTTATTGCTCCGCGCGTTTTATAGCTCCGCCCGTGGTCGTGGCTTCTGTGCAAGGAAACTATGAGTTTAACTTATAATAATTTTGCAATATCAACTATATGTCATATACATGCATATTCCACGTTGTGCATGAGTGTTATTTGCGCAGTGGTTAATTTGAATAGCGGAAAAATATGCATCATGGCAACATTGATCACGAGAAACAAATTGTTTTACATAATACTAGCTTTATAAACGGGCTTTATGCACGGGTGTACCCTTACCCTTACTAACGGTGATTTTTTTATGTAAACTTTTATTTTATACCAATTGATCCCCTCTCCACTGGTCAGCACTCCATCAGTATATTATAAATTCCTCCCATTCTAATATCAGCATTAATTTTTAAAAGAAGTCCGATTGTATCCAGGGCCTTCCAAGAGTTTAGAGGTCTTTCCCATAGGCCGTGTTAAAATTTCAGATTAGCTATAATATAATGGCCAGTTTCTATTTGCCCTCCAACACCCGAAAGTGCCCAAATTGGGGTAAACATTCCACTCCATATTCGACCACTCGACAGGGCTGGGGAGCACAGTCGGTAAAGGCGTTCGCTTGCAATCGATAGATCTCAGATTCGGCCGGGGCATCGTCAAAATAACTGCCGACCTATAAACGGCCGGCCCATGCAGCCAAATATGTCCCGTGTCCCGAATAATACCCCATGTGGTGGGAGTGCAGGTTAAATATTTTTTCAAAATTCCGTACGGTTTCGCCCTTAAAAGTTACATTGGGTGCCTACTCAGGTGTCGACTCGTTACTTGACTGTGGTTCTAAATTAAGACGCCCGTGGCAAATAGCCCTCGTGTATAGCTCTAGTGCGACGATATTCAAACTAACCCTAACCCATTCAACTGGATGCGAATAGTTACCCTAGATTAAATTTTTAACTTGGCCAAAAGCCGCCATAGCCAATGCCAAAATTCAATCAGCCATTATATCATAGCTGTACCAAATTGCTTGTTTCATAAACATAAAGTACATACGCTATACGTAGAGAAAATCGACACTTCTTAGAAGTATTCATCAGATATAGAATAGTTATTGCCTTTACTGTCATGAGATATTGTAAAAATATCTTCATTTCTTACCATTTGTAAACATCTATTAAATCAAACAGATTAACAAAAAATCCAAAGATTTAAATTCAATAAATAGAATAATATTAAAATAAAAATCCTACAAATTAAACTCACGTGCTCTTAAGTGCTTATACTTAACTAGCTTTATAAACCCGGCGTTGCACGGGTGTACCCTTAATAACGGTGATTGTTTTTTTAGCTACCAGCCTTCCACACTACGTTTATAACGTAAAAAGTGGAAGGTATTATAATCGTTCAGTCCGTCTGTCTGTCCGTCCGTCCGTCTGTCTGTCACCCACTTTCACAGAAAGAACCACAAGTCCCACAGACAAGTGGGATACGTCATTTTAAAGCAAAAAATCCGATTAGGCTACATTCCAAATTTCATTAAAAAATTTAAATTAGAAGTTTATTTAAAATTTAAATTACTAAATTTTTTTTATCTACATTGAAATAACATGGAAATTCTATTTTTATTCATATTTTCACTGTTGTCATCCACAAGTCCCACAGACAAGTGGGATACGTCATTTTGAAGCAAAAAATCAGATTTGGCTACATGCCAAATTTCATTAAAAAATTTAAACTAGAAGCTTATTTAAAATTTAAATAACTAAAAATTTAATCTACATAGAAATAACATGCAAATTCCATTTTTATTCAATATTTTCACTGTTGCCATTTCGTTAAACGTACGAGAAACTTTTGTTAAAATAAAATAACACACTTGAAAAAATTTTATTTTATGTGATATAATCGGTTGGATTGTGTATTATCAACAATAGAAGTTCTTTTAATGTTCTATATATATGTATGAAGAAAAGCATAGAGAATTCTAACTTGGGCATAAAAAAAATATGCTAAGTTTTCGCTTTATTTTTAAAGCATCAATTGTAAAATTATATATTTTTTGAACTGTAAATTATTAACAAACTATAAATATGAATTTTCGAAAAATGTAAATGAAATGTGGGGACAAATATTTATTTAAAGATTACATAATTTATCTTCTACTTATAAACAAATTTGCAACGATAAGTCTAATATTAAATCTGAGAAAGAGATTAATGAAAATAGTTAATTTTGGCAGTTTTAAAACTTTGAATTACAAATAGCTAAAGGCCCTTTTTTTTATTAGCATTAAATCACATTTGCCATTCGCAACAATCGCTCGAGAAACTTTAATTCTTTTAGACATAAATTAAATAAATTTATTTTGCGACATCGATCGTTGAAATGACGTTCAAATATATTTCACTACGGAATCTTGTATGTTGATATGAAATGTTTTCATTCTATTTAAAAGCGAGATATGACATATTTTTCTTAAAATATAAATTGATTTGCAAACGATAAGTAATAATTATTGAATTTTCGAAATAAAATAAATAAAACTAGCAAATTTAGCTTGTAATGTTAAATATAGAATTAATGTTGTGTTTGGCGCGTTTTTCCTGTTAAACAAATATTGGAAGCAGTTAGTGACAGATTCTGTCAACCTACTTGTTTTATACAAAGTGTTAGTAGTTCAGACATCAAATTATATGGTAACCTAAAGAAGCATGGTTAACTAAAGAATCGTGCCCGGCAATTTTATGCAATCTGGTAGCCCGAAAATCGGATTATGTTAATCCATTAAATCTTAAATGTATATAATTTATTCTGAAGTTTTTTACACCACCTTATATCATTATAGCTTAACGATTTAAATAATTATTTACTTTTAAAATAATTCTTCGGCATTTGTTCCACGTTTCTATAAATCTGGGCTGCAATTTAATGAATTTTTCTGTTACATAAAATTTATTTCTTTTAATTTCAAAATTAAAAAGAAAATAAACATTTCATTTTCATTTTTGAAATTTCATTGGAGATGGCAACCATCTCGGCAATTGCCGGCCGGAGTTTGTTGTCATTTCGACTTGGCGAGATTTTCTAATGGTCGCCAAATCCGGGAACGATTCTTTAGGCTAACCGAAGCATGTCCAGCAATGATTTGCCAAATCTGGTAACCCCGCCAAATCCATTTTATGGCAACCCTTTGGCGACAAATTTTGGGGCAATCGCCAAGTATCGCATTTTGGGCGATGTTGTGCCAAATATGACAACGCTTCGCCACTACTTGTAAAATTTCAATCCTTTGCAATCCACTAATTTCGTAGTTTTTTTAGTAAAAAAAAAGTATATTTTCTGTCTTACTGCCAGTATCGAACAACGTTTTGCACATAATATTTATGGTTATTTTTCATTTTTGGCCTTTTTACAGTTATTCCTGAAATTGCCAATTCTTCGTAATCCTCTAATTTCGTAGTGCTTTTTCAAAAAAAAAATATATATATTCAATGTTTTTCTGCCGTATCGAACTATGTTTTGGGCATAATATTTATAGTTATTTTTTCCTTTTTCGCCTTTTTAAAATCATTCCTGAAAGTACACTTTTGTTGTTTTCAGTCGGCCATTTTGAAAATGGGTAATATATTTGGTCATTTCAGTCGACCGTTTTGAAGAAAAGACGCCAAATCCGGACAGGGTCCTTTAGGTTAATAAATTATAATTTAAATTTTTATACATTAAACGTCCCTAATATTATGCATCTTTAAAGTTAAACTTACTGATTATATCCTAAAGTTGTTTTTTTTTGGCCTTATTGCAGCCATTCCCGAAATTGCCAATTCTTGTGTTATTTCGTAGTGCTTTTCTCAAAAAGTATATTAATGTTTTTCTGCCGTTCGAACTATGTTTTGTGCATAATATTTATAGTTATTTTTCCCTTTTTCAAGCCATTCCTGAAGAAACACTTTTTTGTTGTTTTCAGTCGGCCATTTTGAAATTTGTAGTATTTTTGTTCATTTCGACTGTTGCCATTCCAGAGATAGAAATATAAGGAAATTTGGGTTCCGTATAAGAGTATTATATATATAGATGTGATATACTTTAGTTTGGATTGTTGTAATATCACAATAGAGTTCTTTTGATGGTTCATTTATATTATATAAAATTATATACTATATTGAGATATAAATATATATAAATATATAATAATATAAATATATTATATATAATGTATATAGATCATAAATTATATATATTATATCTTATAATATATATAAATCTATTATATTATATAATATATAAATAAATATATAGTATAAAATAATCATATAATTATATATATACTATAAATATATATAAACTATATATATATATAGTTTTAATATATATTAAAATAGATATATAGTTATATAATTATACTAGCAAATTTATACCCGTTCTTCGCACGGAATAAAAAAAAATATCAAATAGATTCCAAATATGTGTACCATATAACCTGTTATAGGATCATAAACTTATTATTGTTTCCGCTCGTTATAAATTATAAAATCCTGTTTCATTGCCTTAAAATTCCAAAATGAAAAATTCGCTATAAAATACACTCATAAATGTCATCACAATTCCCTCATAAATACATAAAACCTTTTAGCTCATTTGGCGCGTTTTGGGAAATAATTTGGCGAGAAAATAGATATAGCTACCCACACCCATTATACAGCTCTAACACAATGACCTTCGAACAACCGACCAGCTTATAAATTATTTATAAAAGAAACTGCCTATTTGGGCGAATTTTAGTTAATAATTTGGCGAGTTTGGCAACATATTTGGCGAAAAAATAAAGACATAAAACACTAATAGCTCTAGTGCGATGGCCTTTATTAACCATCATAGTTAACAGTTAGTTTATTTTGGCGTTTAAAAGTTTCAATTAGAAATAAATTATAAGCTGAAGGCCCTGTTTGGCGAATTTTTTTCAGATGTGTATAAATAGTGCGTTTTTTGTTGAGCACAAATACTGTGTGGAAGCGGTTTAAGTGACAGATTCTGTAACAAACCTACTTGTTTTATGTAAATATTTATTTTATACCAATTGATCCCTTCTCCACTGGTCAGCACTACATCGGTATATTATAATTTCCTCCCATTCTAATATCAGCATTAACTTTAAAAAAAGAAATCCGATTATATCCAGGCCCTTCTAGAAGTTAGAGGCCCTGGGCCCATAGGCCCTGTTTAAATTGCCAGAATAGCTGTGATAATGGCCAGTTTCTGTTTACCCTCCTACACCCGTAAATACCCCAAATGTGGTAAACATTCCACTCCATATTCGACCATTCGATAGGGCTGGGGAGCCCAGTCGGTAAAGGCGTTCGCCTCGCATGCAATAGGTCCCAGATTCGGGTCCGAGCATCGTCAAAATAACTGCCGAACTATAAACGGTAAAGGCAGCCAAAAATGTCCGACGAATAATACCCCATGTGTTGGGAGTGCACGTTAAATATTTTTCAAAGGTCTCGACGATGCGTACGAAGTCGCCCTTAAAAGCTGCATTGGGTGCCTACTCAGGCGGCTTGTCACATGACTGTGGTTATAATTTAAGACGCCAGTGGCCAATATCACTTGTATAGCTCTAGTGCGACGCTAATTCAAACTAACCGCAACCTATACAACCGGATGCGAATGGCTACCCTACGTTAGATTTTTAACTTCGCCAAAAGCCGCCATTGCCAAAATTCAATCGGAAAACAAAATTAAATTCGGAAACAAAACAAAAAAAATAAAAAGATTTAAGTTCAATAAATAAAATAATGATACTCAAATAACTTTCCTAGAAATTAAACTCAAGTGCTTGCGTTTTTGCTCACGCTGAACGCGCTGAAATTTCTTTCAAATTAGAAAACGAAAAGTATTAATTAAAAGTTCATAACAATGCTATTCCTATGGAGAAATCTGCTCACATTTTGCCTTCCTACAGCCGTTGGGTTCGAATTTCGAAAAATCGCTTCTTAAATGACGCCTACGATATAAAAAGAATATTTTCCTAAAATTTGGTAGCTGTACCTCCAGTAGTTTTGGCTGGGCATTGATACGTGAGTGAGTGAGTCAGTCAGTCAGTGAGTCAGTCAGGACTTTGCCTTTTATATATATAGTTTTTCGTTCACGCTGAACGCGCTGAAATTTCTTTTAAATTGAAATAAAAAGCATAAATTTTTATCTTACAATGCTATTCCTATGGGAAAAATTGGCTCACGTTTTGCACTCCTACACCCGTTTGGGTTCGAATTAAAAAAAAAAAAACGCTTCTTAAATGTCGCCTAAGATATAAAAGAATATTTTCCTAAAATTTGGTTGCTGTACCTCCAAAAGTTTGGGCTGGGCTTTGATACGTCAATCAGTCAGTCAGTCAGGACTTTGCCTTTCATATATATAGATCACAGTTCTAAACAATGAATGTGATTGTTTCAGTTTGTTTGATGTAATCTCCTGCTATCATTTTCATCTCCTGCGATTTCATTGGTTGTTTGGGCCGTTTTTCTGTCCGATATTTTAAAGTTCAATTTCAGGTTATTCTATTTTAGAATTCTTTACGTGCAACTCGTTTTTTAATTCCTTCTATTTATTGAACTTTATCGTTTTTAATTCGATTAAATTTCAAGTATTCAAAGCATTACCAAAACGTCAATGTTGTCAGTAAACTTCGGTTTAGAGATGATATTATGTCTTATGAGTTATGCGGAGAAAACAAGGGAATTGTGGGATAGCAATTTAAAGTGATTCACAAACAGAGA
This sequence comes from Oedothorax gibbosus, assembly GCA_019343175.1. Taxonomy (NCBI): domain Eukaryota; kingdom Metazoa; phylum Arthropoda; class Arachnida; order Araneae; family Linyphiidae; genus Oedothorax; species Oedothorax gibbosus. The sequence goes on from CM033280.1 coordinate 18,444,977, forward strand.
AAGGCTTTTCTACTACTGAAAGAAAAGTTTGTACGCAACATTCGTTTCATTGAGGTAAGAAAACATTGTGTTGTTCTCAAAACAAATGTAAACATTGTGTTGTTCTCAAAACAAATGTAACTCCAGAAAGTCAAAGAATGAAAATAATACCGCTGTAACTGTTGCAACTCACGACGTGAAACATTCCATGGCACACGTAAAAACCCTAGGAAATGATGAATTTATTTTGGAGGGCATTCCAGCGCGCTCATTAAACCTATTTAACATCGTCCAGATGTCTTTTAAGATAAAAGTACATTTAATGCAGTTATACATTTAATGCAGTTATATATAAGTATTTATCTTTTATATATATAAAAAAAGAATATGTATACAAACTAGTATTTGTATATCTCTAGCTCTGGAGCTTAGTTTTGGTTTTAGACTTTTATTTAGATTATTATTATTTATTTATGTAATGTGGATGTATTTATAAACGTTCAAATAACAGTCTAAGTCTTGAATTTTGCTACACGTAAATTGACAATGTTAAAACGTTCAAACATGAAATAAAAACGATTTGTTTATGTAACCCAAAGTTTTTGCTCTGCTTGGTAATTCAAAGTTTTAACACTCAGTTATTTAGACCAAATTCTTTTTGAAACAACCATTATGTAACAATGTAATTATCGTAACTTCTATTAGTTTTAAGTGCCAATAGAGGTTACAATCAAAGAGTAAAATTTTTTTGAGAGAGCAAACTCTTGCTGTATTTTTGTCAGACAAATTATTTGATTGTGATATCGAAATACGTACATATTAAATTTGTGACAGTCTAAAATTTCGACAAAGACTTGGAAATAAATGATAAAAATGTAAAATAGAATGGGGTTTTTTGGATTCTAGAACTTAAGTGCACAGTTGATTGAAAATTATTTTCAATACAAATATCACTTTTGTTTAATAACTTTTTGGTTGAAAAGGGTAATGGGCACTAATTTTGATATCAGAGGCTATTTGACACATCATACTGTTCATAGCATTTGCAGTTATGTCTCTGAAAGTTATTTTTCCGATGGGGCTGCTTTATTATTTGCTAAACTTTCGCATAACTACTCAGAACTGAGAGCCTTTTTTGTGGCACCATTTAGGCGACTCTCGCTACCAATTTTGACTCTCAGATTATAATGAATCTGAGATCTCTAGTGTATGTTAAAGTATGCCGAAATTTAATATGCCAAGAAAACCCAAGCCAAATGGGTACTCACGGGATTTTTTACATGCCACATAATAATATGACATGAGTGTCCACGATTTTCCCTCCCAGAAAATATAAAGACACATCCGGTGCTCGAACCCTCAAACTTGGGCATATGAGACGGAAACGTAATACCTCTCAGCCACTGAGCCGCTTGACTGTGAAAGCAGGTGATGGATAAAGAATTTTAAAATTTTACACCCTCTAGACTATACCGATGTAGAAAAAGGGCTAAATGTAAAGAAGTATAGGTAAAAAGGAAATTAACTTAGTCTATTTACCAGTCGTTTACCCATACAGTTTTAGTAAAAACAACCCTTCATTACTCTCTGACCCTTCATTACTCTCTGCAGAGGAAACTCTCTTTCCAAATACATCATTCAAATTTATATTTTGTTTGCGATTTTATTTATCTAACACTTCTACAACGCCGTGCGTCCCACAAGGTTAACACACCTTTATTATGAGAAGTGACGAACACCTGACAGGTACTTCAATATTTAAAGAAAATCGTGATTTTATTATTTAGGAAGCTTTAGGGAAGCAGTATATTCTGAACCTCAGTACAAAGCTGCAATGCAGCACAGAGCTTTCGTAAGTTTTTATTGATGTGGGTCCAATATCATCAGATGCCCCTGACACCGTTGTTGTTGTTGTTGTTATTATTATTATTATTATTATTATTATTATTATTATTATTATTATTATTATTATTATTATTATTATTATTATTATTATTATTATTATTATTATTATTATTATTATTATTATTATTATTATTATTATTATTATTATTATTATTTGTTGGTTGATAGGGATTTTACTATAATATATGCTTTAATCCATGTTTTTTTTGTATATTCATGTCTATTTCATTGTGAATATATTTTAGTCTATTATGTCTATTTCATTGTGAATATATAAAGGTTATTAGTCCAGGCAACGAAGGCTGAAAAAATGGTATAGAGGGAAAGTTTTGGAACACAATTTTTGACTTTGTAACTTTGTTTGGACTAGTTAGGAGGTGAACATATCAAAAGTCCCCGCCCCTAGGTCCTGAGCCGAAGGGGGGAGGGGGGGGGGGTTGAATGTCAAATTTTTACCAGGTATGGGAATCATCATAATATCAATTTAAAACAAAATTGAAAAGAAAATAACATCCGGTTATTTAATTATTAATTGATAAAGTTTTAAAATAGTGTCGCCATCTGCTGTATATTTTTGGCATTATAAAATTTCAAAAATATATAATTAAATAACTAGATAACATTTTCGTTTCAAATTTGTTTCATTTCGATGTTATATTGATTCCCGTACCTTGGGAAAAAGGGCTAACATGGCAAAGTAATACATCTGCGGAAGTTGTGATTCCAAAACTAATGCATTAGCTCTATGGAACTGACAATCCCTCTTATGTAACTTATTCTATACTGAATGTCTAAATAAAACCCTGATACTCATTGTGTAGGCACGCTGTTACTTTAATATTTTATCTATTTTCATATTCTATGTTATCTATTTCATTCCATTCGTCGGACCCCAGTGGGAAAAAAGTCAGATGATCCTCCTGTTCTTTATCTTCGGAGTCAACTTGAGAGACCCCATTGCGGCAAGTCCCCTGGCAATTTTGGAATGCTGAGGAACATTTGAGATTTACTTTTTTACAGCTACACTTTGAGCTGGCACAGTGTGTCATGCATCTGCAGAAAATTATTTTCAAAATATCGTCAGGCGCTGCTGCTAACTCACTGTGCACTGGGACAAGGCAGTTGTTCTCAATCTTCCACTCATACATCTGAGGAGGCAGGTCATTTCCCAGTCACAGCTGAACTTGGTGGAATGTTCGGAGGGAGTGCCGTTTTACTGCTGCCTCGGTGGGAGGTAGACAAGAGATATCAGTCTTGATGGTGGCCACTGATCTTAAGAATCACTTATACCTGTAGGCATTGAGGGAGACCTTTTTCGTTGGAGCCCCATACCACCTCAAGATGCAGGTTTCGCCTTCATTTTGAACCTGATCAGTGGTTGAGGAAAGGTCCGAAAAGACCGCTGCTGCTTTCTGGACCTCTGGCGACTTCAGATACAGCTTCGCAAATGCGACCTTGCTTTTTCGAAATGCGGAAGATGTAGTGTCGCATCCGCAGTAAATGCGTGCAAAAATAGTACGTCCTTTAAACCAGTTGCTGAAGATTTTGGGACGAGAAGAAAGAATCCTGTGTTTTCCCACGTGCAGGCTTTATGAAAGTAATGTCCTTACGCCTTACGCGCATCAGCTTTATCCATCAAGAGAACTATAAGGTCGACATCTTCACATACAATGCCGACAGCTGTTGTTTTCGACATTTCCACAGCTGTATCCAAGTTGATCCAATTGTGCTCAAGCTTGATCTTCTTAAGTATGTTGATGATGATGTATGTTGATGAGACTGTGCCAGCTCAAAGTGTAGCTGCAAAAAAGCAAGTCCCAAATGTTCTTCAGCATGCCAAAATTGCCAGGGGACTTGCCTCAATGGGGTCTCTCAAGTTGACTCCGAAGATAAAGAAGAACAGGAGGATCATCTGACTGTTTTTCTACTGGGGTCCGACGAATGAAATGAAATAGATAACATAGAATATGAAAATAGACAAAATATTAAAGTAACAACGTGCCTACAAAATGAGTATCAGGGTTTTATTTAGACATTCAGTATAGAATAAGTGTACATAAGATGGATTGTCATTTCCATAGAGCTAATGCATTAGTTTTGGAATCACAACTTCCGCAGATGTATTGCTTTGCCATGTTAGCCCTTTTTCCCAGGTACGGGAATCAACATAACATCGAAATGAAACAAATTTGAAACGAAAATGTTATCTAGTTATTTAATTATATATTTTTGAAATTTTATAATGCCAAAAATATACAGCAGATGGCGACACTATTTTAAAACTTTATCAATTAATAATTAAATAACCGGATGTTATTTTCTTTTCAATTTTGTTTTAAATATTATGATGATTCCCCTACCTGGTCAAAATTTGATAACATGACAAAGAAATTTTTTTGCAAAAGTTGTGATTTCAAAACTAATGTATTAGCTCTATGGAACTGACAGTCCCTCTTCCGCTCAATACTGAAACTGCTTTAAAATGTGAAGAAAAATAAATAAAATAGTAAAGTAAAATATATTATTGAAAATAATTAAATTCTCCAACCACTCTAGGGTCAATATTTAGTGTTTCGGTGCATTATTGAAGAGTTATCCGGTCAATAAAGAGGAAAAATGTGGGGGGGGGGGGAATGTTTTCTCCAAAATTACAGACTTTCAAGAGCGGATATCTCGAAAACTATACAATATATTAAAACACTTGAGTGTTGAAACTTGTAGCAAATTTAATCAGCTTTCATTTTGTGCATTACAATTATATCGGTAGGACGTATAGTTTTCGAGATATAAGCAAAAAACCGAAAAATGGGACATTCAACCCCCTTTCCCCCCTTCGGCTCAGGGGCTAGGGGCGGGGACTTTTGATATGTTCACCTCCTAACTAGTCCAAACAAAGTTACAAAGTCAAAAATTGTGTTCCAAAACTTTCCCTCTATAACTCTTCGTTGCCTGGACTATATCGCACCGTACGCGGAAAAGAGACCTATCGCGAAAAAGACCATTCTTCAGGAGAACCGTTTAAAGTTTTAGTAAAATTTCAAATTATCACAAAATCGTTCCAAATTAACCTAGATCAAAAATATCTGGCATGGATATCCGTTTTATGAGTATCAAAAGGTATGCAGAGTCATTTTTTACTTTAAATTTGCCTTTGCCGAGATATTTTCAGATAGGTCTTTCTTTCGCGTACAAATTTGAACGATTTTGTTCGCGAAAGAAAGACCTATCTGAAAAAATCTCAGCAAAGGCAAATTTAAAGTAAAAAATGACTATGCATACCTTTTGATATTCATAAAAACTGTTATCCATGCCAAATATTTTTGATCCAGGTTCATTTGGAACAATTTTGTGATAATTCGAATTTTTACCAAAACTTTAAACGGCTCTTATGAAGACCGGTCCTAAAAAGTTTGCTGCTAAATTCATTCTAAATATTAAGGAAACATACTTATGAAGAATACTCATTTACTTAATGCATTTTTATAATCTAATAATATATTGATCAAAAATAAGAATATATTTTTAAAATTAAATTTAACAAAAAGCTTGTTTGACTAATTTAATGAAGTTTATGTAATTAGGCTTATCTGTTATCATGTAATTACGATATTATTTTAAGGTCATGTTTATTTTTATAATTTAACATATTCAATAATTGAAATCATAATAGTTTGTTTATATAAAAAATAGGTGTTATGAAACGAATCACTTTTACAAAATCAGGCCTTACAAGATATAAGAAATGATATCCACATTTTTCTACAAAAACCTTTCAATCTGAATTTTTACTATGTATCATGTTTAAAATTAAAACAAAAATAAATTTTGAAGCATTATTAAAATTTTAAAATCATTTTAAAACTCTTGAAAATATAAAAAAAAAGTTTTAAATTTTAAAAGTAAGTTGTAAGAATAGTACTTCATACCTTAAGTATACAGTTGAATTCACTGACTTTATATCGCAAACTGTAGAGTTGTAGCAATTGAGTTTAGATTTATAGTAAAATACCGATGTTGAAAACGATTTAAAACTATTTATCGTTTGCTAAAATATTAATTTGAAAAAAAATTATCTATACATATTGACATATCATTTTGTAATCTCCACATATTACAGGAATTTTTTTTATGTATATTTATTGTACTAAATACCACAAAACAGAGCTTTCGAATGAGTATTTCAAATAAAGAAACAAAGAAAAAAATAAATAACCGTTTTCAACCTTTCCATTTAAACACTTCAAACTTAACTTCATCGCTGGCGCCGCACCTGCAAAACGCGTAACGAAAAAACGCCAGGTGCGATAGGTCTTTCTTCCCGCTAGTTTCATCCAAAAACGAACGTGAAAGAAAGACCTATCTATTAATTGCAGCCGAACTAGGGCTCGGATCGCTATGCCGATTGCACCAATCGAAAGATATCAAAATTTTGCATCCTATAGTAGTGTTATCTTAAAAAGTCAATTTTGGTCGATAGGTCTCTTTTCCGCGTACGGTGCGATATGAAGAAGGGGGAACTTGTTATCTTTAAAGGAGAGAAAAACGTCTTCTTTGAAAAAAAACCCATAATTTTTCCAAAAATGCCACTTAGCACGTTTTTCCACTAAGCTCTTCAATTCAGAACAGTCTGATCTGACAAACATAGCGAATAATGATAAAGAAATAAATGATACAGAGTGATAAAAGGCAATAAACTCAAATTCGTACATTAATACTCTTGCATTATAAATGCAGCTATACAAGGTGGTCTTTGATTGCTTTAATTGAGAATGATGAAAGACGGTTTGTTTAGAGTCAAGTAAGACATTCACTTTCGCTAGAGAGATGGAGAGATCTGAAAGCAAATGATGTTCTAAAAGTACGCAGACTGTGGTTGAGGCTTTGGGTTTATGCCAATAAATGATGTAATGGCATTACGTGCAAGACGCTTTTTTATAAAGAGTTCAGAAAGACTTGTGATAACTTAGCGTTGTCTACGTTCATTTTAGAATTATGTGCAGAAACTCCCTCATATGCTTAAAACTATCTAATAAGTTTTGCGCAGTACAGTTTAAAATTTGCGTATTTTAAAAGCGTCAATTTTTACATATATCTTTTCTCCATACATACCCATTTAATCATGCCAAAAGCTTTTTGTCTTCTAGGTTCACCCTACAACCTATTATTATGTTGTGAAAAATTGAATTTTGAAGCTCGTTTCGTCAAATTAACTGGACTTCCAAAATGTCTTCAGATAAAAATTTGGAGGTTGATTCGGACAGTATGCAAAACGTAGAACTTCACCGCGCTGAGAGTATGGTGACTCCCATGGAAGATTTGGAAAACCAAAAAGCCTTAAAGGATCTCCAAACCCAAAATAAAAAATACGGTTTCTCTGTGAGCGCAACCGAAATACTGAACTTCGTCAAAGACATGAAAATAGAATTAGTGATGTTCCTGTACATGTTCTCTTCAGTTGTGCGCATGGTATCCACCACAACGATGATCCTGGACAAAGCGTGCTTGTCTAACCTCAACTTTACGGCAGAAGTGTGCGCAAACCTCAGCCACCACCCAGTCGAAAAGACTGCCTCCGAGAAGTTGGCCAACAATGTCAGTGTGGGGCATGGCTTGATACTGATGCTGCCAGCTTGCTTCATTTCTGCCTTCATAGGCTCCTGGAGCGACAAGTACGGAAGGAAAGTCCCCCTTATCATAGCTCTGGTGGGAGTCATCCTCGACGATCTGGGTGCCACACTCTGCGCCACCTTCATGAAGAGTCGGGCAGAGTTCATTTTTATCCCTGCTGTCTTCTGCGGACTATCCGGAGGTATGATCAGCGTCATGACAGTTTTGTACAGTTATGCATCCGACATAACTACGTTCGGACAACGAACGATCAAGTATGCCGTGCTAGAAATGTCGTTCGGAATTTCCATGCCCCTGGGGCAGTTGGTCGGTGGGTGGCTTTATGCCTACGCCGGTTACACACCCGTGTTTCTTGTGGCGGTTGGTGGACACCTGTTTGCATTGTTCTTCGTGTTGTTCGTCTTGAGAGAAACGAAGGGTTTGGACAACACGGATCCATGGTCTGTGAAATTTAAGAATTTATTTTCCTTCACGCCTGTGATTGACAGTATAAAGGCAACTATGAAATCTAGACCAAACAAGGGAAGAGAACAAATTTTACTCTTGATAGTGGCAATGAGTATTACAGTCCTAAGTTATGCTTGTAAGTATGCATTTTGATAAAGGAACGCTCTGAGGCCCTATTAATAACTTCGCCTTATGAAAAGATACAAATTAATTCAGATTAATTAAAAATTAAATAAGCATTTATGAACAAAAACTAAAAGTATTCTCCTGTTTTAATAAGTAGTATTCTACTGTTTTGGGGAGTTTTATTGTATAAACTTGTCAAAAACTGTCATTATTTAAACAAAAGGTAATAACAAATGATTTTCATTAACATAAAATCAAGATGCCCTAATTTATTTATTTGCATATTTCAGTTACAACAGCTCAGATGTTACTCTCAATAATTGTAACTTTGTTTATCTTTGCCGAAACATTAAATACAACCAATGCTTGACTTTTTGCCTTCCCACCCTTACAGCTGCAGGAAGCGTTAGTTTCTTATACGCTCACCACCAATACGACTGGAACAACACTCAATATTCCACAGTGTCGGCCATCTTTTCCATCATGGGCATTGTAGTGATGATGGTCGTGGTGCCCGTTTTCAAGTGGCTGAGGTTGGGTGACGCTCTTCTTGGCGTTGTTGGAAATGCCTCCATCCTCGCCAAATACGTGACCATGGGATTCGCTATCAAGCCGGGGCTCTACTATTTAGGTCAGTTTAGTTTGGGAGTACACTGTTTTAAAAAACTTACATAATTTCGTCCTCGTAAATTTTACCAATTAAAGAATTGGACTCATTATTTTTATGTTCTAGGTAAAACCATAGTTTTCTTATTTTTGAACTTAATTTTTGATGTTTCTCGAAAAAAAATTTACTGGTCAGTAGGTTTTATCTTGGCATGTGTTGTATCGTTTTTAGAGACATCATCACTAGCATCTAATCGACGAGATTTGAGCCGATAAAATGAAAAAAAACAAAACACTATTTTTTCAACACTTGTTGGAAACTTCTTGTATCTTTAGGCTATGTTCACACTTTTGTTCCTGACAGTTTGCGTTATGTTTTATTGAGCTAAAACATATACTTTATTAGACAAAGTCGTGACATAATTACCTACCTTATCCACCTTATATCCAGAGAGTCATCAGGTGCCTCTTCTACCTTCTAATTCCGATGTTTCATGCATGCCTTGAAGTTGAATGTTACCGTATAGTACAATCTTATTGTCAATAGCCGACTAGTGCAAGTTAAGATATAAAAATGATCAATTTTTCATTTTGGTTGATTTTCATACTTTTTATCTCTTCCTTAAGAAATAAATTCGCAAGTAATAACTTTAAAAGCTAATTTGCATTATATTTAATTACAGTCTCATTATTTGCAATCTATAAAATTTCATGCTTCAAAACCATTTTTATAAACTTAATTTTATTTCTCCTTTGCAGCTCATTTGCTAGGTCTTTTAGGAGGCGTTGGAACTCTAGCCGGTCGCTCTAGAATCTCAAAAGTGACGTCAAAGGATGACTTAGGTAAAATCTTTAAGTTAAAAATAATTAATTTCTTAATTATTTTTAAATTATGAATGGAAAGTAAGTCGAAAATTCATAAGAAATAAAATATATTATTTTAAGATTTGTGTGTTACTGGAGGAGATTGTCGATGAAAATACAAGTTTACATTTTAACCTCTGGCCGGTACAAGTGTAAAGATTAATAATAATCTTCTTATCAATATACACATGCATTTAAATTAAAATTTTGATCACTTTCAACTTATTGTTAGAGTTTGACCTTTTCCATATTAGTTAAAAATATTGTTTTGACAATATTTAAGGCCTATTTTTTATTACTGAATATCTCGCAAGCAAAGAACTTTTACAATAAACGGTGTGAACGGAGCTCCCCGTTCCATCTAAATTTTGGAATCGCAATGCTACCACTAGTTTTGTACTCCTACTTCATGGTGCAATCTTACTTCATTTTTCTGGAGTAAGGTTGATAAGCTATGTTGTAAGTTTGCATTTTAGAATTATTATAATTCTATTTTAGAATTATTATAATTCTATTTTAGAATTATTATAATTCTATTTTAGAATTATTATAATTCTATTTTAGAATTATTATAATTCTATTTTAGAATTATTATAATTCTATTTTAGAATATTATAATTCTATTTAGAATATTATAATTCTATTTTAGAATTATTATAATTCTATTTTAGATTTATTATAATTCTATTTTAGAATTATTATAATTCTATTTTAGAATTATTATAATTCTAAAATTACAAAAAAATATTGTAAAAATACTAGCTGCATTTTGGAATCTTTTTAGTGACTTGAAATGCTTTTCTAGTATTTTTTGCAATTTTAGAATTAAATGGTATTTTTCCGATGATGCCGTAGCATTTTTCTCCTTAAAGTGGTGGCAACACTGGCCCCATTGCCCTTTTATTCTGGTCCTCCATGCGCGTCTCGTCGTTAGCATTGCAGGTCACGTGATCTGCCAATCTAATACTTTAACTATAATATCTAAGCATAAGTAAGAGTTGAGTAAATCTTATCAAGCATTAAAAAAACCAAATAAATAGTTTAAATAATAAAAAAATATATAATATAATGTTCAAATTTCAATCATACATATTACATTCAAGGGCATTTTTGTAATTTTCGCTCGCGCTGAAATTTCTTCAAATTAAAAAATTCCTTAAAGTCATGTATACAAAAATCGCAATGCTGTTCCTAGAGAAATCAACTCACGTTTTGCCATCCTAGACCGATTGGGTTGGAATTTCCAAAAAATAGCTTCCTAAATTTCGCCTTCAGTACAAAAGGAAATACTCTGCTAATATTTGTAATCTGCACCTCCAATACTTTTGGCTTGGCGTTGATACTTGAGACAGTGAATCAGTCATTAAGTCAGGACTTCTTCCTTTATAGATATAGATATATTTCTTGAAAAGAAGAACTCATTTGAAGCATTTTTAACAATCATAGTCCCCACTACATGTTTCATGTTTTTATTGTGAGTTACTGCCCCCAAAGTGCAGAAGCGATACATCACTTACGGTAAAATGTGAATCGTAATATAGGCATTCCTTAAACCATAAATGAATTTATAAGTAACAATTGTGTAAATTGCAGTGTCAAAAATCTGAAACAAAATTCATTAAATGATAATTTCGGACATGACTGTACATTAACAACTTGGTCAACCAATCATTAGTGACACTAAAAACTAAATAAAATCTATCCTTATTCACATATATCCTAAACCTTCTCTTCACAGGGAAAGTGTTCGCCTTCCTCTCTTCTACCGAATCTCTGTTCCCTATCGTCGCCACAGCAGTCGTGTCTCAGATTTTCAACGCCACCCTCGACTTCTATCCAGGGCTCATTTTCTTCCTAATAGCAGCTCTTCTCGTGGTGCCGGTGCTCATTTATTTGTAAGTGGTTGAAAAATGGTGTGTGAAGTTTGTGTTAGAATAAATCGCACTGTGCGTGGAAAAGTGACCTATCGGCAAAAAGCTAGTTTTTCAGAAAGGTCGTTTGTTGTTTATTTTCTCCATTGCATTTCATTATAGAAAAATTAAGGATTCGCTAACTGTATCCAACTATTATACCAATCGATTTATTATTTGCAAACGAAACTAACCTCCCCAATGTTAACCTATGAAGAAATTGGATGGATTGTTTCATAAACAATAGGTAAACATTAGGTAAGGCATTAATTAATCCACAATTGTTTACCTATTGTTTCCGAACTTGTTGGTATGCTTAGGTATTGATAAGCCCCGTGATTCTGTAAGGCTTATCAATACCAAAGCATAATATCAAATTCAGAAACAATAAGTAAACAATTGTGGGTGCTAGTCAAGAATAAATATATCCTATTACTCCGTAAGTTAACATTGGGAAAGTTAGTTTCGTTTTCGGAAATTCAAATCCCTTTAAAATTTGAGTATGAAGCGAACACAAGTCTTATTGATTACTACTTTCTAGAAGGTGCACGAGAAATATATTAATCTGCATTAATAAAGGAAACATTTCGAATTAGATAAAATTTAAGTAGGTTGAAACTTAAATAAGACGCTTCTGCTATGTCAACTCAATGGGAGAATAATCCATTTGCACGATCAGTTTGATATCATGCTTTTCATTTTAACGATATTTGAACATATGGCTGATTTTATCACATTTTTATACTAAAAAATGGAATTACAAAAAATTATTTGTTATTAACAGAAAAATAGGTTGAACGCTTCGACACAGAATCGACAGTTTAACCCTCTGAGAGATAAGCAAATTGACCGAAGTGTAAACTTGTTTTCAGCGCATGATAGTAAAATTTAAACTTGAGATTGAATTTGAAAAATTGACAATTTAATTTCTTTAATTTTTTGAAAATTATATTTCTGTATAATTTTTTTATACTAAAAATTTTAAAATTTAGTGAAAATATATAATTTATAATTTTTTAAAAATCATGTGTGTTGTTGGAAAACTTGATTGCCAGGTTTATACGTCTGTATCCCTCAGAGGTTTGAAAAAAGGAAAAAAAAAAAACTTTTAATGTTCAAAGCCTCCTCCATCGCACTTTTTTATTTCCTTAATCTAGTGATTCAGTTGATTCCATTATTAATGGTTATTTTGTTTTCAGTTGGCTTGGTCAACTTCCCGTCGTTGACTATGAAGAAATGCACAAAAATCCCCCAGGAAACATAAAAGAGGAAACAAATCCAACAGTGCTGGAAAAACAAGAAAAATTTTAGACATAAGAGCTTGTTGTTACATTTGTGTATTGAGATGAATGCAGATAGATTTATCTGGAATGAATGGTTTAAGCCAAAGTATTGGTAGACGTTTTCCGAAACGAAAGGAGAGCAAATTTTAAGAAGAAACATTAAGAGAGAAAAAAGAAAAATCGAAAGAAATTTAATGAGAAATAAAAAAATTCTAAAAAACTCCTCGGCGCAACAGCCCATTAGTGGGCCAAGGCCAAAATATTCTACATAGCAATTATCTTGAAAATAAAATCGTTAAGCCAATATATTGAAAATTTATATTGCATTATACCGATATAATGCTATATCATATTTTTTTCTACAGTTTTATTCGCAAACCTAAAGTAGAGCTAGCAATATAGTTGGAAGGTTAACTACTTACACTTGCTTCGCAGTAAATGTTACACTTACTTCGGTTTTTATATATTGTCTTTTTTTAATTGCACTTTTTAACATTATAGAAATATACAATTCCATTTAACGTCGTTTTATCATTAAAATAGGCAACAACATATTTTTGTTAGTAATCGTTTCATTTTACCCATTGCATCTAATATGAAACATGTGCGCAATAAGTACCTATGGTGCATGCGCACATTCATTCTAAATAATCATTTGATGCTATCTTTTTTCTACACACACCTCTTAATATTTTCAATCTAACCACAAAAGCAAACTTTTTAGCTAAATATTATAATTTATACTAATATTAGCTCTTATTCAATGAAAGCCCATTAAAATAATAAAAAGCTTGTAAACCAAATGTATCAAATTTGTCTATTTTTGATGTATTGTGTCATTGTTATTATTTATTTGAATTATAAAACTTTTAATGACAAAATTTTGTCTCTTTATTTTGTATGTAGCAACACAATAACAATGTGAACATTCTGCTAATTTTAATTTTTTATATACAATGTTATGCTAATTTTATTTATAATACATATGTTTAACGTAAAAGGCCCCACCGATTTAACGTACTCACCCGATTATAAGTATAATATATTATACTTATAATCGGGTGGGTTGCAAATTGCTACGTTCTCTACAATTATAACATGCAGTTTATTCAAATAAAATGAGCCTATTTACATGTATAAAACAATGAAGACAACAAATTATTTTGTATATCTGGAATATAAATGAGAACAATGATACTTTTTATCTAGTCTTCACTTATACCAAATATCTATATTTCAACATCTCTGATGTCATTATATTTCATTTGTCATTTGAATCTTGTCCTTTTATGTTAAACATATTCCATTCTAAAATCAAAATATTCTTTATAAAGATCCTACAAATATAAATTATTATAATAATTAAATATATGTTAACTAAAAATAATTTAAAGAACACTCACACAGTTTTACTTACCGAATTCAAGTGCCGTCAAATCCTAAAAATACATATACAATGTAAAAGCTGCTTTTCCTTTATAATAGTAGCTCTATTTCAGTAAATACAACTTATACAGAGCTCTTCAAAGGCAACAAACACACAGATTTTCTAAAAGTTTTGGGGATATGTAAAAGGAAACATAATGAACACTTTTACGATAGAGAACTTTGTATTATTGAAAATAATTGAGCCAGTTAAAAAAGGAACACTTGTGTAACGGAAGTGACAAAAAAAACTTATCTCGTGTGAAATTATAATTATGATTAATAAAAATTTTAATTTGTGTCCTAATTCTATAATGTATTGCTTTCGGTCACTAATTGCTTTTGGGTTTTTTCCAAATCAAAAGCAATAAGTCCAAAGATCACCAAAACCACCTTGCGTTGAAATAAATAAGTGCAAATTAACGGTGCTGTTATTAACTTTGAAACTTATGAAAAGTATAAACAAAAGACGTATTTTTTCTTGGTAAAAAAAAGGAAGCTAGAGTTTAGATTAAAAAAATATCCAGTGAAAACTTCAAAGATTTGCTTATTCAACAAAATACATTTATATGTATTGTACTTCAAACTACAGGATGCCTATTGCCTAATGTTACTATGATCACTGTTTCTATGTTTCACTGTTCACTGTAAAAAAAATCCTTTAATTACCAGCTCATGGTGATGTTTAAAGTGCTTCCATCACCTCGTGCTATCAATTTACATTTTATGTAAAATTTATTATGCATTTCCAGCGAAAATGTTTGTTTTGCTAGCAGTGATTGGGTACGCCGATCATCTCTGTTTAAACGCTATTGGAATAAAATTTTCATGTGACTCTTTACGCCATTGTAAAAAAAAATCAGATATAGGACTCATGAAAACATCACTGGGAATGAATCTCATGAAAACATCACTGTGAATGAATCTCATGAAAACATCACTGTGAATGAATCTCATGAAAACATCACTGTGAATGAATCTCATGAAAACATCATTGGGATGTTACAATAACTGCAATATGTGATATCATTTTACAGGGTTTTTTTTTGCATAGTGTTCTTTCTTACTATAAGATTTAAGAACTGTTACAGAGTATTCCAGCATACAAGTTGCTGCTTTAAATATCCTGCAGTCACTAATAAACAAAGATATAGAAATATAACGGATATCGGAAGCTATAGAATTTTTTTTAATGTACTAAACATACCTTGATTTGATTACGTGACTTTTCACAAGTCGTTTGGGAAGATAAAATAAAACAATTATTATTAAGCATTATAAGATAGCTTATAACAAACAATACATTCAATCAATTTATATGAAAACACTCTTATCTTACATAATAGGTTCAAACTAACATTTATCTGTACATGCTAGTCTTTAAAAGAACAAGACGAGTCAACACATTTTATTATTACAGGTAGAATATCATTATTTATTATTTGCAATTTCTT
This sequence comes from Oedothorax gibbosus, assembly GCA_019343175.1. Lineage (NCBI taxonomy): Eukaryota > Metazoa > Arthropoda > Arachnida > Araneae > Linyphiidae > Oedothorax > Oedothorax gibbosus. The sequence continues at coordinate 18,460,604 of CM033280.1, forward strand.
TTTCACCAACATACAAGGGATTTTAACATAAAAATATACTATGTTACAGTTTCTTAATATTAAAAATAAAAGTAAATATAAGAAAAATAGTTAGGTGCTATAGTAAAATTCTTATAACGAGTTAGAAAAATAATTTTTAAGGTAAAAAATTGCGTAAAATGCAAAATTTTTTAATAAAACTATATGAAGAATTACGTGAACCAAAGAATACTTTAGTTTTTAATTTCGCCATTATTAAACATTTTTCAGGTAAATAAAAAAGTATTGCTTGAATTTTTTAAATCAACATATTTTATTTGCATCGTACTTTGCGTTTGGAAAACAACATATTCCTTTCATTTAAAACAGGTTAATTTTTTAATTAGTAGATACATATAAACCATATTTTGCATCAATATAAAGATCAGATTTTGAATAATTAAGTCATGCAACTTTATCTAAATAACTCATTATATCCTTTTTTACTTATACCATCTATAAGTATTATTACTCTAGATATTTTTCAGTTAAAGTTTGACATTTAATTTTGTAAAATTACATTTAATGTTTTATTTCCAGTTTGGTTCGGGGGATTGAAAGAAATTTATATTTCCAAGCATGTCTTCAACAAATAAAAATGACTCAGAAGACACCCAAAATCTTGAACTGCAACAACCTGCAAAAATTTTAAACGCTTCACAAACTGAAAATAACCCATCGTCTGTTAAACATCAAGATGTTTTCACTTACACAGCATCGAACGCGATCGAATTCTTTGCTTTCATCAAAACACTGAAAATAGAAGCAGTCATGTTCATGCTCATGTTTGCCACTCTGATGAGGATAGTTTCAGCAACCACCCTCATCATGGACAAGGTCTGCCTGGTCCATCTAAACTTCGCAGAAGACGTGTGTCGTGACCTTGCGTCCCATCCCAAACAAAAAATCGAAGTGGAGATATTATCCAACAATTACATTGTTGGCCATAACTTGATACAGATGCTTCCAGCTTGCATAGTTACGGTCTTCATTGGCGCCTGGAGCGATATATACGGAAGAAAAGTTCCTCTGGTCATTTCCATGGCAGGCCTCGCACTTGAAGGTTTGTCCATTGCAATATGTGCTGTTTTTTACAAGAGTAGCGCTTGGTTTGTTTTGCTCACAGCATTTTTTACTGGTCTGTCAGGTGGCCTTATAAGTGGATCTTCAATTACTTACAGTTACATAACAGACATTTCTACTACGCGCCAGAGGACATTTAAGTACGCCTTGATAGAGCTGGTATCTGGTCTTTCGTATCCCCTTGGTCAGCTATCAGGAGGATGGGCTTATAAGTTTACTGGATATGTGTCCGTATTTTTATTATCAGCTTGTGGTAACTTGTTAACTCTGGCATTCATCGTATTTGTCCTGAAGGAAACAAGGGGCTTAGATAGCACCGACAGTTGGTCTGTGAAACTGAAGAGTTTGTTTTCTTTGAAGTCTGTTATCGAAGGGATGAAAGCAACAGTCAAGTCCAGACCTAATAAAGGAAGGACAAAAATGTTTCTGTTGATTCTGGGCCTGACTATGACAGTTTTAAGTTATTCGTGTAAGTAACTTTTACTTGAATATTTCTGCTCGTTATGTGAATTCCTTTATACGTTTCTTTTTATCCAACTATTTATCATTAACTTTACACAAAGAGCTTTTAATTTGTGTATGCCATGTACCAAAAGCATCATTATATAAGCCTATTTTAATAAAATCAATGCAATTATTTTTTAATTAACCTTAATGTAATAGTAAAATATTTTTATAATATCGTCTTAAAGATAAACAGTAATGAAATTTTTCTATGAGATCTTTAAAAAAATCTTTTTTACATTTAATATCAATCTTTCGATACTTTGTTAATTTCAGCTATATCGAATATTAACTTCCTTTACGTCCACCATCAGTTTGACTGGGATAACACCCAGTACTCTACAGTATCTTCGGCTTTCTCTATTGTTGGAATATTTATGATGTTCTTCGCCGTACCAGTGTTCCGGCACTTTAAACTGGGAGATGCTCCTCTAGGAATAACTGGAAACGTTTCCCTGCTGGCCAAAAACATCACTATAGGACTTGCACATCACCCTGGACTATATTATTTAGGTAAGAAATTGTGCAATTCTGAAAAAACTAATTTAAACTAAGTGGTACTAGACGAGTTGAAAGCATATTTTGCTACCAGCACAGTCAGACTAGTATAACTTCTAGCAGAAACTTTGACACAATTAAGAATAAAGACATTTTATTTCGAACACTTTCAATCCGAGTAATTATAGTAACTATACTTTTCCAAAATATATCTAGCCAGTAGCCACCATTGCCATTCAGCGTACAATAAAACAAATATTCACGTATCAATTTAGTAGCATGACCTAAAACAAATAATTTTAATTCAGTAATCATCTTCAGTAATCAACAGTACTACTGTGTTCATAACAGTGGTACTACTGTGGCCTTCTTTACCCATTCTAGCTAACGAGAAAAAGGGCAATACAGAGTATTATTGTAGCAGATGCTAAACGAACAACCGGCAGTTTTTAGTCCCCAAGCTAATATTTCCCTTTTCTTTTTTACTTATTTCATCCGTGATGGCACACGGGATCGCCGGGCACGAGATCGACATGCGAATTCGCCAATTCAGGTGTATTTATTTCACCATTCTAGCGATAACAGTTCCAACCTGGACATTACTTTCCAATTGCGCTGTTTATAAGACTACCAGCTTGGCCGATTTATCTCCCCAAGATACCATGAAGCGAGAAATTTTTAGAAATAGAATAAAGAGTCTAGCAAAAAAAAATCTCAATATGTAGGACCCCCCTAGAAACTTGTTTTTGTCGAGGCGGATTAAGGGGGAGACGTCCCATTACCCTTTCCCAGATCAAAGGCACTGGTTCTGTGGCTTTGTCTTGCATTTTCTGCAAGCCATGCTCAAGGTTGTGATGTGTATCATATTAAATGTTATACGGGGATGGTAATATGGTATTCTTGATAACCATTAGCATTAATATCAGAAAATGGTATAAATTAATTTCTACTTATTAATTATATAATATTCTTAGAGCTTCTTTAATATGCCGGTTGAAACGAAACAATTTAATAAATTAAATTGCTGAGAGTTTTTTATTTGGCCTTTGTTTGACCTGTAACGGCGCATACGATCGAACCACACTCGCCAACATGCTATTAGTAGTAAGACAACCCCAAATCCTTATCAGCGAAGGGGATCTTTATGCCAAGCTTGGCATAGTTGGCGGATTTCGATCTCGTGCCCGGCGATCACTTGAGCCCAAACCATTTCATCGACAGACTGAAGGGATTAACCTAACTCCAAACTCCATGTAGCCAGTAAAGTAGCTAATGACATTGTAACCAACAAGTCCCTTATGGTAGCCATGTTTAGATAGGTTGAAATTTGCAGGTAAGAGAAAGGAATGCTTGAATATTTAAACGTATATTCGTCCTCCTTAAAAAAATATCAATAATTCAAAAGAAATAAATTTACGCTTTTTACAAAACATTTGAGATTCCTACATCTTCATTTTATTCAATACAGCATTATAATGTTATGCTTATTTTGGCACTTACTTCTAATAAATAAACACTTTCAGGACAAACATTCGGCTTATTACAAAGTCTGGGATCATTGGCTGCCCGGTCTAGTATCGCCAAAGTCGCTTCAAAAGATGATATAGGTAAGTAAACTAGTATACAAGTAATCGTATATAAAGATTTATTAAATTTATTCATAAAATAATATAATTTTTTATGGTAGTTTTGTCCTATGTATTAATTGGTTAATTGAGTTATCGTCACAGTAGAGTGAAACAAGGGCTATATTTGACGGTGGGTGTCATACTTTAGAGCCACAGTCAAGTGCTATCATATAGTTAATTAGTTAGCTAAATAACTGAATAATATACCAACCTATTTATCAATATTTAATAAAATATACTGTAATTAAAACTTTTATAGAATTTGTAATAACTGGAAACGTTTTTGAAGAACTTTTGTAGTACTTTTTTTCATTGAATGTAATTGTTCAAGTCCCTAGCAATTAAAAAACTAGGGATGTGTAAGTTGTTGAAGCTACCTTATTTATTATGAAGCTACCTACCTTATAGGGTATATTGAGTGGTAATTGAAAGTTGTGCAGTGTTACACATCCCTAGTTTTTATACATTTTGTGGCAGTCAATAAGTTAAAACGGTTAATAATGATTTTTTCCAGGAAAGGTCTTCTCATTCATATCAAGTGCCGAATCACTGATCCATGTCATGAATGCTGCGGTCGTGTCTCAGTTATTCAATGCCACTCTGAACCTGTATCCCGGAATGGTGTTTTTTGGAGCAGGAGGGCTCCTCTTCATTCCGATTTCAGTTTTCATGTAAGTTTATACGATTTAGAGTCACTTAATACCTACTTGTTGTACAAGCACTTTCAGATTCCCGGCAACTAGTAGTTTGGTGAGTTGGCGAATGCTTTCTTTCACCGCTCGAGACTTTATACCAGTTCGAGCAAATATGGGTTATGCAATGCATTCACCATAACAATTCTCTTAGTGAAAGCAGGTTGCCATACCGTCAAAGTTGTCACTATACATACTGTTGAAAATGGGTTATCATTTTTGAGAACAGTATTGTTTCATGGTAGTTTCAAATACCTTCTTCTGAAATTTGAGAGCATGTATGTTCTTGTTTTTGAGAATGAGTGAGGTAAAATGAACGTATCGTAGCAGTATTTTCCGGACAGGTGTACAATTTTAAATGTGCCATCCCATTGCGAGTAGCGAGATGGTGTTTAGGCTAGTTGAAGTTGTTGAACTTTAAGAACATGTATAATCATAAGTGTGAGATTTTAAGTTACAAGTTTTTGAGTATTTTGTTATCACAATAAAATGAGAACATCCTAGTGTTCATTTTATAACGGGTTTTGAAGAAAACTATTGATTATGGATTAATCTTTGAAAGAAGTGAAATTTCTCTACAAGAGTATATAGCGATTCCGATTGGGGTACAGACTAGACTTTCAGTTTCTGGATTTTGTTTTTTATTGTGTAATGGATTGTGTAATATCTTGGGAATCTCTAAGAAACAAAGAACTGTAGCTTTAAGTACTACAAAGGTTGAATACAGAGTCTAACTCAGTGCTGTAAAGAGGCAAGAGCTTAACTGTAAAAGGTACAGTCAATGGGCCCCCCTGAGCCTAGTAGTTGCCTAGTGAGAAAGACATTTCAAAGAGTTCTTAACTATAAGCATTGCTATACTATTTTGTAAGTAACATTTTTTCAAATGCTATTATTATAAACTATATATCAAAGATAAAGAAGGTGTATCCGCAAAAAAACTATTTTACTCTGAAGTTTTAAAAATGGAATGGGAATGTTTCAGATGAAGTAAAGCTCTAGTTTCCATTTTTATCCGTAACCTGCAATTTCATTAGTTGTTTCGGTTTCACTCTCAAAATGACCGTCATGGATGAAAAGAAACTTTTCTTTCTATGCAAGCTGTCTTTAACAAATGATTTGAACAACCAACATTACAGCAAGATGGTGGCATTAAAAAAATTATATCTAAAATATACTTAGAAAACTCATTTTCAAATACCAAAACAAAAGTAATTCCTTACAAAAAATTACAACAAGACGATTGACTTGGTTCTAGGGCATATATTTTAATTTTTTTTTATAAAAATCATCAAAAACTTATTTCAAGTGATGTTTTATATTTTAGTTGGATTGGTCGTCAACCATCTGTCGATTACGAAAATTTGGAACGCAATCTCCAGGAAGATAGTGCTACTGAAAGTCAAACTGACAGGCCTAACACAATAAGAAAACCATATTTAAACTAACATTGTAGAAACTGTGAGCTAATCGAAAGAATATTAACTATGTGTACTTTTTAGTTAGTCACATATACCTCTTATTTACGACTAAACTATTCCGTTGAACGTGAATGAAATTATTAAAAGTTTATCATAGATGGTAGTAGTATGATGATTTAATGGGACGTTTTATATTTCACTTGAATCTACACAATAGTGGTGCTTTAGACCTCTAGCCCGTCAAGAGCTGCTTCCCTGGCCAACCTCTAGCTCACCCATCCCAGAGTATTTCGTTCTCTTTCTATCTGAATAGATATTGCTTAAGACCAATAAATTAGGAAATGAAATGGAAATTATGGATAAAATGTATTACCATTTTTCAAATATGTGTTGCGTTGGATGTAAAATGTAATGTAAATAAACAAAATTTGGATCCCAACCTCAAGGAAATATGGTGCTGCTGAAAGCCAAATTGACAGGCCTAACACAGAAGAAAACCATTTTTAAAATAATATTGTAAATACTAAATAAGCTAAACGAAAAAATATTACCTATGCCTACTCTATAGTTAGTCTTCCAAAGTATTTCTGTCTTCAATTTTTTAGAGGCAAGAAATAAATATATAATTAAGCCAATTAAGCCTAAAGTCATTTTCAAAAATATTTTATTTCCAAAGAAGGTTTTGAAACAAAAATATCAGTCAAACAATTATAAACACGGGTTCTCTAGGCATCGAAGTTTTCCACATTATCCGGTAATGGTAAAGCCTTAATGACTCGCGTTGGAACTTGAACAGTTCTGTAACACTTCCGAAATAGACTTTCAGTCTGAATGGATATTGCTTTAAACCTATGAAGTAGAAAATGAAATGGATATTTTTGCTAAACTGGATAACATTTTGTCCATTATATGTTGTGTAAAATGTAATGGAAATAAACAGGGAGGAAGACGCTCAATGCAACCGTTTCCCTCAAATTATTATAGTTATTTACTACTTAAATTTCATTTTAAAACGTAAAAGATTATTCATTTTAAATTAATGGATTGTCAGATACTACGAAGCTCCGACGAGAACATAACCGTTAGAACTTCAATTGCTGCTTCTGTACTCCAATAATTTCTAGGTTACGTATAAAAAATGTGCTCCGCTAGCTACGTTACATGTATAACGAGTGCATTTCTATAGCTGGTCAGTCTTTTAAACAGTTCACGTAATTTTTCCATGCATACCCATTACATATAAATTTAGCAACTCTTCTGTCCATTTGGCCTTTTTTTTTTAAGTAGCAGTAACGGATATCTCAGAGTAGCGGATCACTGCTTTCTTTCAGCTCACGCGTTGCAGGGTGATAATTGCTTATTTAAATAGTTACTATGTCCTATCAAACCAAACACCTCGGCGCCTCAGCCAACATAGAGCTGGGGCAGATATCCCCAATCTCCGTTTTCGAGACCAAGTACTTTAAGATGCAAAACATAAGTCCCAGTTATATTGTCAACCTTTATGCCCCAGTTTTTAGATTCCTAGCATGCTTGGTGCTCAATTAATCGACCCACTAGGAATGGATGAAAGACTGAGGGAACTTTGTCCAGTTTGGTTTCAAGCCTAAATCCAGGAGCTTTGACATATATGGCAGTGCAAATTGCCGCCACTCAACCACTGGATCTCACATAATTTTTTTGTCCTCCCTTATAATGGACGCGTGGAACGGACGCGAGTGACGTCACAACTGCGTCAAACGTAGTCTTAAACCCCACAAACAAACCACACGGCAGCTAATTCGTCTAAACTAGAACGGACACGCATACATTGATGCCAGACTTACGTCACACATCGTCTTCTACCCCACAAACAAACCATGCTCTGTCCCGTTCGAACCGTCCATTTTGTCGATTAGTTTTGAATAACCCTGTATGGCTGAATATTTAACAAATTTACTTACATAAAAAAGCAGAATGGAATTACAAGAAAAGTACATTCTAGTAAAAATGAAGAGTCCGGGTATGTCCTTGGCCCCAAGACAAAGTAGCGCTTTTGATGCCATATTCTTCCTGCATACATGGCTGTGACTTCACCGAAAGATACAAACAAGAACATACTACCTAAATTATAGTATAAATACAGTTTTAAACTGCAGTATATAATTATAATTTAAGTTTTCGCTTTATAAAAATGTAAAAAGAGAACTACAACATTAGAAGGATAAGAAATTTTACACGCACCACTCAAAAAGCAATCGAATTTTTGTGAGGCAAAATTTTTCACTATCATGAGAACACAGTAGTCGCGTCTAATTTTTTAACGACTAATAATGACCTTATTAATCCGAAAAATTCGCTTTCCAAATAATTTTCTGTTACACTCTTCCATTTAATGCATTTCTTTGAATAATACAAGTATTAAAATTTATTAAAACTAATAACTAATAAATTAAAACTATCTTCAAGCGAAAAGTTAGGTCAATCTTAAATAGAGTTTTTAAAATACCTTCTATTTGTAAATATTTAAAACCTGTACAAATAAGAATAGAATTTTATATATTTTTGATAGATAAAATATAATTTAAATATATAATACTTTACCAATTTCATGTGCTTCAGATATTTTTGAAGCTGTCGAACGAAGAGCAATCGAAGGGAAACTTTTAACTGCAGCTAACAAAAGTGCTTTAAAATGAGAAACAAACACAGATTAGTTTTTTTTCATTAGTTTAATTTAAATAGTTAAGCTATCGTACAAGAAACACACAATTTATATTTTTTTACGAAAAAATAAAATAAAATCTACAATGAAATATAATCGAGTAAAAAAAGGGACAATTATCGAAAAATGTGGTTGCTGTAGCATGTGTTAAAGAAAATATATACCTTACCCAGTAACAATGTATTCAAGTCGCTTACGAATGCTGTGATAAAAGAAGGAAAGAACAAGCTGAATATTCCGATGAGGCCAATAGATGAGTCTTCCAACCCCACACAAAACTGTATAAAAGTCATAGTTAACAATTCGAACACACAGCTATACAAATGGAACCCGTTCATGCACAGGTTATATAGTTTTGTGTTGGTAAAGTAACTGAGATGTTTTGAGTTCGCTAGAAACGGACCTTCAGCCACTGAAAAATAAAAGGAAAACATTATTGAATCTTATAATTGCTCTGTAAAAAAAGTTTAACATAACCATGATTTTTGGGTGTAACGATACACCAAATTTTCCAGCAATATCAAACTCCAAATATGATTCTAACATATTTGGATTAAACCACAAATATATTAGAATCATTCCACAAAACGCCCCGAGTTAAGTTTTCACGTGTATAATAGTTTAAGTTAAGTCACGTGTATATAATAATAGAACTAGTGTTCTTGGCTTGAAGTCCATAGCTCTTTTCGTTTTCAGCAATACCTTTAAAACCTAAAAAGTTATATGGCAGCTAACCTTTGCGCATGCGCGATTTTCTCAAAAACCTTTTACAATAGGTACTAGGATTATGACTGGTACAGGCGACAGGTACTAGGAACTCGCGGACCAAATTTGGAGTCTATAGCTATTCTAATTCGAGCTGTAGAGCGGTTTCAGACAGCAGAATGACAGACGAACCAATGTTCTAAAATTACTTTTCTTCAATTGGCACCCTCCAAAACGTGTTAAAAACACAAAATCTCCATTTCACATTTTCAACCCCATTCCAATATTTTTATTACCTTGCATTTCACATTAGGTAATTAAAATAAAACCACGCAGTCAAAAATATATTTTCCACACATAAAAAAAACACCCATATAAACCCTTACTAGATCGCCAATTGGCTAAGTATTACAGTTCCTGTGAAAAAACAGAAACAGTTGGGTTGCTTTAGAAATTTAGTGAATCATTCTAAGTTGAGCAATTTCGTAAAAAATACTTACCTCCATAATAAATATAAGCTGGCATAACTGAAACAACTATCATTCGTAATTGTTCAGCTTCGCAGTTACATCGCCACCTTTTTAATACTTTAAAAACAGATGTTGCGTTCGATGTAGAAAATAAATCTCCCAACTTTTCAAAGTTTGTCATGTCTTTTCCTTCAAAGTTTTGATCTTCAAATGCTAAAAATATCCATGTTACGGATATGAGGCTAACAAATACACTGAATAGAAAATTTTCTAGCAATCCAATTGTATTTGGGAAATTTCGAAGTATTAGAGACCCCGCAATTGTTCCAGACACAAAGGAAACATCCATAGTTGCAAACTTGAACGTTCTAAAAGAAACTGAAGAGTTGTCTGTTCCGTAGCTGTAACACATTGCGTTGATGCAAATAGTTCCACCAAATAAACTCGAAAAGATAGTTGTCGTGTAAAGAGCAGTGGCAAAATAACCATATTCGAAATTACGAAAGAAATAGTTTAGTAAGTTAAAGTTTACACTAAGAAATGCAACAATCAGAGGCAACGTACGTCCACATGTATCACTCCATGAACATAAAAACATGGAACTTACAAATTGAAGGGGTAGGCTGATAACCAAGACCGCTGTTTTATGGGAAGTAGCTTGTTTTAAAACATCATAAATTTTTAATTCATATCTTGACACATTCACTTCATTCTCAATATCAAAGCACTTTTCATATTCGCCGCCCAGATGCTCAGAACAGATTTTGTTATAAATTATATTGTCCTGAAATGTGCCTATTAAGGTTACCATCACTCCATAAAGCAACAATAGAAATTCTATCTTGAAATACTTCAGCCCACTACAAATGAAATACCATGCAGATTTTTTCCTGGCAGGTTCTTCTGTAGGCGTAGCGTCTGTTTTTAAAACTTGTTGACTTTTTACGTTAGTTTCTGATTGTCTTATAGATCTAACATCTACTTTAGAGAAAAGACTGTCAATAGCCTCTTTCGTAATACTATTATCTAGTATGCTTCCTTTTGTGTCTTGATTAAACAAATTCGAATGTACTGCAGGCTTCTCATTTCTATTTTCGATATATACTTGAGAAGAAGGATTATCAATGTCATCGGTCTTGCGCTTTACGTCTATACTTCGAATTAAACTTTCCGGACTAAACGTACTATTGAAATTTTCAGGCTTTCTATCTACCTTGTCTGACATAACAAAAACAAATATATTTTTTTTCTATTCGAAAATATAATAAGACATTCCAAGTTGAAACATTGCTTCCTGTTTAAAGTTTATATTTCTTATCAAAAATATTGCTTTGTATGTTTACTTTTTTATATGTTAATTTTTTTAAAACTTTATTGCCAGAAACATAAACTAATGTACTTAAATCACATTAAAAATATTGATTGATACCAAAGATTTTTACTAAAAATGGATGGACTGCTCAACGTTGCGTTGAAAATGTTGCCGGTGCCAGATCTATTGTGGTAATATTTTTTGTTGAAGAAAATAACTGTAACTGTTGTGTTAACTGTTTTTGTTTATATGCACTCTGCCGCTAGATGGAGTAGGGGGCCGTAGTGAGCCTAGTGGTCAGCGTCTCGGTCTCGGGATCGGAAGGTCCTGCGATCGAGTCCCGGTACCACTGAAGACCTACCGAGTATATGCGGAGTACGTGCTCGTTAAATCTGTTGGGTCCGAAAGTCCTCTAAGTTCCCATACCAAATCAATACCTCTGGGGGTGACAAGCCAATTCTGGGGATCCTCTAGTTGGCCTCTGTCTCTAAAAATTAGATGGATCCACTTATGTGTGTGTGTTGTCTGTTGTGTCTGTCTTACTTGACGAAGGTTTATAAGCGAGTCGCTGACCAAGCACACAAACCTGAATATATATGTCAACCAACCAACTACAGATGGAGTAGTACTTGTTTACTTCTTACTCGGAAAATAAGAGTTCTTTTTCGGTTTTCTAAATAAAACGTTTAGCATCTCTAAGAATGTTGTCTGTTTACCTCTCTGCTAAATAAGAACCTAAATAGCACATAACTTCAATAGGTTATGGGCGTTTGCACGAGCTCAACTAGCGTACATGTAAACAAGGACTGATTTCTTAGAAGATAGTTTCGGCCGATTCGAATTTCACGGGAACAGCTGTCGTCGCCATACTGCTTGGTTGTGGAAGCGATAGAAGCCGCCATTGAGAAGAGACTGTCACGTCGCAGGCCGATATTCGGTGCGGAAGAAAGCGCAAGTAATTTCAGACAACGTTGTTTACGATTTAGTTAAAGAATTTATAGCTGAAAATGGATTTTAGTCGGCACATTAGGCCATTGATTGGCGATAAGGATTGGCCAATATGGAAACGCAAGATTCGCGATGTGCTGGATTATCACGAGGGCGCAATCGATGTTATCGACGGAAAACTGCAGAAACCAGAGCCTTTAGTTGCAGAAGCCACAGAAGCTGAGAAAAAGCAACATAAGGAAAAAAGCGATTTTTACCGAAAAGCCAACAGCTATGCCAAGTCAATGATCACAAGCACTGTCACAGACACAGTTTATCAGAAAATTATGGACAAGGAAACAGCTTATCAAGCATTTGATGCATTAAAGCAACAGTTTGAAGCAAGCTCAAAGGATCAATTGTTCAAAATATGTACAGAATTTTTCGCTTTTAGTTGGATGCAAGGAGAAGATGTTTCGACTCACATAGCAAAAATCCAGTTGGATGCTGTTGTCTAGTGCAGTGGCGGATCCACGGGGGGGAAGGGGGAAATTTCCCCTACCAAAATCTTAAAATTCATACTAGATAGAATCAACTTGTAAAGAAATGTTTTTATTTTTTACAAATATTTATATTTATACTACAACCTGTTGCATTCTCAACTTAGAACTAGAACATGGAAAAAAATATGTTTTGACCATAAAGTTATATAGGCGGTTAACCGAAACCTTAAAGTTATTGCATACTTAAGGGGCTGGGGAGCCCAGTCGGTTAAGGCGTTCGCCTTGTATGCAGAAGGTCCCAGGTTCGGGTCAGGACATCGCCAAAATAACTGCCGACCTATAAACGGCCGCGCAGCCAAAAATGTCCGACGAATAATACCCCGTGTAGAGGGAGTACACGTTAAATATGTTCCAAAGTCCCGACGCTAAGTACGATGTCTACCTTAACGATTGCACTGGGTGCCTACTCAGATGTCAGTTCCTTCACCTGACTGTGGTTCTAAATTATGACGCCGGTCGCCAATAGCGCTCGTGTAGCTCTAGTGCGACGATATTTCAAACTAAACTATAGTATACTTAAAAAACAAACTACCGATGACGAACGGTGGGGCCAACGTGACCAATATTATGAATTTCATTTAAAAATCGTTCTAAAAAAATGTCTAAACATTTGCAGCTGGCGTAATAAATCTTACAGCTTTTGTATAACACTTTACTTTTGTGTTTTTTTTTAAAGCTTGTGTTTGGAAGAAAACGGAAAAACGCGTCGGATCGGTTACAATAAGAAAACGGCAAGTCTGAAAAAAAAAACTGGCGTCGATTTTTTTTTCATTTGTACTGTTTTTCTTTTTATGAGTTGCTTGTTTCGTGCGAACAAGATTTTTAAACTGATAACCAAAGAGACCATATTACGGGTGGTTGTTTTTTTCTTTTGGAATAAATGTGGCGTCTAAGCAGGTGACTCAATGCTTCAATCGGAGTTTTTCGCGCCTTCGGTCTCGTATGTCTCAATTACATTTCATAGGAGCAAAATAGATGTCATACGAGTAAGAGTAAGAAGAATAGTTTTTAGGGGTTTCTTCATCTAATCAATGAGTAAGTTCCAATTTATAACATTTTCTGACATTTCCTGTAATCAATGATATTAAAATGATTAACGAGATTAATGATAATGCATCAAAACTGCAATTTGTTGCACGATTAACATTTATTTCATTGAGATGTATTTGTATTTAATATTTATAATAAGCTTTCTGTTTTCATTACATTTTAATTGCTGTTTAAAATTTAAGTACATGTTTTATAAAAACTAGCTACTATTTTTATATATTTTAACGACATAAATGATTAGGGTTATGTTGAATTATCGTCGCACTAGAGCTATAGGAGGGCTATTGGAGACTGGTTGCCATAGTTGCGTTATTTAAAATGGATATATAAACTTCTCATGCAAATCAAGGTTTTTTTTTTTAATTTAGATAGAATATTGATTAATATTTTAATAATTACTATTTAATTAAATGTGTTCATTAACTACCAGTATAGTTAAATAATTAAGTTTTGAAATATGTTAAATATACTACTGTTTTTATAAACTAAGTAAATGTAAAATTATTTATACACAAATCATTTTATAATTAAATTTAATAATAGAAGCTTTTCGTTTAATTTCTGTACAACAAATCAGGTGATTTAAATTATCTAAGTAGTTAAATTTTAAATAAAAGCATTCTATAATTAAATTTTTCTTAATTGTTACTATTAAGGGGGTTGTTTCACGGAGGATCTGGCAATAGCTCTGCGGTTTTGTTTTCATGTCTCTCAAATTTTGTTGCTATTCGAAATTGAGTTTTCTAAGTTTTGTTATTTTTTAAATTACAACTTCTTGCTGTACTGTTGGTTGTTTTAATCATTTATCAAGGAAAACTTGCATTGTAAGAAGTTGGAATTTAAAAAAATTAACAACTAAAATATTCTCTTCGGAAACTCACTCCCGAATACCAAAACAACAGTAATTCTGGAGACATGAAAAAAAACACCGCAGAGCTATTGCCAATATTCTCCGTGAAACACAACAACCCCATTTTTATTCAAAAAAATAAGACATTAATTATCTATTAAATAATACAAATATGAGATATGTAAAATACAAACTAATTAATGTTTATAAAAGTAATTAGTAATACATACTAAATTAATAGTAAAAAAACTGCATTTACAATGGAAAAAATAAATAAAAAATTAATTTAATTAAAACAATGTTAATTAAAAATAATTAATTAAAATATTTGTAATTAAAAATAATTGTAATTAAAATAATTGTAATTAAACATATTTGTAATAAAAATAATTGTAATTAAACATAATTGTAATTAAACATAATTGTAATTAAAATAATTGTAATTAAACATAATTGTAATTAAAAAATAATTGTAATTAAACATAATTGTAATTAAAAATAATTGTAATTAAAAATAATTTTAACTAAAAATTATTTTTCTTTATTATAAGTTTTTTTTTTTTATTATAATTCCCCCCCCCCCCCCAAATTGTCACCCTGGATCCGCCCTTGGTCTAGAGATGACAAGAAATCATTCGATGAATTAACAGTGCAGCTGAGTATGTTTGAGGGAAACTTTACCAAGACTGAAGACAGTCGCAAAGCTGTTCAGGAAGCACTTGTAGGGGCAAAACCAGAAAGACCAAGACAAGATGGAAGATTTAAATCTCGATCAAGGAAATGAGATACCTGTAATTACTGTAAACGTAAGGGCCACTGGGTGAAAGACTGCAGACAGTGGATTACTAACGGAAGACCTGGAAAGACGAAATTAAGTGATACACAAGCAAATGCAGTGTCTGCAAACATCACACTTATGTCTGTTTGTGAGGAAGCCTACGCAGCAGAGACCAGTTCAGCGTTTTGGATTGATAATGGCGCAACAAGACATGTTACGAACAGTTCGTCATACTTTGTTGAATTTGTCAAATTTAATGATCCTTGTGGCATTAAAGCTGCCGGAAGTGAAACGTTGACTGCACTTGGGAAAGGCAAGATTAAAGTAAGAACTACTATTGATGGAAAATGCCAAGAAATCTTTTTAGAAGATGTATGGTTTGTACCTAAAATTAGTAGAAATCTGTTTTCCGTCCTTGCTTCACATTACAAAAACCCAAATAGTGTATTCGAGTCAACTGCTACAGAGTGCAGATTAAGAGTCAATGGTCAAGTAGTGCTAAACGGATTTAGAAAAGTAAATGGTACGTTATTTAAGGCAGAGTTAGAGCCAGTTCTACCTAACGAAGTGCACACTGCTATTGTGGACAGTTCACAGTTACAGCTATATCACGAAAGATGGGGTCTCCAAGACAAGCGTCATGTGAAAAGAATTTTAGAAAAGGAACTAGGCATCTGTGTAAATATGGATAAAGAAATTTGTGAGCCATGCATTTACGGCAAAAACACATCGATTACCGTTTGGTACCAGAAAGAAGGCTTCGATGCCAGGTGAACTCATTTCTGCTGACGTTTGTGGGCCATTTGATATATCTTTCTAAAAGAAGCGTTATTTATTAGTATTTAAAGATAGTTTTACAAAATTTCGATATGGTTACCTGTTGAAGGAAAAGTCTGAGGTGAAGAACATGTTACAACACATGATTAAACACTCCGAAACTGTAGGACATACAATCAAAGAATTACTCAGTGACAACGGTGGAGAGTTTGACAACGAAAGTGTTCGTACAATTTTGCGTTCTCAAGGAATCACTCAGAGATTGACAGCACCTTACACTCCAGAACAGAATGGAAGCAGCGAACGAGAATTTCGTACCATAGTCGAAATGGCTAGAACTTTTAAATACACAAATCCTGAGGCAGACTTCCCTGCAGGAATTCTGGGCAGAATTAGTAAGTTCCGCCATATACGTTCTCAACAGAACAGGAAAGTCATCGGTAGAAGATGCAAGCCCATATGAGCTTTGGCTAAACAAGAAACCCAGGTTGAAACACCTACGTGTAATAGGGTCTACATGTTTTGCTCACATTCCGGTTCAGAATAGGAGGGAAATGGATAGGAATAAGCTATTAAGGGCTACCTAGTGGGATACGATGGAGATGAGCGTTACAGAATCTGGATAAAGGAAGATCATCGTGTCATTCTATCCAGAGATGTGATCTTTCAAGGCACATGTGACGACTACGCCAAGCCATCCTTGCAGGACAGAGTAGATGAAGAGTTGAACCAGGGAAAGTGCGAAGAGGAGCAAAAAGAAATTCCTAAGCATGAAGAAGAGGAAACAAGTGATGCTGAGACTGACGGTGAAGAGGAAGATGCTGAACCAACAGTATCCAGGCAGCTAAGAAACCGGTCACTTCTTCAAAACCCCAAACGTTTTGAAGATTACATCAGGAGGCAGAATCATTTATAAATGAGAGTGAGACTCCGGTGACGTTTCAAGAAGCAGTTGAAGGCAAGGATAGCCTTAACTGGAAAAATGCCATGAATAGCGAGATGAGTTCTTTGAAGGAAAACCATACATGGGAGCTGACCGACTTGCCAGTTGGAGCCAGAGCAATACCATGTAAGTGGGTTTTTAGACTTAAAACTCATCCAGATGGCAGCATCGACAAGTACAAGGCAAGACTTGTTGTTAAATGTTTCAGTCAGCGTCAAGGCATTGATTACAGTGAAACATATAGTCCAGTAGCTAAATTAGGAACTATACGTACAGTATTAAGTATCGCAGCTGAAGAAAGAATGCATTTGACACAGTTTGACGTATCAACGGCATTTCTTTATGTAAGTCTGGATGAAGCTATATTCATGAAGCAGCCGGAGGGTTTTGAGGATAATTCAGGAAGAGGTATGAAGGTGTATGGCCTGAAACAATCGCCACGCTGCTGGAATAAGTTGGACAGTTTCTAAAAGATCTTGGTTTCGTTACAAGTGAAGCTGATCCATGCCTCTACATTCGTGAGAGGAAAGGTAAAAAGCTGTTAATAGCACTCTATGTAGATGATGGACTAATAGCTGCAAATGATCAACATGACTCTGAGATGTTCATCAAGGACCTACAGGCAAAGTTCAAGATCGTTGTTGGAGAAGTATCCTGTTTTCTGGGTCTTGAAATTGAGCGTCACAGTGACGACTCCATATCAGTTAGTCAAAAGGGATATGCTAGGAAAATCCTTCAGCGCTTTGGATTTGATGAATGTAAGCCTGTAGCAACACCAATGCTAAAAGATTCAGGAACACATCAAAATTCTGAAGACACCACAAGTCCTAACTTTCCATATAGACAGGCCGTTGGTGCTCTTATGTACCTCATGGTGGGAACAAGACCCGATATAGCTTATAGTGTGGGTTTTCTTTCAAGGTCCCTCGAAAATCCATCTGCAGAGGATATAGTGCGAGTGAAAAGAGTCTTTCGCTATATAGCCGGTACAGTTGGGTACGGAATTACATACCGTGCAACAGATACAAGAGGAACACTTCAGTGCTACAGTGATTCGGATTTTGGTGGATGTATTGAAACAGGTCGATCAACATCTGGGTATGTGATGATATATGCTGGTGGAGAAATATCTTGGCGCAGCCAAAGACAAGCCATTGTTGCCACTTCAACAACCGAGGCTGAAGTCATTGCAGCATCAGAGGCAGCCAAAGAAGTAATTTGGCTACGTAGACTGCTTCAAGGCATCGTGAACTTAAGGGAAGTACCGATACTCCAAGTGGATAATAGAGCAGCAAAGCTGTCACATAATCCTGAATACCATCGAAGGACTAAGCATATTGAAATAAGGCATTTTTTTGTGCGTGAAAAGGTGTTGGAAGGGAAACTGAATGTTGAGCATATATCAACTGAAAGACAGATTTCTGACATTCTAACCAAACCCCTGATGAAGTCAAGACTAATGACATTTTGTGATCAAATGGGACTATGTGACTATTCCAAAACAAAACCAGGCTAACAAGGGAAAGTGTTGAAGAAAATAACTGTAACTGTTGTGTTAACTGTTTTTGTTTATATGCTCTGCCGCTAGATGGAGTAGTACTTGTTTACTTCTTACTCGGAAAATAAGAGTTCTTTTTCGGTTTTCTAAATAAAACGTTAGGGTTAGCATCTCTAAGAATGTTGTCTGTTTACCTCTCGGCTAAATAAGAACCTAAATAGCACATAACTTCAATATTTTTTACCTTTATTTTCTCACTATTAAAAGTTTTTTTAGCTCCTCGGGTTGGTTAATCAATCAAAGGTCACATATATGTTAAAAAATATATATATTAACGTTTTATATTTCAATTTAAAACTCATCACCAATTATGGTCAGTTTGCTTTCCTATTAGGATCTTTAAAAAGTTTGTTTTTCGTTGACTCGATGTCCTATAGGTTTCTTTTGTGTAGCAAAAAACAAGTAGTACCCAGAATAACTACACGGTGATCAGGAAAGTCAAATAACGGGGTTGTTTCATGGAGGATCTGGCAATAGCTTTGCGGTTTTGTTTGCATGTCTATTTTATAGAGCTGGGAAGGAGAATAGAGATGTCCTTGTATATGCGCAGTAGCGCACAAATGAAGCCGGCTAGAGCGGTGTATCTTGGGATACCTCGGTGCCAGTATGTTAAGCGCAGTAGCTCGAAAAACCTGACAGCCCTGCTTCAAATCCTCTCAATTGGAGGGGCCCTCTACAGAGCGGTGCATTTTGGAAAACCTCGGTGTCAATATGTTATGCGCAGTAGCTCGAAAAACCCGACAGCCCTGCTTCAATTTCTCTCAACTGGTGGACCTCTCTACACCTCCTTCCTACCTCTAGTTGGTTGGTTGGTAGACATATATATTCAGGTTTGTGTGCTTGGTCAGCGACCCGCTTATAAACCTTCGTCAAGTAAGACAGACACAACAGACAACACACACACATAAGTGGATCCATCTAATTTTTAGAGACAGAGGCCAACTAGAGGATCCCCAGAATTGGCTTGTCACCCCCAGAGGTATTGATTTGGTATGGGAACTTAGAGGACTTTCGGACCCAACAGATTTAACGAGCACGTACTCGGTAGGTCTTCAGTGGTACCGGGACTCGATCGCAGGACCTCCCGATACCGAGACGCTGACCACTAGGCTCACTACGGCCCTTTCCTACCTCTATGGTCTATTTTGATGTTTTCAATAATGTTGCCAGCAGTTTTAGAAGAAAAACTACGAAAAAAATACCATTTAATTCTAAAATTACAAAAACATACCATGAAAATACTAGCAAAGCTTTTCACGTTTTTTTTAAAGTCACTAAAAAGATTCCAAAATGCTTCCAAAATTATTCCAACATTATGTTAGGAAAAGCTAGTAGTTTTATGATATATTTTTGTAATTTTAGAATTATTCAAAAATTACAAACAAATATCGTATAAATACTAGCTGCATTTTGGAATCTTTTAAGTGACTTTAAAAAAACGTGAAACGCTTTGCTAGTATTTTTATTGTATGTTTTTGTAATTTTAGAATTAAATGGTATTTTTTCGTAGTTTTTCTTCTAAAACTGCTGGCAACATTGTTGAAAACATCAAAATAGACATGCAAACAAAACCGCAAAGCTATTGCCAGATCCTCCGTGAAACAACCCCATTATATCTCTATGATTGTATGCAATCAAAGTAAGTGTGTTGCTATTCTATGCATGATATATGAAACATGTTTAATCGCTGAGGGTTAGAAACAATGGCTGTTTTTGATTATATCAACGTTTTACAGATTGACTGCAGAATGTCTTGTTTGGAAGTTAAAACGAGCATGTTAAATAATCAATGTCTCGCATGCTGTTTGGAATCTGTTTTTTTACAAATTTCAATATAGCTTGCAACAGTTTAGCTTGTTGCTGGCAAGTAAGGATAATTTCGCATAACATTGTTAGATTTGGAAAGTCTGATTGGTTGTCACAAAATATCAGAAAGTTTATATTCATTTTGTCAAAGGAGAGAAAAGGATAGTAAATTGATTGACCTGACCGTGTGACATTGGTCCCTGCGTTATTCGAACAACAGCAGATTCGGAAGGCAGTTTCTATATGTTAGGAAAAGCCTGTTCTTGCCTCTTGGTCCATAGCAGTTACCAACCCTGATCAAATCGATGGATGGATGGGTATTCCTCATTTCACAATGAACTTAATATGGAAATAACTTTTTGAAATATTTTTTTCACTATTCTAGTTATACTTAATAAGAACAGTTTCCTGATGGCGCAAGTTGTGCCATACAGCGCCTCCTATGGGCAATCTTAACACCGCCAATCACCGAAACCATCAATGAAATTCAGTAGTGAAAGTAGGAAAATACGGCACGTGAAACGTTTCAAAGAAACCAAATGAGAGAGAAAATCATACCGATGTCAATAGTCATTACAAACCAGAAAGTATCTCAGTTAGAAACCATGCATAAAGTGCATAGAGTTAGGAAAGAGAAGAGAGAGAGAGTGTCTTTCCTAACTCTGTGATAAAGTGTAAATATAAATAACTCTATGTTCGTCTTGTCAATGCAGAATCCAGCTCCCCCACCCACCATTATTATCATCAACTCTATGTTGTAAATATGGAGGGTTTTTTTAAATATATATTTGATCTGTAAATAATAAACACAAGGGATGTCTATTTTAAAACAAAACAGAGAAGGTTGGTTTGTATCTACGAAGCTTTATTTTGATAAAATATATGGATCCTGCCAAATTGAAAACCATGAGCTTGTAGGTTTTAAATTCCGGAAGGATTTTTTTGAAATTAACACACCCTTCTTAATGGATAGCTCTGCTGCAAGAAAATGTACCAATATATATAGTGACAGATCTAAAAAAGTAAGATTTTTTAAAATTATATTTTAGATACTGAAAATTTTGTCATTCTAAACTTCCTGCCACAGTATATTGTAATTTAAAATTTATTTACAAATACAAGTTCAAAGCTAATTTAAATATTTACATTTTATGTTCTGAAACAGCTATGATATAGTTGCCAGTCTTGATTTATGCTATGTTGACAAGCAACGGAAATGCTCAAATGTGATTAACATTCCACTTCATATTTCATACTATTCGATAGGTGCAACCTTACATTTAATTTTCATGCTCGCCAATGAACAGGCTGGACCCTATATTATAGCTGCACCAATGTTCTTTATCTGTCAAATAAGTTAATCAATTATAAAAAAAATATTTGTATGCCAAATTAGAGACAACATAAAAGGTGGAAGAAAAACCAAATACTGAAGCAGATGACATCAGACCATGAACTTCATGTAAGATAATGTTTTATTTTTTAAAATTCTTGTAATACTCTTCCGTTGTGCGGCGCAGTATGGCCTAAGATGCCCTTGCACCATAAAACCCGAACAGCCAACCACAGGTACTGCCTAATGGGGAAACTTATGGGATTATGGCTTTTATAGCAGATGTGGTTTCTTCCCCAGTAATATTAGTTAGTTATTTCTCTTATAATTACAGACAAAATTTTATCTTTTTTAATTTTTTTTTACTTCTAAAACCTAAATAATTATTGATTATAAGGATCATTTTCAAAAAAAGAATAATAATAGAAAAAATTTAAGCCAACACACATATAATAACATTAACACGAAGTAACTTGCATTATTGAATCTTCCTAACATGTATTCCAATAGTCTACCTTTTTAAGTAAAAACTCTGTAAAGGGAAAATTTTCAATAGATTTAAAAAATAATAATAATTACATTTATATATGGTTTTTGTAGTTGTCTGCTCAATAATGCTACATAATGGTAGTCGTCCTAATTTCTGGTGAAATGTGTTAAGGGAGTTGAATTGTTTCTTTTTATAGAGGGACTATAAATATAGAAAATATGCTAGTAATATACCTATATTACAGTGCAACGACTATCTTTTCGAGTTTATTTGGTGGAACTATTTGCATCAACGCAATGTGTTACAGCTACGGAACAGACAACTCTTCAGTTTCTTTTAGAACGTTCAAGTTTGCAACTATGGATGTTTCCTTTGTGTCTGGAACAATTGCGGGGTCTCTAATACTTCGAAATTTCCCAAATACAATTGGATTGCTAGAAAATTTTCTATTCAGTGTATTTGTTAGCCTCATATCCGTAACATGGATATTTTTAGCATTTGAAGATCAAAACTTTGAAGGAAAAGACATGACAAACTTTGAAAAGTTGGGAGATTTATTTTCTACATCGAACGCAACATCTGTTTTTAAAGTATTAAAAAGGTGGCGATGTAACTGCGAAGCTGAACAATTACGAATGATAGTTGTTTCAGTTATACGAATGATAGTTGTTTCAGTTACTGAAGTGCAACTGAATGAACAAACCTTTGGAACTCTTCAATGTTTCGTTTTTATTATAATTCAGTTTAATAAGTGAAATAAAAACTTTAAAAGTTGTTTTGTATGTATGTATAGTTGAATTTTTTT
Source organism: Oedothorax gibbosus (assembly GCA_019343175.1). NCBI lineage: Eukaryota > Metazoa > Arthropoda > Arachnida > Araneae > Linyphiidae > Oedothorax > Oedothorax gibbosus. The sequence continues at coordinate 18,483,516 of CM033280.1, forward strand.
CTGTTTAGATCGAAAAAATCATTGGTGAGAAGTCTACCAGTATTATTGAAGAAGCTCGTCTATCTTATCACTTGGACAGCCAGGATATTAGCAGCACTGAATGGTTTGAAAATAACTGCAAAGCTCGAGAAGCAACTAAGCATGTTACAAATATTGGTAAGTTATTCAAGTTTGTTTTGTTATTTTAAAATTATTAGTTGCTAAGTCTTATGTGAAGTTGTCTTTTATTATTATAGGAATATAATTACCAAATGTGATTATTGAAGTGATGTGCTGGCTATATTGGTTATGAGACCTAAAAAAAGTTTTTTTTTCCTCCAATGGGGCTGCAGTATTGGCGGGCAAGCCTTTGCAGACTCGCCATTATCCCCAGAACTGAGAGCCATTTTTTTGTGGCACCATATAGGCGACTCTTGCTACCAATTTAGACGCTCAGATTACAAGGAATCTGAGCTCTTTGTGGATGTTAAAGTCTGCCGATATTTAATTTTGCAGAGAGAATCCAAGCCAAATGGATACTCCAGGAATCTTTTACATGCCACATAATCATCTGACATACGTGCCCTTGATTTTCCCATCCAGAAAATCCGACGACTCGGCCGGGGTTCGAACCCGCGATCTTGGGCTTATGCGGCGGACACGTTTAACCTCTCAGCCACTGAGCCGCTTTCCTAAAAAAAAACAATAAACCCTATCAAAAAAACTAGCCCACTAGTTAAATGCACTTTTGGTTGTGGGTGGATTACTCAAACTTGACCAACATGTAGCAGGGCGCGAAATTAGCGCTAGACCTCTAGACAATGCCGATGTTTTTTCGGAAATGCCGATAAAAAAAGTTCCAACTTACTAGACCGCCGGTCTAGTAAAAATTTAGACCGACGAGCTCACCATATTTTGTGTATGGCAGACGTTGAATAAATTGTCTTTTGTTCAATAAAACACAATAACATTCCTCACAACAACAAAATCTTAAGTCGCGATGAGTCACAGGCTATCCTAATTATTGAAACTAACAAAGAACCTGAAATTTGGTTAACTGATCTGTCCTGAACTAAAACTAGAAAGAATGGAACCTGACCTATGCTGATTACACTGCCAACTAGATATTAGGAGGATACGAGGATGTGGTTGGTGTCGATTTTCAGAAAGAAAACTTAATAAAAACTCTACGATTACGTCTCGAACAATATTACTAGGTGCTGAGGCTGGTTGACAAATCTGATCATAACTAGAACTATAAAAGGAACACCAACGTACTGCAAATCCGACTCTATAACAAACATTACTAGGCGCTGATGCTGGTTGACAAATCTGATCTGATCAAAACTAGAACTATAAGAAAAAAACGTAACCTACTGCGATTATGCGGCTACTTAGCAAATGTTTACTATTTGTCATGGGCTGGTTAAGAACTGCTGAGAGAGGTTTTAGTTTGTATAAACTTATACACACTGATATTAGAAATAATCTCCGTCCCCAAATCATCACCCAATTTATACAAATTAGACTTCACTCTCCAGAAATCAGTCTATTTGATCCAGAGCAAGCCATTCAATTTTGGAAAAGTGATGTAAAAAGAAAAAGGCCAAACACAAAGCCATATTTACGTAGAGGCGGTTTTGAATCTAACTGCGAGAGTACTTCTGCAGAAGAGTCTGAATTAAGTTAAAGTGATTGTAACAGTACTTTCACAGAAGAGTCAGACAACTGATTAACGAGTGTTGCTGTAAAAATTAGTTAATACATTAAATTTTAGATAGTAAAATTGATTTTTTAATTAATTTTTAGGTCTAGCAAAATTTTTCAATATCTAGTACTTTTAAGTTCCTACTAGACCGGTTGTCTAGTGTAAAATTTTCTTAATTTCGCACCCTGATGTAGGCATTTGTTCTTTTTAGTTTTAGTTAGCAATATTTATTAACATAAATAAATTACATAAAATAATTTCCTAAATTAAATTTATGATTTGACATGTTTTTACCAACAGGTACAGATTCCTTATTAAGTTTTCATAACGAAAAGAGCCTTCCAAGACTATTTAAATTTGCAGAGGAGGAATACCTTTTACCACCACACTCAACATTTCATCTATGTGACATTAAACACATTGAAATTTTGAAAGGTAGGTACATTTTATTATTATCTAAGGCATTTGGTGTAACGACTTACTGCTATTTGTTTAAGATACAATATTTGGTTTTCCTTTTTCTTCTATTCGATATAGTGTTAAAACATTATCTATGAAACCTCTCTGGCAGGTGTTTCAGGACAGGATCTCTGACAGGAAATTGCAGGTGCAGTAAAAGCAATTATTGTATTAGGCAGTCAGCTGAAATTGTTTTATCTTATTTTTTTCTAAGTTTCTATGCATTCTTTTATTTCTAGTATTCTTTTGCATTATTCCGTCAGCAGAATACCTATTTCAAATCATCAGACTTTAATAACTAAATTGATAAACAGGTTTTTTCAAAGGGAAATGTTGATTTTTTTAATAGTCTCATATTCGGGAATATTGTTTTGTTAATGGCAATGTTTTATCTGTAGATCTTTATGTTCAAAATTTATTATGTTACTTTTTACAGGTAAAAAGTTTGACCTTATTGTGCTAGACCCACCATGGGAGAATAAATCTGTTAGAAGGAATAAAAAGTAGGATTTTTTTATATTTTAAAATTATTTGTGTGTGTGTTTTTTTTTTAAATTGCATTTTTGTTTTGAAGTGCCATTTGCTAAGATTTCATTTTTTTCCACCGAAACGTAAACCAAAACTTGATTTCTAAAGTTCTAGGGACCAGCTTAATTTTAAAATAATTCCAAGTTTTTCTATCTTATTCTAGTAACTTATGACCCTAAGAACATATCTTATAAAATATTGGAGAAATTTGTAGAGCAATTACAGTTTGTGAATATTTCTTTTTAAACTTTGTCCAGGATTTTTTTAGCAGACTTTTATATGAAGGCGGAGTTCCATAGCTTGGAAACAAAACACAAGTCAAATTTGTATTTTAAACAAGTTTTGAATTATTACACTAGAAGTACTGACTTAGCTGAGCTTATAAACCAAAGTGGCTCTGACGTATTTGAATGTGTCCTGTTTCTGAATATCAACTGTACTTCTGCAATCAAAAGATTATTAAATAACATACACTTTACATGCTTGTCATATCTCAGACTTAAGAGTTAATCATAAGCTAAAACATATTATGAAGTGTTAATTTTGGATTGTTTATTTTATTTGTACCGTATTACCCAGCATCAACCAGCATAACGCATCGATAAGCAACGTCTTCCAAAAAATATACTACATACTCTCAAAACTATGAAATGTACTTGGCAACTATTAAAATATACTACAATTTAATTACATTTTACAGCTTGCTGTGTATAATTTATTATTATTTTTTATGTGACAAACATATCTCATATTAATTTAAAATACTTTTTTTATTGTTGAATGGTCTTTAAAAAAAAGGTCTTAATTCAACATAAATTATGTGTTTAAATTTATAGGCTATTGCAATAAAAAAAATTGCAAACATTTACTGTGATAACCAATAAATATTTATTATTTTAGGTACAGCACTTTAAGTTGTGAATCATTATTAGACCTTCCCATTGAAGACTTGTGTTCCCCAGGTTGCCTTATTGTATTATGGGTGACAAACAATGAAGCTCAAATGAATTTTATAACAAAAGTTTTATTCAACAAATGGAAAGTTTCTAATTTCACCGGTTGGCATTGGCTAAAAGTAAGTTAATTTTTTTTTTAATTCTGATGCATATTTATATCAGTTGTATATAAATACAATTCAAAGTGTAACTTATACATTTCAGCAGTTTGAGAAAAGATATCCGAGTTTTATGTAACTGCACGAATCAGAATAAAAATACATTGCTATTTCACCATGTTTTTCAAGTTGTTTTTCTAAATGGATATCCTTTAATCTTTTGAGAATGACCAATAATCTATTCGCTAGACATTGGGTCCTTATCATAACAAACGAGTTGCCAAACTATTGAAATACACATACTCCCTTTACACTGTTTCTGCTAAATTAAAAGTTATTCAAATTCTTTGTTCTTGTCTGATTCCTTCAATACAATGATTATTTTTATATTAATTTGCTTTCTTAAAAAATCAAATAAAACGAATCGTAATTTCTTATTTTCATGTTCTCTATACAAGAAAACCCAAAATATAAATGAAAAATTATAATTTTTTTCCAATATTTGTTTCTTTTTTTTTAAATTTGCATTAACATTATTTAGCAATATAAGGTCATGTTACTTTGAAAGTGGCTTCAAAAAATTAAAAGCCATTTTTTTTAAATTAAAGCAATAAAAGCATAGTGGTAAAGTGATTTACTCTACTGCAATGATAATTCAAACAAACTAACCAAAAAAGTGTTTTATAGAAGTTATTAGCTTTCCTTGTTAATTTTATAATTATTTTTAGGTAACTCAAAAAGGTCGTGTTATACACCCGATTGACTGGCATCATAAAAAGCCATATGAGAATCTATTATTGATCCGAATTCCTTTTAATGATAACCAATCAAGTTCAACATCTTTTCTGGAGCCGGAGCCTCATAAGATTATTGTTAGTGTACCAAGTAGCATACATTCACATAAACCTCCATTAGATGGTAAATATAGTTAATATTTATATAGGGTAGACTAACCAGTGAATGAACGCTTAAGCCAAGTGAATGAACAGTTCTTTACCTGTGAATGAACACAAAAATGTCCAGTCAATAAACATGTTGGATTTTAATTAAAAACTAGATTCATTGACATTTTCATGCTCAGTATTTATTTAACAAGTCTTACTGACAACTAGAAAAAAGGTTTCTCCAATTCATCCAGTGGAATGATTTTCAATCCTTATTTTTTAAATGTATTTTCCAACTGTTCATTCACTGGGGCCTGTTCACTCACTGGTCAGTCTACCCTAATAGCTAATTTTTTTTTATTCCAAAAATTTAAGTTGCTCAAATAACTAGACTTTATAGTAAAAGATACAGTCATTTTTTTTCACTAAGTCTCATACTTAAATAGATCCTTCCACTCACTGATTTAAAATTTAAATAAATTTTCTTAAAAGTTAATTTTATTTTTAATTTACAAAAATAGTAACTGAAAATTTTAATGATGCATCTCCTTTTCTTCATTAAAAAATACATTTTTTATGTTCTTCCATATTTGATATGTCTATATGTTACGTCTAGATTGTACATCTGTTTTTTTTTTTTGTTTATTCAATGAAATATGTTATACTTTTGGTTATCAATTTTGCACTCTTGATCAATTAAAATGTCCCAAAGGTAGCTTGAAATTTGTTTTAAAAAAGACTATTAACCATAATAGGAATGCATATGTATTCTGTGTAGAACTCAATAGTTTTTTCAGCAATGCATCTAATTTTTATAAATTTGTAACTTTATTAAATTTTAAAATTTAAATTATTGAAGAGTTTTATGAAACCATATGCTTCAAAAATAAAATTATAAACACTTTTTTAAAGAAAATATAGAATTCATGATTGTAAAATAAAAATTGCGATATTTTGCATTGAAAATAAATTTACAGCTGAATATAAACTTAATTTGATTAACTCTCTGAGTGTTAATGATTATTTCCATGGATGTAGCAATAGCTTTTTATCAAATCCCTTTTTATCCCGATGTATTGATTATATTTATGCAACAATGCTTTAATTACGAAGTGCCAATCAAACATGTTAAACTTAATAATAATTTTTTTAAAGTTAAACTTAAACAAAAATAATAATAATAACAATATTAAGTCACTATAACTCTCTGTCAACCAAATATAAAAGCAAAAACTTTCTCTAAACTGGCTTCCATATAATTGAAAATTGTCTAGTATTTGATTTTTTAAAGGAACTTCTGTTCTGATTTAAGGGCCGGAAATTAGACTGAATGCTATATTGATCATTAGCTTTACCTTCATGCATCACAATTGTTTATGGCATTTTCATATTGGGCTGTGAAAGAGTTCGGGTATGGACAATCATGGTTATTATAATAATTTTTACTTTTTGAGTAAATGCATGTGGAAGCTAAAAACGAAACACAATTTTAAATTATTTGAATGTTTGTGGTTTACTTTCAGAAATACTAAAGCCTTACATTTCTGAAAACCCTAATTGCCTAGAACTGTTTGCTCGATACTTATTACCAGGATGGACCAGTTTAGGAAATGAGGTAATGATTTTATTTATAGTTAAATACATTAGTAAATGAAGTATGATGAAATCAATATTGTTTTGGTAATATTAATTTATTTGTTAATATAATAGTTGGATTTTTTTTTTTAAAATCTTGAATTGATTTTCTATCACCTTAATCTATTGCCGAGCCCAAAGATCATTAGAACTTAGCATTCAAGTGAATGTGATCAGAAAAAAAAATCTATTGTACATAATTTTTTTTGTTGTGTTTAAGCGATTCTTATTAAGTTATTATTATTAGTTCTAAAAAGTATTTCGCTCTAATTTGTGTGTCTCCCCCTAAACAGTAAACACCCTCCTGAAAGTTAAACTGTTTTATAAACATTTGTTTGTCTCACTAATATGGCAAATGGATTGCTGTTCTAACTGTGACTACAGTTCAAATTGTACTTTTGTGTTGTTTTTTAGAAAAACATTTTCATTAATATTCAGGTTATACATATTTTTTGTAATTAAAATTGTTTAAAATAATATCCCAATAATGATTGTATTTTTAATTAATCAATATTAATTTTTACTTGAAATAGTTTCCTTAACTTTGGATTATTTGTCTCTTTTCTTTCAGGTTTTAAAATTACAAAATACCAGATTATTCGAAAGGCAAACTTCAAATGATGATGTGTGACGTTTTTTTAAAAAAACTATTTACCTATTTAATATTGAATGTTAAAGGAATTCTAATAAAAATTCAATTATAAATAGAATTTTAAAACTTGTAAATTACTTAATTAAAACTATATTTTATCAGAATTCTTGTTCCTTTAATTTGCCTAGTTCTTTATGAACACTTTCTAAACAATTAACTCTTAAATTTTCCAAACAACTAACATCTTGAAAGTGTCCCAGCTATGATTCGTTGTCTGAATCCATGTTGTGCAATGAATATTTAAATCTATAACTTTAACAACATTTAGCTCATATTTTTCCCTTTTTTATTCAGGCGGAATCAGATGTTATCCATACACTTCCATTTTCTTATCTAGGTATAGGATAAAACTTAATATGATAATATTGTATGAATTATCAGTAAAATATTGTAATTAAAACATATTTTTTCAATGATTTAATATTCTTTTTGAAAGTATAACTTAAAATAGTAAAAATTCAGCAGATTTGTTTCATATCTTTATGAACCTTTCTACGTTTTCAGCAATAAAAAAAGTTATTGCTATCATTAGACTATAAAAATTTATCAAACTAAAAATTTAATTTGTATTTTTTATTAATTGAAATACTTATACGAAGTAGCAGTATGTAGGGTGCTCCCTTATTATTAAATATATTCTTTTAATATTAAATAGATATAAACATTAACAAATTTAATTTTGTAAATTTATGTGTAGATTGTAGGAATTTTAAAATTATTATGAATCCCTATTCAAATTATTTTACAGACATTTCCTGTTAGACATTTTTTTTTTTGCTGCAAAAACTTTTCACAGTCTTAATTTAAAAACTGTTAAGTTAAAAAATATATATATATGATACTAGTACAATTACAAAGGATATTTGAGGAACATACTAGTATGAAATAATAATGGCTGAGAGCTGTAGTTTTAGAGTTATATTTTGTAAAAGTTCAGAATTTTTCAATGGTTGGTGAGCATTTGCCAGCAGAGGCGAAGCCCCTAGTAAAATAAAAATATTTATTCATCATTTTTATTGCTTCAACAACAATAAATAAATACTTATACATTTAATTTGTATGTTATACTTATCAAAGAAATTAAGAAAATAATTTCAAAATCCATCACAGAAAATATCATTGGTTGTAATTTTTAATTATTTGCAATCTTATCAAACGAATTTAGCAGTAAAAGTCCTGAAATTTATAAACATATGAAATCTATCAAAGTTCATGATGCATTTCGCCCTTGCATTAACAGAGTATACCACCGCTGCATGCAAACATTTATCTGCTAAATAAAAACAAGTTGCCTTGTTGACATTTCATATTAAGAGCAAATATACGAATATATACAATACACATAAAGATTTTAGTTTCATTTGTAGAAAATACTTTGATGATAAACTTAAGTTCAGTTGGAGGGGGAAGGAAATCTGGATATGATAAAATAAACAACTGGAAAAAAATAAATTTGGAGCCTTAATTTAAGAGTTAAGCAAACATCCACTGCACTCAAAAGTGATTTTTTTTTTGGGGGGGGGGAATCTCTAAATAGACATATTTGCTTTAATCATCATACTTTTATTTAAACTAAAAAGAAAACATAATAGTTTGGAGTATACTTTTACTCTCATATAGTTATCTTTTAATTCTATATTGATAAATCATAAAGTACATCATAAAATTGTCTACCTCTCCATTTTCCGTCTAATAAATATAATTACAAATTTAATTTCTTTTATTTACACACTACATGACTATGTCTTTCTAATCAAGCTCTTTCCTTATAAGTCCATCACATCAGAATTCTCCGTTTTTCTTGCCAATCCTCACCTGTAGAAAGAATCTTCTAACTATAGTAGTTCGAAAATTATTATTTTTATTGCAATTTATCCATTCAGACAGTTTTTGCGTTTTATATAAAACCTGACAATTATTCATGTAGACGATTGACTTCAGTTGCAAGGTTCTTTGGCATAAAAACTTTACTAAATGTTCTTAATTCAAGAATTTTTTAGATCGAAAAATATAAATTAAATAATCTATCTTCATGCCACACTGTAAGTGGAAATGTGGCTTATCAGAAAAAGTATACTTTTCTGTGGAATCGTTTGAAATTTAGCTTTTGCATTGCATTTTGTTATAAGAAAATAGAAAATCTGCTATCTGTACCCCAACTATTATACCGATTGATTTGAAACTTGCTTCAATTGCTAGACTTTTAAATTTCGAATATTTTAGTTATTTTATGACTCTGAGTCATATTTGTCCTATGCACCACTTTTCCTTGTACATTTAGATATTACGAAGAACTTTATGTATGGCACGATTTTGTGTTAGGCATATCACACAATTTCAAGTCATTTATCTATTCACAAAATACTCGTCTACATCTTTCGATTCAAGCTCTTTCCACAAGTCCATCACGTCGGAATTTCTCGTTTTCTCGCCAATCCTCCTCCGCAGCTTCTCTTCCTGCGACGGCTTCAGAATGGTGTCCCACTCCATCAGGCTGCTCCTACGCATCATGTCTCGTATGTTTAGCATGGGCATCTTCTGGCCGTAGTGCGAGTCCACAGCGCTCTCCGCCCACGACAGTAGTCCACGAGGGAGGTCTGATTCGGCCTGTGGGGTGATCTGCAAAGCTTCCTTCCACAGGGCGAAGGTGTCCTGTTGGGAAATATTGTGTGATGAATGAAGGGTGTAGTTGCAAAAATCGCATTCTACATTGTACAATTAAGGTCCGACATATTCATTGGCAGCTTTGAACAATCGTAAATTCAATTGGACGAAGTAGCTAATGAGCGAACCGGACCCTATATCTTGTTGTACTTTTAGGAAAGGTGATATTTGCACTTAGACCATTCAAATATTAGTATCTTATTCTACTATAGATTGAAGTAGTTTCACTAGAATTTAGGACACTTGGGTGGAAGCACCAACGTCTTATGTAACCTTTTTTCCAGAATCAGCCAGAGTAGAATTAGATAGAAAATTTAAGGAAAGCATAACCAAAGGGATAAACATTAATTCGCAAAACAATAAAATAAATTAAGATTTTACCCGCCGCATGCAGTCGAAGCTACTGTAGTGGAGGACCTTCTCCAGAACTTTGCTTTTCTGCCTCAGCAGTTGTCCGTACTTCTTTCCGAGGAAGTCGGCGATCTGCAGGACTGCTCCCCTTGTGTCGTTTTTAAGTTGCTCATAGGTGATGAAAAATACATTTTCGTCGTCCTTGTGCTCGTACCAGGACAGCAAATGGTCAAAGTAATCGTTGTAATCCGTCGCACCTTGGATGAAAACCTTGAAGAAGTCGTCAAAGGAGCCCTTAGAGAACTCGTAGGCGGGAAACATCTTGGTGTGGTGGTACATCGAGACACAGCAGTCTTTGGGATTCCTGGCCACGTAGATGTACTTGGCATGCTTCGCGTAGGGTATCATTTCGAAGGGCAAGTGGGAGCGTATGGGCGAGGGTCTTGGCATTTTTTCTATAGCCTCTGCCCCTAACATTTCAAGATACGGAGTAAAGGCAAAGTACTCTTCTGTGTTTTCTGGCAGTTGTCCTTCGTGAAGAATTAGCAGGGCTATCTGCATCATCCACGTTGTACCGCATTTCGGATAGGTCACAACGAATACATCGTATGGGCGAGGTTGGTATGTCAGGGCAGAGCGAATAGTTGCAGGCTCGAAACCTTCTACGAAGCGAAGCCCTTCAACAGTTATATAACGTGGAATGCTTGATGATGACATAGTTCGCTTTGTTTGCTTATCACAAAAGTTGCTGGTTATCTAAAATGCAACGGTATCTTTATAAACATTTTTATTTTGGTGCTGCTTATTTATAAGTATGTTATTGAACAAAGGTTTTTTTATTGAGTTTAACATTTAGTTTCTAGCATCCCGGCAGCTTATAATATTTAAAACTCCACAATTTTAGCTTTCACACAATGTTTGTAACCCAAAAAGTGGAAGCTTTTATAAAGGCTATGTCCTTCCGTCTGTCATATCCCACCCTTTAGTTGCTGAAACTACAAATGCTATGGATAAGTGTGATATGCGTCAAAAAATTTAGCATCGAAACTGGAAGACATCGAAAATCTCGAAGTCAAAGTATTTATTATTAAATACTATTATTGAAAAAAAACATGCATAATTTAATACTCATTTAGAAAGCATAAGAATACCATTTTATTGGAATTGAATCACCATTGGGCCACTCAAAAGTTATCAGGGATTTCTCCCTTACATTTTCCCAAGCTTTTTTTTATGCTTCAAAAAGGTCTGGAATTCAATGTGTCAAAGGAAGGCTAAGCAGACTTGTCTCGTAATAAAGAAAAATACTTTCTACTCTGCACTCAGTCAATCACAATTATGAATGTGTTGCAAAGACAAGTAGTTGGGTGTGAGCGAACATTTCCATCACACCCCAAAGATGTTTTAAAGGATTTCCTAATTTTGGATAGTTTCCAACCAATGAATATGTCATTTACGATCTTTCAAAAAATATAATACCGAAGTTCACAAAGGTATTCGATTATAAATAAACTAGCCTTATACACCCGGCGTTGCACGGGAGTACCCTTAAAAATTGTCCTCTCCCCACTGGTCATCAAACCGCCAGGATATTATAAATCTCTCCATACTGATGTCAGCATTATTTTTTAACATGGTTTTCTTTTAATTTGAAAGAATTAAAACCAGAAGTTTAAAAGAGCTAAAATAGCCTTTCCAGTCAATCGGGCATTATAGCAAATATTTCCCTATCCTCTACAGCTTATCTCACGATTCATTCCCGTACTTCCTTAGACATCGTCTCTAGCATAACTGACCAAAGATGGAGAAGGAAATACGAAATAGACATGCGCCGTCTACTGAGATTGAAAAATTTTATATACTACAAACTTTGAAATCCAATTACTGCATAAATTAGTCCTACATAAATTTACATTTGTAATTACAACAATGCACAATGCTATTCTGTACTTCTAATTGTTTTGGCATGGCGTTGATGCCTGAGTTAGTGAACAATTAGTCAGGACTTATTCCTTTATAGATATAGATTCAAACGTAACTCTGTTGAATTTATTTGATTTCTGGGGGGGGGGGGGGGGGTTTAAGTACTAAACACCATACACTTGTATTGTAGAGTATTCATGGAAATGGGGCGATGCTTATCAATTTTATATGACTGGTCAAGTCCCAATCAAATTCTTTTTACTGTTTATATTAATGAAAATAATAACACTGTCATACGAATATCTGTGTATCAGATTTAAATAGTAATTTTAGATTTATAGTAAGAGTACTCATATTTATAAAGATGAATAACATGTCGCGCTTCAAATAATGAATGTTAAAAAATGCATAGATAACAAAATTTGTCTATAAACATACTCATTCAAGCAATGTACACGGTACAACGTTAATCAAATAACATGAAAATGTTCATAAACTTTATTTTAAAGAAATTTATAAAAACGAATCGCTTCTACTCCAACATAATATCATTCTTATTTTTCCTATTTTTAACTGTCAAAAATAAGATACTGGTGAATTTTCATTAAACAATTCTTATGACTTCTTAGGTCATTCAACTTACACATTCTCATACAATAATACTCAAAATACTTCATTACTTCAGTTACCAATATAAAAACTTCATGCAGGACTACATACCTTCGTCCGCAGTCTGTCATGATTATACCCTAACGAGACAATTCGCTCATATGATCTGGATTGAAACCAAAGTAGGTGTTATCGAATGCGGAAGACAGCACACAGCCTCTCGTAAGAACCCCATCCACAAAATGTGTCTGAACTGAAAATAGAACAAAAGATCGACTCTCCTCTCCCCGAGTTCCTAAAATACCGAGATAGAATATTTTTTCGCATAGGAATCTCGGTCTAGGTTGCTGACACCATCTTCCATGAAGAAGTGCCTTGTTTACGTCTTTGGCCACGCTTATGCGTTCGCTCGGATGTTTTTATTTCTTTTGGCACAATTTGAATAGTGCCAAATGGGTGGGCTATGACGTGGAAGATAAGGAAAGTGTGCGTGAAAACATGTATGTTATCTACAGGGTGTCTTGGTAAATTTATATGTTTGGCCTTGCAGATTTTTAAAGTTTGTTTGAATTAACGTAGCACGTGGGGTGCTGGGGAGCCCAGTCGGTTAAAGGCTCTCGCCTTGCATGCGAAAGGTCCCAAGTTTGGGTCCGGACATCGCCACAATAACTGCCGACCTATAAACGGCCCATGCAGCCAAAAAAAACCTCTCTGACTAATAATACCCCATGCAGAGGAAGTACACGTTAAATATGCTTTAGTCCTGACACGCCGCGTCGATGTCGCTCTTAAAAAATACATTTGGTGGCTACTCAAGGGTATGCTCGTCACTTGATTGTGGTTCTAACTTATAATGCCCGTCGCCAATAACCCTCATGTAGCCAATAACCCTATTTCTTCTGCATCTTCGGAGAGAATTAAAACTTCTGGGGCTTCAAAGCCAATCCTGAAGAGCCTGGCTTGAATTGCTGGGCAGACAAAGATATTCTGCGGGGACAGTTGGACACCAGGACAGTTTGGGCAGTGTGTGGAGAGGAAAGAAGGGAGGGAGAAGGAAATACGAAATAGACATGCGCCGTCTACTCTTTGTCTCTTCTTTGTCCTTCCGTTGAGATTTTCATTCGTTTTAAATGTTTTGTTCGTAGTCTGGCTATTATTGAAGATATTGTACGGTTACAATTTAGAGCAGGGATGGAATATTTAAAATTATTTTTGATAAGTCTACGGCTGGCAACTGCACTGGCGTCAACGAGAGATATGAGGTTCGATGATTGGGGGCAAGCTCTTGATTCTTTGGCATGCTCATCGGCTTTTTCATTTCCAAGGATGTTAACGTGAGCTGGTATCCACTGTAAAGTGCAGGTTTTCTTGGCTGCGATGACTTTGTTGATGGATATGATTATTTCATGGCTGATTTGGCACTTGCCCTTCTGAATAGCCTGCAGGGCAGATCTTGAATCAGAAAGGATGGTAAAGCCGCTGGATCTGTGGATGCTTTGGACAGGAAAATCTCCAACGCGCTCTTGATGGCAACGAGTTCGCATGTATAGTTGGAGGCAATTTTCCCTACAGGAATTTTGTGACACTCATTTTCATCGCCTGGACCCGTTAAGAAAACTCCTGCACCTCCTCCATCAAGATTTGAATCGGAGGAGCCATCTGTGTAGGCTAATACTAAATTTTGGGCTTTGGTGGTGAGTTCATTGATGGTATGGTCGCCTTTTTCTTTAATTATCGAGACCGGTTCTTTTTTGGTGCAGGATCGTAGGAGGTTTAGGTTTACGATTGTCTGCGGGTTGAAGGTGCAAAGTATGTATAGGTTCTTTCGGAATTACAAGTGACTTATGCTGGAGGTTGATATCTTTCCTGATTTCCAGATCATGCTGTAGGGTTGAGGATCTTTTAAGCCTGGATTTTGCGCTCCATGCTTTGAAAGTTATATTGAAAATGTGGTTTTCAGGTAAGCTCCGTATGTTATTTGTGAATTTAATCTTCTGTTTTCTAAAGGAGTTAGGTCGCATTCCTTTTCAGCTTTGATGTTATTCGTTGATGAGACAGCTCCAATGATGATTTTTGATGCCCTGTACTGTATCCTGTCGATCTTTTCTCTTGCAGTGGGAATAGCTGGTGCCCAGATGGGTGCAGCGTATTCAAGAATGGGCCTGTCTATGGAGGTATATGTATTAAGAAGTTTCTTTGGATTTGATCCCCAAGATGCACCGCAAAGTCTCTTAAGGATGTTAAGCTTTTTTAGTGCTTTATTTGAGACATGATTGAGGTGTTGCAAGAATCTAAGCTCTGCGTCAAGAGTGAGTCCAAGGTATCGTGGATTAGAAGTTTGTTTGATTTCCGAGCCAAAGAGCTTGATGGAAGGAGCGTCGATTTTTCCTGTCAGTTGAGAAAATACAAAGGTTTGTTTTATCTGGATTAATAGTGAGCTTAAGCTCTTTTGACCACGTTTCAATGCCCTGCATGCATTTATTTAGGGCTGTTTGTGAAGTCTCCAAGTCTTTATGTGTATGCCATACAGCGATGTCATCGGCATAACAGGCCACTTTGACCTCATTGCTTAAGTGGTGGTCGATCGTATTCATGTACAGGAGCAAAAGCAGTGGGCTAAGCACGGAGCCTTGGGGAACTCCTGCCTTCGTATGGTGAGTGTGTGAAAAGGAGCCATTTACTTTGACTTTGAAGCTTCTTTTCCTGAGGAAATCATTTATCCAGATCAGAGCGTTTGATGATACAGTGAATCTTTTAAGAATTTTTCACTGGGCGACATTGCATGTAAAAGGTTTTTTTTTTTTTTTTTTTTTTTTTTGGGGGGGGGGGGGTCATTGCGTAGTAGGAAAAGGGGGTCGTCATTTCAAGATAATCCCCTAGTGCAACTTGAAAATTTCATTGATTGCGAAAAAATCTTTTATGATTTGTAATCAACTAATTTGGTAAAATAGGAAAAAAAATAGAAATTGAAATAAAAAAAATAGAAATGCGTAACTATCTATTTTACAATATCCTCTGCATAATCTTGAATAATACTTCTATTACATATATTTTCTCAAAAATAAACATAAAACAAAGAAATAAACATAAAAACAGTCTTTTAATATTTTCAAATATTATCTAAATAATCCCGAATAATATTTCTACAATATATTTTCTTAAAGAATAATACTCCTTAAAAAAAGTAGACAATAATAAAACTTAGGAGGGAAATAGTTTGTATAAATGAGAGAAAAAATTTATATACAGTAACTCAATACTTATTACATAAAATTCTATTTTAAAATATACTCTAAAGTCTAAATACATGAATAGTACTCCTATAACTTATATGTTTTCTTGAGGAATGATTGCAAATTTTTCGTGAGGACCCCTAAAAAAACTCATTAAATTCAGTTATATACAAAAATATTATATGCAGTTTTCTTCTGCAAAAAACTTTTTGATGAAGTCCCTGTCACGATATAATTTTTGTGTCATAATTCATTTGAAAAATTATGCAACAAAATTGTTTTCTTCAAATCTACGGATGATGTACTTATATACAGTAGATGGCATTAGTGAATCTACAGAAGTGTAATGTTTAGTTTTTACATAAAGATTACTTTTTAAAAATATCTATATTTTGATGTTGCAATAATAACAGATGTAAATGAAGTGCTACATAACTCTATCTTACTAACAATATTTTTTCCAAAAGAAATATTTTTACAAAAAAGGGTGGTTATTTAAGTAAATAATAAATAAAATTTCATTTAAATTGCCTAAACTAAGATTTTTTGTTAATTTAGCGGAACAATACATGTTCAGATTTAAGGCTCTGAAAATGTTGATTCCGTATTATTTATAAATGAATTTTTTTAAATATTTCGTTACTTATGAGTTAATACATTAATACTGATTGATTTAAATAACATTTGTATGTTTGGTTTTTACATCGAAGAGTTAAAAATAGAGTACGAAACTAGGTTCATTTTTTATTTTTTTAAGTCTTATTTCCCCATATTTGTTTTTTAAGCATATAAAACAGTTCCAATTGGAACTAATTGATCTTATGATACCTGTCGTTACAAACTCTAAATCAGCTCAGTCGTAGATTTATGGGCATTTGAAACAATCCGACCCTAGGTACACATATCGTCCCTATATTTATTTTACAGATTACAATTGACTATGAATATTTTAAATTTTTAAAGGAATAAAAACGAATTCACATGGCAATAAATTATTTGTGGAATAATATCTTAAATAAAATGTTGGGTTTAATTTTTTAACGAATTAAAATATGTGGATGAAATAGGAAGTTAGCGTCGTGAAACACTAATAAATATTTTTGTAGACACTACACAGGTCCTAGCAAATAAAAAAACTATTAAAATATTAAAAACTAAATTCTTCTTCAAGCTTTATTAATGCATTATAATTGTTACTTAAAACTTAAAATCATATGTAATTTTATCGATAATTTGAAGTAAAATTTTTTAAAATTCACGTATCTCCCCCTTCTTAATCCTCAAACGTTTATGCCACTTTTAAACACCAAAATTAGAAAAAATACATAGATAAAGTAAATACATAAACAGCATAAAAACGTACCTCAAAACAAAAATATCCAACATAAGACGAAAGGTTAAATTTAAGTGAGAATAAGATCAGAGCAAAATTTTGTGTGTTTACTTTAGAAGCCAATGTTGTACAATGACATCTAAGATCTACTGACCACCCACCTTCATCAGTTGGCCATTTCCAAGTTCCCAAGCTATTCGACTGACTTTTACGATGTTTTCTCAGATCAGAAACTTTTACCAAAGATTGTAACTACGATGCCCTTCCGAGAAAATCCCATTTGCTTTTGTACCAAGCCAATTAAAAAAGCAAGGCAAAAACGGCGATGAAAATACGAAGCTTGTTTACTACAAAATAGGCTCCCACTTTCAGTCTCAGATAAGTTAAACTGATTGGAAAAAGCGAAGACATCAATGTGTGATACAGAAAAATACTGAGAATCGACACAGGATAATTGCCTGTCTTTTGTCCACCTTCCTAAGTTACCCCGTCATAAAACCATCCCCCAGCTTCTTGTTGCTACAGCGAGTAAAGCCTTATCTTATAACGCAATAAATTCTCCTCTATCAGGGCAGGGGGCATGTCCGGGGCCTGTCACATGAACTAACACCATGAGAGCGCCCAGGCTAAAAAAAAAGTGTTGTAGGGGGGGGGGGGGGAACCATCTTGGTTGCTGAAAAGTTTTTGTGTTTAGTCACTCACAGGGTTGTAACGAATAAGCAATATCTGATAAACAATTAGCTACAACTTGTCCATTTTTATTTATTTCAAATGCTTTATTTAAATACAATTTATGATATAACGGATGGGATTTTTGAGAAAATACGGTTTCTTTCAATGTCGCCCAGTGATTTGATTTTCATATTACTAGGCGACATTTTTCTTTCACTGGGCGACATTAGTGTCGCCCAGTCACTATGTTAAAAGATTCTCTGTGATGATATGCCTGTTGCATGGATTATGTTGATCAGTTTTTGTCTCCATACTCTGTCGAAAGCTGCAGAGAGATCTAGGAGGACCATAGTTGTTTTCTTTTGCGGCTTTTCTTGAAACCCATCAATCACAGATTGGCAGAGGTAAAACAGCTGGTCGACGGTACTGTGCTTTGCTCTGTATGCGGTTTGGTAGAAATGCAAGACATTGTTCTGTCCACTGCATCAAACCTTGTGTGTATAATGCGCTCCATGAGTTTGCAGAAGATGCAGGTTAATGAGATGGGTCGGTAATTTTTGCGGTTGGTAGCGTCTTTTCCTGGCTTGAGGATGGGAATAATGACAGAGTTCTTCCAGATCTTGGGAAACTTGCCTGAGCGCCAAGAGATGTTGAAGATGTTTAGCAAGAGTCTTTCTAGGAGGATAGAATGAACAGGAGCCGTCGCGTGGATTCAAACGTACGAGAACCGAGTGAAGCGAGAGGTGGAGGGAGGTGGGGGAAGGCAGCCATCTTTGTCTACCTATTGTTCATATAGTCTTCTATGGGAGAATTTACGATTTTTCTTTTTAATAAAAAAATTTGATCACATTACGGAAAACGAATACACATATGTATATTTCTAATTTGCTCACTAGATATATATCAGTGTTGGGCAAATTTTAATTGCACAAACAATTAATGATTAACAACTAATTAATTGTTAATTGTTACTACTGCAATTAACAATTAATCAGTTGTAATTGTGGAAAACTGCAATTAACAATTAATCAATTGTAATTGTGGAAATTATTGTTAATTGTAGTAGTAACAATTAACAATTAATTAATGTTTACTCCAACTATCCGACCGACCAACAACGATTACCCGACCGACCGACGAAGACCGTTTACGAGACTGACTGACCGACCGACAATACCGACGACCGACGACCGACCGACCAATACCGACCACCCGACCGACCGACCAAGACGTGTCGGGTGTCGTCAGGGTCGATTGGTCGGGTTGTCAGTCTGTCGGGTTGTCGTCTTGGTCGGATTGTCGTTTGGTCGGTAGGTCAGGTATCTGTCTGGTCGGAGAGTCGGTTTGGTGATGGTCGGGGGTCGGTCTTGGTCGGGTTGTCGGTCTTGGTCGGATTGTGGGTCTTGGTGGATTGTCTGTGTCGTAGTCAGGTAGTCTGTCTTGGTCGGTCGATCGGTTGTCGGTCTTGGTCGGGTTGTCGGTCTTGGTCGGTCGGTCGGAGAGTCGGTTTGGTTGATTGGTCGGGTTGTCGGTGTTGGTCGGGTATCGGTCTTGGTCGGGTTGTCGGTCGGTCGGAGGGTCGGTTTGGTTGATTGGTCGGGTTGTCGGTGTTGGTCGGGTTGTCGGTCTTGGTCGGATTGTCGGTCTGGTCGGATTGTCTGTTTGGTCGGTAGGTCAGGTAATCTGTCTTGGTCGGTCGATCGGGTTGTCGGTCATGGTCGGGTGTGTCGGTCATGGTCGGTCGGTCGGGTAGTCGGTATTTGTTTTATAAAACAACTAAAAAAGTTAAATGCAATAAATTTAATTGCAAGGTGCAATTAAAAGTTCAATTGCAATTAATTTCATTGCAATTTATTTAATTGCAATTTATTATTAATTGGCAATTTATTTAATTGCATTATTAATTGCAAGGTGCAATTTATTTAATTGCAATTAATTTAATTGCAAGGTGCAATTAATTTTATTGCAATTACTTTTACTATTGACAATTGATTAATTGAATGCCCAACACTGTTATATATGCATTATTTAAAATACAATAACAAATAAACACTTAAAATTTGGCGATATTAAAATTGGTTCATCTGGAAATCTTAAAATTAGTTTGTTTTAATTTGGGGGGGGGGGGGGAATTATTAACAACTCATATTTACAAAAACACATACTATTTTTAATTTTAAGTAATGTGAGAATAACAAAAAAACTACTTAAATAAATTCGCTTACCTCAAAATAATACAAGCCCATAGAGTTGACAAGCCAGAAATCGCAATGTTTTGCGTTAATCAATATGGCTGCCACGAACTGCGCATGCGCGTCTGAAAGGGAGAGGGGAAAGCTTTTTCGCTTCATGTTGAGACCACATGACTACTCCTGTTCATTCTATCCTCCTAGGAGTCTTTTAGCATTTTCCCCAAGGTGAATTATCATTTGGCCAAAGATGAGGTCAGGTCCAGGTGATTTTTTTGGATCAAGACAGTTAATAGCAGAATTAAGTTCCTCAACAGTAAAGTCAGATGTGAAAATGCCATTTTCAGTGTTCTTCCTGTTGCTCTTAATGATTGATTTATATTTTTTGTAGATCTTCTTGTCTTCTGCGGAAAATTCTAGTTTACTCGAGTCTTCATAGTGCTTTGCAAGCAGATTTGCTGTTTCTTTTATTGTTCTAGCAGTTGACCCATTTGTGGTGATGACATTTGATTGCGGGCTGTCCTGTGTTGTGATGTTGGAGTTATTTAGGACCTTGATCAAGTTCCAATACTGGGACGCTCCTTTTCTTGGGTCAAGACTGCTGCAGAGTTCACTCCATTTTTCTTGTTTGCTATCAGAAATGGCTTCTTCTATTCTATGACTAGCTTCGATGAGCTTGCATCTTAGCTGCTCGCTGTTGTTGTTCTGGAGCTCTTTGCAAAGTTGGTCCCTCTCTTGGATAAGTTCTTCGATGTTATTGTCCCTCCAGAAAGGAATCCAGTCATTTCTTCTCTTTCCTCTGGGAATATGATGTCCTGCTGTGTTAGCGATGTTGTACGAGGCGTTAGGATTTTGGACCACAACAGATTTAAGCTAGCAATCCACTCATGTTATAGCTGGATGAGTACTACATTTTGGGACGTATCAGCTATATCCTGCTTGGGGAAGCAATGGAAAATACCGCCGCATCCAGGGAAATAATGACAAATATTACTGAGTATATGCTTTGTATAATCATATTTATTGAGTTTTTAAAAATTTCAGTGTTAACTTTTGTTGGTTCAACTTTGATGCAGTTTCAAAGGGGGAAAAGCATATTTTAAATTTAATTCTAGTTAAATGTGCACTTTGATTTCTTTCTAGTACTTCATAAACTGACAAAGGATATTTAAAAAAAACAGAAATTGATATTATACTTATATATTTAAAATAAACAAAGATATTAGTGTAAACATTTTTGTGTATAATTCAAAGTATAAGTGATATTTGATTTTAATGCAGAACAAATTTGTCAGATTTTTATCATATAATTCTAGCACTAATACTCTTCATACCTATGATTCCCTGTATAAGTCTTTAAATATTTTGCCCTTGAGACATATCTTTTTTTATAAACTATGTATTATGTTTTGTATGAACATCCAGATAGTTTTACAAAATTGTCAAATATTTCAGCACGTAGACCTAATAATATTTTTAAAATTCCAAGACCCCATAGAAAAGTTTTCAGAAAAACTTCCAATTTTTAGCTTCTAAATTCTTCAATTTATTACCAGTTCCTATCCAGAAATCTAACAGTATAAGAGTTTTTAAGAAAAATTTAAAGATCTTTGCAATGAGAATATTGGTATCACTGATTTAGAAAACTTCTATTAGTCACTGCTAAAATCTGTAAATTTTTTTCTTTTCGAGGGCTGGTTGTCCAGATTTTCCTCCTTGTGTATTATGTACTGTATCACTTATTTTTATTTTCTATTGTTCTCCGTTTTGCACAATTTTTGTTTTCGTAAATTCTATACCTCTGTAAGGGCCTTTTGAGATAGTTTAACACTCTCTTATAACTGTGTATGGTGTCCCATGGTCTTACGTTATTATCTAATCGAAACCATTACCATTAATGTGTATTAAAAATGCTAAGATTTCAAATTTAAAAAAAAAAAACTTTAAACACCATCTAATATCAATAAAAGCACTGACTGTTCTATTTTTTTTATTTTGCCACTATTTACTATCCTAAATAATTTGGCAAAATTTGAAGTAAAAAAATCTCAGCTTTATCTTTTCAATAAACAGTAATACACCTCAATAAAGCTTATCTTATTATATTATCTGCGTTTTGTACCAACCCCGAATCCCTGAAGTGGTGCGGCGGTATGTACCGTCCACAATAACGACGCCGAAGAGTTCATTTCTATCTCATTCAGCACAGTAGAGGGCAGCACCATAATATCCTGCTCTCCTGGCGAGTGTTTTGCTCCCTTATTCAAAAGCAACGCGATAGATGGCAGCACTACCTACCGTTAGTTAGTTTGAATGATCGTCGCACTAGAGCTACACGAGGGCTAATGGCGACGGGCGTCGTATTTTAGAACCACAGTCAAGTGACGAGCCGACACCTGACCTACCGTTAGTGGATCCTTCTGATTTAGAGACAAAGGCCAAGCAGACGATCCAAAATTCAGATCAGTGAGACGATCCCATACTTGGCTTGAATAGCGTGTAGCTCTATCAATGCAAACCATGAAGCCCATTTCACACCTTGTCACAACTACTTGCAACTCCCATAGGACACCATGCATTTAAAAGTTGCCTCAAGTTCGTGAGATTTTTTCATGCGAGCACGAAAAAATCTCAAGTTGCATGTACCGTTAGCCAATCAGAATTCAGTATTTGTTTGGCTACATTGTGACGAACTAGACTTCGCCAACTGGTTGTTATTTACTTTTTAAGACGCCAACTTTACATGCTTGCAAAAAAATTCAAAAATCTGCGTAATTAAAAATGGGTTGATTGATTGGGTTAAAATGCAATAATAAAAATACACAATGATTTAATTTTAAATAATTATTCATGCAATATAACTTAAAACGTTTAATGTGGAAAAAATGCGATTTAAATTTTTTATATACTTGAAATTTCACAGTACGTGGATCTGGCAATATTAAGTGTTCCCAACAAGTAAGTTTTCCATGTAAACAAAATTAAGGAATTCTACATTTTTGTGTCTTATCTTATGTTGTAAGTCAGTTGATGAAAATATATCGCGCATTAAAATAAACTGTTAATAAAATTTAAATGTCTCGAGCAAAAGCCAAGATTGAAGAGAGTCCAATTAAATGCATCTTTTATAGTGAGTTTCATCCTACAGCGGGACCGAAAATTACTTTTCAAGTAAGTAATTAACAGTTGTGTTTGAATATTAGTGAAATAATTAATCTTTTATTTTTGTAAGAGCAACAATGATAATTTTCAAAATATTTTTTTTATTACTCATACATATTTCTAAATTGTGACTAATATTTCGTAGAAATTAAATGTAAAATTAGTTGAATAGTTTTGCATTGTATTTCTTAAGCAAACAAATATGTCATGTACCTGCGTCTTTAGAATGTTGGTAGTTATGGGTATTAGTGGCAAATGTTTGCTTCAAAGTAACTTCTCTGATAAAATCATGCTGTGCTTGAAGCAGTGATCATAAACACATAAAAAGTTCTAAATGATCTAAAATAGCTTACTTTCCTGTACTTTAATATTCCCGATTATTCTTATCATACAAACAGACTGATAAAAAGCAGAAAACATTGCCTGTGATATCAGATTTAAAAAAAATAGTATGTTCCAAAACTTGAAATTGATTTTTTTTCCCTGGTGAAATAAAAAGTTACAATTTTAATCAATCAAAAATTATGTGCAAAATAGAATTTATATAACAAACTTTTTAAAAAACTTCCAACGGAAGTCTAGAACTTTTAATATTCAATGAAAAATAGCGAAATTTTTGTAATATTAATTTGTGGAGAAAAAACATGAATCAATGTTTAACAAAATGGGAGACTTAGTACTTAATGGTTTAAGTTTATGGACCTATAGCATTGTAAATGTAAAAGAACCCCACCAAAAAGGTTATGGTGGAAAAAGAAATGAGATTCCTGATCTTCTAGCACTCTTGTTTTTCTTTCGCTTTTGAAGCATTTTTTATTCCAAAAACTTGAATGATTCATCGATATTTTGCAGAAAATTTAGCGATATTTTAAATGTTGCAATTGAGGATTTTATAATGACTTTTAATGAACTTATTTCCCTTTATGATATTGATGATGACATCATAGCAGAAGGATGTTAACCTCTGTTTATTTGTACTTTGAAGGTTTATTATTTATTTTTATGACTGTAATCAATATGCAAAACCACAGACTGTATAAGAAAAGTCAAATTTTGGCACTAAATCCTATTAGGCTATGAATCAAAGACTTACTTTATTGATGATATCTGTTGAAGTCGCAAAAGCTGTCTACGATAGCTTCGGACCTACCTTTAAGCCCATATCATAGACATGACAACAACAACAGTCATGTTATCAAAATTCTCCATTTTCTAGAAAATAGGTTTATAGCTTAACCTTCTTTTTAATTAAATTGTAATTCTGTTTAGAAGTATGGATTTTTTGTTCAAACCAACTGGAGGTTTTCTTTAATGCTTTTTTGAGAGGGAGTGGAATCCAGTAATAAGATTCCCCCCCCCCCCCCCTCATTCTTTACTTAAGTTTTTAAACAAAAATCTTAAATAGTATAAAGATGCTTTGCAAATTTAGAGATTCAAGGACCAAAATTTAATCTGAATGAAGTTGCGTGTTTCATATTATGAAAAGGGTATATACTAACAACCTAATTTGTTTTAGATTCCTACTGATTATGTGTCCAAAGAATTGTTTGATTCCTATGTGTGTTATATCATTCCTAAAGAAGAATTACAAAGAAAACTCATGACAGTGTTTGTTTTATTTCTATCATTTAATCTTTTCTCAATTCTTAAGCACTCAATTTGAATTTTAGGATGATTTCATGGTGTTGTAACTACATTTTTCTTTTTTCATTTAATGTAACTTTGTATAAACCTTGTGATTGCCCCCTCCCCTCAATAGCACCCTGGGCTTTTTGGTTAATTTTACAGGTCTTTATAATATCGCTCAATAATTTATTGAAAGTATTATTAAAAACTTTTTTTAATTGATTTCCAGTAAAAAGTATTTTTTAATTACCTCTCATAGTTTTTTTTATATATAAGTAACACCAAAGTTGGTTTGGTGTAACCCTTTAAATAACACTTGGCTGAGTATGTGTCATCATAAGGGGTAAAAGGTATAGCTTTGAGTTGTGTCCAAAGGTTTTGCCTACAGCCAAACAATAGTGGAAAAGTCTATTTTAAGTATCTTGTTCCAAGCGAGTTCTTGTCTTAAAAGTGTTAAAAGTATTTTTAATTTCATAGAATCGTCTATGAATGAACTTTATCATTAACTATAATTTTACTTTTCAGAGTTGCCAAAAAGGATAAAATTATTGGTTATCCCATTCATATAGGAAATGCCAAATATCCAAGAAATAAATTAATTTTCAACTTGTGTTTTGTATGTGACTCTTCGAAACGAACCATGCAATATGAGCCTATTGTTCGAAAGCTAGCAAACTACTTAGTAAAACTAGAAGTAAGTTTCTGAATTATATTTATCTTTAGCAAAATTTATATTTATAATTAGCAAAATTTATTTAAATAGGTATCTCTTTTTAAATAATAAATTTTGAATTACATAAAATTGTCTTTGAAGTATATTGCAATATTTTTAACTGTAGTCAAGTCTTAAAATCTTTAAAATTTCAAACTAAACTAGATTTTAAGAATTTAATATTTGAAGTAATTTTTTTAACCAATCAATGGCAGTGTATTTCTTTAAGTTGTATTCCTTTACAATTAATATGTAATTGATTGTAGTTTTTTCATGCTCGTTATTACAGATAAATTAAAGCACATACAGATAAAAAAAAACTCATACTGCAATTTTTAAATAGAAATTCGATTTTTAATTTTTTTATATCCACCAAAAATTATACTAATACTAGGCTTTATGTAACCCCGGCCCCTTTGCATTGGTGTGCCTTTAATATCAGGGAATTATACATTACACTGATGTCAGCCTCATTTATTATTTTCAACTAATAAACATTAAATAATTTAAGTAAGCATTTAAAAATGATTATTCTTATGGTATAAATAAGAGTAACCTAACATTCCAGACTTTTTTTAAAACTTATTTTCAAGTATTATTTTTTAGTAAAATAAATGTCTGCAGTTATAATTAGTTCCTGTTGTAAATATAGGTAACTTACTTTTGTGCTAACAAGAAAATTATCCTTGTATGCAGCGATTTATAACTGATTGTGGTATAGTATTAACTATCACTAATTTATATTTCCTAGTTAGAAGATGGTTTATTATTTCAAGAACAAAATAAGACTCAGCTTCCCTCTATCATGTCTAAAATCAAGATGGAACTTAACAGGAATGGAAAATGCTCTACAGTAATAAGTAGGTCTCATACTAATATTTGGTAAACAGCTTTACAAAGAAATTTGGTTTTGTGTTTTTCTTAAGCCTCAAAATAGATTGAGAGGAAGAGGGGACCTTTATTATAATTTTGTTGTTTGATAGTTTAAATTACATCCTGGTCTGTTTTTGAAGGGCCATGGTAAAAGTGAAAGCATTTTAGTTTCATTTACAAACATTTTTACTTTCAATTAAAAAAATGTACATGCAAAACGAACAGCTGTGATAAAACTTCTTAAGTTTTAAAGGTATTGCCAAAAATTGAACAATATCTTCATTACTTACAACATGTGTATATAAAGCTTTTTCAGTTGTCATTTTTACCTACATAGAGACCTCCGAGAAGAAAGAATGGGGGAAAAAAAAATTGCATTCGGGCCTGGGCATTGATTCTTGGCACTGAGCCCAAACGACATATGAAAAGGCTGTCATCATGCAGTTGTGTTAGAATTTCCATATTTTCAAGCGCAAAAAACATCTTTATTCGCTTAAATTATGATGAAATGTAACAAACCCGATATTAGTATGTACCAAGTGTTCAAATAAATATTTTAGTAGCTTTGGCAATTAATTTTATGATGCTATTAAAAGAGGTAATCGGAGAGAGCCAGACCCTGTCTTCTGTTTCTCTCCATTCTTTTTCTCGGAGACCCCGCCTACATATAGTAAACTATTTATAGGTAGTCTTACCTACAAATAGTGTAGTTGGTATAGTGTTAGTTTTTTCAAGTCAGTCTGACCTCTGATATGTACTATAAGTCAAAAAAAAATTCTGAAACATATATCACCCATATCATTAAAAAAAATAGCTAGACTAAATTCTTGTACAAATTATAACTGAATTCTAGGGTATTAAATATCTCTTATTGAGTGGTAAATGAAAGTCGTGAGATATGTCACATCCCTTGTTTTTAAGTATATCCATTTGAAAAGCTATAGTAGATACATTGTCTTAATTTAAAGGAATAAATTATTGTCCTTTATTTAAAGGAATTAGCCATTTTATTGAATCAGAATAATGTAACACAGTTTTAAGTCAATTTAGTGCTGACAGTTGTATTTTGCCTTTTTATTTTTCCTGTAGAGTACAATAGAAGAGCAAATTTTTAAACAGTTATCGATAAAAATCCAAACAAATAATATATAATTATTTAACTTTATTTTATTATGGGTGCAAATATGTGCTGTTTAGTGTATTTCTATGCAACTAATGATATACTAACTGAGCTACTGTAAATTATTTAAAAAGTTACCAGCATATTGTGCAATACTTTTTAATAACTTGCTGTTTTTTCTTTTTACAGATGCTTCTAACACAATATTTCTAAACATTATCAGAGTGTATCCTATGCCTCCCAAAGTTAAAGATCAGGATGTACCAATATTTACAGAAAGAAAGTTTCCTATTTTGCCTTCAGATTGGGATATTACCATGCAACAAGTATGTTATTATTTTTTTTAATCATTTAATTATACGTTCTCAAACATTTCCTTAAATTAAATTATATAGTTTCTTTTGTAAGCTTAAAAACCATTTTGTTGATTCAAAATTATATTTAACCACTTAACAGTTTTGGAAGTAAGTTCCTGCCAGTCATTCTCCTATTGTTTGGCTTGGGTTCCAACTGAAATTTATTTTATAACTGATTACATTTTTTGAGGTCTCTTCTATAATGTTTATTTGGGATTTAAAAATACAATAAACTCAAAACCAATGATACAATGTTTATTTTGGGTTATTTATTGATTAAATTGTACTGTTTATTGGTTAATACTTTAATGTTAATTTTCATCTTTTATTCGATTAAAAAAAATATAACTTGACTGTTTGTCTTGTGTTTAGTATAAAATGTGTGGAATGTTTAAAAATGTACCATTTACTTTTCATTCTGTGAATTTTTTCCAGCTTTTGTTCATTGTATTTAATGTGCAAATATTTTTTGTTTTTCTTTTTAAAAAATTATTAACATCTAAATAACACGTTAACTTTCAGTATTAAATTCACAGTTGCCTTACACTGCATCTTACATCATAAGTGCTTGCTACTTGCTAATATTAAAATGTTATTGCTTGCAATTTTAATTTACATTTTTAAGTAAACTAAAGAAATTTCCTAGTAGTTGTACAACCCCTGGCAAAAAGTATCCGATCACCGAAAGCAGTGCCTACGATACGTTCATATCGGCCGTCATTTTTTAAAAAAATTTATATTTTTTTCAAACCTTCGAGGGTTTTTTGTGAAATATGACTAAATTAGTCTAAGAATATTAAATATAAACAGAAAAAACATTATAGTTAACAGGTTTCACGAGAAAATACATTGAATCGTAAAGGAAAAAAAGTTTCCGATCATCTCTTTTTGGGGAAAAAAGTATTCGATCAAGTCACTTTATTATTTTATGGGTCCTCCTTTTGCTTTGATTACTGCTTTTATGCGCCGAGGCATGGATGCGACCAACTCGTGGCATAAATTTGATGGAAGTCATGGAAGCTTTCCTTGATGGAAGCTTTCCTTTACCAGCTTTCCTTGATGGCTAGCCGTAGTTCTTCCATATTTGTTGATCTTCTCTCATCAATGTTTCTTTTCAAAACATTCCACACATTTTCGATTAGATTGAGATCCGGACTATTTGCAGACCAATCAATAGTCTTTATTGGAGAATTTCCATTTCGATTTAAGAAATTCTTGACCAGTTTACTTCGATGACATGATGCGTTATCATCTTGAAAAATGAAATAGGAGGAGTCGTCAAACCTTTCCTCGATGGTAGGAATAAAAAAATGTTCTAAAATGTCAATATACATTTCAGAATTAATTGTTCGCAACACTATACACATTTTACCGACTCTTTCGGAAGTCATACAACTCCACACCATAAAATGAACGCTGATATTTAGTTTTAGTTTTGAGGCAATCTTTTTTGAACCTTTCATTAGCTCTCCTCCACACAGATTCCAACATCATCTCCAGTTTCTAGGCAGATACGAGATTCGTAACTAAAAATAACCTTCTTACAATCATCAGAAGACCAGCTTTTATGTTTCTTGCACCATTGTAGACGACTTTTGTTATGGTTTTTAGCCATATATGGTTTCGTTTTGGCTTTGCAGAAGTGAAATCCTTTTGCAATTAAACGGTTTCGCACTGTACGTGCACATACCTTTACCCGATATTTCTATCACTCGGTATTAAGTTGTTTCAACGCACAACTTCTCATAGATTTGGCAAGATCAACCGATTTTTTGTCTTACCTACTTGATGTTGCACGTGGGCCACCGCTTCGAGGAAGATTTTTGACATCATTAGTAGAGCGATATTTTTTCCAAAAATCGCAAACAGTACTTTGGGCACAGGCAAAAGTGTGAGCAACCTTTCTTTGAGATATTCCGCTTTTTAAGCGTTTAACAATTAAAAGTTTTAGCTCTTAAGACAATTCTTTCTTTCGATCCATACTTCTGCTTATTCGAAACTAGTTTTAGCTGTGAAACAACGATTCAACCTTTTATACTGTTTACTTAGATCTTGTACGCACGCGCCGACCAAAAAAAAAATTCATACATCACTTAAAATACGTTGCATTTGCTAGCGATCGAATATTTTTTTCCCCACAAAAGGATGATCAGAAACTTTTTTCCTTCACGATTCAATGTATTTTCTCGTGAAAAGTGTTAACTATAATTTTATATTCTGTTTATATTTAATATTCCTTGACAAATTTAGTCATATTTCACAAAAAAAACCTCTAAGGTTTAAAAAAATATTAAAATTGTAAAAAAATGACGACTGATGTGAACGTGTCGTAGGGACTGCTTTCGGTGATCGGATACTTTTTGCCAGGGGTTGTAAATTAGGTTTAGCTTGATAATCTGTTAATGAAAAATGTTTTGTTATAACTCGGATATGTGTCGAGGTAATGATTTTTATCATGTACAGTAAAATGCAGTTTTCATATGAATACAAAATATTTGTTTTGTTGGGGATTTATAATAATAATAATAATTTGGAATTTAAATAAATGTATTATGAATTTTTTATATAAACTATATTTAACAAGCTTTATATTTGATTTTTAAAATTTCGAATGCTTTATTAAACTGGAAAAAAGTTACTTCATTAAAAATAAATAAAATGTTTAAACAAAGGTACGCATGGACACATATTCGGACAAACTACTTTAAAATGCTTGCTTTAAATAAATATAATTACAAACAAATAAATTATTAATAATAAAAAGTTTCACTGAAAAATCTTGTTGGTTTTATTGGCTATTTTTAAATGTATGCTTCTGTCTCTTAACTATTTGTCATTGTAGACATTAAAATGCTTTTCTTTGTAACTTGTGCTGAATGTTAATGGTGAATAATATTAATTATTTGTTTTTCAATGCTACAGTGGGATTTGACAGTCATGCTGGTAAGTACTGTTAAAATTTTGGATGGTAGAGTAGTTTATCTGTTTTTGCCATGTTGTGTGTGTTCCTTTGTAACTTTGATTGATCCTTTAAAAAATTGTTGTGCGTGATTTAGTCTTGTCGAGAAAATTTACATTTTAGATTCTCTGTGTTTGTGTAACATTTTAAAACGAAAGAAGTAAAATACTATGAAATTTGTTTGTGTTTGCACTACAAATATGCTGGTGGTATATAAGAGTTGAATCTGGCTGATAAATCAAAATTTTTTATCAATGCAAGTTTTCTCAACTATGTTCTACCAAACAGTAGTTTCTTCAGTACTGTATAATGAAATATCTAAGGAACATTTTACATACATTCAAAGTCGATTACCAACGACAACTCGTTTGTAACGACATAAAAGTTTGGTCCCTTGAATTGCCCATAGATATTATAAAGTTATAATATTTTGCTTAGAATGACAATTTGTAGTTTACTCCTCAGTTATAGAACTAAAAATATCTGTTAATATGATAACCAAAATGCCTTCAGAGAGAATTTTTTTAAAAAAAAATCGTTATCACAACTTAAATTATGTTGATATATGTATGATTACTTAAACTTGAAGTTTATTTCCCACCAAATATAATTTACAAGAGAAGGAGAAATTAAACTTTTACCTATAGCAGATAGGGTTAAAATTTATTCAATAGATGTCATTTTATAACTTGAATTTATAATATGAGTACATAATCCATGTTATACAGTCAAACCTTGTTAACGTGAACTCGCTTAACACGAAATTTTGCTTAAGATGAACGAAAAGCATTTCCCTGGCCTATAAAGCTTTGAGTTAATGCTAAAAAATCTCTTAATGCGAAATTGCTTTTGGTGAAATCACGTTTACCCCAAACAAAAAAATTCACAATTTGACTTGTTTTTCTTAGTATTTCAAAGTTTCGAAGAACAAATGAAACAAAACATTAAAAAAAAGTTTTAATTAGGTTTAATTAAAAAAAAATTCATTAAACCTAACTTTTCTATAGTATGTACTGCTCCAAATGAACTTTATTCATTGAATTACTAATTGTAAACATATTTTATTAGTGCATTACATTATAAAGTTAGAAAAATTTTTAGATGTTATTTTTTTAAAACTTTCTTTTTTTCTTCCTCTAATGGGGCTGCAATATTGGCGTTCAAGCCTTTGCAGACTCGGCATATTCCCCAGAATTGAGAGCCATTTCTTTGTGGCACCATCTATAGGCGACTCTTGCTACCAATTTTGACCCGCAGATTACAATGAATCTGAGCTATCTGTGGATGTTAAAGTATGCCGAGATTTAATTTTGCAAAGAGAAAATCCTGACAGTTAACATGAAATTCGATTAACAAGAATTGTTTCAGTGCTGCCTTCGAGTTCGTGTTAACAGGGTTCGACTTTACATGATTTTCCACACTTAAGGGGGAATGGGCGCGCTGGACCGGGGGTCTCCAAACTCAAGTGCATCAGTGTTAATCCAATGGCGAATAAATTATTTTCTCTGACACATTTCTCTGGCTGTATTGAATATTTTTAAAAACTTTTTTTTTAAATAATAAATGTAGATAACTTACAGGTCTCTATAATCTCACTTTTTGAAATTGCTTCGAATATTTTGTGTAAAATTATTTATTGAAAATTATAAAAAATATTCAAACCCATTTCAAAAATTGGGATTGTCGGGACCTGTAAGTCAGCTACATGCATCATATAAAAAAATACGATTGAAAAAATATTCAATACAGCCGGAGAAATGTGGCAGAGAAAATATTTTTTCGCCATTGGATTAACACTGATGCACTTTGCTTTGGAGACCCCCGGTCCAGCGCGCCTATTACCCTTAATATTCAACCTTATTTATAACTTCGTAAACATTGCAGTCTCTTAAATGACACTATAACCAGGATATACTGTATTTAGGTTGTAAAACTATTTTATTCATTTGCTTCATGTAATTAACTTAAAATGACCTGTCAGTTAAGTTTAAACTTACTTACAAACAGCTTAATTATGGTTCTATTACAGTACTGTACTTAAATTTAGTGAAAATTAAAATTTATTTATGTATTTTATTGTAGATTTTACCTTACATTGATGGCTTTCGTCATGTTGCTAAAATTGCTGCAGAAGCAGGTGTTGAGATTCGTCTTGTTAAAGCATTTATACAAAACATGGTGTAAGTTAAATTTTGCTTTTTTATAGTTATATACTTTTCTTAAATATTTAAAAAACATGCTATTTTTTAATTGTTTCATATATTTAATGCTGGATATTGAAATATTTAGGTAATATTATTCACATCATTAGCTTACTAGCCATGTTTCAAAATCATTTGAAAGCAATCAATTGTTAATTAAAAGTACATACAATTTATTATATCCAATTATAAAGTATATAAAACAGCCGAGTACATCTACACTCACATCATAACTAAATAACTTAGTGACTTGTTTTGTGTTCGTTACAATTTATATAGAGATTCTACCAAGTGTATTTTGCAATTGTTAAAATAGTTTTGTATAACAAATGACAATTTAATATTTGCTCAGATTTTTCTCTTTTATTGCTTAATTATCTCTTTATTAAGTATCTACAAATTGTTAAGTACTATAATTCATTTTATAGTATAGTTTTCGATGCAATCCATACATGTTTTAAAATATGTTCACCATTTTATACTAAGGAAGTTCATTGGTGCAGAATTAACTGCACAATTATCGAACTCTACAGTAAACCTAAAAATTTTAATGAAAATTTTTCATTGTGTATCAACATTTGTGGATATAATTTTTTTTTTATAACAAGCTCTATTAGCCATACTCTTGATAAATTAAGCAGTTAGAAAAACTATATAGTTAGAGTAAACAATTCATTAATAAGTTTTTGGTTCCTTTTTTAGGTACTATGGTGTAGCTACTCTAATTCCTATATTTATGTATTCAAACGTATACACCCCAACATCAAAACTAAATGATCTGGTTGAAAATAATAGGCTTCAGGAAGATTGTACGAAGTATGTAGCTCGACAAGGTAAATAAATAAGGGGTGCAGCTGATTTGACATTAAAATTAAACAAATGCTTTAAAAAATTAGGATAGAGTCTATAAAAATGAAATTACTACCTTTCAACGTTAAGTTAAGATGCATATCTATTAATTTTAATATTTTTTAATTAGTTATCAAAATTCAATGCTACTCAATATACCAATTTATATTTGAATATTTGGAAAAATTATGGATTTTAAATCAAAATGCATACTCACTTATTTTGATTCATCTTTTTATTACTACATTTGCATTCAAGTTTGCCTTTTTCATTGATATTATTTTGACTGTGAATTTACTTCAATTACTTAACCTTGAAACTATTGTAATATTTTACAGTATCATTGAGTTTAGCCTTATATTGACGATTTAATTGAACCATGTTGAAAAAAAATTCATGTGAAAAATTGTTTTTGTTTACAATTTATAACCATTTTACTTTTTACTCATCAATGTCAAACTATTTTTAGTGCAAACTAAACAATCATTGTCAATTTGTTGCATATATTGTGCAATACCCCTGTGTATGCTTAAAAGTTTATAGTAACAATTATCAAAAATTAATGCTTAGTAAACTGTATTATCTAACAGAAAATGCATAAATATTGGTATTACCAAAATTGTCAACCACTTGGGACCAACCAAATGAGACATAGTGTTGTAATTCAAATAAATGTAGTTGATTCTTTATGTAAAATATGTTTTAACTTTTTAGGTTGTCATAAACCCTCTTTTAGATCAATTTTCATGCTCTACTGCCAGTTGACACCCC
Source organism: Oedothorax gibbosus (assembly GCA_019343175.1). Lineage (NCBI taxonomy): Eukaryota > Metazoa > Arthropoda > Arachnida > Araneae > Linyphiidae > Oedothorax > Oedothorax gibbosus. The sequence goes on from CM033280.1 coordinate 18,518,018, forward strand.
AAACAAATGTAAAAACCCTTTGTATGCGTAGAAATCCTCGGGGTGATGGTATTGATGAAAGGTATAAAACATATTTCTGTAAATTTTGCAAAATTAAACTTATGTATTATCTTATGTCAAATTTAAAACAATTATTTCCTTTTAGGAAGCTTATACAGTTTGGTCTAATGAAAGGAATAATTAGGCAGCTCCAAAAATATCCAATACAAATTTCTTGTGATACCAATTTAAAATATAAATCTCTTGTGAAGTATTTTAACGGAAAATACAGTTTCGAAGAAATTTGTTGCAAAACAGGTGAGCGCACTTTTTATGAACAATTATAGAAAACCTCAAATGTTCTTTAATAGATGTTGCACAAAACTTCTGTATCTATAATTAGAATATCTATGCCTATTAATAAAAATATTCAAAGTTATAACAATTAATTAGGAACTATATAATCAATAATGACATTCATAACATTAATAACTATTGAATTTGCGAATCATGCTGTACGGTAAAAAAAAAATCAATCAATGGTATTCTGACTTTGGTACAATTTTGCTATACTGTTGCATTTTGTAGCTCTAGTGTTAAGCTAATGCAACCTAACTCATGCCTTTTTTTTCTATTTAGGTTTAAGTTATCAAGAGCTGGATGAAAAAGTTGAAAAGGATCAAAATGTAGTTGTTTGTTGGAAATAGGGAAATTACTTGCTTTATAATTTCAATCTCAGTCAAAAAATAATTTTATTTAAAATTAATTGCAAATATCTGCTTTTATAATATAAGCTTTCTAAAATATTATGTTAAGCAGCTAGATTAAGCAGATTATGGAGAAAAATATATACGCCCAACTGCAAATTTCAAATGCGATTTGAAATTTGGACTTGAGCGCATATATTTTTATTTGGATCTACTGTTTTACTACTAGTTGGATCTGTCATCGAATTGTTTATTTTCATTGTATGATAATAGTACTTTTTGCTGTGATTTTTTATATTTTAAATAAGTCTGTAAATATTTGTACAATTTAAAATAAATTATATTTTTAGAATTCTGACTTTAATTGTATTTTATGCGTATGTGCATTGCACAATAGCTTTTCCAATAATTGTCATAGGCCTTTGTATCAAAAGAAAGGTAAGAGCATCCTGTAATTGATTTTCATGTTAAGAGTCATGAAGCCGAATTTCACCCTTGAAAATCGTAATGGTATTCCTATGGAGAATCTTCTCCGACTAAATGACGCCCCAATTTTAATACTGGCCACTAGTTTTTGACACCATTTTAAAGAACAAAAGAATTAAAATAGACTATCAGAAAAAAAATTTGAAAATCACATCTTGAGTATTTTTAATAATTTTTTAAAGTTTGGAAATCAGTGGCAAATACAATGTCTTTAGTGTATGACGATGTATCTCAGTAAAAAAATAAAGATACTGCAATAATTATATATTTTGAACACAATCGAAATTTTTATTTTTCAGTTCATTACGAAATAAAAATTTTAATTGAAATATTTGTATTTTTCAAAAATTTAAGAAAAGTTGTTGCTATTTTTTGGAAAGCGAATTATGGCAACCCCACATTTGGCGATCACCTGAAAGGTGTCGCCAACTAATTTAGAGTGTACGTTATCTCTCTACATATGGTGGGGGGTTCTTTGAATAGAACCACCTAAAGACGCTGGAGTTAGTGTCGCATCTGTCAACATCTGGAACCCCTTTCCCCCCCTGTACTTTGAATAGAACCCTTGGTGACTTCGTAGAAAATGCCTTTGCGGTTTACCAGTGGCTTGCTGGTAGGGGGGGAGAGAGAGGGGGAAGCATCGGACTTACCTAAGGGGGTTGGGTTTCGCTTGGTAACAGGACAGTCGTATGGGACAATTCAAAAGCCGGTTTGAGAAAGCTAGGGTTGTGGTCAAAGAACGTTTTTTTTCTTTATTACTTTTTCTTGTTGTAAGAATTCGGAATAGGGTAATGGTTATTTTTGAAATCAAATAAGGATGCATCAATTTCAATAATATAAGATGAAATGGTAGGTTACAGAAAAATGTGCTAAATTGGCATATTAAAAAGACTGATGTTACTAATTGATCATTTGAAACATTGATTTTCATTCACTGTAATAAAAAAAAGATAACTCTGTTGGTACTCAAAACTTTGTTTATTGAATTTAAAGATACAACAACAAAGTCATGGAAAGAGGTAAAAGCAGCTTCTGTTGTGTTGAGCACCATGAAGGTAGAAGTCTGTCTTGGCTCTTGTTGGTGTTCTTTTTAGTCTGGCACCTACCCTTCGGCCTGTCCGGCTTGGGAGACCCTACCAGTAGTCCTACCAGTAGAAAAACTTTCGCTGTCTGCTCCAAATGTGGGGCTCAGCAGGCCTCTGCCGAACATATCCTAGACTGCTTGGGTCTTTCCAAGGAGGACTTATACGCTTCCCCACTTCTTGTCATCGACTTTTTGAGGGTCAACAATTTATTGGATCTTGTCTGACTCCGTCAGACAGGTGGAGGATAAGGAACAACAACAACAACAAAGATACAAAATACAATAGCGTTTTTAGTTGATTAATACAAAGTTTAATATAAAACTTATCGTGTCTTACTTCCAAGCTTCCCCAAGCTTCTCAAATGTAAAGCAGAGTAATAGATAAGAATTTAACTGAATTTAAACAGCATTTTGAAGAGAAAAAAAACCACAAACATTATAAAATTGACTTAGCTAAGTTATCTTTTCATGCATCTAAGTATTATTAAAAAGAATAAATTAACAAAAACAGATCTGCATAGTTTTTAATTTGACCCCAAAATAATCTTCAGACTGACTCAAGATATACATCTAGTAAACCATATAGTTGCAACTTACGATATTAAATTCATGTTTTTAATTATGAAAATTTAAACAAATATTGTAATCCTCCACAATACCCCTCCAATATTTTGATTTTGAAACATATTTTGTCGATAGATATTTTCAGGATATTAGAGATTGTAATGTCACTCTATATCAGGGAACCAAATTGCAAAATTCAGTTTATCTCCTTTCTTTAGAGAAACAACTAGAGACTGTTATTCTTTTTTAATTAAATTGACTAACCTCATGATTATATAAACTTAAAGATTATTGAAAACAATCCAATTTACCCCTGATTTGACAAAAAACAACTTGGCCAAATTCAGCAAGGATTTTTAATTGTGATTTCTTCAACTGATTGAGCATTAGAATATTGTAAAGCAAAACGTTGCAACAATCATTGCAAAACAACTAAAACTAAATCACTCAGAATTAGACAGTGCCACATGACTGAATTCCAATGTTGCTGTTAATTGAAATTGATAAAAGATTTTGAACATAAGAAGGATATTTAATTTTTAGATTTCACATTACGTTTATAACGTAAACTAGGTTTGTAACAGACACTGGTACTTAGAATCGATTCTACACAAAATTCAAGAATGTCTGTCATCTGATGAGAAATTTATTTAATAAGTTACGCGATGTGGTAAAAGACGGCAAAACGGGATATAATATAAAATACCGTAAAACATTAGGCAGTTCTCTACCAAGGCTTAGAGCTTCAATAGATAAAGCCACAGAACACTGGAACCAACAAAAAGTGAGCAATAAAGCTAAAATTTCCAACTTGAGGCAAAATATCGAAAACGCCCCATACCACATCTTCGGCTGGCACAAAAATTGCCAGATTATTTTTGTGACAATGTAGGAAGCGAAGAAAATAGCATGGTAAAAAATATGAAGGAAGATGGTTTGTTTTATAAAATTAAGGAGTATATGCAAACTGTTGAAGATCATGCTGATAGCATATTGTACTGTTTGAACAATAATGCCGTTGAACATTTTAATTCACAAATAAGTAAAAAGATTGGGGGGAAAAGGGTAAATTTTTGTCTACGAAGGTCCTACCAGGCAAGATGTCATGCCGCAGTAGTTTCTTTCAACAACAAATCTCCAGTGGCTGCTATACACAAAGTGATGCTGAACCGTAGTCCAGGCCACTTCACGAAACTACAAGAGCGACGCAGAATTAGAAAATTAGAAAAGGAAAGAGCAAATAAACGTCCAAGAAAGAAGCTTTTTCTCCCCAACAAAGATAAAAAATCATATGGCGTATTGTGCCAAAGGCCGGACATCAGCCCGGATCGTCAAAAGGCAAAAACGGAGAAGTTCCTGAAAGAGCTTGAATTATCAGAAGACCAAAGAATAGAATTGATGAGGAAAACGTCATCCCAATCTGAGAGCATTTTATGGTTTGAAGAACGGAGGAAACGTTTAACTGCATCGAACTTTGGTACGATATGTAAAATGCTGCCCACAACAAGTTGTGCAAACACGGTCAAGGGGCTTCTATATAGCACCTTTGAGAACTCTGCAACAAAATACGGCAGGTTGCATGAGTCAAAAGCTATTGGCGAGCTTGAAATCAAAATGAACATCAAAGTTAAACAATGTGGCTTGTTCATAGATGAAAAATATTCATTTTTGGGAGCATCTCCAGATGGAGTTATTGAAAATACAGATGGGATTATTGAAATTAAGTGCCCAATAACGAGTAAAGAAATACACCCGATAGAATATTTACGTAAAGGCAGACATCTATTGATACCTCACAAGCAGGAAGAATCCATAATACAAATAAATAAAAAACAACCATTTTTATCAAGTTCAAGGGCAATTACATGTGACGCAGAAAGATTTTTGTCTCTTTGCAGTATGGTCTCCAATGGGATTGATAGTCGAAAGAATAGAAAGAGACGATGATTTTTGGAAGGAAAAAATGGAGTCCCACCTAGAAAAATTCTACAAGAATTGCATTCTTCCAGAACTAATTGATCCTAGGCAACCACGGTCAATGCCCATTAGAGATCCTCAATACATTTTGGACGCGCAAATCGAAAAAGAAAAACATAAGACAAAAAGAAATCCCCTCCCCAAGAATAAAATTTCGTATCACGTCTCAATGAATCGAGCCACTTCTTTTTTATTACATCTTTTCATCATCATCAAGAAAATAATTTATCCTTAGAAATGACTAAATATTTTCCAAGTCCCAACATAAAATGAACTGTTCAGTTTGCCATCTCTAAAATTATCGAGCCACTTCTTTTTTATTACATCTTTGCATCAGGATCAAGAAAATAATTTCTTCTTAGAAATGACTACATATTTTCCAAGTCCCATCAGAAAATGAATGGTTTCAGTTTGCCATCTTGATAATTTTATCAAGCCACTCATTTTTTTATTACATCTTCATTGCATCATGATCCAGAAAATAATTTCTTTAAAAAATAAACTAATACATCAACTACGTTGAGTAGTCAAAAAGTTTTAATTTTAGCAATTTTATTTTAACACATTATAAAATTAATTTTCAGAAGATTTTTTTTTTGCCATAAAAAATTTCTTCTTTAGGCAATCACTCCAAAAGATAAACTTTAATCATGTAATATGATTGCAAAAACTAATATCACTTTATTCAATTTCTTTACTTCTACAAAATACTGTGCCAAATGCTATTAGTAAGCTTTAGTTTCAGAAGGAAACGTGTTATCAACTAAAACCACCCAGAATATCGAAATGCAAAGAATCCCCTAAATCCCTTATCCTCCCTTATCTCTTCATCCCCTCTAGAAGGGGGGGGGGGGGGGGGAGGTGTAATTACAGCCCCTGAGCCAAGCCCACTAACTGCCTACGGCCTAGGCAATTCATTGGGGGCCTCGAATTTCATTGGCGATAAAAAAGCGCACTGAAAAATTGCTTTGTGCCTAATAGGCGATAAAGTGATTTTTCTAGTTTAAAAACACGGCGACATCTGGTTTTCGAGAAAGATAGAAAAAGAGTTCGTGCCGATGAATTACTGATTCTTAACACAAGTACTTTAGTTTTCGAGGCAAATTGCACCCTAGCATAAAAGACCTGTTATTAACTTCCTACTTGCCTCTGGTTAGAAGTAAAAAAAATATTTAAGACTTTATTTTACATTATAATGAGTTTTTAAAGGCAAAGTTAATATTTAGGGCTCCCATTGGGCATTGTTAATGTTTCACCCAAGGCAATAATTTGAAAGATAAATACTTTTTTTCAGACTTAGCTTAATTTATGTAAAATAAATCTGCAATATCTACACTTGAACTGAGAAAAACTAATGTTTGATCTAATGTTTGATCATAAAACTTATGATCTTAATGATTAATATCCAAATCGACTTAAGGACTAATATAAAACTAGTATTTTGGTTTTTCCGAAATGTTTAACACTATAGATTGCAATAGCTTTATTGCTGCATACTAGAATTTTTTTTAAATCGTAATATGTATTTTGGGTGCACTAGTTTTGAAATAACTTATATTAAAATATATTGCATTAAACTCTAATTTAATTTATATGGGTGATAAACTGGAATTCGCTATGTTGAAGTCTTTATTGCAATAAAATTTGTTAAAATATGAAAGATGAATTGCTTGTTAAAATATGGAAGATGAATTGCTTGTTAAAATTTCCCAGGAAGTAGCACTGCCTAAAATGTAAAAAAAAATTATTATAAACAAGCCATTCAAAAAGGCATTTCAAACTTAAGGGGGGGGGGGGGGGGACTTAATGTTTTAAACTATTTGTAATCATTTTAAATAGCTGGGGCGCGTCAAAACGTAGGTGAGATTCGGGGGTCCATGAGTTGAGTATAGTTCTCCTTTCGCAAGTATGAAGGACACACTTCCTTCCCTTTTCAAATAAAAATATATAAAAGCTACTTAATTTCGGGTTTCCCCGAGTACACTGGGATAAACCTGCTGCTAAATCTGCGGAGTCCAAAGTCCCAATGGTGCCTGCGTACGATTTCTTTACAAGTCCAGTTGCGTGCCAGCTCAGGTGTCGACCTCGACACTTGACCACGGTTCTAGATTATTGGCTGTGTTAAAGCTCCTAAAGGAGGCTAGAAATAGACAGTCGGAGACGATAAACTACAACCCACGACATTTCCTTCATAACCAGTTGAGGTATACTAGTTGATAAGCATTGTCTTCTTTCCCACAAACAAACCTTTCTCCGCCCCATTTAAACCGTCTATTACGATGCATTTGTTAGCTGCGGTATAACTTCTCCATAAAATTGTAAACAAGCACTCAAAATAAAATAATCAACAAAACATTCACAGAACTTCTGAACGGAAACGGATCAAAGGTTGCGAAACTGAAGTACTGAAGAGTGAGATGATATCGTCGGTGATAGATAAATTTGTGTAAATTACGATCACAAAAGTTATTTTACTTAATAAATTTGTTATTTCAAAGTGCAAGGAAGTAGAATGTCTTTTAGTTGGAAAACAGTTGATTTAAAGGGAAAGGAAATCCCTGAAGAAATAAGATTAAAGAAGGATTGTGTTGAAATAAATTGTGGTTTTAAGCTGATCCAAGTAAGTAAAACCATTCTATCACGAATGAATTATTAGATATTGTGATAAATATTATTATGAACCTGTTTTGTTAACTGTGAATGAAATGTGAATTATATGATGATTTCATTAATTAAATCCAATCAATATCTTGCATAAGATACTGTTAAAAGTTTATTTGTATTTTTTTTCCCTTTGAAAGTCGCAATGTAAATAAAAAGATTGGATTCTAAAATATATTGATATTATATCATGTTTTAACTATTTTACATAAGCTATGCATAGTACATAGTATTATTTCTAAGAAATAATTATACTGATCATATACCATAAATATTAAAATAAAAAAAGGTGTTCTATCTCTATTATTTCTAATTATTACTTACTACTTATTCAAAATGTTTAAGTCAAACATTTATGCCACACCAATTCATTCTTTGACAACTTTTGATAATATTTAAATTAAATAATTGGACGAAATAGCCAATGAAGGGATATATTTAAGCTACACTTTGGAGAATATGAGTTTTGCAACTGGACCCTTCCCATTATATGTAATGTAACTTAAGTGTTGCATTAGGAAATTGATTTCATATTAAAAATTATTTTCAGAATGCACAAGTGTACTATAAAGAAGCATTACCACCTGCCGATTCCATAAAAAGCAATGTGAGTGTTCTGCTGCTTCATGGTCAAAGATTTTCCTCAAAAACCTGGGCTGAACTGGGATCAATCAAGTATCTTGCTGCTATGGGATTTCTCACCATTGCTATAGATCTTCCTGGTAAGTAACATTAAATTTATTATTTGAAAATAATTATTTAAAGTATTGCAAGGGGCCAACATGGTGTAAGTGGGTTGAGGGCTCAAGTAGATTCTGTAGTTCTTAAACAAGTAGGTTTGTAACAGAATCTGTCACTTAACTCGCTTCCACATATTTGTGTTTAACAGGAAAAAACGCGCCAAACACAACATTATTTCTATATTTAACATTTACAAGCTAAATTTGGCTAGTTTCATTTATTTTATTTCGAAAATTCAATAATTATTACTTATCGTTTGCAAAAATTAATTTATATTTTAAAGAATAAATATGTCATATTCCTCGCTTTAAATAGAATGAAAATATTTCATATCAACATACAAGGATTCCATAGTGAAATATATTTGACGTCATTTCAAACTGATCGATGTCGCAAAAATAAATTTATTTTAATTTATTGTCTAAAAGAATTAAAGTTTCTCGAGCGATTGTTGCAATGGCAAATGTGATTTAATTCTAATAAAAACAGGGCGAACAGGGCCTTTAGATATTTGTAATTCAAAGTTTTAAACGCCAAAATTAACTATTTTCATTAATCCTCTTTCTCAGATTTAATAATTAGACTTTATCGTTTGCTAAATTTGTTTGAAGTTCGAAGAATAATGATGTAATCTTTTTAATAAATATTTTTGTCGCCACAATTTCTTATTTACATTTCTTTCGAAAATTCACTTATTTATAGTTTGTTAAATTAATTTACAGTTCAAAAAATTTATAATTTGTACAATTGATGCTTTAAAAATAAAAGCGAAACTTAGCATATTTTTTATGCCAAGTTAGAATTCTCTATGCATCTTTCTACATACATATATATAGAACCATTAAAAGAACTCTATTGTGATAATACAACAATCCAAACCGAATTATAACACGTAAATAAATATTTTTTCAAAAGTGTATTTTCATTTTAACAAAAGTTTCTCGTACGTTTAACGAAATGGCAACAGTGAAAATATTGAATAAAAATGGAATTTGCATGTTATTTCAATGTAGATTAAATTTTTAGTTATTTAAATTTTAAATAAGCTTCTAGTTTAAATTTTTTAATGAAATTTGGCATGTAGCCTAATCTGATTTTTTGCTTCAAAATGACGTATCCCACTTGTCTGTGGGACTTGTGGATGACAACAGTGAAAATATGAATAAAAATAGAATTTGCATGTTATTTCAATGTAGATTAAAAAAAATTTAGTTATTTAAATTTTAAATAAACTTCTAATTTAAATTTTTTAATGAAATTTGGAATGTAGCCTAATCTGATTTTTTGCTTTAAAATGACGTATCCCACTTGTCTGTGGGACTTGTGGTTCTTTCTGTGAAAGTGGGTGACAGACAGACGGACAGACAGACGGACGGACTGAACGATTATAAAACCTTCCACTTTTTACGTTATAAACGTAGTGTGGAAGCTAAAACTAAACTAAACTCCTCGGCGCAACAGCCCATTAGTGGGCCAAGACCTGCTGTGCCCATTTCAGCTTTCGTGACCTAGGGCTCTGGGGTGCTAGCATATGTCCCGGTAAGGTGGTCAGCCCCACGCAGTAAACCCTGTGTTTAGTTCCCAAGCATGCTTGGTCCCCATTTTATCGACCCACTTAAGGAATGAAAGGATGTGTCAACCTCGCCGCCCAATCTGGGATTCGATCCCCGGACCTGTGGCGTGGCAATGCGAAGCACTACCACTAAGCCACTGGGCCTCCTGTATTTCTTAAGCCATTCTATAAATTGATCATGCAGGAGAAGAAAAAATCTCTCTAATAAATGTGGGTGGGTACTTGAAGCTAAAAATATGTCGTTGTCCCTAGCCCTAATGTCTTGTACTATGTTGTTTAAGGTGGTATTGGCTGTCAGCCTTGCCAATTGATTTTGGCTCAAAATTATGAGGCCTATCAACTTACTACATTAATTTCACCAAAACTCAAAATAATGCAAACCCCTGAATCATATGAATCTTACAATTTTATAGAACTCTTTTTATTTTATTATTGAACAACCAACATTTATAACATTCTTATTAAAAATTAAGTTTTGTGCAAAAAAAAATATTTATTCATATTTTTCCTTACCACCATGAATGATTACTTATGGTTGTTTAAACTCCTAATTCGGAAGTGTTTTTTATGTGCTTGTATGTAAAAAAAAAATATAATTTTTATTATTGGAGCATATAAAATTAACAAATTATTTGCAGGTTATGGTGAATCTACTGCTGGAAAAATTGATGACAAATCGGAATTTCTTCACAGTGTTTTCCAAACATTTGAAATGGATCTCCCAGTTGTTGTCAGCCCAAGTATGAGCGGACAGTATGCTCTTCAGTATTTGTTGCTAAAAGGTTCATTTCTGGCTGGCTATGTGCCAGTTGCACCGGTGGGATATGAAGTACTTGAAAGATTACCGGTTTGCAAAGATAAATATATTATAAGCAGCATTTATGAGCCCTTACAGAAGTTATTATATGATCCTGTACCAGATTTAAAAGACATTGAGGTAAGTTAGGCTCGACAAATCTATATTTTTGATTCTAAAATATGTGGGGAGTTTTCTAACTAAAATACATGTGTAGAAAAGACTATCCTTAAAGCTATGTATGGGTATGTCTAGAGAATTTACACTGAGTGACCAATTTATTATGACCACCCCTCACTATAATATTTTAGCATATTTCAAGTTATTCTCAACATAATATTTTAGCATTGAATTATTCTTGGAATAGATTCTATGAAATTTTGGTAGGTGGTATGAGGAATCTGAGACCATATTAGATAAACTTCACATTCTAATTCCTGAAGATTTGATGTTACTGAATCCAGCTGCCTGATGCCCTGTTCAATCTCAAACCACAAATTCTCAATTTGTGTGAGATCTGGTGATGGTACAAGCCTACAAAGCAAGGTAAAGTTCCATCATGCTCTTAGAACAATCTGAGGACATTGTGAGCTTTATGGTGGTGGTGGTGGGACTAATCCCCATCTGGTGTAGTGGAACTAGAAGATGTGAAGGCCGTCCCAACATGCTCAACTAAGCTTCCATGGCAGGTAAACTGCAGTAACTAACACATTGACTTAAACCATTGTTGCAAGCTTTTAATAACTCTAACCTATAAGTTGAAAGTATACCGAAAGACTGATTATTTCAGAGTAAAAAGCTACCAACTGATTGTTGTGGTTGCTGAAGTTTACCCTACCATGGCAGTAAGGTCTGCAGGTGAAGGAGCCAAGTCAGATTTCTACCTTAGGTTCTAACATCAGCCAAGGTGCTCCAGGTCTCTGTCAATTTTCCCCATTTACCATGAGTGAGATTTATGACAAGGAGTTGTACTACTGAAAGTATCCATCCCTGGCATGGTATATCATTAACATATTTGAGTGCGATTGATCTGCGATAATACACCCTTGGATATTCGGACATTGTTTAACAGAAATCAAAGGACATATACAATGCCCAAGAAAACATCCCTCAAACTATAATTTGGCCTCTGCCAGCTTGAAGTAATTATGGATTGTATAAAACTGAGGATTGCGGTTGAATAGAACTATCATGTGGTTATAATAAAGTAGTTTCTCAGTGCATACTAGATTCAATTAAATTATATAAGGCAGTTTTTATAGTTTTTTTGTTGTAAAAAATTAGGATTTTTTTTCAAAAAATACTTATAATTTTTTTCAAAACTATTTCTATGAAAATGTACTTCTGAAATTTGCTGCAAAACTTCGATTTTTTAAAAAAAGAAATTAAAACTATTAGTCTTAAGTTTTGTTTTATCTGACCTTTATATATATATATTGCATAATGGCATGACCATTTTTTTAAATGTTTCAGACACCAACTATGGTAGTATTTGGCGAGAAAGACAGGTCACGAAGTTCAGCTTTGCTTAGTTTGTTGCCTAACAGCCAGTGCCAGGAAATACCAAATGGAAGCCACCCAGCTTATCTTGATAATCCTGAATTGTGGCATCAACTATTGTATAACTTCTTAAATGCAGTTGCCGAATTTCAGGCAAAAAAGTCATGAACATATTTTTGTTGAAAAAGCTTTCCAATGTTGAATATTTTTTTATTTGGATTTAATGTATGAATACAATTAGTTCTTTATTTTATGTTTCTCTAGGACCAAGAATGAGTTTTTTTAAAATACTATAAGAAAAAGAAAAAACTAACATATGGCTTTTGATCTTGGGGGAAAAAATTACAACACAGGAAATAAAACAGGGGTTTATTTCTTATTTTGTTATCCGATTTAATTTTTTAATATTATATTGTCTAAATAAATTATAAAAATCTAAGAATGGCTGCTTAATATAGAAATGTGATTTGTATTAGTTAAGTTAGCAAATTTGCATTTATGATGAGTTATACTGTGAAAGTTTTATATTTTGATATTTTATTTAATAGTTTTGAAATTTTAATAAAATGTTATCTACTAAAGTTTCACTTTTTCCCAACTCAAAATAATGTAAAATGGTTTCATACATTTACCCAAATAGGATAGTGAAGATTTTTTGTAAGGTAATGAGTTAATAAATTCAAAAAGAAATTATGTCAACGTGTAAAAAAACAGCAACATTTAAATTGAAGAAATTAATTAGCAGTTTAAGAAAAATCTACCTGAATATCAGTTTAAAATAATATTATTTAATTAAGGCGATATAACATATAAGAAGCAAGGCATAATAAAAAAAACAGTTTATTTCATACAACATTAGTAAAAAGACAACATATAGTAAAATAACAATAGTGTTAATAATATAGTGTTAACAAAAATAATATTCACTGGTTTTTTGCTTTTACTTTCTTTGGAGCTTCACATTAACTCTGTGCCAAGCATTGCCCAACACTCCTCGCAGATTCCATATAGCTGGAAATGAATCTGGCTGAACATTATAAGAAGAATCTACAGCTTTACAAATAATTTGGAGTTCTGTACCATCTTTGGCTTGCACCGGTATCTCAATCTATTTAAAGATAAATATTCAAATATTTATGAAATTAAAAAATACAACAATTCAACTTATTTACAATCGATTAATACAAGGTTCCAATAGGTCTTAAGAAAATGAATTCCACAAAGGTTTTGGAATAAAATTATACATTTTACAAAAAAGAAAAAAAAACATATCTTATATAATAATGCCTTAATATTAGAAGCCAATAAGTTACAAGTAAATAGGTTTGGCTGTAGTAACTTTTAATAGTTAATTTATTTAAATAGAGAAATATAGATAATAAAATTAAGCTTACTGACCAATTGTAACCTGGACATTAGACAATAAGTTTAAAGTTACTTTCTAATAAAATTGTCATAGGACGCTTCATGAAAAATATATATCAAACACTATATTTTATGCTGAAGAAATTGTAGTAATAATTGTTAAATCAAATGACCAGCTTTATAGAAAATTATTTAATAAAATATAGAGAATGGTAGTGATTTTTAGGGTAGATAACTATTGCACTTTATAATTATTATATTTGAATAATTTCCCCCAACCAAGTACTAAATTGGAGGTAATAAAAGCCTTAAAAATGTGTTATACACTAAATTGTAATTACTGTGTTTAGGCTCAAACATTATGATTTCCTTTAAGATTTATACCATGTGTTATCATAATTTTTAATATATTTAAAGTAGAATCACAAATTTAAATTTCTAGTCAGTTGTTTTTAAGTTAAAACAACTTATTTTTGGTTCATGAAAATGATAGGATAGAAGGTAGAAATTTATTGCAAAATAAAATAAACCCCCTAAAGAGGAATTCTTGTATTGTATTAACTAAATAACAATGAAACTTAAAAATCGCATCACATTAAAAAAAGAGTGATTCCGTCAAGCTACCTTTTATAGTTGAAAAACAGCAATTTCATTAGATAGCAGTTTCTGCATCAATTTAAATTTTACCAAAAAGGCACACCAATATAACATGTAAAATAACATACACACATGTTAAAACTTCTACATACATGCCACAATGTCCATGCCCAACATCTATATAAAGGACTAGAATCCTGCATCATATCAGCCACATGCCACGTTTTCCCACCATCAGCAGAAACATCAACTCTTACAATTTTCCTCCCCCCTCCGCTCCATGCATATCCTTCGACTTTGATTTTGTTGTTTCGTACGGCTACGGAACTATTGTTACTGGGTTTGCAAATGGCAGAATTTACGGGTAGTTCTTGAATGGCTGGGGACTTGGTGAAGTCTACATTGTCCCAGTCAGTGGAAGGGGAAAACCCTGAAATATTTCATTTCAGAAATGGGTAAATTACAATTCATTGTACACTGCACAAAACAATTAGGGGAGTGCATGGTTTAAACTCTTTCACCCCATAATTCCATTTGGAATCATCAGTTTTCGATTTTTTTCTCACTAGGTTAAGTTCGCACTTATGTATCGTTAGATTGAAGAATTAAATAAAGTTTCTTTTATTTAAATGAAAATATGAAAAACATGGTAAAATAAAATTTACTCTAAAACAATTTTAGCAAATAAAATGTCCCTAAATTCTTCATGCTTGCATTTTTTAGGTTATTGATTTTAACCATTTTTAACAAAGAAAGTTTAAAAAAAATTATTGTTATAATTTATTCAAAAGTTACGATTCCAATTTCCCCCCTTAAATTTTAGTTAAATTTTTTTTTTAGATTTTCCCCATGTTTTTTACTATTTCATTCTGGATGCATAATGAATCTATTTCACAAATTTTAGATTTTTAGAATAAAAATTAAAAAGTTGGGACTGAAAGGGTAACAAAAGTACATAAAGTGCCCCCCTAATTGTTTTGAGCAGTATATAATGGTTTCTATTAAAATAAATATTCATGATAGCTTAACTGTTGGATAAGTGTCTAAAATAAAACTTGTTAATTAAGCAAAATACAGAAATACTAGCATAATGACTAAGCTGATTCCAGCACAATAATAATATATAAATGATTTATGAAAATAGTTTTAAAATTAAAAAAACGAGTTTTTTTATCCATGCTATAGTTAAGATGTTAAATTATTAATATTAACAGATACATGTACAGATAGCCTGCTCAGTAAAGTGAAAATAAGCTCAAAAGAAGTAATGGTTAGAGCCTCTTCCACTGTTTTTTTTATATATATCTTGCATGGAATTGGGTAACTTTGGCCTAAGCAATAAAACCCTAGTACTAACTTTCTTCTTGAAAAGTTTTTACTTATAGGTCAAGGCAGTTTTGCCACTAATTGAAAAGGCAAGCCCATTTTTAAAGAGTATTTAATAAGAAGTTATTAGCTTGATATGCTTGAGCCAAAGTAACCATCCTGGGCCAAAGTTACCCCATTTGACAGTAGCTATTTATTTAAATTAGTTGAGAATATTCATAAATTTCTATTATAGTTTACACTCAGTTTATGAAAATCAATAAAAAATTACAATAACCAACACAACCTTCTTGTCAGTTGAGTTTTTATAATTTCTGCATGCAATAAATGATAATCTTTATTCAAACCTGCTTGTGGTTCTTGGTAGCATAAAACTATCTTACAATTGTGTTAAAAACTTACAGAAAATATCATAATAAGTAACAAACAATATATAAAAAACACAAGACAAGGGGAAAATCTCTACCTTTGTAGTCATTCGTCTGCCAATGACTTTTACTTTCTTCTTCACTAACGATTATCTTCCCCAACCATTTGACATTTCTGGCACCCACAATACCAGGTGCAATCACTCGGACTGGGTAGCCGTGATCTTTTGGTAACTCCTTTCCGTTCATTTCATAGGCCAAAAGGACATCATTTTGAGGATTCAATACCTGAAATAGACAAAATGACTAAATGCACGAGCATAGGAGATTATGGATTAATATCTCAAACCTAACATTTCAGTGCTCAGCACAGATTAAATTTTTACCCAAGAAATTTTAAATCAAATTCAAAATGATTATTGTTATTGAAACAACATATTTTGCATTCTACATTAAAAAAAATGTATTTATGCCATTCTAAGGCCCCTTAAACTACACCCGATCATCACCAAAAATAAGAAATTTACACTAAAGAAGGTTTATGCTAATTTTCAGAACTTTAAATGTTATACTTTCCAAGATAATTAAATCATCTGGAAAAACAACAATCCGGCACCACTTTCTTCCAAAAACCATTATTGGCTGTAATTTTTATCTCAGATGTTGCTTGACTATGGAATTAGTTTTCGATATTTGGAATGTACTTATACCTTTATTGCAGGAATAGAAGACCCATAAGGTGTGTTTGAGGGATCAGTGTCCAAACCTTCAAACTGAATGTGTTGAATTTTGGGATCATTGAAATCAACTCCTGCAAATTTCAGCACATCACACAAGCTGGCTCCACCCCACTCTGCATTGCTTATGGCTGCCGTACCCCAACTTAGGCCTTTTACTTCTTTCACCTATAATATATAAAGTTAAGGCCTTTGTGAAAACGAAAAATAGTATAACACACAAAAGATTCAATTTCAGACTTTAAGCATATTTCACATTGAAATTTTGGAAACTTGGTTTTAGGTTGGATAAACATTGCTCTAGAACTACACATGTCTGTTGGTGACAGAAAAAAAAAGTGTTTGGTTGATAAAGTATCTGGAAAAGTAATTATTACTAGAGAAACAGGCAATAACTTTGCTACACGGGGTATTGGCGACGGGCGTCATATTTTAGAACCACAGTCAAGTGACGAGCCGACACCTGAGTAGGCACCCAACACAACCATTAAGGGCGACATCGTACGCAGCGTTAGGACTTTGAAGGATATTTAACGTGCACTCCCTCTACACGGGTATTATTCGTCGGACATTTTTGGCTGCACGGGCCATTTATAGGTCGGCAGTTATTTTGGCGATGCCCGGAACCTGGGACCTTTTGCATGCTAGGCGAATGCCTAACCGACTGGGCTCGCCAGCCCAGTCATTTTTTGGAGATATAACTTTACTTTTATAAACATCTTATTGATTTCAATAGATGAAATTAAATTTACTTATCTTTTACATTATCTATATGATTATACCCTTAACTAGGCTAGTAATTATTGTAATTTTGTATAATGAATTTATTATACTAGTTTCTATAATTTTATTTTTAAAAAATCTAAATTTTTTACTTTTTTGCGTAAACTAAGACGTACCTGTGAAAAGAACATTTTACATACATATGAACATCCATATCTATGGTAAATCTAAAATTTAATAAACACTTTAAACAATTTCTAAGTGTTTGACCAAATCATAAGCAGGATAGTTCTTTAAAAAGAGTGACTATGATAAGTGAATGAATAAACAAAGTTAAACTAATTTTATTTTATTCCCTTGTAAATTTTGTTCATTATTATTTTCAAAATTTCAAAAACACAATTTTATCCCACAATTTTAGGAAAAAAAATCAAGTTAAAACTGCATTTGGTTATTTGCTCCTATGACACTATTTTGCAAGAATATACATTTCACACAAGCAGTAGAAAAAGAACTTACATCATTCAATTCTGACCGTCTGTTACCAGCACACTGAATAGTTGCTGCTATAGTCTGCTTTGGAAATTTATTTTTGATATCATCCAGTGTCAATGTGATTGTTTCGATCCCTAATCCACTTATTTCTAGTTCATACTCTTTTGGGTCGATTTGAGGAACAGGCATATGATTCCTTACAAAAAATACTTCACTAGAAAATAAAAAAAAACATATTTGTAAAATACTTCTTTGGAAACAATGGTGTTAATAGAATATTCAGTTTTATATGAATGGCAAAAAAGAGCACGGATTTTAAATTAAGGAATACTAAAATATAATTTTTGGCAAGATAAGTAATTTGGAAGAAAAACAACTACCAGTCAACTTTATGTATCTAACTTATAATAGTTTTTCTAAGTATGTAGATAAAGTAATTGGCATTTATCGAATATATAGGAATTGAATAATTAATAGACCATTTTTTAGACCATCCTACAAAATTACTTTTTATAACACAATTTACCCAATGTCCAAATTCATGATTTTCTATGACTTTCCACACATGTGGAAACCCTGCTTATATATTTTGATTGGCTATATCTTCTTATTTGATTAATAATCCAATCATTAAATATTCTTACTTAGGTGTTAGAAAATTTTCCACCAAAAGATCGTTTGGAGGTTCCGCATTGAAAGGTTTTTTAGAGCGAGGCTGCAAAACAGAATGCCTAAGTGGATCGGAAGCAAAAGGGTCATCCATATTTTCAATATCCAACCCTCTATCGGAAGCTCTCAAGTTGCCAATACGATATTTTTCTAAAATATGAAGGACCTAAAAAACAAAAACTATATTGCCAGTTAAAATGCTAACCCAATTATTTAGAATAAGCAACAAGATATTTAGCAAAATGTGTACACAAGTTCTCAGTACATGTGGACGTCACAATAATGTTTTTGTGACATTTGCACATGCACAAGCAGAGCTGCCATAGAACTGTCTAGATTTTTAAGTTATTGAAATTATGTTAAAGGGTATATAATTAGCTTTAAATGTTTGTATCGATTCATTGAGCAGTAATTGAAAGTTGTGTAGTGTTACACATCCCTAGTTTTTTGCATGTTGTAGCAGGATTAACCACGATACCTCGTTCCCAATAAAAGGGATAAACTACTAGTACCTATTTGCTTAAAACATCACAAATAAAAATATTGAGTAGATATTTGATAATATAATGAAGTACAATAATAACTAGATTAAACTTACTTGTGTTGTATTAATTATTTTTGGTGTAAAATTAATATTCAGAGAATATCCACAACTTAGTGGATAAAAGAAGAAAATTTTTGATTTTGGAAGAAATAGTTTTATTATGCACAAATTGACATGTTTAGCAAGGTCCTGCTTCATCAGATTCATACACAAATCAGGCCAAAAAAAAAAAAAAAAAAACGGAGAAACTGTAGGCGAAATATGATATCCGGAAAGGCTTGGTTGGGTTTGTGGAGGAAAATGTGTGGGAGGGGGGATAGAACTAAATAAGAAACAAAATCAAATAATTAAAACAATAATATACCAACCTGTGAACTCTTATGGATAGCAAATAGCTCCCAAAATGGCTCTAGTGATGCTCCAGCAGCCATTAAGATTTTATCTCCACCAGGATGCTTCGAAACAAAATCTGTGATGTCATACACACCACTTTTAAAACACACCCAAATTCTCTTTTCAGGGCTGTCATGCTTGGATACATCTTCAGCTGTGTATTCCGGTAGACCCGGAATTTCCAGGCCTGCTGTGGCTGTAAAAAACCAAAAAATGATTTAGTGAAAATTGATTTACTGAATTGAATAGCGAATCTATATCTTATTAATTGAACCCAAGGTGCCAAAATAGTTTACGTTAACCCAATTTTATATTAACCATAAGGACAATTTTAGCTTGTGAACTTGTTTGGTTTCTTTACAAAACAGCAGAAACAAGTGCGAAGTTGACCGAAAAAAAAATCCTTCGTTATAATGAACTTATGAGGTTTACTCATTTTGTTAAAATGGGAATTTTATAACATTACTCTAATATTTCAAAAGAGACTGGGGATTCATTTCATTATACTGGATATTTTGTTGTAATGATATTTTTTATAAAGAAATTATAATGTATATCTTTTTACACCAAAATTTTGTAAACATTAACTACATCAAGCTTTCAAATTTCGTTACATTTGTTTTATGCATTACATCTAACCAAAAATGTTGTAAAAAAATATTAGTAAATTTAATATTCAAACTTAACTAGAACTACCTTTTTGATCTTTAGCATGGAGTAGGAAACTGTTAAAACACCATAACAACACTCCAGAGGAAATCACTGAAGCACTTATCATATATGGGAAATAATTCGTATTGTCATGGGAATCTCTGTTAGTTGATGTGAAAAAGGGCTTTGTACTTAGCTTGTATACAACAGGATTTCGCCCAAGATGTAAGTAAAACAGAAACCTGAAAAAATATTTTCACAAATTACAATCAGATAAGAATGCACATAGTATAGAACTCATTTCACTTCAACGCCATTAAACATGTCAATTATACAGTGCATTATTTTTGTATTTTGCTGCTTTCAAAATAAAATGTTAAGGTAAAATTTTACTTTATTGCTATATCATGATTCAAAAGTGTAAACTACATAGTAAAAATATTTATTAGTAAAATTTTCTTTAAAAAAAAAAGCTTTTGAATTTCTGGCTTTGGTTTGATGTAAGAAATATTTTTATTTTAATAAACTTATACATTTGAGTTTTATTTAAACCAGGACTTGAAACGACTCAGAAATTTTACCCGTCCCCGACGACGGATTGTCCAACAATGTACCCGTCTCCTTTGAAACTAACCCGTCAAACTCTAATTACAGCTTCTAAATAAAAATATCATATTTTTTCGAGCGCTGATTTAAACTAATTTTTTTTCCTATGTACCAAATTTTTCATGAGGGAGATTTCAGTCACTTTAGTTAAGATATTTGAAAGAAAATATTTACAGGCCAGGATTTCAGAATTCCAACTGAAATAGGGTTAAGAAACTATACCCTTTGTCTATGCTTCTTCTTGACTGAAATGCAGTTAAGCTCTTTATTAAACCATTGCTGCATCTTAGAAAATTCATCTTTTCCTCCAGAGAAATTGTGTTTTATTGCTAAAAAAATAAAACAATCCATTACTTCACTCAGAATTTTTAAAAATTTATTTTAATGTAACAAGAACATGCAAATACAGTAGAACCTTGATTATCCAATCTAATTGGGATTGGAAGTAGGTAGGATAATTGAAAATTTCAGATAAAAGATAATTTTTATTAAAAAAACTATTGGTACAGAGGAGCGCCGAAAGTCTGCGGACCTCAAACCTGCCAACGTCCGAAATCCGTGCAGAGTTATTGCCAGAAATTCGCGCTTACCTTTTTAGTTGCTAAAATTTTGTTATCTTAAAATCACTACAGCATGTCCTCGATATTTCCCCGTCATAAACCCCGATAATTTCATGATTTGAGAATCGGTGCAGAATTCTAATATCAGAATCACCGGATAATTCCGATTTAAAAAATGAATTTTTGAATCACAGAAGTTTGTCAATTTCAGTATTATCGGATATACCTCACCTTAGAATCGCCATAGATTTCTGAAAATTGTTTCTTTTGCTAAAAACCGTATATGAATTTGTTGGAGAAATTTTTTATGTTGATATAAAGAAAGTCGGTTAACAGAGAGTTCCGGATAAAAGAGGGACGGATAATCGTGGTTCTACTGTATTTGTTTTTAACAGGTAAAAAAAAAAGAGTTAAGACGGAAAGTAATGTAGGTTGCAGAGATTGCTAGTGTTCTTAAAATATATTATATTCTTAAAATAGTTTAATAACCAATAATTATTTTACAAAATGTATGATCTAAGCAGTTATAAGACGTACAGTGAACACAAATAGTACTTATGCAGGAATGTTTGTTAAAGATTTAGGTAAGGAGTTTTGGTTAGTAAGGATTTAAAAATGAGGAAGCAGTGTGTTGAGGCAAGTAGGAAAGCATATTATATTAAAAAGGTATAACATAAAAAGCAAAAGAGATTATTTTGCCATCATACAGGGGTTTATTCTGTTCAGTTTTGGTCGCCCTTCCTCAGAAAATATATAGATTTGCTCGAAAAAGTTGAAGGTAGCATAGGGGTACAAAAATGATTAATGTATTATCAGGTATGTATTCAAAGGGATTAGAAGATTCTACATTAATATTACAGATTGGTAAGCAATTGGTAAGCTTTCTGGTTCTCTGGCCTGTTGTTGGTGCATTCCATGAAAAGTAGACCAAAAAGTCATTTTTTCCAAAAAATTTTGCAGGTTATTTTTTTTTTATTTGACCGTTAATTACGCAAAATTTTACTGGCAACTACAGTAATTTGTTTCAAAAAACCAAATTTTCAAGGGAAAACACTGAAATTACTATTTAAATATTCTTAAATTAAGTCATAGGTAACCTGAGTTACCACAACTTTGTAACATAAATTATAAAGTAAATAAATTTATAAAAATATAATGCATACAGATGAAATATATATTTTTTATTTAAATATAAATTTTAGTGTAGTTGGAACCTATAGATTAACACTAATTAATTCAAATTTTCAATATGGACAGAGTTTGAAGTTATTAAACGAACCAAATGGAATTCAACTGTCATTTTTGCAACCAGAGTCAAGAATGGAACATACTATTTTTTGTTGCTCAACTATGATACTTGTAACATATTTTGATATTTCTTAATTAAGTTTAAGTATATTGAAAGTAAACTTTTTTTTAAAACTAATTTAAAAAAATTCATTTAAGGTAGAATAAGAGTAAAAACTGACAGCTTATTATAAAATATAACTTGAGTTACCACGGAATGATCCGACGTCAATCTTTCTATTTGTATTTGAATGATGACGAAATATGTTGCAGAACAAACCAGAATTTTGGTAAAGCAAAACAATTATTTCTATGTTTTTATATTAAAAAAATTAAATGATTTATGGAATCAATTTTTGAAATTATAATAGTGAATAAAAGACAACCTGGATGTTCAAAATATTGGTTTAAAGGGAGGATATGAAACGTTCACAATCATTATGGACACATCCTGTGAGAAATTATAGAAAACCTTTATGATGACGTTTCGATAACTAAAGATTTCGAAACATAAATAAAGATAGTTATTGACGCTGTTACTGAAATGACTTACAGTATTACAAAATTACTCAATCACAATCACGTTCGATTGTTTATTTACAAAATTGATATTCGATATTGCCAGATTCCAAAGAAATTTAAGATATTATTAAATTTGTTTAGTGACAACTTCAGTTTTGGTTTATTTTGGCTTTTACTCTTTCGCTTTTTTAACGAACCTTAATAGATATCCATCGATTTTATGATGTGTGTATTTGGTTAATAATATAAGATGATAAAATAGATTTGGCATGGGAACTACTATATATTTGGTAATATTTTGGTATGGTAGAACAAAACAATACAATGAGAATGTTTCAGATGATGAAACGCTCCTGCTTTCACTTTTCCATGTCCTGCGTTTTCATTGGTTGTTTCGGTTTCACTCTCAAAATGATCGTCATAAATGGGGGGGGGGGGGGGGGGATACATTGCGAACTTTCAAGAAAGGGGGGGAGATTTCTTAAAATAAAAAGACAGGTTTAAATAACATGTTGCTCTTGTTTTACAATATTTTCTTACCTAGTAAAAATAAAAGTTGGTTCTTTGTTTGGGTCCGGGTCTTTCATTATTGTATCTGATGAGTGATGCCTTCAGACATGGTCTCCGCAGCCAATGTGTTAATGCATTTTCATCTTAACCCATTAAAACTTAAAATGGTTTATAAGCGGGTCTTTGTGACCAAGCACACATGCCTGAAAATGTATGTATACCAACCAACCAAACTTAAATATATTTGTTCAATGATTTTTTGTTTTACCAATTATCTTCATTTCATTATTTTTACTGGAGTACAGGAAAATGATACTTTTTTATTAATCCGAGGTCATATCTGGGAAATATGATTCGTGACTATATGGTCAAGCTAGGCCATCATGTGAGGAAAATTAAAACCACTACAATTTTAATTGCACAATTTATTTTAAATACAACTTAAAAATCATTTATAAAAATTGTGACACACCCTCTGAGTGATACATAATTTGGTCAAATTGTAGACTTGTTTTCCAGTGCATCAGTTTAAAATATTGAAATTCTCAACTTACTAATTATTTTTTTTTAATATTTTTAGCCTACTTTTCTTTTTTTAATTCGAAAGAATTAAAAAAATGAAAAAGTAGGTATTGACATGCGGTCGATGTCCGTCTGTCTGTCTGTCTGTCCGTACCCCCCTTCCAAAATCGGTTCTATCCATCGGATCTTAAAAATTCTTTTTTTGTTAGAAAGCTATGACCTCAGATACCCAACTTTCATACTTTTTGTCCGCCTGTCTGTACGTCCGGACGGACATAAATCTACTATCTGTTGGGGAATTTCCCATTGAATTAGCATTGAAATTCAATTTTGAGTCATTTAAGTCACTGTAGGTATTGAAATGCGGTTGATGTCCATCTGTCTGTCTGTTCGTATGTCTGCCTGTCTTTCCGTCCGTCCGTCTGTCTGTCTGTCTGTCTTTCCGTACCCCCCTTCCAAAATCGGTTCTATCCATCGGATCTTAAAAATTCTTTTTTTGTTAGAAAGCTATGACCTCAGATACCCAACTTTCATACTTTTTGTCCGTCTGTCTGTCTGTACGTCCGGGCGGACATAAATCTACTATCTTTCGGCGAATTTCCCATTGAATTAGCATTGAAATTCAATTTTAAGTCATTTAAATCACTGTTGCCAAATCAACAATGGCATGAGAAACTTTATTTATTTAAACATATTTGAAGCAAAATAATATTTTCATGAATCAGTTTGGAATGACGTCATAAAATGTAGCACAATTTGATTCTTTTATTATTCATTAATTATCTAACAAGAAAGCGGCAAGGCATACTTTTGCATACAATTATGCTTAGTTTTAATTTACATTTCTTATTTTTTAAATGCAGTTTGGAGTTTCATTACTTTTGTTATTAATAAATATTTAATTATTCCTCGAACTACAAATAAATCGCGAGCAGACGATAAATAATATTTAATTAATTTGCGAAATAATATTAAGGAAAATAGTTGATTTTGGCTTTTAGGAGTTTAAATTATTAGCTGGATGCTGTGTTTCGATTTTTTTCTAATATGTATAAATCTAGTGTAGAAACGGCTGTTGATGATATTTACTGTTAGAAACCTAGTTTTTTTCCCGATTAGAACTTCAGTAAGTATTTAAGTAACAGGAAAGTAGGCTATTTTAGTTCTTTATGAACTTCTTGTTTTAAAAAATATTCCTTTATTATAAGTTTAAAATGCTTTCTCCATCATACTAAAAATGTCCAGATGTAATAACATTTTAAAATATAATAAATGTAAATAATTTATTAAATTTATAATTTTTTAAATAATTTATTAAATTTATAATTTTTAAGTAATTTATTAAATTTATAATTTTTAAGTAATCTATTAAATTTATAATTTTTAAGTAATTAATTAAATTTATAATTTTTAAAATTTATAAAATTTTATAAGTGTTTTTGGAAAACCTGACAGCTAGTGGGCGAGTTTATACTACTGTATCCTTAAGGTTTTAAAAGTTAATTGATTATGATGTTTGGCAAAGCATTTCACACCGAAACAAGCATCTCCGGTGAAAAAAACAGACTATATGAAGAATTAGTATGACCATTAGATGGTAACTCAATATATGCACGTAAACATATAATTCTTCTTCTGATCTTTAGACCTGACTTATTCCGTATTTTGTGGATCAGTCTTTCTTACAATAACTTTAAATTATAAAATTTTATAATCAATAAATTTTTATTAATGATGGTTTTTTATTTGGAAATGTTTTTATATCTTCAAAATGTTTCATATCTTCTAATATAAACCAAGTTCTAATTTTAAAAGCAAATTTGTTATTTTAAATAAATTAAATTTAAAATTTATGCACTGAAAAAACCCCGAAAAAACCCATACATATTTGCCCATTTCCAGACGGTTCGGATGGTTAAGTTTTAAAATCTATTTCTATTGTGATATGTTTTTGTAGTAAAAGCACACAAAACTGTTTCAAAATATATTAGGAAGCAAAAAGTTAAATTTATATTTTTTTTCTCTAGAGCCATGGCTGCAAAGATTCAAAGTACTGATTTCAAACAACTATCACAACACGGAAATAAATCCTATAACAATATGATATAGTGGTACCCTTTATGGGTTCAAATCAGGATATGTACTATATGTAGGCCTGTCATTAATTTGGTTATGAATAATATGAATGCTGTATGGCAATTACAATTGCTGTTGTAAGAGGTGAACCTAAATATATATAGATAGTTTTAAGGTAAATAATATATTTTCTGATTATAAAAAAAACCCTTCTAAATCTGGATTTAGGGTGTTATTAGAGGGGCCTCGCACTTACTTAAAATTAAAAAATAGTTTCCGCTAACTACTAATTGTTCTAATTAAAATCGGTATTTTTATTTATCAGTTTGATAAACAATATAAAAAATTTAAACGTGACTCGTAAAAAAATACGTTCTAAGAGAACAAAAATTTGCAAACTCTAAATTGTGTTACTATCTCCATTACGTTCGCACAGAGCCTTGCATAAATTTTAAGGGCGGCTTGACCTGTAGGCTAACACGCATTTTCCACCCCCTCTTTACTTACTCCATTTGTTTTATACATCAGCGGATATATTAATTGTTAGTTTGTCATATTTTTTAAAACGTGAAGTTCATTGAGTTTGTATAAAACTATACAATTACATTAATTTACATCATAAATATATTTTTTAACGTTTGAGTTAATTTCCACTCCTTCAAAATTTGCGCTCTAGGCTGCAGCCTACCTAGCTTCTTATAAAAATACAGTCCTGGCATCCTCTAGAGAATATGTGATCCACACTAATCACTATGAAAAAAACTTTGTCTAGATGCTTCCGAATTGGCCCAATCTGCTTTCGAATTGGCAGAACTTCTTCCGATTTGGCAGCATTAAATTTTCATATGCAAACGTATTTTATATCATTCCAAAGAAACTTTGTTTGCTCTTTCTATCATTTTAGCTTCCACACTACGTTTATAACGTAAAAAGTGGAAGGTTTTATAATCGTTCAGACGTCCGTCTGTCTGTCCGTCTGTCCGTCACCCACTTTCACAGAAAGAACCACAAGTCCCACAGACAAGTGGAATACGTCATTTTGAAGCAAAAAATCAGAATAAACTACATTCCAAATTTCATTAAAAAATGTAAAGTAGAAGTTTATTTAAAATTTAAATAACTAAAAATTTAATCTACATTGAAATAACATGCAAATTCCATTTTTATTCAATATTTTCACTGTTGCCATTTCGTTAAACGTACGAGAAACTTTATTTACAATAAAAATAAACGCTTTTGAAAAAATATTTATTTATGTAATATAATTCAGTTTGGATTGTTGTAATATCACAATAGAGTTCTTTAGATGATTTATTATATATGTATGAAGAAAGATGCATATAGAGAATTCTAACTTGGCATAAAAAATATGCAAAGTTTTGCTTTTATTTTTAAAGCATCAATTGCACTAATTATATATTTTTCGAACTGTAAATTAATTTAACAAACGATAAATGACTGAATTTTCGAAAGCAATGTAAATGGTAAATTGTGACGACCCAAAGATATTTATTAGAAAAGATTTCATTATTATTCTTCGAACTTCAAACAAATTAAGCAAACGATAAAGTCGAATTATTAAATCTGAGAAAGAAGATTAATGAAAAAAATTAATTTTATGTTCAATGTTTAATTACAACTAGCTAAGGTTCTGTTTGCCGAATTTCTTTCTGAGGTGTATAAATAATTTGTTTCCTGTTGAGCACAATTGTTGTGTGGAAGCGGTTTAAGTGACAGATTCTGTAACAAACCTACTTTTGAATATTTGGCAATGGAAACAAATTTTGGAATAGAGTAGTTTGAGCATATATCGGAAGTAAAGAGAAAGAATTCAACTTGACAGAAAATTACCATTATAGGAAAAAATATATCATCAAATCGCCATATCAAGCACTGCTGCTGCTTTAAATCAATTTTCTATTTTGAGAGAAAGTATAACATTCTCATTCCCTAGAAGAAAAACGCATAGGCCCGTTCTTAAAACTTTGCTTGAGAGGAGAAAAGGAAGGAACATAGTATTTTGTTCACATAATATATAAATGCACGAAACTGCGAGTTATCACTGCTTATGCATTACAATACAATAACTTATCAGAACTTCATTGAGATTTATATATTCCCGTGCAAAAAGTGACCCCCCCCCCCTTTGGAGTCACAGCATAATTTACATTTTCACATCATGTTTCTCATTTATATCTTTTTGATGAATCACAGAACTCTCAATTGCTGTTACTGTTATCAGGAAGCGAAACAAAGACTGCTGAAAACATCGATCCCTTCACATACATCAGCACTTAGAATCTTAAAAACTTATTCTTGAATTAATGAGTTAGACCATTGTTAATAGCCCTTCACAAACTGCAATTTCTTTAAGCAAGAAGGAACTACGCAAGCTTCTAAAAGGAGAGGAGAAGGAAGGAACATAGTATTTTGTTCACATAATATATAAATGCGACGAAAACTGCGAGTTATCACATGCTTATGTCAATTTACAAATTACAATAACTGTTATCAGAACTTTCATCTGAGATTTAATATATTCCCGATTGCGAAAAAGTGACCCCCCCCCCCCTTTGGAGTCACAGCATAATTTACATTTTCACATAGTTCCATTTTACTTTTGTGAATCAGAACCTCATACTTATCAAACAAGACTGCTGAAACATCGATCCCTTCACATACATCAGCACTTAGAATCTTAAAAACTTTATTACTTGAAATTAAATGAGTTAGACCATTGTTAAAATAGGCCCTTCACATTAAACTGCAATTTCTTTTAAGCAAGAAGGAACTTTTATGTCAGCGAAAGACACATTCCTAAGGGAAGAGGGGGGGGGGGGGGGGGAACCCCACAAGAGACATCTGGAGAAGATTAGCAATACAAATCCCAAATAGAGCCCCTGGACCAACCTCGAAATGAAATTTTCTTTGTAGGTAGAGGCGTTGTGCCATGCTGCCATGGATTTTACCTTTGGAGGTTATGTCCTTGGTCCAGTCATTCTATAAGCTAATTGTACCACATGCAAGGCCTGATCTTCCATAAGGCCCGGGACTAGGGCACCTTTAGCAGATGCAAGGCCTTGTACAATTCTAACTGCGAAGCCTACCAATGCGTATAGTTCTTAACTTCACAATTTGTAACTACCGAGAATAAGTTCATTTTTTAGAGAGAGAGAGGAGAGAGAGAGAAATTTTTGGGTTACATTTATCTGCCTCCAAAAGTAGAGAGAGAACTAAAACAATCGGTACATACAGCTTAAAGCTTATTCAAAACTTTTTTAATATTATTCAAAACTTTTTTAATATTATTCAAAACTTTTTTAATATCATTCAAAACTTTTTTAATATAATACACAATTCTTCAAAACCACTGTTTTCGGAATCACACCTCTCTGCCTCGTAGCGAATAAACGGAAGCCTTTTATATATAAAAAAGATTCCTCCCGTCCGCAACACCTGTCGGGGTTATCACGCGGGGGAAGGGGCATACGATAAAAAAGAAACGTCCGACATTCGTCAAAAGATCGGAACGTCGGAAATTATTAACGGGGGGGGGGGGGGGGGACATCGTCAACAAAATGTAGGAGAGCTTTCCAAGTCGGCCAACGAGTGGCGCGATTGCTGCTCCGTATAACGGGGTCGTGTATCATATATCGATCGCCTGCGCTGCTCTCCCTCGATTTCTGGCAGACGAAAAGCGGGCTGCTATTCGGATAACACGGAGTTTTCTATGGATCAACAAAGAATATAATTTTTTATTTATTTAAGGGCTGTGCAAGCCGGCTCAATGAGGGAATTGGCTGGGTGGTGTTTACTATCGTTTGCTTATTAGAGGTGTCGTCGGCCTTTTTTTTATGTGCGGAGTTCTAGTTTCGAATGAACGGGGTTGTGATCGAACGTATTCGGAGGGAGAAGTCAGGAAAAATCAGATTAAAATGGTGAGTGTTTTTCACTTTTTTTTGTAGTTGAAAGCATTGGAAAGGTATTGTGGGTGTTGAATACTTAATAAATATTTACGTTTTTAAATATTTATCTTTTTTTTTTATTAATTCTTGTTTTTATTATTTATATGCATTAGTATTAAAATAAACACTATAAAAAACTACGTAAAACAAAATATAAATATCCCCTTTTTTAAAGGAGTGAGTACCTGGTAATTTTTTAATCAAATATATTGATTTTATAATAAAATTGAGGACTCAGCATAACTTTCTTAAGAATATATATATATTCATTGTATTTGAGCATATTAAAAGGAAAAATCCATGCACAGAGATAATCGGGAAATTCTATTTAAAAAAAATGGAGTGACTTCTTGCTATGGGCATGTTTTGTACGTCTTGAGTGGTAAAACAGTACCACAGGAATGAAAACAAGGGTTTGAATGGTTAACACTGTGGTGGGAAGAGCTTACCATATGTCATACCACCAATTACCAAAACCACCAATGTCATCAATTGGTCAATAATACAAATTTTCCTTTCTTTTTAATATTTTGTTAAATAATTCTTTGTAAACCATGATTAAGTAACTCTTTGTAAACATTGATTAAGTAACCCATTGTAAACATTTGATGTTAACATTGTGTATTATCTATACTGGTCCAACAGTGTTAGAAATATATATTTAAATATACCCTGTGGGAATTCGATTAAGACTTTACTATCATGCGTGGGTCATTCTACAAAAAGGGAAGAATTATGTCCTGGCACCATTTTTAGAAAAACGTTCTATTTTTCCAGGGACCGACTTACAAGTTCTGGGGCCCAGGGCACAAACAACATATGGGGCCCCCACAACACGCATCAATATAACTATGAATGGGATTTTTTCAATTTCAACTGGTACAAATGAATTAACTTTAATAAGTATCTTAAATACATGCATGTAAGCACATATGTCACGGGTCTGGGACATAATCCCGAATACCGAAATCCCGACAAGCCAAAATCCCGAAAGCCGAAATCCCGACAAGCCGAAATCCCGAATGGGTTAAAATTCCGACAGGGTCGAAATCCCGAAAATTGATTTTTTGTCCCTTTCTCGATTTTTTTTTTAAATATTAGAGATTATTGTGTGTGTGAGTGAAATGAGTGAGTGAGAGAAATGAGTGAGTGAAATGAGTGAGTGAGTGAAATGAGTGAGTGTGTGAGTGAAATGAGTGAGTGAGTGAAATGAGTGAGTGAGTGAAATGAGTGAGTGAAGTGAATGAAATGAGTGAGTCACTCACTCACTCACTCACTCACTCAACTCACTCATTTCACTCACTCACTCATTTCACTCACTCACTCATTTCACTCACTCACTCACGTCACCCACTCATTTCACTCACTCACTCATTTCACTCACTTACGTCACCCACTAATTTCACTCACTCACTCATTTCACTCACTCACTCACGTCACCTACTCATTTCACTCACTCACTCCTCTCACTCACTCCACTCACTCCCCTCACTCACTCCACTCACTCACTAACTACACTCACTCAGTCCACTCACTCACGTCACTCACTCATTTCACTCACTCACTTACTCATTTCACTCACTCACTCATTTCACTCATTTCACTCAGCAAATATTTTAATTGAAATGAATGATACTCTTTGCATAATGTAAGTGTTGCTACTTCCTTTGTCTTTCAAAGTAAAAATTATAAAATAATACATAACTTTTATTTTACCAGCAGTAAGGGAGGTGAGAATTCCAAAAAACCTTTTATATTAAAGTGTATTTATTTAAGCAAAATAAACACAATACTAATGAATATGAACTATAATATATATAAATATAGATTTTTTTTACCTATTAACTCATAAAAATAGTTTTTTTTTTGTTTAAAGCCAAACTAATGGCAAATACTCCTCTCTAAGAAGTTTTTTTTAAAATTTTTAAATTACATGAGTACATTCCCTTAGCTGTAAGTAATAATTATCAAAAAAATTTGGGATATTATATAATTATTTTCCTAAAATGGTGACAGGCCAGATATCTGCCCTTCTTTGAAGAATAACCCACTTATGAGTATAAACTGTAAAGTCATAATCAAATTACCAAAGATATATTTAAAAATTTATTTCTAGTACTGTCAGACCGGTATAGACAATACACAATGTTTACATTAAATGTTTACAAAGGGTTACTTAATCAATGCTTACAAAGAGTTTCTTAATAATTTTGTTAACAAAGAATTACAAAAAAAAATATTAAAGGAAAGAAAAATTGATATTATTGAAAAACATTAGGCACTGTGTAAATAACAATTTGCAATTAGTGTAATTTTTTTAAAAGGGGCTGCTTTATTCCCAGAACTGAAAGATAATTTTTTTTTGTGGCACATATCTAGTGCAAATCTCTCTACCAAATTTGACACTCCGATTGCAATGAATATGAGCTATCTGTGGATGTTAAAGAATGCTGAGATTTAATTTTTCGGGGATAACTCAAACCGAATGGAGGCTCAAAGGATCTTTTACACGCCATATAATCATACGACATGAGTGCCCACGATTTTCCCATCCATTAAATCTAACTACTCAGCCCAGGTTCGAACCCACAAGCTTGGGCTTATGAGGCGGGCACGTAATACCGCTCAGTGTTTGAACAATATAAAATAGGCAAAATATCGAGAGAATTGAACACTTTTTAAAACCTAATTTAAGGGCATCGGAGTTATGTTCGCACTTTACCTCACATCTGCTATGAGCGGCCAATAAGTTGTATTCTTTGAAAATAGCTCTGATGCATGGAAAGTAGTTGGTATACAATAAATTTTTGATATTGTTAGCAATTTTTTTTCTTTTAATTGAATTTTGATCAATATATTAAAACTATAAAATTGCAGTTATTAAGACACTGCCTTTCTAATATTGTTGTCCTTCATCATTAACAAAGATATAATCACAAATTTGTCACTCTCCATGAACTCGAAAACTTTTATTAAAAAAATAGGAAGTATTTAACCAAACATTATTTAATAGCAATCATTTGTAATTATTTCATATTGATCATAATAATTTAATTTTTTATTGTAATTCAGTTTACATCAAAAATCAAATAGCTTGAACCACAATAACTGCATATTATCGATCATAACTTCACATTTGATTGCTATTTGATTACTTCAATTTAGTTGTTTTTGAAAATTATTTCTACTTTTTGGACACTTCGAAGAAGCTCCAAAGCTTTTTTAGTATTTTCTTATCTTTCTTTTTCTCAAAAAACGTTTTCAGTCTTAAAGTGTAAATTATAATAAATATCTCATGTTCAACTTTTAAAAATTAAGTTTTGTTAATGGTACTACGTAGGCCCTGAGCAATCGGCCATAGTAACCGGCCAACCCTAAATAGTCACGAACTTCGGTTTTACTTTTAGGTTTACTAAAGTTCTTAATAGCTTCAATTTTTAGTTCATTTGGCTTCCTAAGACCTTTTGCAATAATATGTCCAAGGTACTCTGCCGTGGGCAGGTTTAGTTTAGTTTAGTTTGAATTATCGTCGCACTAGAGTTACACGAGGGCTATTGGCGACGGGCGTCGGCCGTGGGCAGGTAACTGCAGTAACTAACCATAATGACTTGGACCATTTTTGCAAGCACTCAATTAACCTAACCTTTAAGAAAGCATACTGTAAAAAAATATTTCAGAGGGAAAATGGTACAATTCAT
Organism: Oedothorax gibbosus; assembly: GCA_019343175.1. Classification (NCBI taxonomy): domain Eukaryota; kingdom Metazoa; phylum Arthropoda; class Arachnida; order Araneae; family Linyphiidae; genus Oedothorax; species Oedothorax gibbosus. The sequence continues at coordinate 18,551,700 of CM033280.1, forward strand.
TGTTGCGATTACTGCAGTTTACCTGCCCACGGCAGTACTGTACCCGCGATTGAGCAAATTTACATTTTGAAGGCTTGATGGTCCAGCTTTTTCTATTCTTTTTAGAACTATATCGACTTGTTTTAGATGTTCAGGGACACTGTTCGAAAAAATTGCTATGTCATCGGGATACTGAACTGCGTTCGCATCCCACTAGAAGTTGAAATACCATCTTACTAAATTCGTAAGGCGCTATAGCCACTAATCTATAAATTTAGTTTCAAAAAGTGCTCGATTCTCCCTATACTATGTCTGTTAGATATTGTTTAATCGAATTGTGAAGCAAAAATACTGATTTTAATTTTTAAAAAACAGTTTTTCCGTAATTATTTTTTAATTTTTAAGCCAGTGCGAGGCTCATTCAAAATAGCGATGATCTGTGCGAAGTTACCTGTGTGACCCAATACAAAATATTCAAATTGAGGTACGAAAATCTTAAATTCCGACTCCCGAATGTAACGACAACGAATCTCGACGAATGAAGCCACTTATAGATTACAAGAGACGTGTTTATTATTGGGAGATAGGAAACAGATTCTTCAGTATCCAGGAAAATAGGGTATAAGATAACGCAGTCGCTAAGATGGCGAAATTGGAATTTCCCCTGAATAAAAAGAGATCATAGAAAATTAGCAAGTGTATTTTAACTCTTCACAGCCTGGCATGACCCTAAGACCGAAACGAGGCGCGAAAATGAAAAATTCCGATTACAGACTGGCCCGTCAACGAATCTTGACGAATGAAGCCACTGATCGATTGCAAGAGACGTGTTTATTATTGGGAGATAGGAAAACAGATTCTTCTATCCGGGAAAATAGGATAAGATGATGCAGTTGTTAAGATGACGAAATTGGAATTTCCCCTGAATAATAAGAGGTGGTAGAAAATTAGCAAGTGTATTTTAACTCTTCACAGCCTGGCATGACCCTAAGACCGAAACGAGGCGCGAAAATGAAAAATTCCGATTACAGACTGGCCCGTCAACGAATCTTGACGAATGAAGCCACTGATCGATTGCAAGAGACGTGTTTATTATTGGGAGATAGGAAACAGATTCTTCAGTATCCAGGAAAATAGGGTATAAGATGACGCAGTCGCTAAGATGGCGAAATTGGAATTTCCCCTGAATAAAAAGAGATAATAGAAAATTAGCAAGTGTATTTTAACTCTTCACAGCAATGAAGCCACTGATCGATTGCGGGTAAGAGCCCTCTTAATCCCCCGCATCACTGGAGAGGATGCAGTGATACGAATCTGATGAGAGTTTCGGGCAAGAGAGGTGTTTGTTATAGAGTTAAGAAGAAGATGAAGATGCTGCCGGGCTATAAAACCAATACAAAAACTGGTTTGCAAAGTGAAGCCATCAATCGCTTTTGTAGTAAGCAAAACCAAACGTTTTTCGGCGAAGAATTTGGCGCTATTTAAAAGTGGAGTTTACACAGGCTTACTACATCGACTTGGCGATTTCTGATTATCTAACATAAACTATAATTACAACGCATTTTCCTTACATGTGAAAGGAATTATTGCAATCCTGTGTAAATTCAGATGTCGTACTACAGCCTACAACAACGCAACAGTGATTTTTTTTATTCAGCTTTTTAAGGAATAAAATGATGCGGTTCAGCATGAACTAACATTGAGTGAGCGGTTTGTTTGGGCTTACCACGGTTGGTAGGAGATTTTCTGCCGGCTTCACTTGTTTTCTCGCCAAGCATCTCTACCTTCCTCTTAACTCCATGGTGTTTGTTACTGTGGGATCGATTGCAAGAGACGTGTTTATTATTGGGAGATAGGAAAACAGATTCATCAGTATCGGGGAAGATAGGGTAAAATGGCGCAGTTGTTAAGATGACAAAATTGGAATTTCCCCTGAATAATAAGAGACGCAGTAGAAAATTAACAAGTGTATTTTAACTCTTCACTGCACAGTGTACCATTTGTTATACCAATTACTTGTTGAGTTAAACAGGTTTACTTTTCTATTAATAAATTTTAATAGAAAAGTATATAATATTGTATAATAATTTAAATTATAATTTTTATACTATTTAGAAACGTTGATGAGGGCTAGTAAGTAACGACTTAATTGAAACATTCGACTAATGAAACCTACCCAGATAGCAGACTAGTTAACTTTTAAGCTTTTTTCATTTGTTGATTGACAAATTTGTATATTTTGCATCTATATATTAATATTTTGCATATATTTAGTGATTTTTCGGGAAAAAATATGTATGTCTGTCGTAAATCAATGGATCTCTTTTTTTTTAAAAAGTAAGTATGCAGTATTTTTTTTCACTTTTGGGCATTTGTAATTTTAATTTCTATGTAAACAAGTCGTACATTGAAGGGTTAAGCGTTGGATGACTAATGGCAGGTTCACCAGAAATGGATTGTTTTGTAAGCAGTGGAGAGAAAATGTGCTTTCTATCTCTGGTCTTAAAATTTTTGGACTTCATGACGTAAAGATTTGTGCGATGAGGTCGATTTAGTTTAAATTTTTCATATAATATTCTTTAAATACAACTATTTTTTTCTACTAAATCTTTCTACTCTCTGCTAAATACAAATCTCACTTTTAAAAAAATCCCAAGAAGTTCTGAAACAACTAGAATTGTCTACGTTCTTGTTCCTTTAATACTTATTATATTCTTTTAGTACGCATAGACAGACAGACGAAAAAAATAATAAAAGACAGTATCTAATGCACCTTTCTAACAAAAAAGAATTTTTAAAATTATATTGTTAGAACTGAAATTATAACAGACCGTCTTATTAAGGACAAACGGGCGGAAAAGCCAACAGACAGCTTTTTTTATTACCTTTTTAACAAAAAAAAAAGAATTTTAAAGTCAGACGGTTAGAACACAATTCGGAAGGAGTTGACGGACCGACACACAGACGGAACAATATCTACCACAAATATCTACTTTCCAGATTTTAAGAAAATATTTTGAATTTAAAAAAATGGTTAAAAATACTTGGTTGATGACGATGAAGTAAGAAGGGTAATTTTTATTAGGTTACAAATAAATAACTCTTTTATTCAGTAAGAGGACGAGTGTTGATGGTAGTAAGATGAAGACTACTACTTTTCTTTTGAATTTAATATGTTTAATTATTCGAGATAGAATTAAAGCGTTTAATTTCTATTTCATATTTTGGATAAAGGTTGCGGTCCATAAAATTAAAGAATTTCTGGATTTTTATTTAAATAAGAAGTTGATGTTTAAGGTTCACCCTACTACTCTAGATCTTTCTCCCGTAAATTTTTAAAGATGATTTTTGGCATGAACCAAAATTTTAACCCTTGGATGATCATGAGACAAATGTGTTCCATTACTTAAAAAATAATTTCATAAATTATCGTTTACTAATATTTTATAAATTGCATTTTTTCTACGATGATGATACCTTCTAAATTTAACTTTGGCGCGTAAAAGTTAATAACGTTAAATTTGAAAATATGGAATTTCGTATTTGCAAATTTCTTTTTTCGTATCTAAGCTCTTTTTTGGCAAATATTTGATTCCTAAGCCCGAATTTAATTTTGCAGTTCAAAATAAATTTGTAACTAAACTATTTTAAACGTTATTTAACTATTTATAACAACTTAGTTGATTTGAAATTAATTCAATCAAAAATATTTTGTTATTTATATTTATTGTGCTTTTTTACAAGGGAAGGTAAACATTAAAACTATTAATCAAACACACAAAACAATTTAAATAATGAGTTTATGAATTTGTCACCCTATATATATATGGTAATAGATGTTAAAATCATTTTCGGCTCTTAAATCTTGAAGACTGGCATCATTTACCAGATGGCTAAGGCATGGCGTCATACACCGTCTCAGAAAGCACGCACGATTTCGTTCTTTGCACATCCGGAATAAAATAATGCACAGATAATGCTATTGAGGCTACTGCTTTGGCAATGCACTAATAATAATGACTCCCGCATTCATATGTACAGGATCGTGACACATAGAACACAAACTCTACATTTAGAGTCACGTACGGTTGCGAAACGTCGATATATTGCAACTGCGTGGTTTAATCGGGGGGAATCGCTTCTTCGAATTTATATGTTGTCAGTCCCGTAATGTTCAAGTAGACACCTTATTTATGTAATTATGTAAAAAGTTTAGAAAACTATATTATACATTGATACCTGGATGTCATTTTGAAGTTGTTATAGGTATATAACTACCCTCTCTGGCTCTCTAGCTCCCTTTTATTTGAATATGGCTTTAATATCCTTCTTTGTCCATCGCTTTTGATGCGTTATATAAAAAATCGCAACATTCTTTAATTTTAATTGCTAGTGGATAATTTATCCAATATTTGTTTTACATACATAAAATATTGTAAACAAAAAAAATTGGATAAAATGAAATATGAAAAAAATCTTGGTTATTACAAACCAAACGTATTTACTTCAAGTTCGATACAGTGCATCATTTGTGTCGCCATTGTGACTTCTTGGTATGTACTCTTTCACTTTGTATTTCGATGGGGCTTATTTTTTTACATATAAAATCATAAAAACAAATATATCTCAAGCATTTAAAATTCTTCAGCAACTTCATTATCAAACAAACAACTTTCATCAAATATTGATAAAGTAAATGTGAGTAAATAACAATGAGAAAATATATAATTCAGAAAAATAACATCGACATAACCTTTTCATCTCGTCTTGCACAAATAATCCGATACAGTAATCAGTTGTCTAGCTGTCATCGAAGGAAGCTGCCTCCATTCCAACGAGATAAATTTTACTTTGTCACGCAGGTAACAAGACATGAGACAAGAAATTGATTACGAAGCTTTTCTTTGCTTCGAAGCATTTAGAAGGTAGTTTTGGTCGAATAATAAGTCATCATTCAATTTGAATATCGATGGCATTGGCATGTTTTTAATGCAAAAAAAGTCATCTACAAACAAATCTTTCTCAAGCTCGTCTACAACAATCAATTGTGAATCCAGCTTTTTCCATCAAATATTGTTAAAGCTAAACAAGTATTCTTAAGACTATATGCAATAAAAATAAAATCAAGAATTCTTAAGAACGGATAAAATAATCTATTCGTTACAAATAAAAGACCTCCTACTCGAACCCAACCAAATAGATTTTCGTAAACTCGTCTTGCCACAAAAAATCTGATACAATGTATCACAGTTCTGCAGCCGTCATCCAAACAGGCTGCCTCCATTTCAGCGAGATTCAACTTTAACCTATGTCACGCAGGAAACAAATGACAAGAAATTGACTATGAAGTGTTGCTTTGCTTATAAGCATTTATAGAAAGTAGTTTTGGTATAATAAATATAATAATAAGTCATCTTTCAAATTGAATATCAAAGGCGTTTCCCATGTTTTTGTTACACAAAAAAAATCATCTAGAAATGAATCTTTCTAAAACATGTCTAAAGCTACTTCCATCAAATATGGTTACAGCTAAACAAGTATTCTATAGAATGGATAAAATAGTCTATTCTTCATAAATAAAAATAAAACCCGCTCGTACCAAACCAAATAGATTTTCTTCAACTCGTCTTGCCACAAATAATCCAATACAGTGTATCAGAGTTGTGCAGCCGTCATCGAAAGAAACTGCCGCCATTCCTCCCCGATGACAGCGGGATAACTTTAACCTGTGTCACGCAGGTGACAAGACATACGACAAGAAATTGATTCCGCAGCAGCATCTCTTTGCCATTCCGAAAAGGGATTCTTTAGATAAACGACCCCGATGCCTATCGCGAAGATTGAAAACACTTGTCTTGTTTTATGCGATACTAATATCCCTCGAATTACATTCTGTCTTGTTTTGTACACCGGTTGTATCGTGCCATTGGAGTTATGACATTTTTTTTTCTCAAGGTAGCTGAAACCAGAAAGATAATCCTTCTTTCTTTTATGCGTATAATTCTCTTTTGTGGATAAGAGGTGCTTCTGCAAAAATAAGAGAGATTGTGACGTGAATTTTAGATTGTTTTTTCAGTTATTTTCTATTATTATAATTTATGTAACTCTGAGCTAAAGGGGTACAACTCTAGCTTTCTAAATTTTCAGAAGGGCATAAAAACTGTAGACGATTTCAATGTTTGTCTATCTGAATGGAATATTTGAATTCGTCTGTAAGTGTTTGTTGTTAAACTGTACATAAATGAACTTTAGAGCACAAAATCAAATCTTAATTTTACATCTGAAAGGACAAAAAAACTAAAAACGCCATTTTGGTGATATACTCCTCTCGCTCTAAGTTACTGATGTGATATGATTATATCTGGTATGCTGCAAAAAACGCGTTAAACAGCAATAATATTAAATCTAAAATGTTTAATTGTCAAGTTGCACAGAGACCCCACACATTATTATTATTTTTTTTACCTCACCATTGAATACAAAACAGCATGTTGGATATATTTCATGCTTTAATTTATTTATTAAGTTTTTATTTGATATATATATCTTACTTGAAGATAAGTGCATGCATGCTATGGCAATTTTTTATAATTATAGTAATAATTCACTGGTTAATGTGAAAAAAAAGCTACATTAGATTACAAATTTAGCTTCCAACTCGTTTATAAAGTAAAAAAAAAGGTAAACAATCTAGATTTTCTTCATCACTTTCATGACAAACTAAATGCTCACAGGACAGAGTTGTGAGTATCAAAAAGAAAGGTTACAGAATCGTCACTATCCTCGCCTGTCCACGATACTTGTGATTTACAGGAAAAAACGCCAAAAAACTTAATTCCTATTAACATTCAGCTAGAATTATGGGTATTCATTGATTTATTCGCGAAATTAACATTGTTACTTTCGTTTTGCAAATAATTATCTAAGATACTTTATGTCATTTTCCCGTTTAATTAGCAATGAAAACATTTCTTATCACTCAAGGAGCCTGTGAAATACATTGACGCATTCAACTTCGTTTGCAAATAATTCTTTTTAAATTTTGTCAAAAAAATAAAGTTTGTGACGGATTTTGAATGAAATGTGATTTAATTCTAAAAAGCTTTACTTTTGTATTTTCGAAATTAATATTTTATTAATCTCTTCTAAGATTAAATTAGCATACTATATTAGAACATAAAAGAACTCTATTTGATAATAACAATCAAACTGAATATATCACTTAAATATTTTTTTAAAAGTGTATATACTTTTAAACAAAATTCTCTGTAATTTAACGAAATGGACATAAAATAATAAAAATGTTTTGGCTGTTATTTCTGTAATTACAATTTTAGTATTTTAATTAAAAAGCTTCTTTTTACAGAATTTTAAATAAAATTTGGCAATGTAGTCACGATTTGCTCCAACGTATCACTTTGTTTGTTGTATCACATGTTGAATAAAAAAGATTTGATTATTTCATGTAATAATTTAGTTATTTAAATTTTAATTAAATTCTATCATTATGAATTTTTTATAATTAAAATTTGGTAATGTGAAAGCTAATTGATTTTTTGCTTCTACAATGACGTATCACTGTAAGTGAGACTGTGGTTCTTTCGGAATCGTGGTGACAGACAGACAGACGGACAGCGCAGACGACGACTTACATATAAACCTACACTGTTACGTATAAAGTATGTGAAGCAAAATTCAGCGCATTGAAATTAGAAAGACATTGAAAATTTCAGAAAAGAATTCGAATTTGAAGTACTTTAATTATTTAAAAAACTGCAAAATTTGATGCTCATTTAAAAAGCACAGGAAGCCATTTTTATTGGAATTAAATCACCATTGCCATTCGCAACAATCGCTCTAGAAACTTTAATTCTTTTAGACAATAAATTAAAATAAATTTATTTTTGAGACATCGATCAGTTTGAAATGACGTCAAATATATTTCACTACAAGATTTTTTGTATGTTGATATGAAATGTTTTTATTCTATTTAAAAGGGAAGAATATTACATACTTATTATTTGAAACATAGATTAATTTTTGCAAACGATAACTAATAATTATTGAATTTTCGAAATAAAATAAATGAAACTAGCCAAATTTAGCATGTAAATGTTTAATATAGAATTAATGCTGTGTTTGGCGCCTTTTTACCTGTTAAACACAACTGTTGTGTGGAAGCGGGTTAAGTGACAGATTCTGTTACAAACCTACTTGTTATAAATTTAAAGTTCCATATTTGTTCACCTTTTTCCTGTTTTGGTTTGGTTGTTCATCTTTGATGAATTAAATTATATTATCTGAAGTACATTTAATTTATTACTTTTGAATGTCAACGACAATTTGTTGATAAATTTGCAATATTATGCATTATAGTTAAAATTTTGGATTTTTGCTTTTTTCGACCTAATTTGCTGAAAATAGTACCGATGACTATTGGGTACTTTATAAATATTTTTACATGCCACATAAATCATATAACAATCTTGATTAGGATTTTCCCATCCTAAAAGTCTGTCGACTACACTGAGTCTCAAAGCCGCAACCTATATGTATTAGTATTATGAGGCAGTGACTAATGAAATACATAGTTCGTTATCAAACTACTTTTACAAAATAAATACAGTAGTACATTCAAACAATCAAAAATATTTTCTCTCGCTTATTACTTTTCATAATATGGTTAACAGGGTATATTTTTATTACCCACTCAAGCATACAAACCTATTTTTTGTTTAACAAAAGGCCCATTTTCGACACCTATAATTTCCCTCCCCTATCTCTCTACTTGATCAACTTCCATAATGGCTTCCCCTCATCAACAGAGATAACAAAACAAAGTTCTTCCACCAAATCATTATATTGAGTTGATAAAGTTGTAAAAGAAATTTTTTGTCGTTGTCAAGGCTGAACTTTGCATTTACAACAAGAACATAGTCTACTGCGTTCTGTCGCACTTTGCAATATTGTGTTCAGATAAGTCAAATCTCGCTTAAAACCATCTATGACCATGTCTGAAGTGTAAACTCGTTTTCACTTTAACTTCAAACATGTTAACATTTCATGCTAATTGCATGCAAAATTAACCTTTCTGTAGTGTAAGTCACGTGGGTAAAAAGTGATTATCACTACAACTTTAATTGAAAAAAAAATAGCCGAATAGCTGATTTACACTTATTTAAACCAAATAATATAAAGTGCTTTATTTAATTTGATTTATTTTTCAAATTAAAAAAAGCTTGTAAGCTCCCCTTAAATTGTGACTTACACTACAGTTACATGGAATTAGCCTTCAGTTAATTTGCCTCTCAGATAATTTAAATTTAAATTTTTAACTGAAAAATAATTTCTCATTTTTTTTAAAATTATACAATGCGTAGCAGATGATTATAAATGACTCCTCCAAACTTAAAATTCTTAAATATAGTAAAATTATATCATTTATAAATATTTAAAAGAAAAATTGTGTTGCTAGAAAACCTGACAGTCAGGTGACGACTTTATACGTCTGTATCTCTCAAGGAGTTAAGACCCAATTCATTCTATAAATATCTTTGATTCTAAAATAAATGAGGTGTAACTGAAAACAATTTGAACTTTAGTAGAAAAGGAACCTTTGCTTAATGCAACTGCTAGGAAAATTTCTCTAGAAACGTCTCACCAGATCTGCTCTTAGCTGAAGAGAGGGCCCGTGCGAACCCTAACGCGAGGTACCTTCCCAATAAAAATGCAATAAAAAAGGCACCTTGAAAACATAATAAAACGTCAACAATATGTATCGTTGTTGAAAAAATTTCCCTAAAAAGATGTTTTTTGGGTGCAACAAATTTGCATGTGTAATCTAGTATTTCCAGCTCTAGTTGTTTATTTAAGCGATGATCCTATTAATCGACACCTCTCAGTTTGATCCTGCGTACTCCTGATTCCCGCAAGGGGTCTAGAGAGCCTAGTCAGTAAGGCGTTTGCCTTAAGGGGATACGGTACCCAAAAATTGGTCAAAATATCGATTTTTCAGTTTTTACTTATTATTCAAAATATCTTTCTGAACATTTACTGGAAGTTTCATAATGATATCTTCGGTAGAAAGAAAATTATTAAACATTTTCTGGAGTCATCCCTTGAAGTTTGAATGTATTTCGTCTGCTTTCAACCTGTTTTCTTTGTTTCGCGTTTTTTCAATTCTCGTGTTTAATAAATCCCTAAGGCTTTTTTGCTAATTAAGTTTGAATTTTGAAATTTTTAACATGTCTTTTTATAAAAATGGTGCACAAAATTGTGCATGGAATAAGGTCTACTAGGTATAGTTGTTTTTTTAAAAAAAGTTTTGAATTCAATATATTATAAAATTTTTGAGATTTTTTGAGATTTTCAGTATAAATGCATGTTACTTTTTAACTGTTGCTCACATTTTAAAATCCATGCACAGTTCTCGAACAAATAGTTCTAAAAACAATCTATTAAAGTTTGGTGGAGTTATTCTCAAAATTGAAAGAGGAGTAGCGTTTTAAAAAAGTTCCAAATTTTGACTTTTTTTTAAAAAAATGAAAAAGTACTGGTAAATATTTGTTTTTATTGCTAAATAATGTTTATTTAGAGTGAACATTATATATAACCACTATAATTTACAAGTTTCTGTTATTATTTCTAAAAATAATGTTTTGGGTATCGTATAAATGCAAAAGATCCCAGGTTCGGGTCCGGATTGCCAAAATAACAGACGACCTATAAATGTCCCGTACAGTCAAAAAAATGTCCGACGAATAATACCCCGAGTAGAAGAATTGCATGTTAAATATGCCGCCGTACGATGTCGCCCTTAAAAAGTTGCGCTGGGTATACTTGACTGTGGTTTTAAATTATGACGCTAATAGCCCTAGTGCATCTCTAGTCGATCTCTCTCGATAATCCAACTTACCCTTAACTTGATTACCGCAAAATAGTTATTAGAATGTCTATTAAAGTGTTGTCAATCCAACCTATGGAAATGTGTTTTCAATTATCTGAAACGCATCTAATCTCTCCTCCAAATCAAATTACCACTCGCGAATTGTCGTCACGGGGGGACGGACGCCAAAAGACAATTGGCGATGTTTGCATTTCGCCTAACGATGTCTTTTGAGTCGTAAATCCATTATTTCTTTAGCATGGACGGAACGTCCTTGGCGCGATATAAATGGTCTTGTAATGGCCCCGTGTTTCCTGGAAGAAACATGTTACTGTGTCACTTCTGCCCCATTAAAAGGGAAAGGCATCCATTCTTCAGGTATACGGAATTCGCGTTATTTTTCGCAAACAGCTGCCTATTTTCCTTTTTATCAAAAAATTCTTTAATCTATCCTTACATTGGCCACTGGGGTGTGTAGGTTATATCCAGGGTCTGATCAAGACTTTAGGGCAACGGAAGGCCCTTCCCATCTAATAATTCCAATAAGCATAAAAATGTAAAAAGCTTTTAAATGATCATCAGCATGAAAATTATCTTATGAATAGGTTTTAAAAAATAATACGCGATTTGAAATTTAGAATTAGCATTAGAATTTTTTAGGCTAATACATAATTCAACTAATAGGCCAACAGACATAACATGGAAACCAACTTTTATCCCGTTAAAATGATTACATTTACCATACATTAACTAAGTTAAAGGAATTATTGTTGTAACTAATTATTATATCCATTATAATATAGTTAATCTAATACATAAAGTAGTAGGTTTTAGCAGGGTTGTTTAAAGAAAAGGTAGATTTTTATGGCACCTGAGGGATAAGCAAATTGGCTCAAGTGTAAACTTGTTTTAACTGCATGGGTTTTAAATTTAAATTTTTACTGAACGTTTAATTTCTTAAAATTAAAAAAAAATTATATTTTTGTAGTGATGGTTACAAATGGCTCTTCCATGATTTATATTTTAAAATTTAATGAAATTTATTAAATTTATAAATTTTTAAAAATTTCGTGTGTTGCTGGAAAACCTGACAGTCAGGTGACAGGTTTATACGTCTGTATTCCTCAGAGATTTTAGTTGCTGAGCATTTTTAACAAGCATGTAAATGTCCCATTAGCCCCCATATGTGGGGTCTAATGGGACAGGGTGCAGGGCTAATGGGACATGACAAATTTTGCCTTAATTAAAATTTCAAAAAACGGAAAAGCAATCAGAAATGACCAAAATATAAAATTTTAAAGCAAATACCATCAACGTATATAAATAAAAATTATTTTTTTAAAAACAATTATTTCCCATTGATAGGTGAACTATCAAAGTTAAAACTCAAAATAGAAGATGCTCCCATAATTTTTGTTGAATCCCTGGAAAGTTTTAGTAGTTTGTGTAGTTTGTAGTAAGGATAGTTTGTGTTTGTATCTTCTAAAATTTATTCCAAACTTGTCCTCTTTTTCAGGGTAAGTGAATTTAAAAAGACCGTCTTTATCTTCAAATAGCTTACACGGAGTTAATCCCTTTCTATTTCAGAAATCAATCCAACGTAATAAAGAATAATTTGCTTTCTAGCAAATTTTACCAAGAACAAATTATTTATCTTTCCCAAGCTCTGTTCAGATGTAATTAGTGAAATTGCAGGTGGAAAAATTTCACCAATAAAGCTACTTGAACTTTCACTTATTATCCAAAATTAAAGTTTTACAGTTTTTGGCAACTTGACTGAATAAGTTATTAATTAGAGATTTATATAGATTCTTCAAGAGAAGCATACAAATCTAAGTTTATTCGTGTCCCATTTGACCCCACAGTTTCTGTCCCATTAGACCCCAGGGTGTTGTTTTTTATAAATGATCCAACACAGAAGCACGTGTATTTCACCACAGTATTTGACTTATAATATCTTAATCTATGATATGTCATCTACCTAAAACTATAGTTTAATTCATAAAAAGTTTTTATTTAATACTTTAAAAGTGAAAAAAAGATACACTTTTAACTAACTTTGGATTCTCCAAAACACAAATTCTTCTCTCCACTTCAACACATACGTTTAATAGCTGATCTTTGGTTGTTAAAATGTGAAGTCTAACTGTTACAATGCTGTAGTGTAGAAATATTTGTAAAAAAATATATTTCCCCCCGCTTTAGGCGGCCCCTTGTCCCCTTAGCCCTGCGTCCCATCTGCCCCAACTCTCCTCTCCCCTACTCTGTATTTATGGATGAAATAAATTAACACTAATCCAAGTAGCAATTTAGTATAATATACAAAAATTCAAGAGAAGTGGAAAATAATAGATTAAATAGAATTGACTTGAAATGAAATAAAAAAAAATCCGAGTGAAAACATATGAAGGGGTGCAGTTGCAAAACTTACATTTTCCAAAGTATGACTAAGATATAAGGCCCGGGCCGCTTATGGGCGACTTCTGAAACTGGTAAATTCAATTGAGCTAAATCGCCAATGAATTTGCCGGAGGTATATCTTACATATACTTATAATGTGAGTTTTGCAGTTATACACAAATGCAGTGAAAATAAAACTTAAATTTTGACTATTTACTATACTTTAGAGAATGTGAGTTTTGCAGTTATACACAAATGCAGAGAAAATAAGTTTAAACCTTTGACTATTTACTTATCCCTCAGTTGGTAAGAAACAAAAGATTATTTTTAAATTAAATATTCTTGTTTTTAAACCTTTTTTGGAACATTATGAGAGTGCAGGAATTTTTTGGAAAATTTCGGATGTCTGGTATCTCAACCAAAAACTATCTATTAAACGTGCGCGCAATTTGGATGTCACAGAAGGGTAGCTTTTGCGCTGAAATTCTTTGTCTTTAACTGTTTCCAAGTGTTATTACCTTCGGCAGGGCTGCCGTGTGCAGGTAAACTGCAGTAACTACAACAACGAATTGGACCATTTTCACACTCATATAATCAGTTTTTCAGTATACTTTCTTGTAAGTTAGCATTATTGAGTACTTGCAACAATGGTCCATATAATTAGTCTAGATACTGCAGTTTACTTGCCCACGGCTGAGAGCTCTTTTCACTGTTCGCCTTAGAAAACTAGTGAAAGCAACACTTCTTATTTCTTTAACACCTCTGCATACCTGGTTGAATAGGTAAATTAGACGTGCCGCCAACTGGTTCGCCAAGGCGTCGCTGGTTGGCGCGCATTGGGTCGGGACCTTTCGGCATAGCTCGGATATTTTCGTAAACACGATGAAGCTTCGTGATTGACCTATGCCACCCTAAATATACGCCTTAACCGGAATTTGCGATTCCTTTCTCCGCTCTTTGCATGAGTTGACACTCACGATTTTTTAAGTAGGAATGAACGGTCGAGAATTCTTTTTGTTTTATCATGTTTATGGAACGATAGAGTCCAAGGGCGAACTTACCGAATTGAATTCCCCCATTGGTATTTTAAGTGCTAATAACCTTTTGTGCTGTAGAGTTTTGAAACCTCTCACGTGGCACGATACCCGTATCCGCAAGAAGCAGTTTTATTGTAAAAATCAGAGTATACGCTGGGGGACTGGGATAGAATGCTCGTTAAATGTATGAAGTCCAAAGTTTTTTTTTCCCCAGTGGGGCTGCTTTTTGGCGGCTAAGCCTTTGCAGACCTCTAATCCTCGGCATATTCCGCACAACTGAGAGTCATTTTTTGTGGCACCATCTGATTCTGAGCTATTTGTGGATGTTAAAGTATGCCGAGATTTAATTTTGCTGAGAGAACTCAAGCTAAATGGCTAATCAAGGGATCTTTTACATGCCACATAATCATATGACATGCGGGCCCACGATATTCCCATCTAGAATACTCAGTCGGGATTTAAACCCGCGATCTTGGGCTTATGGAGTCCAAAGTGCCGACGGCACGATAACCATATAGTTTGGGATTCCACACGAAGTTTCGTTGGATGCCTGCTCTTATATAACCTCGTTACTTGATCATGATTAAAAATCTAGCTGGCTCTATTAAAATTATTCGCGGAGGCTGAATTTGGAGAAACTATTATTTGAGTTTCAAAAGTAAATCACCATTTTAGCTATCTTGTAAAAGTTGGTTGGTTGGTACATATTATATATTCCAGTTTGTGTTGTAGTGAAGTGACTTTTTTAAAAAAGAACAATATTTTTCGTAAATGAACTTTAATAATTGAACTGTAGTGAATTGAAGAATGTATAAAATTCGTGATCGCTTTGGCGACCGATTGTAAGAACTTGCTAAGATTGTGACTGTTTAACATCGTTTGTGCTATCTTACAGAATTCTACCGTTTTGACTTGTACGTTTTGTGGTTTGTCCTAAATAAAAATGTCTCGTCCTAAGAGCAGTTCTTCAAACACAAAATAGTACAGTCTGAGAATGGTGGCAGCGCTTTTGGGATTAGAATTATATTCCCGCTAATTTGGACGAAACGAACAACAAAAAAACGTTGCTTCGATCAGGGAAATATAAAGTTTGTAAGTACCTAACTTGAATCTAGTGCCTGATATTCTTATAAAATAAGTAAAATAAATTTTTTGATAAAATTATCATATTTAAAGTTAACAAAAGTTAAGCTTTATTTGTTGTAGAATTCTGTATAACTTGTGTCTAGCAGTTGCAAATAGTGTGTTTAAGTGATACATTGATAACTAGAACAAATGTTTAATTGTACGATTTAAATCTTAATATATAACTGAAATTGAAGTTCGTTATCTTATTATTGTATTTTAATTAAGATAATAGCTGAATTTGAAGTGTGTACTGTCTTGCGGTTGTATTTACCGATTTAACACAGTCGTTCATTGAAAGCGATGTCAATATTGTCAGTTGAGGATTTAATTCTGTATATTTTTTAATGCAATTCTGGTTGCAGATATAAATAATCTGTAATAAAATTTATTTAAAGTGTTGATAGAATACATTTAGGAAATAAAAGTTTCCGTTATTTTAATTTCGAAATATTTAGAATTTGTAGAATTCTGTATTAATCACGTGAGCATTGTTGTCGTTGCCAACATAGAGTTTAATTTATCGAAACTTTATCTAAATAAAAGTTAAAGGATTTACTAGTTGGTTGTTCTTTTAAAAATTTATTTAATTAATGGCACGTGATTACTGCACGATATAATTCATTTAAAATATATTTGGAATTTCTGGCTTCGTTGGAAAGATATTTTTGTAAGACATAAATATTGTCAGTTATAAGAATGCTAAATATTATTTGAAAAATAAATCTAGTACTTTCTTTGTAGTTATATTTTAGCTGAATTGAATTTCTTAAAAAAATAATAATAGTTTACTGAAAGCATTCTGATAAGTTACCATTTGAATTGGGAAATGGCTTTCTTAGTTAAGGGTAGAAAACAGGACTTGATAGTAGTCTGCGAGGAATTAGGGGAAGTAGTTCCGCCTACCAGTGTGGTTCCGGAGATAAAACAAATTATCTTGAAGCGTAAATTCTATGACGAAGAAGAAGTCAAAATTTTATTGGAACGAATTATCGAAGACCGACTGAAGCGAGAGAAAGAGGAGAAGGAGAAAGAAGAAAAATTGCGACAAGAAGAGAAAGAAGAAAAATTGCGACAAGAAGCGAAAGAAGAAAAATTGCGACAAGAAGAGAAAGAGAGAGAAGATAGAATTAGAAAAGAAGATAATGATAGACAAGAAAGGTTGGCTAAGGAGAAAATGCAATATGAACTGGAGTTAAAACGTCTGGAGTTGACTCAAAGGGAGTCCTTGCCCCAAACAAATAGAGATTAGGTAAGAAGTAGTCCGAAGATTCAATTGACCCAGATAACTCCTAAGTTTGATGAAAAACAAGATGAAATGGGCCTTTATCTCATAAATTTCGAAAGAAAAGCTGAAATGGCACAAGTTCCGAAAGACGATTGGACTGCTTACCTGTTAGGTGTGCTACCTGCTGAAATATCTAATCTTTTGGCCAGAGAACCACCTGAAAACGCAAATAACTATGAATTTGTAAAGAGCCTCATCTTAAAAAGATATAAGCTAAACAGTGAAAAACTTAAGCAGTGCTTTTATCGCCATCGGAAAACTCCCGAAAAATCGTGGAGAAATTACGCTCATGAGTTGTCTTGCTATTTCACAGAGTGGGTTGAAGACTTAGAAATATCTACGTTTCAACAGCTGAAAGATTTGTTGATAACCGAACAAATAAAATTCAGGGTTCCAGACGATATTAGAGAACATTTTCTAGATAGATGGATAAAGATGAAGACTCCCTACGAATTGGCAGAAATCATAGATGAGTATGAGAGCATTAGAGAGAGTTTTAGAAAGAAAGAATACCCACAGAAGACAAATAAATCACAGACAAATGAAAACGAGGGTTATCAATTCAAGGAACCTACAGAGGAAGGGAAGAAAAACCAGTGGGGGAAGAAAGATCCACATGTGGAAAAGAGTAACGAAGAGGAGTTCGAAAGAAGACGTCAACGTCGTTGCTATGAGTGTGGGTCGCCTTCGCACCTGAGACCTCAGTGTGATAAATTGAAGAAAGTTGAATATGTGGCCTCTAATGTTACTTCTAGATATGAAGAAGGTCTGGCGCCATATATTAGTCGAGGGAAGGTAAATGGAGTGGAAATGCCAATACTCCGGGATACCGGCTCGACCGTTGACTTGATTTGCCAGAAGTATGTCAAGCCCACGATGTATACAAACGAGAATGTGTGGATCAAAACTCCATTAGAAGAGGATATGAAATGCTTGCCTTTAGCCAAGGTAGAACTGAAATGTGACTTAGGCCATATAGTTACTAAAGCTGCTGTTCTTAGAAACTCATTAGACAAAGGAATGTATCTGTTGGGCAACAAAACAGCTGCAATGCTTAAAGAAGTCAAGCAGAATGAGTTTGCCAGGATTCACCAGGTGAATGCAGTTCAAGATAGAGCTCAAAAGAAAATTTCCGAGGATAAGTCTCAAAGCCCAGAAATGCAACAAATGGATCCGGAAGATGTGCCTGATCAGGAAAGGCTTGAAGAGCAGACGGAGGAAGAGGAGATTTTGCCTATGGCAGATTCCCTACATTCGGAGCTCGGACTTATGAGTTTATCTCCAAAAGAACTTATTGAAGAGCAACCAAAAAGTGAAGAACTGAAATCATACTCTCAAGAGGCTAGAAGTAACTCAAGCTCTAAGTCTAGATATGTACTGAACAATCAGGATTCATACTTCAGGAAAGAAGCCAAAAAGAAACAAGAGATTCGGTCTGACAAAAAGCGACAGTTAGTCTTTGGTGACGAGGTGTTGGTGGTAGAAACTTCTAAACCAATCGAGCGTAGGCGTGCTTCTAAACCAAATGAGTTTCTAAATCAAACGTGCGTGGGACCTGGAACTGTTATACAACAACTGTCAGACACGAACTATGTTGTAAAGTTTCCTGAGAAAAACGAAAGTCATGTGTACCACATAAACATGCTCAAACCGTACCTTAACCCAGCAGAAAACATAATTTGATATGCTTGCAAGAATTCTAAGAAAAAATATACCTAGGCTTCCTCCGATACAAAACTCAAACTCTTTTGAACCGTCAGAAATTTTGGGAGTGGTTTTCTTAAATGCTCGGCTATCTAAGTCAGAAGGAAACTTCATCAAAATGCTGACAGCCTTAGTCGTATTTCATAAACATGATTTTGTAAACTATATTCTATATCTTTTCTTGTTAACATATATAATGTATTGTAGAATTTAATTAATAAGTTATATCTACTTAGTACAGGCACTAGAGTTCAGTTAAGTAGGTACTAGTAGGACATTAGCCTTAAAATGTGTACTTAAGACTTTGAACGAGTGACTGTACAGAAAACTTTCCTCTTCGAGAAAAGTTTTCCTCCGGGAAGGGAGGAGTCTGTAGTGAAGTGACTTTCTTAAAAAGAACAATATTTTTCGTAATTGAACTTTAATAATTGAACTGTAGTGAATTGAAGAATGTATAAAATTCGTGATCGCCTTGGCGACCGATTGTAAGAACTTGCTAAGATTGTGACTGTTTAACATCGTTTGTGCTATCTTACAGAATTCTACCGTTTTGACTTGTACGTTTGTGGTTTGTCCTAAATAAAAATGTCTCGTCCTAAGAGCAGTTCTTCAAACACAAAATAGTACAGTGTGCTTGATCAGGAGACCCGCTTATAAACCTTTGTCAAGTAAGATAGACGCAGACAGAATTTTTACTGACACACAGAGAAAAGGTACACCCATGGCCAAGGCGGGAATCAAACCCGCACCCATTACAGTGTGCACACTAGTAGCGTAATGGGCAACCCACTGGCCATACGGGCCCCTCCTGTAAAAGTTGTTTCATGTTTATAGTATTGTACTAGTAAGGAAGTTTCATTTTAAAAAACTATTATAAATTTTGAAATTAAATCATGCGTTTCTTATCCTGTAAATGTTGTTTTACGTCAATAGTATTGTACTAGTAAGGAAGTTTCTTATAAAGGAACTCTTAATTGAGTTTAAGGGGGGGTCGGATGGCTCTATCTCGCCCATGTTACTTTGCCTAACTTTGGGAGCATTTTTCTCAGGAACTATATGAGATATCATTATAATTTTTTAAAAACATTTTGTTGCTTTCATATAGCTCTTTAATTTAAACTGAGGATATTTCAAAAGTATCAAATAATACTTTTACAGTGATTTTTTAAAAAATATGTATTGAAAAACACAAAAAAAATCAGATTTAAAGTTATATAATTTTTTTGAGAAGAGATATTTAAATTTCCTCAGTTTATATCAAAGAGCTATATGTAAGGAACAAAATAAAAAAAATCATAATGATATCTCATATAGTTCATGAGAAAAATGTTCCTAACTGTTGGAAAACCTTATATTTCAGGAAACGCAAAAGAAAAGTAAGGTATAGGAAAGAACTGATGTAGAGAGTTTTTTGAAAAATACTTATAAAAAGACAACCACTGAACAGAAATTGATAATCTTGGTCTTAAATTAAAGCTTTAGATATGTAGATTAAAATTAAAAGAAAAACACAAAATAGACAGTTTTGACCAAACACCCATCCGACCCCCTTTAAAAATTTAGTTATAATTTTGGTTATCTTGTAAATCTTGTTTTATATTAATAATATTGTAGTAGTAAAAGAGTTTTGTTTGAAGAATTATTATCTGGGTTTTAAAGTTTAACTTAATCCTTTAATTTTATTTTTATCCTATATATTGTTTAATTTTATCCTTTTTGTTTTCTTGTAAATGTTGCTTTATATTAATGGTATTATATGCACTTTTAAGGATATTGGTTATGGCGATTTTTCATAGGTTACCTACGTTCAAAGAGGATCTAGGTAATCATCCGGAATATTTTTTTAATTGGTTAAATAATTTCTGTTTCAACCTATCTCATGGTATCTGGTATACTAAACATAAATTTTGTGAGATAGTTTCACAAGTTTCAAAGTTTTTCCATATCTTACTATTTATTGCCAAAGGAATCCCTAAAAACCAAACATTTGTTTATATACTTTTTCAAATTTTAAAACTTATTGCAATGTACTAATTCCACTATTGCTTTAGAAGGTAAACTTTTCCTGCAGTGAGTTGCTCCCAGGGAGCTCTTTTGGAAAAAGATTTTTCTGCAAAAACTTGATCTTCAATTTAAAATATTTTCAGGTGAAAGTGCTTTTGTTGAAGACAAGTTTTCATCCATAGCATAATAATAATAATATTTAATTAATAAACAAGTAGGTTTGTAACAGAATCTGTCACTTAACCCGCTTCCACACAATAGTTGTGTTTAACAGGTAAAAAGGCGACAAACACAGCATTAATATTCTATATTAAACATTTACATGCTAAATTTGGCTAGTTTCATTTATTTTATTTCGAAAATTCAATAATTATTACTTATAGTTTGCAAAAATTAATCTATATTTTAAAGAATAAATATGTAATATTCCTCGATTTTAAATAGAATGAAAATATTTCCTATCAACATACGAAGAATCTCGTAGTGAAATATATTTGACGACATTTCAAACTGATCGATGTCGGAAAAATAAATTTATTTTAATTTATTGTCTAAAGGAATTAAAGTTTCTCGAGCGATTGTTGCGAATGGGTGATTTAATTCTAATAAAAATGGCTTCCTATGCTTTTTAAATGAGCAGTAAATTTTGCAGTTTTTTACATAATTGAAGTACTTCGAAATCGAATTCTTTTCTGAAATTTTCAATGTATTCTAATTTCGATGCGCTGAATTTTTTGACGTATCACACTTGTCCGTAGCATTTGTAGTTTGGGCTATGAAAGTGGGTGACGGACGGACAGACAGACAGACGGACTGAACGATTATAATACCTTCCACTTTTTACGTTATGAACGTAGTGTGGAAGCTAAAAAGAGCGAGTAATTACTCGATAAAATTACTCCTGAACCAAATTGCTAATTTGTGCATTCCGTCAGTTTCGAAAAATATTTCTCTTCTGAAGGATTCCAGTTCTCTAAGAAATGAAGTATGCATTTCATTAGAAGGCGGAATTCCATGATTGCGACTCACGACATGGGTTCTAGAAACGCTTTCATTACAGATTCCAGCAGAAATGCATAATAAACAATCAAGTGTTTCTGTACGACATAACACATATGTTAAGGAATTTCTTTAGGTAACTGCAGATTTGGCAGTAATAAATAACAGAAAGTGTTATTTAGGATAGTAACTATCATTTAGTAGAGCTTTTGATACTCAGAGCCTGATCTATAAAAACTCAGACTATAGGCACAACAAATTTTCTCCTTTACGGAAAAAGTTGTGCATGATTGCCCGCAAAGATGGCGCTTGTTGGCCGATGAATCTTATTTTTTCTAACATTTTATCTGCTGTCTTATAATATCGATCAAACCAATTATTTTAGGTTAATGTCTGAGTCAAAGTTAATCTAAAAATAAAGAGCGGTCTTGGAAATTTTTAAAGAGTTACAGAAATTCTGGTAATCAACAGCATTTAGCATAATAGAAAATAATATTTAGGGCTCCATGTCCGGGAAACAGGCCTTATGGTAGATCAGGCCCTGTTGATACTTTAACACATGATAATTGGGACTTTTGCGCATCTACTTCCAAGTAACACACAATATCTAATCATATATTTCCGATGTCAATTTGATATCATTCCAACATTCTGATATCGAGTCGGCGTCGGACAGAGATATTATGTGCTACTAGGTTGTTATTGAATTTCAACAGAAAAGCAAATACTATTTTAAAAATTATTTCGGCTAGTAAACATGCAAATGTAGCATTTGTAGTTTTTTTCCCCAACTAGGTGCATGCGGGTAGAACTAGGTATTATAAAAGCTGTCTTTTTTACCTAAAAAATAACAACAAACATATATATTGTAGCTTGATTTCATAACCAAACTTTATAACAAGCAAAAGAGAACAATTCCTACTGTTCCAATCGGGATTTTATGAATAAATAATGATTCAATTGATTTATTCCCAAGAATTCTTTAAATATTAAAAAAAAACTCTATGAGTTGTATCATGTACTATTTGTTTAATTTTTTTATTAAAATATAAATACTTAAAGTTGCTTTTAACATAACAAAACATCGCCCTTAGTCTTTTAGAATATTATAAAATATTTTTTTCTTAATTTTCTGAAACAAACGTAGAATCAAACTAAATGTCCTTCAATACTAGTTAAGGCGAGGACACTATCATTAAGATGATGTTCTTAGCATTCCTTTATAAGAAATTAAAAACAGATAATAAGTTTGTTTACAAACGCAGTAAGGGAATTTTTCGAAGTAGACAAACACATGAAATTCTAATGAGAAACCGACAAAAAGGGCACATTCCAGCCTATTTACGAAACTACAGCCTACGATAGGAAAACGTCAATCGACACTCAATTGAGATTGAATGGAAAATCTCTGTTTATTAAACCTGCCCTCAGGATATTATAGAGATTTCCTACTGATCTGAAGAAAATGAGCAAAAAATAATAATCTATAAATAATTTCGCTGACTTTTAGGATGAAAAAAAACACTGACACCATACAGCTTTTGTTGGGATAGTAAAATTGTAACTGAAATTCGGATAGATTTAGGTGAAAGAGGTTTGGAAAATAAAACTTATGATCAAGCATTATGCCTTTTTAGAAAACTTCTTTCTTAGCACAAGATCTTACCTTGATATAATAAAACAAAGCAGACAATTCTTTTTTAACAAAAACGATTGCTTTTTAATCCTAAACCAGAAATCTTCGATTATCATTGTCATTTTAATTGAATTTGACCTCCTTAGTAAGCCGTAAGAATATATTGAGGGATATTCGAAGAAATAAAAACACCTCCAATAGCTTTGGTCATCTAACATCGAGTTTAATTTAAAAAATTTAAGCAAATATTTTTTTTAAATATAAAATCGGTTTACCCATAAAAATTATAGATTATGTACTAAATAGATACTTGGTAAAATTAGCCCAGTATCTCGCATGTACTATGACGGCCTACAATGAGAATAACCTATTGTGATTTTTCTATGACTTACTATAGCAAATTTCCTCCTACAAAATTTGCTAAAGATTGTTTACATGAAATTAGTATAGTTAACACACGAAATTGCATCATTTTGCAGAAACTTTGTGCGAAATTCGAAAGAGTGGTTTCTCATAGGGCAGGGAGATTTTACTTACTGCAGATAAATAGAGTTATGTAATTCGGAAACATATATTGCGTTTTGTTGTTTAGGTAAAGGAGAAATTTTCATTTTCAAGCAAGCTTTAAATCTTTGATCCTATTTTTACATTGCTTTTACCTCCAAATAAAATTCCATTGTTCCACAAGTGCCCTCTTTGGAATTTGCTATTTTAACTCTCACTAACGACCACTAAATATTGATTTACATTTTAACAGTCTGGAAAATTAAAAAAAAATATCCATATTGTAAAGCTATTTTCTTTGCAAAACATTTTAAAGCCTAAAAATAAGTTTTATTATATATTTTTTACCTTTTTGAAAAAAAGTTAATTTGTAATGAGAAATAGTATTAGTTTTAAAATTGTAATCAGAAGTTACTATTTTTAAAGAATTTAGGAAACATTTGCGTTTCCGAGAAGACTGCAGAAAAAATAAACTAGTGGATTGAAATTATAATAATCAATTTTCGGCAACGTAAAAATGTCAGTTGCATCTCAGCCAATCCAACTTCAGGGGTTCTTCAAAAAGAGGGCATGAAAGAGTACCTCTCCCCGAACATCCGACTTTTCTGCTGCAAATCGATCCCCAAATTATTATCATTAAGAGCTTCCGAAAGTCACATGCGGTGCCCGAATTCGGGATCACCTGATCAATTTTAATCAATCACCCCTGCCAACTTCTGACGTTTGTCCCCGGTGAAACAAAGTTACATTTTTAATAACAGGGTAGACATATCGAGTACAACAGGGAGATACTACACCGTCCGCAAAAAAAAAACATCATAAAAATGAAGCAGCGAGCGTCACTTGATGCGGCATACCAACGGTGGGCCCTGATCTGAAATTCAACGTTTTCGCGGTCTTCAAAAACCGATGCCTCCCTGCGCGGGGGACTTTTTGGGGTATTGGGGTTTTCCCCCGCCAAATTTTCGATTTGTCGCTGACGCCAACATACACTGTTAACCGTTTTGGCGTAAGATTGCGCCGGATTCATGGAACTTTCTAGCTACCACTATTTGGAGCGTTGGTTGGTTGACATATATTTTCAGGCTTGTGTGCTTGGTCACAGAGACCCGCTTATAAACCTTCGTCAAGAAGTTCGGAGCGTGAATCTACCAGTTTTGTGGTAATGAAATCGTTTCCGGCTGCCTATTTCTAGCCTCCTTTAGGAGCTTTAATACAGCCAACTACGCCACGTAATTTAGAACGCTAGTCAAGTGACGAGGTCGACACCTGAGCGGGCACCCAACGGAACTTCGAGCGACATTGTACGCCAACGCCGTCGGGACTTTCAACTCCACAGATTTAACGAGCACGTATATCGCAGTGTACTTGGGTACCCCGGTGATTTAGAGGATTTTTTCTACCAGCATGAATACGTCTATAGTAGGGCTAGGATAAGGACAGAACCAAGAACCTTCTCAGTGAGAGGCTCGTCGCTTACACCTCTCGGCCACCGGGAGGCCAGTTTTGTGGTAAAACCATAACTTTGATACACCGCAAAAGTAGTGTATCAATGCTCCAAATATTGGTGGCAGCTGGAAAGTTCTAGGATTCCGGTACAATCCTGCACCAAACTTTTTAACAGTGTATACTGTCGCCCAATACTGTACTTCTTTATTCTGTCTGAGGAGTGAAGATCTCAAGAGAATTTGTAAAAGATGCACTAGAAACATAAATAGACTAAAAAACTAAAACTATAAGAGAAACGAAAAATCTACTATACAGTTAAAATTTTTGACGCAAGATTGCACCGTAATCCTGGATTTTTCTAGCTGCCACCATTATTTTGAGTGTTTATTCATCACTTTTGCGGTGCATTAAATTTGTGGTTTTACCACAAAATTGGAAAATTCACTCTCCAAACAGTGGTGGCAGGATTCAGGATTCTAGTGCCGATCAAATTTTTTAAAAGTGTATGCGAGATCTAATTAGTATAAATAGATATATCAAATTAATAGCTTAATGAAAAATGGGTCTAGTACATTGGAGAATTTTCTTAATCGCTTCTTCCAATCACCTTTTTGTCAAAAAAGAAATGTGTTCAGAAATCACTTTTGGACTTGACCTCTTTTCACATTTAGCTATTCAAATTCCTTCTAAAATTTCCCCCTAACATTTGACAAGGGGGTGCCTCATTGTGACAAAATAGTAGTTGTCATAATAGCTGAGGCAGACAGAAAACAGACAGGACAGGTCTGTCTGAAGGGGAAATAAGCTCTGGGCAGATGTGTAAACAATCGTGTTACCCGACTGGGTCCCTATTTGAAGGGAGAGGCAATAAGACACTTTTTTTTACACTGGCTTCCTCTTTAAAAATGAAAAAGACAGAACACGATTGCTTATATACCGTCCTGGGATATTTGTATGTAAAATTCTCAATGTTACATAATTACATTCTATAATTGGGCGAATAAACTTTCCATCAAAATTTTTATCAGTTTCATAATAGTTATTTATGCACAACAAGTGTGAAAAGTAATACTTTTTAAAACTAGTGGATTTTATTTCACGAGCGCGGGTTCGAGCCCCGGCTGAGTCGTCGGATTTTCTGGATGGGAAAATCTTGGGCGCGCATGTCATATGATTATTTGGCATGTTAAAGATCCCTTGAGGACCCATTTGGCTTGGGTTCTCTCGGCAAAATTAAATCTCGGCATACTTTAACATCCACAGAGAGCTCAGATTCATTGTAATCTGGGCGTCAAAATTGGTAGCGAGAGTCGCCTATATGGTGCCACAAAGAAATGGCTTTCAGTTCTGGGGAATATGCCGAGTCTGCAAAAGGCTTGACCGCCAATATACGCTATTGCCCCATTAGAGAAAAAAAAATTCACGAGCGAGGTACGAGCGAGTGAAATAATGACACGTGTTTTAAAAAGTTTCCTTTTCACACGTGTTTCATACACTATTTTCTATAATTACGTGAAAAAAAATCAAATCTCATTGGTTCAAAAATAATTTACGTGCTATTTTTTTCACGTAAAGAAGATCGGCATCGATAAATCTCTGGAACTACAAAAGGCAAACTTATTTTTTAGTTAAAAGTCAAACATTTGAAAATGGATACTGATTCAAAAATAAAAAAATAATAACATTCACGCGCATAATATTTATCATGAAAGCAGATCAATAAATTTCTGGATTTTATGAATATTATGAAATAGAAATTTTACTTGAAATGTTGGCACCTTATGAAAAGAGTGAAAAAAAGTACTTTTTTTCACTGCTTTTGCGTGAAAAAAAGTAATTTTGTATCACTGTTTCTAAAAAGTATAATTTTTCGCACGCGTCTGATATTAAAATTATAGTGTAAAAATCGGATTTTTTTCACGCAATTATAAAAAGTATATTGTTATTAAAAATAAATTATGTAACTACAGCTCATTGCGAGGTATCTCTTAAAATGCGAGGCTATTTGGAAAAGCATTCTAGGAAATAGTGGTAGCACCTTTTGCACAACCCTAAAGGTGGTTCCATTCTAAATTACTCTTTTTTGGATAGGATATAGGTATTTTGTATTGTGTTTGCAAAGTCATTTTTGTTTCTTTTGCTATGGAATCGCAGGGTTACTTATTAGACGTTTTAAGAATTGCAATACATTTGGCGACAAAATCAAAAGCTTGGCATGAAACCCCCGATAACCAGGAATATCCTCTTGCACAATATTAGCGACAGATAGGGTGACGTCACACGTAATTAAGACCAATTTGGGAGAAGTAGAAAGCGAATAAAGATGAGGCTAAATTAAAGCGCCTCGGTATTTCGTGGGAAAATATTCGATCCAATATATCAATGTTCCGATTCGTTTCTACTTTTACATTCCTAGTAATTCCCATCTGCTTAATAATTCCCTCATGTTGTTGTTGTTACTATATATATATATTTTTTTATTTCTTTCCTTCTAGGTCGAATTGATGCGGGGTGAACCAAAGAAAAAGACAGAGTGAAAATATCCCGTAGGCAAAGATTCACTAATTAACAACGTTTGCTGTTCAGTCAAATCTATCTCTGCCCCTACTTCTTGATATATTTTTTCCCTTCAGAGGTCCCTATTAAAGCCGATTGGAATTCGAAACAACCAAGTAAAACACTTTTGGGAAAAAGCATTCTAAGATATAGTTTACTGTCGTTATCACTCTTTAAAAAAATATGGCAAAAATTCTACTGAGGTTATCAACATTTGAAGAAAAAAACATTCTACTATAACCATCTTACTGCGTTATTACTTTTCGAAAGCGCATGCTGGAAAATAATGAAAATATCACTTTTTGAGAAAACATCCTTGAACATTTTCATGTCGTTAAAACTTTCCGAAAAATCATACTGGAAGCCATTTACTGACGATGACGACATAAATTTTTAAGGAGGTATTCTAGAGAACCTTTTTACGTTACGACTTTTTAAAATATTTATTCTGGTGACATTATCAAGCTATCAACGCTCTATGAATATTGCAGAAATATTTGCATCCGTTTCCTGCGTTGTGAGGAACCATAATTGTTAAGCTTAAAGATGCTTCTCATATTTGACTCTGAATAAGATAGGCTTTTATTTGGAATGAGATTATATGTGAAAACAGACACGGGGATTATGAATTTATAAAATTGGCGCCAAATAACTGCAAATACAAAAAACTCAAAAGAAGTAAAACACTTTAAGTGTCAGTTTAAGTCACACTTCTTCAGCCTTTGCAGAAATAAAATTTATCTATAGTTTGAAGCGTGCTGAAATGATACTTACATACAATCATATTTGTCATGGACGTAAGTAAACTTTTCCTGTTGATTTTTGGAGATCAAGAAATAATTCGTTAACCCTTTCCTTTAAATTGTCATCATCTTCAGCCATTCAAGTTTAAACTTCTACTAAGAAAATGCGTGTTCAGAAAATTAAACTTTCGCTAGCATATCGAATGCATAAATCCAATCTAAATGAAGAAAAAACAGGATAGTGATAAATACTACAAAACCATATCACAATGATTAACACTTCGATTACCTAAAACTAAAATTATCGATTCTTAAGGTAGTGAAAAAAGCTTTTTGAACGGCGTTTTACACTTTTGGAATACAGACCGAGGGAGCATAATATAGAACAATGATAGAGGCATGTGTTTCAACATTTCGGAATACTAGCTCAGAGAACAGAATCTAGGAAAATGGTTGATATTTTTTAGATTTCCATATTATATCTTCGGAATAGAAGTTGACAAAGCACAATCTAGGACAATGATTGATATTTCCTTTTTACACTTTCAGTATACGAACCGAAAGAACAGAACCTTAGACAATGATTGAGGTTTCTGTTTTACACATTTGGGATACCAACTCAAGGCGATGGTTGATGTTTAACACATATTTGGGACATTGAAATACAGTGTGTGACAATGGTTGAGATTTCGGGACCCCAAACTCTGATTCATGACTCCGTAGGAAAGGAGACAGATGAAGTGAACGTCGGTAAAATGGACGGACTTCTAGAAGAGTTGAAGATGAACATGGTAAGTAACAATTTAAAATTATTATTATAGTAAATAATATACAATGGTCAAAAATCAAAAGTTAAGTTACAGCATTGCTGTCTATTTGGTGGATATGTTTAAATTTTATATTTACGTTTAATCGGACCAGTGACTCAAATTATCGGCAGTCGACACCAATCAAAACGCCAGTCATGCGCCGTTGATTTTTTACTTAAAAAAGTTTATTTAAAAAAATTTAATGAACATTTCGAAAGCTCTTTTGAATAGTTAGGCAAGATTTTTTTGCTGTTTCACTATTACCTATTCCTCTTTAAAAGTATTACGATCCAACCTTCGTCATTACACTTTCGTTGATTTTGATCAGTAAAATTTTTCTTTCATACCCTAAGAAATCCTACTTATATGATGTTTTTCGTTGTTTGCAATCAAAAATTCTTTAACTGTGAATTTAGAGTGCATCATGAGTTGTAAGTGGAATTTAACAACCATGTCTTGACTGAATTTATTCCCGTCTACTAAATTACTTGGGGGGTTTGAAAGGAGAACCGTACCAATTATTTACCAATCTTCTGTGTCGAAATTTATATGTTAAAACGGAAATAGAGATCGAAATAAGTGTTGTTCCAAAATCAGACATCTAGACATGCTAATTAGTATGTTTTCAAAGCCTCATTAAATACTTCGTGACCAGACAGGCGTTTGGCTATTTTCTAAAGTTTTCCGGTAACATCAAAAGTAGCAATTTATTAGTGAAATAGAGGGTCCGAAATATACTTCATCTGTGTCTTATGTTATGATTTATCCTCCGGTCAATTTCTTCGATAGTCATATCTTTATTTTATATTTTTTATGGTAGTTTTTAAAACGATTTGGGGGGGGGGGTCAAGGAAGAAGCTTTGAAACTGTTTGTCTCTGTTACCTTATGATTCTTCAAAAATTTCTTGTTTATCCTATAATTTTTTGCCCTAAATAGTTCTGCGTTTAGAGTGTTTGAATACATTGACTCTCTTAAAAAGAATTTTCTTCAACAAAAGCATTAAGAGTTTTGCATTGTGGGAACCACAAAAGATACATTCAGCATCTTGGTTTATCGGTTCTTGGGTTGATGTCATAAAGGCAATTTCAGATGATACATCAGGATGGAACGATGCATGAGAATACCTAGTATTCCATAATACCCGACAAGCTCTTTTGGATTCTGAGCCATTTTACCGATGGATAAAACATTGATAGCTAAATAAAAGACTGCAGTATAACAAACTACTATTCTTTTAGTATACATTATTCTTAACAATAAAATTTAAGTCTCATAATTACTGGTAGATTAAGATGTTTGAACACTTTCCGAAAAAACTTTCGAAAATCCAAAAACACATTTTGTTTTGCAGTGACTGTAACGACAACAACAAGAAGTTAACTCTTTGTGGACTGCATCATGGGGGATTTCTTAGGCCTTTCATGGCATTCTCTCGTAATGGCAGCACGAGAGAGGGCTGAAACTTTGGTATTCCATATTCCTTGACTATTCCATAATACCCTCCTCTCCTCTAATGAGTGGAAACTAACGGGAGGGACCATTTCCTCAGCAAAAATCTAAATTGTGACACTAAAGATGAAAATTTTACAGATTATGCTGTGCTTCATTAGATAGCAAATTTCATTAGGAAATAGTAACAACAGAAAATTGAATTTATTTATGAAAAATTTGAAAGTTTCGAGAATGACACTAATGTTGTTCTGATGGTGCAATGCAGCGTGGATTGATGGATTGGGGTGAATCTGTGAAAGGTATAGAAACCGGAAAATAACGCCAAAAAAAAGTCTCGTGCTTGCTAGAATTTAGCAACACTTAATTGAATTCTTGAAGGGTATGTGACTGAGTACGTCATTTTGACAATATACAGTTTCGAATTTGTCTTTGGCCTAAAAAATATCAGGTGCAACAAGCAACAGTAATTGCAGAAGAGGCATCACAATTATCGCCAAGGGCTACCAATTGAAGAATCGAAATTCAACTGTCAAGTGTCAAAAACTTTTATTTTATTATTATTTTTAAGTCAAAAAGGACCGTAATTCAGTTCACATATAAGTCCAATTCATTAAAAATCTGTAATATTTATCCTATCTCAGGTCACACCTATGTTGAATCCTCATGGACCTCATATTTTAACAATTGATGAATCGAAATTCAATTGTCAAGTGTCAATTTTTTTAAAAATTATTATTTTTTAAGTCAAGAAGGACCTTAATTCAGTTCATATATAAGTAAAATTCATTAAAAATCTGCAATATTTGTCCTATCTCAGGTGACACCAATGTTGAATCCTCGTGTCACGAATACATGACCGGGGCGCAGATGCCCCATCACCAACCCATGTAAATCCCATACGTTTAAATATCTTAAATTGTCCGAGTGTTAAGTTGCGACTTTACGAGTTTGATTAAAAGTGTTTGATCCGTTTTTCAGGAATATTTCTTTATGTTTAATAATATATTCATACGTATCTCTAAGTGTATATAGGATGTTCTCTTAATTTACACATGGGCGGATGTTATAATTTTTAATAACATACTCGTGAAAAAAATTATAAACACTTTACATATTTCTATTACAAGGAAAACTAATAATTTATGGCTTATTGCATTTTACAAAAATATTTTATTGATAAGTAATGTTTTAAAGGATAGACATCTTGTATAAAAACATAAAAATTTAGCAATGCCTGTGTAGCTATGCATTAAAGGCCCCTAAAGCGGACATGGATACATGGGGCATTTTCTTTAAAATCTAAACTTATCAATTGGCTCGAGTTAAAAGTTGTGAAGTATAAATTAGAGTATCTCTCTCTCTCTCTCTATTTTAGGAATGTTCATGTCACCAATGATAAAAGAATATAATTACATTCTAATTCGTAGTCACCACGGTACATATTCACCATACTGCTGTGCGGGCAGGTAAACTGCAGTGTCTAGCTTAATGACTTAGACCATTGTTGCGAAAACTCAATTACTGCAGGGGTTCCCAACCTTTTTGCACCTGCGTACAACTTGAAGTTTGAGAAATTTTGGAGTACCACCAGACCTAAATATTTGAATAAAAGTATAATATTTACTCTTCTAAAAGTGTACAAAGGTTTTTTGAATTAAATTCCTGAGAAAACTTCAGATTTAAAGGTTAGATATTTGTTTATTTATAACATTGCTTATAATAAAGGAGAATAAAGATTAAATAGTATTAATGTACAGTTTTATTTATTACCCATAGGTCTAAAAACATACAAATAAAAAAAAGTACAAACTTCAGCAAAAGTTAATCAGCATACAAAACATACTTTTATGGTCTTAAGTGCGAAATTGTTGTGGTTTGCCTGTGATTAAAAGATCACATTAGGAGTACAGAGCTTGCCGAGGATCAATGGGTACTAGGTTTACATCCAACCAGAATTAATTAAAGATTTCTCTTTAAAATAATGTTAATGTTTAAAATAATGATGATATGTTTGCGTGCTCATGCTCATGCGTACAGAAGCTATTAATAGCATTATGTTGCTCCCATCACTTACGCGTACCACCTGAAATTTTCTCGCGTACCACAGGGGTACGCGTACCACGGTGGGACCCCTGCTCTAGCCTATAGTAAAACATTGAAGAAGACTAATCATTTCAGAGCAAAAATGGTCTTATAAATGGTTGTGGTTACTGCAGTTTTCCCGCCCACGGCAGCATAGTAGAAATCATCGAAAACGCAGATAAATGTAGACATCCATTCAGTCTCCATCGCATGTGTATAAGGATAAGCCCTATACAAAGGCCCTGCAAATATGGAACAGATGCTTCAAAATCCAGTCCTGTCATTTGGCCCGAGTTATAAAGCAGACAGGAGTCATGAATTCTATTTTACGACTGTTCTCGTCACCTGTGATAAAAGAATCTAATTAAGAGTTAATTGGCCGTATTTTTTACCAACCTAAAGATTCCAAAGTTAGGAAATATTTCGGTAGCTTAACTTCAAATGCTCGCGCGTTCCCTACAGCGGATTTCATTCGAATTCCTAAACCGTTTGCGTTACAAATGATATCACATTTTTCATCGAACACAGCCGCAAAAACAGATATCCCAAACGATTCGGAAAAAAAGAACAAGCAAACTCTTCTTTCCACCCGCCAAGTCGCTACTTGGTTGGACATCGTTTTAACTAACACTTGAAATTTTAATTTTATCAGAATACTAAGGTTATTGTATTGTACAGAAGTATATATGAGAACGGAACCTACCGTTTAACTTTAATTGTTACCTACTGTTTAATTTTAAGATTGCAAACGTAAATTCGCATGCCTAAAAGCTGCCTTTTTTCTCAGCAATGTAATGCACAATTATGAGCGAATTTCGGGCAATGAAGTAAACGCGATACGTTTAAATATTTTGTTATCCAAAAATATTTAAATAACTGTTTTTGAACACGTATGTTGCACACCAAAAATGTAAGCTATTTGTAATTTGGGGACGGTTAATGATGAAAATTTTGAATGCTAGGTTTTTTTTATGATTTTAAAATTGGATTTAAATATTATGGGATTTTATCGCATAACACATTCGCTACGGATCATGATTTATAATAAGGCATGATGAACACCAATAAAAGGCCTAAGGGAAATACCAGCTACAATTGTTATAAAAAGTAAAATCATTAAATTAAGTTGCAAACAAGAACTAGTAATTTTGAACCTGTTTTTTTAAAGAATTTTTTTTCCGGTTATTGAAAGTACGTAATTTTTCTCCTTTAAAAATGATTTTTTTATTGATATTATTGATGCATAACTGCAGTGATGTACTTTGTCTAGTTTTAACCTGTCACATTACTACCAAACATTTATTAAAAATATTTTTTAATCAGTTATGTTTACCTATCTTATTTCTAGTTGTTTCACAATATCTTGGTGATTTTAATATTCTTATGGGATTTTTTTTCTAGTAATCGAACATGCATTAACTAAAAATACTTTTATGCATATAGTTCAAGAATAGTTACAATATGATTAAAAATTGCGCATGCGATGCTAATTCAGGCAGTGAGTTAGGATCAGTTGTAAGTTCTAAAATAACCGAAATAGATGAAAACACCTGTTTGCGTAATAGTAAAGTAGATTTAATTTTTTTATAGATTCAGTTTAACTATAGTTGCAATCCAAGTGAGTTTTATCAAAGAAATACTAATGTGCCGAGTGTTGCTTCAGAAAAAAAATAAACAGTATCTCACGTTTGGCTTTCCTAATTATAAAAAGCAGGCCTACGAAGGTAGAAAAAGCACATTTCTTTTAGTTCACGTGTTTCCTTCCATACGACAAGGTTCTTTGGGAAATCTGAGGCAAATGATGATTGAGGAAACCTCCCAACTCTTGAAACATGAATTTTTAGCTGAGAGGCAATGGCGATTAAACCGTTTTAAATCTTTCTATATATTTATACGGATTTTTATAATATTATTTAATGGAAGATCGAGGCCGATTTTTTTCTTCATATGTACGGCCTATAACTACTAATTTTTGTAAATTAACCCTTTAATGTGCTTAGCATTTCACTAACACGATTTTGTTTTGCACAGAAACTAGGGTTTAATACCTTCAGTTGGCCAGATTACTTGAAAAATTATATTAAAAAATATAAATAATAAATTATAAATCAAAAATCATTCAATACTTGTAAAATGGGCTAATTAGAAGTATAAAACCTGTCCATAAAAAAAATAATGAAAGGTTAAAAGTTAATTAGTCTATTTTTTTGGGTAGGCTTCATTTATGCAAATTTTCAATTAATTCATTACTTGTGTAGCGCCGATTGACATTTCTAAATAGTAGTACGAAATATTGCAGGGCGAAATTGCAATGTTAACCTATTGCTTTATATGTCTAAATATAGGGCAGTTGCCCCATATGGTAAACGGTGCAGTAAAGGGTTAAGATTTTAACTCTTATTCATAAGCAACTTATTGACAATTGGTTCACGTAATTATAGTTGTACCACATAAAAAAGCAAGTGCGCTTGATTGGATTTAATCTTCAAGTAGAGACGTCATTTTGGCTGTTTTCTGCCAAAAAAAGCTTATGAAAAAGAAGACGAACCCTTTTTACGGCTGTTAATAAATTAGTGGAAATCAATTTTCCACTACGGTTCAAAAAATTAGAAAATCCCATTTAACGGATTTCATAAATCATATAATTTAAATGCTCTGTCATCAGCAAAACTCAAACTATAGTCTTTCAACTGCATTTTAAATTTTTTTTAATACACGTAATTTTTAAATTCTTACAAATAGTTATTTTTACTGAATATTTTAAATTAATGTTATTTATTGTTTGTATTTCTCTTATTTTATTCAGATCGTCAAAAAAAAATAATAAAAGTTAAAAAACAACAACAACAATTGCTTGCTATTACACATTTTACCCAAAGAAAACAACTTTTCATACTAAATATTTTTCTCAACGGTCTGAAGGTAAAAACGAATCGCTTGTTAGTTATTTTTACTAAAATATTTAATTAATGTTATTTATTTTTTGTAATTTTATTACTTTATCCAGATAGTTAAAACAATAAAAGTTAAAAATAACAATTGCTTGCAATTACACATTTTACGCAAAGAAAAACTTTTCCTAGTAAATATTTTTCTCAAGGTAAAAGTGACTCACATGTCAGTCCCAACTTGGTCAACCCGACATATCCAAGTCGTTTTTTGAGCGAGTGGAATTCCTCTTTTTCTTATGTCCTTACTTTTTTTTTGATGTCAGTGCTTTTATTTTCTAAAAGCCAGAAGAGATCTCCGTGCGTGTGGAAGGGAACAGTGTTGGCGTGCTTTCCCTTCACATTATAGCTGAAGCTAGGCCTAATTGCGGCCTGCCCGGAGGCTGTTTTACCTGCATTCTTGGGCTACGCGGCCGGATCGGTTTTTTTCACACCTCCTTTCAGGATGCTCCGAAAGAGAACGTTCTTCAGCCGTCCAAAGTTTGCACCGGTACCGCGCTGCTCGTGATAACCTAGGATATATATTTTACGCGTAAATAGTGCAGCATGGATTATTTACACGTTTGAGGGAAAACTCATGGACTGCACTGGCAATTTGAATCCCTTATTTCAGAACACCGAGTAAGTCTGCTATTATAATCTATTTTTAATATCGCTTCTTGATATATAATTCTTTCGGTACTTGTGATATTTTTTTTTGTTGCGTAAATAGTGCAGCAATGATTATTTACACGTTTGAGGGAAAACTCATGGACTGCACTGAACATTTGAATCCCTTATTTCAGAACACTGAGTAAGTCAGGTTTTTTTTATAATATATTTTTTACTATCGAATTTTGATATATTATTATTCTGGGAATTGTGATCTTGGGATATTTTTTCGCGTAAATAGTGCAAATGGATTATTTACACGTTTGAGGAAAAACTCATGGACTACACTGAAAATTTTAATACCTTATTTTTAACTCCTTGCAGTATATCGAATTTATGTTCTTGTTACGTTTCTTGATTTATAATTATTTCGTGAGTTGGATTAAAATACATTAGGAGAGAATTTTACCTTGGGGTATATCTTTTTGAGTAAATAGTACAGCATGGATTATTTATACGTTTTACGTTTGATGTAGAACTTATGGACTACACCGAAAATTTTATATTTTTTATTTCAAAACACCGAGTAAGTCGGTTTCTTAATCGATTCTTGATTTGTAATTATTTTGGAAGTTGTATTAAAACATTTACGGGAGATTTGATCCGACGGTATATTTTTTGGAGTATCCCCAGAGTTCGCGTTTAAATCACCAGAGTGTTCTTTATTGTACTTATTGTTTTTTTTTTTTGTTTTTGTTAATGAGGAATAATTGACAAAATAAATGTAAATTAATGACAATAATTGACATTCAATTAATTGAATTTTCTTGGTTCGTTGGATACTCTTTCGAGCTCCCCTTTTTTCTTTCATTGCTGGGTGTTGGGGACAGTTGTGGTATTTGATCTTATGATTTACCGCAAATAGAAACACCCCCTCTGTTCCCCTGACGAAGTAGTGTGAGCGGAGTGTTTGTTGTTGTTTGGTTTTTTAAAAAATTATTTCTATTATGTTGTGTTGTTATAATTGACTAAAAATATAGTACACTATGGATTATTTAAATGTTGGTTAAGCTAGTTTGAATTATCGTCGCACTAGAGCTACACGAAGGCAATTGGCGACGGGCGTCATAATTTAGAAGCACAGTCAAGTGACGCCTGACTAGACACCCAACGCAAATTTTAATGGCGTATGCAGCGTCGGAACTTTAAACGATATTTAACGTTCACTCCCTTCACACTGGGTGTTATTCGTCGGGCATTTTTTTTAGATGCACGAGCCATTTATAAGTCGGTAGTTATTTTGGCTATGCCTGGACCCGAGCCTGGGACCTTTCGCATGCAAGACGAACGCCTTCGGGATTTATGACCCTAGGATATATTTTTCCACGTTAATACAACACAGATTATTCAACATAGATAGTGCAACATAGATTATTTACATGTTTAAGGAAAGCTCACCTACAATAAATTTAAATTTCGTATATTTTAGTACACCGAGTAAATTTTTGAGACTTCGTTTTAATAATATAGTTTTGTAAGTGATTATTTATTTATATGTGAGATAATTAATGGCATTACGATCATAGGGGAAAATGTTACTTGTGTAAGCTCGCCAATCTTTTGGCGTTAAGTTTTTGGTTTGGCGCTAGTTTTTCCATGAAAAAAATTAATGATAATGAATTAATTTTATTATATTAAAATATTATAAATTATAGTAATTAATATATTCTTTTCATTGTATTCATTTTTATGCAATTATTATACTTTTTTTCGTTTTTATTTACGTTTTTTATCATTGCTTTTATAGTGATTATTATTACAATTTTTATACATTATACTTATATATTGTGTTTGGCAATAATATTGGGGTTTGGCGAAAATAGTCGACGGGAAAATACACAAATACCTTGAAAAAATATTTTTGGATATTGTAATTCGTTATTATATGATATACTTGTTGTGCAGCATGGATTGCAAACTGTTTTTAGGGAAAACTTATGGAATACAATGGTAATTTAAATCCTTTGTTTCGTAAGACTAATTTTGGCTTGGCTGTAATAATGTTTTTTAGTCGATTCTTATTGATTTATAATCATACCGTGAGTTGGAGAAAGGTATATGGGGAATGTCATCAATTACACTGTTAGCTTAAATTCTTTCATTCAGCAGCTTAAGAAAATATTTTCATGAATTGACTTAGATATTGTATATTTTTTGTTTGGATTTGCAGAAGAGTGACCTTTTTTTTGAAAACCCTGCGCAAGTTCGATACTTTTTGTGGGCGAACGGTCTTTTGGACTTGGTCTAGACTTGATCTAGACCAAGTGGAATAAGAAACAACAACGACAACATATTTTTTTGTAATTAAATTTTGATTTAAAATTATTTTTTGAGTTGAAGTGAAAAGTGATTGGATTATTTGAATGCTTGGAACATGAAATTTTTTTAAATCCTTATTTCAAAAGCGAAATGAATAACGAATAAATATATTTTAAATTGAGGGGCGTTTAATAATATATTTTTGTTAGCAATAATTTGCAATTATGTATTTATAAAGAGTTCTATAATTATTAATTTATAAAGAGAGAGAATTTATAAAGAGTTTGCTTTACTTATTAGAGGACACTCATAGACTCCATTTCCCTATAATATTTTAATTATTTTTTAATTATTTAAAATTTTTAAATAGAATTCAAATTGTGTATTTTTAGCTCACACACTACGTTTATAACGTAAGAAGTAGAAGTTATTATAATCGTTAAGTCTGTCTGTCTGTCCGTCCGTCACCCCCTTTCACAGAACGAACCACAAGTCTCACAAACAAGTCTCTAAACTTTGCATAAAAATATGTAAAGTATCGCTTTTATTTTTAAAGCATCAATTTTACTAATTATTTATTTTTCGAAAGGAAGTTAATAAAATAGTGAAATTCTGGCGACTAAAAGATGTTTATTAAGAACACGACACAAAGCGTACTTTTTTCGCATAAAAATAATTTTTTTTTAATTTAAAAAATGTAAAGTTAATGATATTACGATCTGATATTACGAACTTTCTCTTTCATTTTTATAGCAAAATCTTTTCATCATTAATTTTAGAACTTCTGCAAACAAATTAACCAAACGATAAAAACTATTAATTAAATCTGCGAGAGAAGATTAATGAAAATACTTAATTTTTACATTCAAAACTTTAAACTAGAACTAGCTAAAGGCCGTGTTTGGCGATTTTCTTTCTAAGGTGTATAAATATTACGTTTCTTGTTGAGAACAAATGTTGTGTGGAAGCGGTTTACGGGACAAATTCTTTTACAAACCTACTTGTTTTATTTTAAAAATATATTCTTTTGCCAAATTGAATAAAGAAATTCATAAGCCTACCTTGATTGTTAGATAAAAATTAGAGGTACCACTCTAACGATGGTATTTGTGGTTCTAGTTGTAACGAAAGTGGTTGACATGTACAGACAAATTGTCAAATCGATTTAAATAATTTTTTCTTTCTTTTTTTAACTAAGACGGTTTATTGAGCTTGTCCTATATTTCCCAAATTAAATTTCCGGTAACTTGAATATTAAAATGCTAGAAATATATCCAATAAATGCATTTAATTCTAGTTTTTAATACAGAACGGGATATTTATTTTGAAATCCAATTGTTGATTGGTCAAAATGCTTTTAATTGACTTGGAAAAAATTCTTCTACTGTATAAATTTGTTTGTAATAGGTATTTTTTCAAAATAAACAACAGCATCAAAACACCCATGAGATGTTACAAATTAACAGCTATTTTACAAAACTTTCATTTTGCATAAGAGTAGGGGGTAGGGGTAGGTACATATATATTCCGGCTTGTGTACTTGATCAGAGACCCACTTATGAAGCCTTCGTCAAGTAAGACAGACACAGAAAGAATTTTTTACTGTCTCAGAGAAAGGAATATACACCCAGGGCGAAGGCGGGAATCGAACCCGCACCCGTTACAACACTGCATAAGAGTAATATTATTTTAATAGACTGTCCTTAACGATCTGAAACCTAATTTAATTTGAACGTAAGAAAAACATGTCAAGTAAAGTATTGGTCATTTGTAACTTTCTGCTCTACTCAGGCAGTAGTGTTAGGAAAGAAAGTTCCTGTCATTTGCATATTTTGTCAATTACTCTAATGGTTCCATCATATTATGATCTATTATTCGAGGAACCATTAGTCTCCGACACCACCGACTACTAATGAACTAATTGATACGGCAGCAGTTACAATGTTTCAGATTTATTTTGCTGCATCTGCTTTTCTGGTTAAGTTTTTGTAAGGCGAAAACGTCCAGTTTTTTTTTTTAAACTGTAAAAGTAGTTGTTAGTGCTACTGAAAAAGAGTTTCATCAAATGGTTTGTTTAAAAAAAATAATTAAGTTTAGTACAATTAACGCCTTCATAAACCAATAAAGAGCTGTAATATATTAACTTTTCTTTTAATTATGAAATGTAATTGCTCGTAATTTGTTGCGAATCAATTTAGTAAATATTAACATATAGTTAACTAGCTTGGATTTCGAAAAATAGTTTTGTTCATCAATTAAGCTTATTTTTTAAAATACAAATTGTGAGTTTTTAATGTTATTTTTCCTCTTTATTAATATTATTGATATAGCCTCGATCAAAAGACTTATGACTCCATTGGAAGCCTATTTTCTACTACTTCACATCACTTTCTTGAAATTTAAGGCTTTCCCTATAAACATCAGTAAAATCATATTTAACATACATACTTTTGGACAATAAGTATAATGCATCGTTGTCAACAAGCAAACATGGCCTCGACACGTGGCGCGCAGTTGTGAAGTGGTTTAGAGAATGTACCCAGTTTGGTGGATCAAATCCGGCATATTTTTGCATCTAAATAAAAAAAAAATTTAACGTTTCCAGGAAAGTTACTGACTTTACGTGGGATTACTTATACATTTTTAGGAAAATTTACTGATATATTATAGGCTCATTTCTGGTATAAATGGGACAGCTGACTACTCATAGCTGTCCAAAATTTCCCACTAAAGTTCCTGAATTTTTTATTGTGTACAATCTACAAATATCTAAGAAAACTCTTCTATTTACTCCATCATGGACATCGACCTTTTACCACTATTTCACAGGCACGTTTCCATTCGAAAGCAATTATTGGAGGCAGAGCATTTGTGGAAAAAAAACGCTTTCAATTCCCTTGTACATAATTCATTGAATTGTTTAAAGGGAATCGCTGCTAAGTGTGCTTCTGCTACCTCAATTTTCCTACTTCCACTCTGTAATTACACAGTAGGCAAACCATTAGCTACATTTTGCACCCGGAATTACAAACCGATGTCGATCTTCTCTTAAATACCTCCATTTTACAAAACTTCATATTATATTCGTATATTAAAGTTGATCTTTCTCTTTTTGGTATTCAACTTCTTGAGGCTTGATCATTATTATTTTCAATCTGATCAAATTGGCTTATTAACGAATCTGTAATTCCGAATAATGAGTTGAGAAAACGATTTTTTTAGCCTTAAATATTTTTTATATAATGCGTTCTTGCTTGTCTTTTAATAGTATATTCTTGCATTATTAGCCTACTTTTCTTTCTTTTTTTAATTTGAAAGAATTTTTTAAAATGTTCAATATTGCTTAACCTTGCTGGGTGGCCTGTTGTTGGTCGTCAATTTTTGCATTTGTATTTGGCATCGGGGAGAGGCCCGTTTGTCCGTCCGTCTGTACAGCCCTTGGCCACGTGATGGTGAAGCCAGAGTTTACACTCATGAACCCCATATGCATAGGTACGTGAAACGAGGGTGAACCCCATATGCATAGGTACGTGAAACGAGGGTGAACCCCATATGCATAGGTACGTGAAACGAGGGTGAACCCCATATGCATAGGTACGTGAAGACGAGGGTCCTGGACCCTCGTATCTATCTGTAAATTTATGGTCCAAAACCTCAAAAAGTTCATTTAAGAGTTTTTGATTGAAATGTTTTATTTTCCTCAACAAAAAAATAATAAATATCAATTTTGTAACACTGTTTTTCTTGCCGCTCCGCGTTCTAACTATAATTTAAGTGATTCCAACTCCTTTATTATAAATACTTTTAAATAAAAAATACCGTTTTATGAAACTTTGACTATCCTATATTAACCAAATCCTATATTAACCAATAGAGATCGATCATTTATTATTAACCAACTAGCAAATTTATACCCGTTCTTCGCACGGAATAAAAAAATATCAAATAGATTCCAAATATGTGTACCATATACCCTGTTATAGGATCATAAACTTATTATTGTTTCCACTCGTTATAAATTATAAAATCCCGTTTCATTGCCTTAAAATTCCAAAATGAAAAATACGCTATAAAATGCACTCATAAATGTCATCACAATTCCTCATAAATACATAAAACTTTTAGCTCATTTGGCGCGTTTTGGGAAATAATTTGGCGAGAAAATAGATATAGCTACCTACACCATTATACAGCTCTAACACAATGACCTTCGAACAACCGACCAGCTTATAAATTATTTATAAAAGAAATCGCCTATTTGGCGAATTTTAGTTAATAATTTGGCGAGTTTGGCAACGTCTTTGACGAAAAAATAAAGACATAAAACATTAATAGCTCTAGAGCGATGGCCTTTATTAACCATCATAGTTCAGTAATAGCTTAACTATACATTATTGCTTAAATATGCATACATGCAGTCAACAGAAAAATCAATGAAAAAATCATCAAATAAACCCACAATAAAATCCAGGAATGAAGACTGGCGGAATTACGTCACTTGAAACATGTCAATTATTTTTCAAATAATGAAATTATTTTGAAAGTAATGGCAAAAGAATAAAATAAACATTTTGAATTTTAAATGTTTTCGTTAAAAGTTTTATTTAATTTTTTCAGCCGATGGCATCAGGAAAGAGAAAAAAATGATCGGATTTGAGCGAAAGTGGTGTATTTCTTTCAGAAAATTCGAATTTTCTCTAAAAATAGAACAAATATGAAAAATCTAAGCCTCAGGTGCACACGTTGGTATTAAAGGGAATCTATCTTGAAAATTTCGAATTTCTGAGGGCAGTATAAGTAGGTCTTTTACGATCCGAATACAAACACACAGACACACAGACTCTTTCTTTTATTATTATAGATAGATATCAATAATATATTAACCGAATTTTCCAAAGGAAATGTCATTTTTATTATTTTTGTCCATTGCACGCCGCAGTGCGCGTCATTAAGACTTTTTTTTAAAAAACTATTATGTTGAATTCAATTATTTTGTGCTTTTTCATTTGGTATTTTTCATTTGTCAGTTAAACCGTGAGAGAGAGGTTAAAGAAAATGATAAATGTTTAATCGTGACTATTTTTTATTTTCATTTTTAAAAGTAGAGGAGATAAATTTCTTCGCTATCTCATTTATAAGAATTTTTTATTTTACGCTGTAAATAAAACAGAGTCAGAAAACAATAGCACCACACCCTTCTTATTTCAGCTGTTATTCATTAACACTTTCGTTGCTTTACTTTTTGTTACCTCGTAACATATCATAGAAATAGCATTATAGAATTATTTTAATTGAATTTTAAGAAAGAGGTGACATATTTAATACAAACGTTGTGATTTAATAAAAAAAAATTTCAAAAGGATTCGTCTACACTGTTAAAAAAAATTCTTGGCTTCACCCAAAATATGGTTCCTTATAGTAGCTGCAACAGATGTATGGTGAAACGTTTCATAATATTTCGGTATTCGGTTAAAATATTTATCAGGTTTTTGTTTACAAAACCTGAAAAAAAGGGGACACATTACCCAAAATTTAGGGCTACTCAGAAAATAATTAAACATGCTCGAATGCTATGATGTTAGGATATTGCAAAAAAGAAGGAATACTTAATAATGGT
This sequence comes from Oedothorax gibbosus, assembly GCA_019343175.1. NCBI lineage: Eukaryota > Metazoa > Arthropoda > Arachnida > Araneae > Linyphiidae > Oedothorax > Oedothorax gibbosus. Next base: position 18,595,828 of record CM033280.1, read on the forward strand.
GGAGGTTTATTGAAAATGATATAGTGGTTTGGTAAAATGTTTTTTGAAATTTTATGTTGATTTTTTCAATTTTTAATTTTTTCAGCTTGTGAATATTTAAAACCCTAAGGCTTTTAGGTAAATTAATGTAGAGCTCCAAATTTTTTTCCTCAGTTGAGACACTTACGATTAGCAAAAATTGGTATGTGATAAGGTCTAGTGTGAATAGTTTTTTTTTAAATGATGAAGTTGAAAATTTATAAAAAATCTTATTTTTTGGTCATTTTTATACATAAAGCTACATAACCGTTCTTGTTTAACTGATAGCTCAATATCCATACCAACTTTTATTAATAGATGTTGTAGGAACATTTTGCAAAAAATATCCATAAAAAAATTCTTAAAATTGTAGGAGGAGTAGCATTTAAAAAAAACGTTAAATTTTTCAATTTTTTTTTATTTAAAAAAAAAAACTTGTTTCAATTTTTATTATATTTTCGTATATGTTTACTGAATGTTAGTTCTTTGTAAAAATAGTTTCACTTGAATGCTAGAGATAAAAATACAGGATTTAATTTTTTGGGTACCGCGTCCCCTTAATAGAATACCGAAAATTCAGCGAAACATTTCACCACGCACCCGTTGAAGCTACTAGGAACCATTATTATGGTAAAACCAAGCACACATTTTTAACAGTGCACATATGAAAATGACTACCAAGTATGGAAATTCCAATAACCGCACCAATTCTTTGACCTAACATTTTTAACTTTTCTTAAATATCAAATTCATTGCAATATTTGCTGAGATGTTGAGTCCCTTAATGCATTTCGGGAGTAATCTTGTTGTAACTAATGCTTTACATGTTTTGTTGGAGATACGTTTTTCGCGTCCAGAAGCTGAAGTTTGTATTATAATTTAGTATTTTAAAATTAGTTTTTGAGCAAACTTATAACATATTGAACTTGAGAACGATTTGGAAATAAGCAACATTTATCCATAATTGATTTTTAGATTTTGCATGCTTTTTTAAAGCATAAATATACCATATTTAAGGGTGGAAAGAATCACATATATTTCAGTTAGCGGGGAAATACATAATTTGCAATAAGGTTATAAACTCGATTAAATGTATTCAAACACAATTATATTAAAATAAGTCCTTCTTTTCTAATCACAAAAATCTTTTATGAAACGCTTCACCAACCTCACCAAATCAGAAAAAGTTCATAATCAGTTAGGTATCCATTGTTTTTAATACATTTTTCTACAAGCATTCAACTGAGTTTCTCTAACAAAAACTATTTGTTTACAACTAAGTTTTTCACAAATCCTGTTGATATTGATACATTTCATTACAAAAAAGTCAATATAAGGATTATAATAAAAAGTCGTTACATCTAATTAATTTTTTGCCATTCTTTTTTTATTAAGACTCCTTTGCTTAGAAAAAGAAGTTTATCAATTAATTACAGTCTATTTCATTTGATGTATATTTGTATCACACATGTCACATTTGTGTAAACACATCTGCAAAATGATTCATGAAAACAAAAATTGCCAGAAAAACAGAGAAAGGTTCAAAATGTTATTCCTGGGCCTTCTTCTCTTTGTAATATAAATTTAAGCAATTAAATTCCAAATTTATCCTTTTATTGAAAAACTCTGAAGTTATTAATTGCAATTTTTGTATTCAAGAATCTTGGTATATTGATGTATTTAATTAATAAAAACTGATACCACACTAATAAATAAGTGGTTATATACAATTCTACTTCTTGTCATTCTCTGTGGCACAATTCATTTTATTAAACATATTTTAATATAATTTGATGAAACATGTTCGAGGTCTGTTTTCTGTCTTGGTAATAGTTCACGAAAAAAAATTGCTAGAGATTGTCAGAGTTCAGAGTACAATGCCTAAATTTTGTATTTTAGGTTATTTCGAATTTTCGGGTGAAAGCTGTAAAAGAAATGCCCGTTATTACTAATCATATTATTGGTAAAAGAATGTTAGCATGTATTTACAGATATCAATGTCCAATGCAACGAAATATCGTTGTACCACATTGATAATTAAGATTAAAATAATTGGGATAAAATTATTAGAACGATTTTTCATAGTAAACGTTACTTTGCACTTGAATGATTATTAATATTTGTTGAAAACTAATAACGAGCTTTTGCTAGTAATGTCGTGATTGAAATAACAGCCAGTTTATTAACTAACATTTCCTTAAAAAATATTTCTTATGTTTAAAAAAGTTTTTAATGTTTAATTTCTAGTTTCTAAATTTCTAGAGATATTGTAAATATACGTTTAAATAAATCGGCAACATTTTTTTGTCTTATCATTTGCAGTTATCCTACTTATAATTACGACACACAGACTCTAAGTAAGTGACATATTCCGTTACAAACCTACTTGTTTAATCTACGTTTTGCGCACAGGTATTGTATAAACAATCTTAACAAAGGTACGTTCGTAGATAAAGTTACTTACTTGAATCATCCAAAAAAACTTTGCAGAAACATACGTTTTTCTTGTTTCGTCTATTGATGCATGTATCTAATGCTCCAGAGCCAAACAACGAAGAACAATAATTAGAACAATCCATTCGCTTAAATATGGGGCAAAAGGGATCAATTGGATCAGCTGGAAAAATAAATCATCAATCTGTAAGTACAATATCAAGCAGCTCCTAAATATCAATAGAGAATTTTAAAAAAAACTTACGTAACCCATCACAATAGCAAAGAGGTCCGCTTCTTCCATATCTACATTCAAAATTTCCTTTGTTGCAAGCTTTTTTGCAGTCAAGATTTACTCTTGGAGAACACACTGGAGCTTTTGGGTTTACTTAGAATCACAAGATGTTGAGTTTTATTAGTTACGCATAATGTGTGAAATTTTAAGTATTCTACATTACTTTTAAAGCAATATAATCAAACAGTGGTGTTAATTTTTAACGAATCGTATTTATATTTCTAAAGAAAAGATCTTCGTCAAAGAAAAAGAATAATATTTCAATTGCAACTTTCTTTAGAAATAAAGCATTTCATGTATTTTAAATTAAATCAGAATTATCAATACATCAGGCCGTTATATATTTTAACAAATAATGTAAAAACTTAAAAACGGCATAAGAGATATTTTTAAGCGATTTACAGAATGTTGGAGCAATTATCCAATTTGTATATTCAATTGAGCACATAGCAAAAGGATTAAGGTAACAAGGAACAAAACGGCCACTCAAAATATCGAATTTTCATTTAAATTTTAGTTACTGAATCGTGCCTTTACGAAACAACTTCTATGATGCACATTTGAATATGGGGCTGGAGCTTGCAAATTTGGTTGTTAATTTCAATATAACTTTGTTGTCAGCTTTAAATGTCGTTATTCCAAAACACCAATTTTCAACCTTAAGGTACACTTTTCTCTTTTTCTATTTTACTAGAAGGGTTGAAATTTTCTGTGATGTGGTATACATGTCTATTTAACACAGTGAATCAAAAATATTTCAAAAAAAATATTAAGTGAGTAAAAGTAAGGGGATTTTCCTGATTTAAGAAATGCGCAAAATTTCTATTTAGGTTAATAACTTAAAACTATGAATGTGTTTTATCGTCAAACTTGAGGTTCATTGCGTTAACTGGACTTTTTTCATTTCTATAAAAAATTATTTTCAGATACACTCAATAGTTGTGCTGGAAAGTGTACCTAAAAGCTAAAAATAGGTGTTTTAAAATAAGGACATATGAAGCTGGAAACAAATTTATATTGAAATTAACTACCAAATTTGCGAACTCCAACCCCATATTCAGTTGCATATTATATAAAAATTTTCGTAAATATTAATTTTAGTGATTGAAAGTTAAAATCAAAATTTGATATTTTGAAGCGTCGTTATGTTGGCCCTGTCCCCTTAATGAAATTACCATCGAAAATGAACAACTTTCCTGTTTAAACTTTCAAACACTTCGTACTTACTTGCAACACCGTGCTTTAAGACGGTAAAAGGCGGTTTATGGACACAGAGAAGCTATTAATTTAAACTTTGAAAAAAGACATCCGATATTACATTTCAGTGTTATAAATATGTATATAATATTAACTTACTGTTATGACAATTTTTGCTTTCTTTAGGATCTGAGCATATAATCTTGAGAGATACTTTTTCTAAAAAAAAAGTCAAACGCAACAATTTGCAATCTATAAATAAATTTTTAAGATTTGGTAGTACAGGGTGAGGCAAAGAAAAGTGGCCCCGATCTAGAGATAGGAATACGTTGAAATGCTTGGCGAGAAAAACTATTGAAGCCGCCTGAAAACTTTCAAGTGAAAATAAAAGATTTTTCGAGCGTGCAATGGTTTCACTTGACAAAATTTTTTATGCATTGGTTGGATTGTATTAGCATCACATTAGAGCTACTCATGGACTATTGGCCAGTTTAGATCGTAGTGCGTCAGTGTGAGTTGCGACTGTGGGAGTGTAAGTTGATCAATTCACAGGTGAAGATGAAGCTCACAGTACAACAGAGAGTATTCATTGTAGAAAATTTTATTAAAAAGAATTCGTGGAAAAAATGTGACTAGTTGTTTGTTGGAGAATTTAAATAAATGTGTAAAAGTGCCAAAAAAGAGTACTAGGCAACGATCAGTTACGAAATGGCGTCAGCCAGAATCTGCTGTCAACAAGTTCAAAATCATTCCGAAACGGGTCTGAAAACCAGATTCTGGGTCTTGCAATCAATTTAGAATGTTTTGGTTTTGTATTACAAACTTTTTTTGATCAGAGCTCTCTACAAACCTTATTTATTTTTCATTTCAACTAGTTTTCAAACCATAGCGTAGTTGCCGGCAAATAAGTCGCCAAGCGTTTATTCGGGCTTAATATTGAAGCGATCAATGGATTCTTGTTAGCAAACCTGTTTTTGTATTGGTTTTTGACTTGCCAACATTTCTGTCGTATTCTTATCTCCACGTTGGGGCCACTTTTATTTGCTTCACCCTGTACAAAAACATGTATTGTTAACTTGGTACTTTGAACTTCCACGATTTTTAAGGGAGACAGGAGCTAGTTTTCCAATGGGGCAAGTTCTCATCTGGTCGTATATTGGGATTATATTGGGTCGTATATTGTTAGGGGGAGCCAACTGGTTGCTTGGTTCATGAAACAGCACGTCATATGTCACCCACAACAATCTGTGTTCAGTTTGTGTTGTCATATTGTAGGTAGAGCAGTTTTTGTGATTTTTCAACGTTGAGTAAATTTTCATGCTCTCCTTACATTAAAACTTCAATTGTGAACGTACTATTATTAAACTTACTACTTGAACTAAAAGTTTCTTTCTCTATGTAATTATGCATTTGTTTTTGATACAACTTAAACCTCTATTCATCAATGTACTATTAAAGTAAGAATATGGCGACGGGGCATGTTTTCCAAAATTTTACGAGGCACGAATTCCAATAATAGCTCGTAGAAAAACGCGCCCCGACCTTTATTAATACAGATTTTAATGTGCCAAAAATGTAATTTTGGAAATTTATGGTATCAATAAGGGCTATTATTTAAAAAATTATTTCTAAGAAGTTACTTACCAGTTATAGCAATCACCAACAGTATACAAAATAAAATTTTCAAAAACATCATTATATTCTGAAAAATATGTACATTCATATTTTATTGAAAGCTACTCCTTTAATAACAACGAAACTTCATTAAAAGAAATGTCAAAATAAAGTAAATTAACAAAACAAAAATAAATACATTTTTAAGTTTCGAATTAAATATAGGCTAACACGAGGTGGTAAAAGTTAATGTTCTGCCATATTAATGTTTTGTGTAAATTTAAAGAAATTAAAATTTCTTCGAAAACCGGGCAAAAATAAACTCCTATAGTTTCATTGAAAATGTTTTATTTACTTTGTTGCATTATTCTAAAATCACGTTATATGAGCTGAACCACCTACAATGCATATTCAAAAAGAATTTTTAAGCTGGGCTTGGTATTCCATAGCGCCACATATTTCATGAAAATATTTCAATCCGTGACAACTTTAATCGAAAAGTTTTCAATTTTAGTGCAAACTAACAGCTCGATTTCCTTATTATATGATACACTGTAAAAGTCTTGTAATTTGTAGAATTAAATATTATATTTTTTTATCTTTTAATATTATCAATGTATCAAGTGTATCATGTATTATCAATGTGTTCATCAATGTGTATCAACCGATACTGTCGTATTTCAGTCTAATTTCTCACGATGCATAATATAAAACTTATTTTAAAGGTTTAGAAAACTATAATAGTTTCAAAAATTAAGAAAAATGATTTTTTAATGTAAATTTAATCCCACAGTCAAGAAATGCTTGCTGGGACCAAAATGCTAAAAGTTTTTTTTTTATTAAAGTTGACTCTAAAGGTATTTTTTTTGCCAAATAGTAATATGCATTAACTACTACAAAGAAAGAACTTAAATTATTAAAGCATTTAGTAAATATATAGCTAATGTATTAGGGTGAATACTCTGAAAACGAACCATTTGACGTGAAAAATCTTGAAAAAAAAATATTGATGAAAGTTTGTGAAACTTTGGATTTGAGTTACACTTACATACTACATTGAAAATAGATGAAAAATCTATTGAAAATAATCCAGATCACACAATTAATATTAATTATTCTAATAGTAAGTCTTAATTTAATAATGTTTCATTTAGAAAAGTTTTAACCCCCAAATTTAACACAAAAATATTTTATTAATGTGTTACACTTTAATAAAATTTCAGCTTTACCTTATTATATAAGTTCACGGCAAAATATAGTGTTACTATAATGCACTTCACTTATATTTAATCAGTTTATTCTTATATAATTAAAACGTCATGTCCGTGGACAAAAAATCATAACCGTAAACCAGGGACGTGATGTCCACAGACGTGAGAAATTACATGTTTCATCCTTGTAAAACATGGTATGTTTATATTTGAAACATGAGTTTAAAAAAATTGAGCTCTTTGTATCTAATGCTACACATAATTAACTAAGAATAGACATTTGTTTAGCTTACCTAAATTCCTTCTTAGCTACAGACGTGATGCACCCATCTTAACTTTTCACTAAATAGTAAGTTTAATGAACAAAAAAATGGTTTAAAGCATAAAACAAACTGTTTTTATTTTATTTTTCTATATAATATGGCTGCAAATGAAGCTAAGATGACATAGACACTGCGTTGCACTACCACATATTGATTTCAATATGTGTTGTATTCAAGTTTATGTTCATATCCACGGAAGTGACTGTAGTCGTTGTGGACAAGCATTTAATACTCAGTAAAATAAATACAAATTAAAAAAAAGCCGGGAATGGTTCGTTTTTAGAGTATTTACACATTTATATTTGTTGCAAGAAATGTTAATTTATATGTAAATTTGATAATTATTGATAGATAATACTATTTTGTTTATATTTCTAAAATAATTAACAATAATTTAATTTAAACTGAAGCTAAAATTTAAATTCAGAACTAAATACGAGATTATGATATAAAAAAAATTATACCTTCTTAATGTCTCCCTTTGAAATGTTATTCTTTCAAATGTGAAAATATGGTAGCTTTATAACTGATCGATCTTTGTTTTGACAATTTTATTTTATTGTTCCCGTGTCTTATCAAATATTTTGATTAACAACATCAAAACAAGACTAACTGTATTCATACACATTTCAAAATCGCATAATTTGACAAACATCAGATTACGCTGGGCGGGGAAAAGTGGCGCATTGACAAAAAGATAATTTTTCTGGAATATCGTCTGAAGTAAAGTTTTTCCACTGCATTTCATTACAGAATTATGGGTGGGTAACATTATTACTATGTAACTGTATGAACTTCAAATGATACATCGCTAATTCTATACACACATTTAAGGGCAATTACATACCTTAAAAGCAATTTTAATAACTTTAAAACCTGAAAAGTTCCTCTTGCGCATACTCAATTTTCTCGAAAACCTCATAATGACGTCTCCAACAAGTCCTGGGAACTCGTGTACAAAATTTAAAGTCTGTAATTTTTTTCGTTTTTCAGAAATACCTTAAAACCATAAAAGTTCTACGGAAGCTACTTGATGTGCATGCGCAATTTTCTCGAAAACCTTATTTAGGACGTCCTAGAGTTTCTAGTAACACGTTTACGAAATTTAAAATCCGTAGCTTTTTTCGCCTAAGTTGTAGAGTGGTTTCAGACAGGCGGACCAATGTTCGAAAACCACTTTTTTAGAATTAGCGCCCTCCAAATCGTCGATAAAACATAAAATCTGATTTTCAACTCCTTCGCAATACTTACCTTATATTTCATATTAAGTAATTAAAAGTAATACCTTATATTTCATATTAAGTGAAAGTAAAAATAAAGTATCCACTAATTGTAACTCAAATGTTATACCGATTAGCTTAAGATTTGCGTCAATCACTAGATTGCGTATTTCGAAAAGTCATATTTGACCAATGCGCCAATTTTCCCCTCACGGTGCTATGTTGTCTTCCTTAAACGTTAGGCTGTTTTAACCATTTTTTTTACATTGCGTTGGGAAGCATTGTCTCATTGAACCATCAAATGACTTTACTTCAGTAACCGAAGACAAATTGTTATTCATTGTGATGTCGAAATGGTCTGACGATTGGTAGGTTTGAATTCTATCAATTCCACCCCCCTCGAAACACTTTTGAGTGACGAACGGTTTCCATACAAAACCGCCATAATAACTAACTCGGGAAATGATGACAGCTGACAACAAATTTTAACTTAAATACATAGGAGTGGCTTTAGCAGGAAGCACCCTTTTGTTAGTTAAAAATCTTTATAAGTAGGTGCCACCTGCAACTCATTACTAACAGTCTAATTCTTCCCATCCCGAGCTTAACTATGACAGAGAAGTCACAAAAACGATCACCAAACTGAGGGCGATGCACCTCAGAGGCATGAAGATCTTGCCAGACGGATCAAGAATATGACACAGGTCGGGCACGCAGCTAAATACCAAGCACCTCTTGAATTGCCCTTCCATCACAGCAGCACTCTTCAAGATTGACTTGAACTGTTCCCGAGAGATACGGACAAAGCTGTGGATGTGGCCTGCTGCAGTGCTCCACGCTTTTGGAACCATTTAACGGTGCCATATCACCTCTCTCTAATTATAATTTTCTTTTCCATTTTTGTACTGGTTACACGAAAACAACAACAGTCTAATTTACATAACATTCGTTCGAAGCCTCCTTGAGATACTATATGGCGACTATATGCATGTAATTTGATCTTAAAATACCTTTTGACCAAGACGTTATGATGCGTTGATTACATACAATGGTCCCTGGCTCAAAACCGGAGACTATAAATAATTGGCAAACCTAAAAGGTGCTTAGAATCGATGCAAAAAGTCACTAGACTTTTCCAGAAAATGTTTGTATAATTCTAAATATTCCCGAAATCTTTGCTTATCAAATTTAACAAATGAAAGATAACTGAATGTAATTTTTGCACAAACTAATAGGAATTAACTGCTATCAATAAAGAACTAAAATTATCATTAAATTTGGTAATAATTTTATTGTTGCATTAATATTTGTAGCGCAATAAAAGTTTATTTAGAGTTTACATGTAAAATGGATACGTATTGATATAATACTTTTTTGTTTATGTTTCCTAAGTAATGAATAATAATTTAACTGAAACTAAAAACTAAAATTTAAATTTAAAAGGTAAATGCGTTGTTACAATAAAAAAAATTATACCGTTTAAAAACAGGTAGATACGAGGGTCCTGCACCCGTATCTTTAAATTTATGGTCCAAAAACTTAAAAAGTTCATTTAAGAGTTTTTGATCGAAGTGCGTAACACCTTTTTTTCTTGTCGCTCTATTTTCTAACTATAATTTAAGTAATTCTAACGCCTTTATTATAATTACTTTTGAATTAAAAATACCGCTTTATGAAAAAATGCATGTTGGATTGTGATAAATGTTTAACAGTGACTATTTTTTCTTTTCATTTTTAAAAGTAGAGAATTTCTTCGCAATCTCATTTGTAAGAATTTTTTTAGTTTAAGCTGTAAATAAAACAGAGCCAGAAAACAAAGGCACCAGTTTTTGTTACCTCGTAACATATCATATAGCAATAGTATTATCGAATCCTTAGTCATTGATGCCTTAAGGCATCACCCGCAGCGAAAGTAAAAAAGGATTTTTATAAAAGTGTTATTTTTAAAACAAACCTTCTGAGTTGATTTTCCTTAACAAAATTTGAAAATGGTTCGTCTACGTATGAAAATGAGTACACTGTTAAAAATTCCCTGTAAAATAACGGGCAGGGAACGGCAGCAGAGATTCCAGTCACACCCCATTAAAAAAACACTCATAATATACTCTGCGTAATATAAAATTTAAACTTTTTAATTCGAATTTCGTTAAAAACATTTTAGTTATTAATGAGAATGTTTCAGATGATGTAACGCTCTTATTTTCATTTGTATCCGTACTGGATTTCATTGGTTGCTTCGGTTTCACTCGCAAAGTAACCGATATAGATGAAAATAATTTTTCTTTCTTTATGCAAGCTTTAACAAATGTTTTGAACAACCAACAGCACAGCAAGAAGTTGGCATTTAAAAAATTTAATGAGTAAAAAATTCTTAGCAAACTCATTTTCAAATACGAAACAATAGTAATTCAAGTAAACAAATTACAACTCAAGCTGTTGCCATCCACGACGTGAAACAACCCCCTTAAAAACTGATTATCACTATAAATAAAAGTCATTATAAAGAATTCTACCTCTTGTCATCCTCGATGGCAAATTTTTTTATTGCAACGTATTTTAACATAATTTTATACAATATGTTTAAGGACTGTTTTCTGTCTTGGTAATAGTTCTTGAACAAAAAAAAAGATTCAAGAAATTGCCAAAGTTCACAGTAAAACGCCTACGTTGGAGGAACTATACTATGTCGTACGTTAGGATGAGATCTGTAAAAGAAATGCCTGTTATTACTAATCACTTTATTGGTAAAAAATAATTTTAGTTTTTATGTGCAGAAATCAAGGGCCAATCTAACGAAATATTGTTACACCAAATCGATAAGTTAGACTTTTAGTAGGAAAAATAATTAGAACTATCAAGTCTTACAATTTTTCATCGTAACCATTACTTAATACGATAATATTGTACCCTCTATATGTGCGTTGAGCCACTAAGAAAAGGAATTGTACTGTCATTGTCAATTTATGAAATTATTGAACTTTCGTCACTTTCACATTAGGGAAATTCCACTTACAATGCACTAGAAGATTTAACAAATATCGTTTGCATAGTTTAAAATTATTTTCTATTTAATAAAAAAATATTGTATGTCAGTTTACCCCTGAATATATAGTATTTTTAGCAATCAGTAAAAACTTTTTCAATGTAATATTTTACTAAAAAATAATAAAAATGTCCTGATGTGACTTACACTACATGAAAGGAAGTCGATTTTTGGTAATCATTATAAACTCTAATTTCTTCTTCATAGTGCAGTAAATCAGCATTCTACCAAAGATTATTTTAAGTATAAGGTTTAAAGCTAAATAATTTAATTGCAAAAAAGTGTTGAAATATCATAGGAAATAATTTAAAACATTTTGTGTGCGTGACTTACACTACATTCAATTTGTGACTTACACTACATCATGTGAATTTTATCACAGATATAGAAATTTAGGCAATAGTAACATAACATATGTAAATAATTTTGAACATGGTAAGTTAAGAATTGCATACATATTAAAATCATAGTTAGAAAAAGTTACACAACGTCCCCTAAAGTTGGTTTCGGTAATTTCTTGATTCTTTCTTCAATAGCAATGTCTGAAAAATCTTCCCTCTCAGGCCAAGCAAAAATACTTCCCTACCATTGCAGATGTTTCAGTTTCATTGCATAAGCACCTTTACTTAACATTTGCCCCACAAAATATTTAACGATTATTTTTCCTACTAAAGGTAATAAAGCTCCTTTTCCAGCATCAAATTCATTTTCAGAATTTTATTGAGAGGTATTTAACCCTAAACTTCATGAAAATGAATGTCAAAATAAATTTTTAAAGTAAGACAACATAACAAAAATAGTATTTTTTTTTTAAGTTTAAAATTAGTAATAAGCTAACATGGGGTTGTAAAACTTATCATGCTAATGGTTTGTGTAAAGTTAAAGTGTATTCAAATTGGCAAACATTAAACTCATAAAGTTTCATTAAATATGTTTTATTTACTTCTATTGTATTATTTAAAAATCACTATATGTGAGCTTAACCAGCTAAAATTCATATTTGAAAAGAAATTTTAAGGATTTAAGCTGCGTATGGGGCCACACCGCCATATTTCATGATAATGCTTAAATCTGGAATAACTTTTAATATCGAAAAGTTTTTAATTTTAGATGCATATAATTCGCTTATTATACGAGGCGTTAAAGGTCTTGTAATTTCTAGAATTAAATATGTTATTCTTTTATTTATAAATATTACCCAAGTAAAATTCCAAGGGATTTTTACAATATTTTTCTGTAAACACCTATACTGTCGTGTTTCAATCAAATATTTCAAGATGCAATAAAAAAAATTTTAAAAATGTTTCTAACACTGAAATAGCTCTAAATATAAGAAAGTGAATTTTATAAAAGTAAATTTTATCCCACAAAGTCAAGAAATATGTTTACAAAAACCAAAAATGTCAATACTGAGAGTATGATTGATTTTATTCAAATAGACACGAAATGGGTTATTTTTGCACAAAATAATTCACTAAACTGCTATTAATAAGAACTTAATTATTATAGAATTTAGTTACTCATATTATTATAGAATTTAGTTACTCAAATTATTTTAGAATTTAGTGGTTTAATTGTTAGAAATCAATGGTTTTTTTTACAGTTTTTCACTATATATTTAAAATATTTATATAAACCATTAAATTGCAGAATATATGGCGCCACTTTGGCGTTGAAATTAGCAATAAATTTCCGGATGAACAATTGAACAATGTTCAAAGTTCAAAATTCCAGTGATTTTTTTGTTAATACTTTTTTCTTCTAGAACGTCTACTTTTTCACTTAATTAATAACAATTTCTGGTAAAAAGTAGTTTATATAAATGTTACTTACTTATAAAAAATTAAATTCAGTAAGTGCTAAATAAAGTTCAAGTTGTTCGAGGTACCGAGAGTAGAGAGATGTTGAGTTGGAAGAGCGTAGGACTGAAGATCTAAATTAAATAATCTCCGTGGCTCGAACCTGGGTTCAGCAGTCTACTATTCCTCGGTAGTATTGTGTGGCAGGGGAATTCAGTTTCTCACAGGAGGGAGGTAGAATTTTTTTCTTTACAATTTACCTGTTAAAAAATAGCTTTACGTTCAAATTACGAATTTTTTGTATAAAATAAACATATTTTCTCTGTAAATTATATGTTAACGTCAACTGACAGGTTTTTTTGAGATGGGATCGAAAATTCGAAATGGAGATTTTGTGTTTTCTACACGTTTTGGAGGGTGCTAATTCTAAAAAAGTGATTTTAAACATTGGACAGTCTGTCTGTCTGAAACCATTATACAGAAGTAGAATGTATATAAGTTCTGAACTAAAATGGCTTCCCATTACCTGTCGGACGTCAAAATAAGGTATTCGAGAAAATTATGCATAGAGCCATAGAACTTTATAGGTTTTTAATTTATTAAAATTACCTTATAAAGTACATAATTGCCTTTAAATGAGTATATTGTATGATATAATGGTAATTGAAAGTTTTGTAGTGCTAAAAAACACAGCAGTTGCAATTGAACTCACTGCAGAGTCCAAACAAGGTAGGTTTATCACACGATAATCACGTCATTTCTTAGAAAACCACACGAGATGGTGGGGGAATCCAAGCTTGAATTATCGTACGGACTATAGTTTTTTCAGTATACAGGATCTTTTTCTTTTGATGTGTTGTAGGTGGAGCTGATCCTGCAGGGGGATGACGTGACCCACCAGATGTGGCGCATGTACTCGGTGTTCGAGGAGATCTTCGGCCGCCAGACCATGACCACCTCGACCAACCAGCCCCTCAAGCACGTGGTGGTCGGCGCGGACAGGCTCAAGAACAGCCCGAAGAAGGCGGCCCCTCCTAGTCCCCTAGTGGCCTCCTCCACCAAAGCTCCAGCCACCACCATCTCGACGACCAGTGCTGTCACCACGACGGCAGGTGAACAATTATTTGATGGGTTATTATGCAGCTGTGATATACACTGTTAAAACTGTAGGTGACAAATTGGGGCCATTCTTCACCCCGGGGTGAAAAGGCGGTCTCATTTGGCACCTCAAGGCTTTGAATCGCCTTGGGTCGAAGAATCTTGGGCTTGTGAATCGCCTTAGGGGAGCCATTCTGGAATCCCTAGGGGTCCCGCTGACGGGACACCGCCATTAACCCCTGGGTGTGCCAAGTGTCACATTTAGTTTTGACAGCGTAGGATCCTGTCTCGATTTGTTATTTTGTCATGTAACGAACCCAAGTAGCAAACCAATGAGGGATAGATAGGGCCCACTTAGTTAGCATGGGCACTACTCATATGATTCTTAGAAAGAAACGACCTCCTTAATTTTTTGGTAAGAACATATGAGCCCACCTAGGGTATCACACGTAAGTCCATTTTAGCTTCCACACTACGTTTATAACGTAAAAAGTGGAAGGTTTTATAATCGTTCAGTCCGTCTGTCTGTCCGTCTGTCACCCACTTTCACAGAAAGAACCGCAAGTCCCAGAGACAAGTGGGATACGTCATTTTAAAGCAAAAAATCAGATTAGGCTACATTCCAAATTTCATTAAAAAATTTAAATTAGAAGTTTATTTAAAATTTAAATAACTAAATTTTTTTACCTACATTGAAATAACATGCAAATTCTATTTTTATTCATATTTTCACTGTTGTCATCCACAAGTCCCACAGACAAGTGGGATACGTCATTTTGAAGCAAAAAATCAGATTAGGCTACATGCCAAATTTCATTAAAAATTTTTAACTAGAAGCTTATTTAAAATTTAAATAACTAAAAATTTAATCTACATTGAAATAACATGCAAATTCCATTTTTATTCAATATTTTCACTGTTGCCATTTCGTTAAACGTACGAGAAACTTTTGTTAAAATAAAAATACACTTTTGAAAAATATTTATTTATGTGATATAATTCGGTTTGGATTGTTGTATTATCACAATAGAGTTCTTTTAATGGTTCTATATATATGTATGAAGAAAGATGCATAGAGAATTCTAACTTGGCATAAAAAAATATGTTAAGTTTCGCTTTTATTTTTAAAGCATCAATTGTACAAATGATATATTTTTTGAACTGTAAATTAATTTAACAAACTATAAATAAGTGAATTTTCGAAAGAAATGTAAATGGGAAATTGTGGCGACAAAAATATTTATTAAAAAAGATTACATCATTATTCTTCGAACTTCAAACAAATTTAGCAAACGATAAAGTCTAATTATTAAATCTGAGAAAGAAGATTAATGAAAATAGTTAATTTTGGCGTTTTAAACTTTGAATTACAAATAGCTAAAGGCCCTGTTTTTATTAGAATTAAATCACATTTGCCATTCGCAACAATCGCTCGAGAAACTTTAATTCTTTTAGACAATAAATTAAAATAAATTTATTTTTGCGACATCCATCAGTTTGAAATGACGTCAAATATATTTCACTACGGAATCCTTGTATGTTGATATGAAATGTTTTCATTCTATTTAAAAGCGAGGAATATGACATATTTATTCTTTAAAATATAAATTAATTTTTGTAAACGATAAGTAATAATTATTGAATTTTCGAAATAAAATAAATGAAACTAGCCAAATTTAGCTTGTAAATGTTAAATATAGAATTAATGTTGTGTTTGGCGCGTTTTTTCCTGTTAAACACAAATATGTGGAAGCGAGTTAAGTGACAGATTCTGTTACAAACCTACTTGTTTAATTATGTCTTACTTCTATCTCTAGGAAAATTATTCAAAATAAAGATATAGTTAAACTTTATGTAACAGAGTGATGTCAAAATTAACAAAATTACAAAATACAAAATTACAAATACAAAATTTTTCAATTAAATAATAATTTCATTCTCTAAATTATAACAATATAATACATGTCCTTGATTACTCCTTTCGAAAACATGGGCTTTATATTTGGTAGACCATAATAATCTTCATGGTTCGCCCACTTTGCCCCCTGTAGATCTACGTGATTTTATTTGTTTGACAAAAATTTTTAATAGGTTAAATTTTTAGTTATTTAAATTTTAAATAAACTTCTAATTTAAATGTTTTAATGAAATTTGGAATATAGCCTAATCTGATTTTTTGCTTCAAAATGACGTATCCCACTTGTCTGTTGGACTTGTGGATGGCAACATTGAAAATATGAATAAAAATGGAATTTACACACATGGTTATTTCAATGTAGATAAAAAAAATTTAGTTATTTAAATTTCAAATAAACTTCTAATTAAATTTTTTTAATGAAATGTGGAATGTAGCCTAATCTGATTTTTTGCTTCAAAATGACGTATTCCACTTGCCTGTGGGACTTGTGGTTCTTTCTGTGAAAGTGGGTGACGGACAGACAGACGGACTATACGATTATAAAACCTTCCACTTTTTACGTTATAAACGTAGTGTGGAAGCTAAAATGTATGTTTAATTGTTGATTTATTTAAAACTGTTTCTTATTTTGAATAGTTTATTTAAAATCTTGTGCGCGTCCATAGCTGTACTTTGGAGAATGTGAGTTGGAGTATCTATTTCAAAACGTCTCTTCCGACATTATGCTATTGTAACACATCTTTACACCACTTCTATATGAAAAAATTTAAGGCTTTTAGCTTAAAAATATATTTTGTTCCAAATAAACGTTTTGGAATAGCACTATGCTTTCAATTTTGCTCAGTTAGAAAGCAGTACCTCTGCAGCATAGAAAATTTATAACTATTCTAGAAAAATAATTTGAGCCGAAGGGGCTAAACTCTCTCCCATGCCTCGCATACAAAAGGACACGGACCTTATTCACAAATATGTATTATTGGTTGGTACTTTTACTCACCAACTATTCGATCTTTGGGAAAGTGACTCGTATCCGTGTGGAGACAGACATTAACAAATTTCCTATTAAAATTTAAATACACTACAACTTAAAAAAAATAATAATGGAAAGATATTAATTTATTGAAAAATGCATCGTTATTTCATAATTATTTCATTTTTGATTATTTTGACGGTGAAAATTTGACTATTTAAAATTTTTAAAACTGAAAACGCGTGGAAGTATGGCAAACCTGCTGCCCAAGCTGCTCTCTTGACGGGTAGGTTATTAGTACGTAATTTTTTTCCTAGATGGCAGCAGTATAAACCTTTTTTATGGTTAGGACGTCATTACGTAATCTATTTTAAAAGAGAGAGACGATAAAAATAATTTTGAAGCAAGTAATTTGATCGACCCCACACAGCTTTCGACAACCTATTAGCGAAATCGTACTCTGCTTAAGAATATTGGATTTAACATGAACAGTCTATCTCTACACAGAAGATAGAAGACTTTTGATTGTCTAAATATATCTTTCCTTGTATAAGAATACTTTTGCACGGTAAAATTTTCGTAGTCTAACGCTCTTACGCCTATTTCTTACTGGGTTAAATGTCGCCCTAGTCCCAGTAGCTGTGTTTTGTCAGCTGACCTTTTGTTTGAAAAAAATTCATAACATAAATGTTGTCCTTAATTCGAAATTCCAGGGATTCCCATTTATCCAAAAATATTCTGTAGAAAAATTCACTTTCTTTTCTTCTCCCACACTATCGAATATACATCATCAAAAGAAAAATCGAAATAAGCAAATAAAATTAACAAGAATATGACAAATTACACACAAAAAACAAACTGGCAAAGAATCGAGCACACGATATATATACAAACATATCACAGACTGGCAAAATACAAAAGAGAGAGAACTTCACTTTTGGTTTTACAACAAATAACAATAGATTTAATTTAGTTAACAGGAAGTTCTGTAATCTATTATTTAATTATATCATAGGCTTTCATATTGCTTTGACTTAACTTAGTGGAATGCTGTTGACAATAATCAACATTCATTTGATTCACACACTCGTACATTTAAATGCATTACTAAAAGCTTAAGAAGCATAACCGAGGGTAGAAAATATTTCCCATTCCTTTATTTAACTATATTATCCTCGATGTTTTTTTTTAATTGTAAATTTTGTATTTGGTCGATACTTATTACAATAAATTATGCGCTGCCATTCTATGCTAACTAACTTCTATTCAAAACATTAACATTCTAAGCGCTGAAATGAAGGATCGCGTACAATCCTTCATGACGATTAAATTATCTTGACTGAAAATGCTAATTCTTGAAAGCAATAATTGTTGGAAATGAATGAGCCTGCACAAATAGCTTTTAATAAAGGTGCTGTTGGCCATCCATTACGCTTTCTCAAAGAATGGAATGATGTCTGTGAAAAGCATATGCAACTATGCATAGTCGAATCGCTGCATTTAAAAAGGGGACAAGTCCACAGTGAGATATCCATTTACCTTTTTCTTTCACTAAAACGTTGATGCAAAGAAGCGTAGGAGAAATTTCCCCAATAGATTTGATTCCTTTTTACAAAGCTATTCATTTGGGGTGTGTATTTGTCTGAATAGATCAATAACATTTCCTAATACCTTCAGATTAGTACTTCTGGCATTTTATGCGTTTTGACGATTCATTTACCCAGAAGCTAGGCAACGATTAAAATGCGTATATCTGACAATAACAACAGAGAGTAGTGCGTGTCGGAATTGACTGATAGTAATTAAGTGGATTTTAATAAAGGGCTACTGGGTGTGCATATTGCAATCCGGTATCTTAGATAAAAGCAAATCCGTATAATGAATACAAATTTATGTAATATTCTACAAATCTATCATTTCGCCAAACGTTTTTTGTATCAAGAAAATGTGTTATGATCGGAAATTGTTATCGATTGTTAGTGGTCGTTAATTAAGCCCTGAAAAAATAATTCAAGATGTTGTCCATTTCATTTCTGAATATCTCAAATGCAGATAAATTTCTGATTTCTTTTTCTGTTTCTTTCAGGTCAAGTTTCAAGTTCGACGACTGTTTGCACCACACCAAAGGACCTTAAGGAAGCACTGCCTGAGGAAGAACGTGCATCAGCTTCATCACCACAGAATAAGGTAGTCACAAATTCTAAATGTACAAAGCATAACTACAGATTTTCACAAATAACAGGACAGACTGAGACAAATAGTATATACGAAGAGAAATGTCGGGAAAAACTCGCTTTCAAAGGCATAATTCACACACTTTAGTCTAGAAAACTACTCTCATAAATATAACCTTACCTCGGGGCTCTTAGAAACAAAATTTCTATTGAAATATACTTTACTGAAACTTTTATTTCAGTGTTTCTTCACTTTCATTCATTTCAAACATGGAGGAAAGGCGGTAACAAAACGATATTTCGCGGAAATGTTTTTCGTCGTTTTGAAGTATTAAGGACTTTTTTAAATTTAAAATACAGAATTAATTTTTCGAAAAAGAGTATTTCATCTTAAGCGTAGATTAGACTTAAATGACAATATTTGTAAATATGATATGAGGGGGATTACAATTTCAATACGAATTGACCGAAACATTAAATCGAGATTATCGTGTTCAGGTTAATGGTTTCACTGTGTATATAGATTATTTATCCCATAGCCTGACTGAAAAACTAGTATTATCCTTAATGCAGAACATACTCGAAAGGACTTGGTTCATGGGACTTGCCTTTTTCCAATCCTTGATTAGCGTTTAAATATCATTATTAATCACGTGGGCACACAGAGCACCAATCAAGGAGGGGAAAAAAGATGTGTCCCGCGGATTAAGTCCCTTTCTGTGTGCCTAGCTTACAAGGCACTAGATATTGGCTCTGCTTAAGAAGACAAGAGTCGCGACAACTTTGGTGGTATAGTGACTTGAGTATGGAGACCGGGGCAACCGCATATTCTAGTAAACGCACGGCGGACCGTTATTGGCCTAAAGGGCTTAAAATGGTACGCAATTGCCTCGGTCGATGAAAAGAAGGCGTTCTAACAATTCAGCAAAACTACTATATGCTATTTCCATGTAACTGAAGACTTTTTATATTGTAAGTCACAAGTTAAAAAGCCTTTTAAATTCGAAAAATTAATCAAATTAAATAAAACCGGTCGCATTATTTGGTTACAGTAAGTGAGAACAACAATTACGCTAAATTTTGTTCATTTAGCGTTAAAGGTTGTAGCGATAATCACTTTTTAACACATGCGACTTACACTGCAGAAAGGGTAATTCTGCAAAGAATTAACCTAATCATCCTGTGACTTGTTGTACGTACTAATACGATATTGAGTGGCCCTGTTTTTCCCCAAAGGTGCAGAAACTCTCCCTTCCATCTCCGACCCCGTCTCCAAAGTCGAGTGTCCCCCCATCATCGTGTAGTAGTCCTGGGGGACCACAGTCATCATCTGAACTGTCACAACCGAAGCAATCTGGACCCTCCAACCCGCTGCTGGACACGATCGGAGCCCTGGCCAACTCGAATCCCGACTCCGACGACTCAGACCTGGATATGGTGTACCAGCAGCTGAGATACCGGGGCAGGCAGCAAAGGAGGCAGGACCAGATGAAGACCCGGGCGCACAGGCACCAGCAGGTCAGTTGACAGAAATAAGTCGAAATATGCAAGTAGTTGAGTCTGAAAGGACTACTTAAAGTTAAATAAAAAAAAGTTTAATAAGCCTACATTCATTCACACTATGTACAGCTAAATCCCAATTCCGACATCTGTACGAAGAAAGACGGCCTCGCAATGTCGATGTCTAACATAAAGTATGACATTGATGCTTCAACGATGTCATCATTTGAATGGCTTATCGATATAAAACATAAAAAGCATCAATCTTGACCACTATATTTACTAGGACAATTATTGTCAAGTAAACTTTATACATTGGCAGATATTACGTTATACTTTTTCGGTACGCGTACAACAACTCAATGGTAATTTAATTCATGCAAATTAATATCAATTTAATGAGAAAAACTTACTATTATTGATCACACATTTAAACTCAAACGCAGCATCGAACCACTCGTTATCACATTACACCCCGTTTGACCTCCATATTCTTCAGATTAATTACAGGGCTATATCCATTTCCACAGATAGCCAGCAGCGATCCGGACTCAATAGCAGGCTACGCAGGCTCCAACTCCATAGACAGTGGCTACAAGAGCCTGTGTGCGACGCCTGAAGTGTCCGACACCCTGAGCGCGCCTGAGGTGCGACGTAGCGCCTCAGACGTCAGCGCCTCTGATTCCTCAACAACGTCGGGACGACCTAGGAGTTTGGACGGAAGTGCCAAAGTCAGGATGGGCACAAGAGCCGTCAAGACGAAGAGGCAGCCTCAGCCAGTTTCCGCGGCCACCATGAATGATGTCACCCTTGACCATCTTATGTATCTGAGGCAGTCGCTCAGGAAAGGTAAGTCAAAATTCCCCAATGGATATGATTCCTTTTTCACTTTTACCAATTTATTTGGGGTTAGTATTTGTCTCAATAAATCAATGGCATTTCCTAATACCTTCAGACTACTCTGGCTTTTATGCGTTTAAGATTATACTTTCTAGGGAAGCTTACTATAGTCATGTTTATAGAAACCAGATAGATGAGATGCTACGCCAGGTTTTATGACAAAATAATAAATGACACAGAGGATAACTAAAATTTAACAAGCCTAAAGATTTGCTAAAACCTATACAAGTTTGAGGATTTAATATAGATTTAATAACAGATTCTTCCTCTACTGCTCAAAAAAGTGTTCTGTATCGCTTGCAATGAACCCAGTCACCTAAATGTTATAGGAGACACTAGTTAATTTGCTCCTAAGTCTAAATTATGTAGAATAATAGTTTATCATCTTCTCTTAACATAACCGACAAGATATAATACACTAGAATTTAAAATTATCCTAATCAATTGGGATTGGTTTGCCCATTTGGAAAATCAAAAATAATCAAATTTTAAACTATTTTAAAGAACTTCTAAATAAATGAAAAAGCAACGGTTTAACATTTTAAGCTAGCGGATGGATGAATGAAGCAGAAACATACACTTGTATTCCGGACAATCTGAGTTCGGATAATTGAAGTTCTACTGTAATAGTGTCCTCCTCTTTTTCCAGATCGTGCGGATCCTCAACGCTCCCCCGCCGACTCTCTCCCCTCGTCAGCGACGTCGAGCACATTCCGCGACAGCGACCTCTCCCCGCGCACCCTTACCGACGAGGAATGGGGTCGCCCCTCCCCACAACTCCTGCGCCCCCTCTCGGCCGGCCCCACATTTCCCCAACAACGCGGAAGCCCCTCCTCATTCCCTCAACAGCACGGAAGCCCCTCCTCATTCCTCCAACAACACGGGAGTCCTTCATCATTCCCTCAACAGCACGGAAGCCCCTCCTCATTCCCCCAACAGCACGGAAGCCCCTCAGCATTTACCCAACAGCACGGAAGCCCCTCCCCATTCCCTCAACAGCATGGAAGCCCCTCAGCATTCCCTCAACAACATGAGGAAGAGATGCTGGGTAATGCGGAGGAGGAGTTCCTGTTGAGAGGTGCCGAGTACTACGACCTGGAGAGTATTCAGGAGTTTCCGACGTCGGCGGGCAACAACTACGTCACACTGATGGAGGAGAAGACGAGGAGGTTCCAGGTGGTGCAGCAAAGTAAGTAACAGCTCTCTATTTGTTCTAACTTACCTAAGCTCCTCACTGGCTCATAAGGCATCCAGTTTACTCCTCCAAGCGTGACGACTTTTGGCGTGCGGTCTGGCATCCTCGTAACCGATAATCTTGCATTGTTTAGGTCTTTTTGGAACTGTCTCTGCCATGTCATTCTTTTCTTCCACTTTTCCGTTTTCAATCAGCAGCTCAGGAGAGTGAGATGTTTGGTAGCTTTTCCCTGGGCATCCTGAGTAAAGATCAGTCCACCGTCTTCTCTTGGAAACTTCTTTTTCAATTCTGCAGCTATTAGCTTGTTTTATTATAATATCCTCATTTTGTCTTTTCTTTGAGCAGAAAATTTTAAATTCCTTCTTTATGCAACTCTTTCGGAAAACTTCTAATTTATGAATGTCTTGATTTTCTGAGGCACCCCAGGTCAGCTCTTTATCTATGCCAACTTAAATACTGGTAGCCATTTCTGATGGGCCGATTTACAACTTAGGGTATTTAGAGAAAATTTTGATGATATTTGATATTAAAAGGGCGAAGTCAATAAAACCGCAACAAAATAACAAACCAATTTAAAGACAAATACTTAAATTAATATTTGTGTTTGGTGAGGGTATTTTTAAGGGCTAAGGCACCTCTGCCTTTTAGGCATTTTGTACCAATCCCAAATTGAAGTGAAGCGGCGGTAGGAGCCACCCTCAACACCGAGTCCATAAATTAACATTTAATTTCCAATACACGTCCAAACGTTCCAGGTTTAAATCAACAATACTTATTCAACAGTCAAGCTATCTCAGTTTTGGTTTTCAAATCATTTCTAGCTTGGAAGAGTAAACAAGGCTGCATAGTCCTTAGGATCTCACATTGTTATCAGTTATTAATTATATTTGGATGCGTCTCAAAACATTTGTACTCATTACTTAACCAAGGGCATACCCAGGATCTGATTTAGAGGGGGGAAGGTAACATTAAGGGATCCTATTTTCTTAATTTTGGATGGGCCCCTTCTTTAGGGAATTTTCTTTTAACGCCCTCCCTCCTCCTTGTTAACTCATATGGTTTACTTATCCAATCAATTGCGTAATGCGAATTATCATTTTTTTAAATATATACTTTTAAGTAAAATTTTATAAAATTTTTGTTTATCATATGCAACTATTATTATGAACTAGATAAATAATTACTAACTAATTATTACTACTAAATTATTATTATTAACTAATTAAACGAATTACCTTACATTTATTTGAACTTAATTTAGAAACAAATTACTTATTTTTTATATTTTATTATTTTGTTTTTTGCTTATAACTATTCAAGCTCATATCCTTTGAAGTATTTAACCTCATATTCAGATTTAGGTCGAACCACCCTCAAAAACATACTTTCAAAAAACATATCCCTTTATCACCCCCAAAAAATTCATATAGACTTCTCAGAAAAAATCCAATTTTTATGAAATAACATAATTTATCTCTTGTGCACATTTGCTTGTAAATTATATTAATTTTTACTATACAATTGTTTAGAAGTACAAAAAAATAGGTTTTAAGCACTCAAAAAATTTGTTTAACCAGTTTATTTGCAATTGCTGCGACCAGCCTATGCATTCTCTCAAAGGCTTATTGTGCCTTTAAAAAAGGCCCTATAGTTATTACACTTGGGGCCTGCCCAACGGCGAATTCGGGGCATCTTGCAAATTATTCAAAAATTAAAGCATTTAACTTTTATATTTATATTAGTGTTCAAAGAAATTTAACATTTCAACGATGTTGGAACACGAGTAAAATTTGTTTAAACAAATATTTTTTCATAATTGTGTAATTATAAATTGCTTTCATTTTTAAAGACTATAAAATCTTCTATCTTAATGTTGAGAAGCTAAATTTTGTCTGAAAATTTGTCTTGATTTTGAACAAAATTTGTAGCCCCTTTTATATATAATATATTAGCTGTTATACCCGACGTTGCACGGGTAGAGGTGGAAAAATAATTTAACAGTCAATTTAACTATTTTTTTCTCTCATTTTAGTTACATAAGATATGAAGATTACCCAGTAATTTTCCATTTAATTACCCAACTTGGATATAGTAACGATTAATATTAATTTCAAAAATACCTTTGATAAGAAGCTCAAATTAAAAAGAATACATATTTAAGTAAAAAATAATCAGTAAGAATTAAAAATGGAAAAACGGCTAAATCTTAAAAGGGTCTCAAACATTTATTTTAACGCAATTCAAGGGAGTTCTATAATAAATTAAGTAACTTTTTTTTGACACTTTGCAGATATAAATATAATATAAGCAGTACAAATTTCTACCATAATTCAATACAAATGCTGAAAAATTAAGAATTCAATGCAAATGTATACAGTACTAAATCAATGCAGATATGTACAATAATTGAATGATCGTTCCAAATATGTGTACCGTATAACCTGTTATATGATCATAAACTTATGTTATTGTTCCCGCTCGTTATAAAGTATAAAATCCCGTTTCATTGCCTTAAAATTCCAAAATGAAAAATACGCTATAAAATACACTCATAAATGTCATCACAATTCCCTCATAAATACATAAAAGCTTTTAGCTCATTTGGCGCGTTTTGGGAAATAATTTGGCGAGAAAATAGATATAGCTACAAACACACCCATTTTACAGCTCTAACACAATGACCTTCGAACAACCGACCAGATTATAAATATTTATAAAAGAAATTGCCCATTTGGCGAGATTTAGTTAGTAATTTGGCGAGTTTGGCAACGTATTTAGCGAAAAAATAAATACATAAAACACTAATATGCGGCTCTAGTGCGATGGCCTTTATTAACCATCATAGTTCAGTAATAGCTTAACTATACATTTATTGCTTAAATATACATACATGCAGTCAACAGAAAATCAATGAAAAAATCATCAAATAAGCCCACAATAAAATCCGGGAATGGAGACTGGCGGAATTACGTCACTTGAAACATGTCAATTATTTTTCAAATAATGAATTTAGTTTCTGAAGGTAATGGCAACAGAATACAATAAACATTTTCAATTTTAAATGTTTTCGTTAAAAGTTTTATTTAATTTTTTCAGCCGATGGCATCAGGAAAGTAAAAAAAAGATCGGATTTGAGCTAAAGTGGTGTAGTTTTTTCACAAAATTCGAATAAAAACGTTCGAAAACTATAGAAGGAATGGCCCGATTCTAAAAATTCTTAGCCTATGTTTGTTCCAGAGATGAGATGAATTTTTGTGCCAAATTTCGTGACGATCTGTTGCGTGGTTCTTTTGATCTCGTGTCTTATACAAACAAACAAACAAACGGAAGTTGCCTTTTATGTATATAGATAAAGGGCCCACACCATGGCCCGATCACCGAATAGGCAATTGAAGACAGGGCTTCCTCTTTTAAAATTTGAAGGGGCCCCCCAAATCAACCCTTAAAAAAAATCCGTGTTATCACCTATGGCTTTACCATATTGGATTAAGAAGGGCATTGGGTTACAAGTGTATAACAATTTGATATATACAACAACAATTACATTGTCTTGGTTAATGTATGGTAAACGTAACCTTTAATTTGACACAAGTTGGTAACCCATTATAGGTCTCTTGGACCATTAGTTGCCCATATATTAGACTGAGATGATGCGTTGGGGGCCCCCCAAATCCAGGACAAGCTGCTTTACTGGTAAAAAAAAGTCTTGATCGGGTCCTGAGCACCCAAAAGGCAGTGGGCCCAATTAAGATCCATATTTAATTAGGCCCAATTTGGACATTGGACAAAATAGTAAACCCCTTTTATATATAATATACATTAATATAGGGGGCTTCAGAGACAAGTGGGCCCAATTGGTAATAAATAGGCCTGGGATTTTAAAAATATGCAGGCCCTTTATGTGTAATATATTGGGCCCCTAGAGGCCCAACCAATTGGGAACATATGGACCTCAATTTGAACAACATTTATAGGCCCCTTTTATGTAATATAAAACATATATATATTATATATATATAGGGCCTCTAGAGGCAAAGTGGGCGCCTGGCCTCATTGGGAACAAATGGACTCCATTGAAAAAAAATTCTCCCCTTTCACATACAATATATACAGGGGCCCCCATTGGACAAGCGGGTCCCTGGGTCCCCTTCACCCTTTCTAGGGGGGGGTACGCCCATGTACTCAACGACTACAGATACCATACTCACATTACTTTCATCTCCAACAGCCCCTAGAAGCTCCGAACTCTTAACAGAGCGGCAACTCAGTTCCTTGTACAGAAAACGAAGCAGTTCCACAGACGGTGACTCCATATATGGCCACCACAGATCCGGCGCCAGACACTCCGCCAAGGCCCTTGCATCGCGCCAGAACCAGCGCCAACACCACGCCACAGACTCTAAGCTGACTGAGGCGGCCATTCGGGTTCTTGAGATGATAGAGGACTTTAGGTAAGAAATAGCTTCACTTAATAGTGACTCGTACTAATAGAGGGTTTAAAGTTTGCAAACAAACCCTACCTTCCTCTGATTGGTTACCCCCAAAAACTACCAAGTTAACTTCCGGTTGAGACACCGGAAGCTCGTTTTCGTCGCTAGCTTCAATGTTGATTTTCTCCTCATGCCGTAGCGCGATGTTGAAAAATTCAATTTCCCCCCCAAACATAATTGGAATCAATTACAAATACAAATACAAAAATAAAGGACCAATAACAGGCACGAAGCCCAACAAGATTGGTCCTGTTTACAGTCCCCCGACTATATCCCAGTGTCTGTCCAGCTTCTTTTTAAAAATATCAACACTGTCAGAACTCACAACATCCTCTGGCAGACCATTCCACTTATCCACAACTCTAACATAAAAGTAATGTTCCCTCAAATCCCTATTAAAACGTGCTTTTCTCAGTTTTAAACTATGACCTCTAGTCCGGTTATCAGAATAAAAAACAAGCAGGTCAGCATCCAATGACCTAATAAATTTAAAAAGCTGAATCAAATCCCCTCTAACCCTTCTCTCCTCCAACGTGTACATATTTAACTTCTTCAATCGATCTTCATAACTCAAATTCCAAAAACCATCAACCATTTTAGTGGCCCTATGCTGCACCCTTTCAATCACATCTATGTCTTTCCGCAGATATGGAGACCAAAACTGTACGGCATATTCCAAGTGAGGCCTTACCAGCGCTTTGTACAGTGGCAGGATAACGTTACTAGACCTTGAAGAAATACTATTTTTTATATAACCCAATAATTTATTTGCCTTTTTACTAGCAACTGAACACTGGTACCCCATTTTAAAATCATCACAAACCAAAATCCCCAAATCCTTAACTGAATTACTAACCTGAATTTCAGCACCTTTTAAAAAATAATCAAAAATCCTATTATTCTTTCCCATGTGTAAAGCATGACATTTCCCAATATTAAAAGACATCCCCCAATTATCAGCCCAATCTGATAATTTATCCAAATCCCTCTGTAGCTCATCCCTTTGTTCCTCAGAATTCACATTACCCATAATTTTTAAATCATCTGCAAAGATACTAATATGGTTATTTATTCTCCAGCTAATGTCATCAATAAAAACAATGAACAAAATTGGCCCTAGCACAGAGCCCTGAGGGACACCGCTTCCCACGTCAGCCCATTCAGAATATCTACCCTTAATTTGAACTCGTTGCCTCCTATTTGTCAACCAATTTCTTATCCAAATCAAAATTTTCCCACCAATTCCAATCCTCTCCAATTTAATCATGAGTGCCTCATGAGGCACCTTATCGAATGCCTTTTGAAAGTCTATATAAATCAAATCCACACTATCTTTCCTATCCAAACACTCGGTAACCCTGTTGTAAAATTTTAAAAGATTTGTGTTACAAGATTTTCCTTTTCGAAAACCAAATTGTAGATCTGAAAGATGTTTCCCCCCCTCAAGGAATGCCATGAGATGATGTTTAATAAAAGTTTCAAAAATTTACATAAGACAGAAGTTAAGCTAACAGGTCTGTAGTTGCTAGGATCCCCCCTTGATCCAGCTTTAAAAAGAGGGGTAATATTTGCTAGCTTCCAATCAAAAGGTACACATCCCGAATCATATGATGAAATGAAAATTGTCAAAACAACGTCAGCCAACTCTTCCGCACATTCCACAAGTATCCTTGGATAGATATTATCAGGCCCCGGAGCTTTATGAGGTTTAATTCCTCTAAGATATTTAATAACATTTTCCCTATTGAAGGTGCATTCGTGAAAATTACTTATTTGTTTAACCAGCTGAATACCTTCACAATTAAAATCCTTGTTAAAAACATCACAGAAAAAATCATTAAGAATATTTGCCATACCCACCTCATCAGAGATAAAATTACCAAACTTGTCCTCAAATGGACCCAAATTAACATTTGAAATGTTTTTTCCCCTAGCATTGTATTTTTATAATATTTATTTGACTCAAAAAGTTTACAATTTGAGAAAATCATTTTTATTTTTAATCTGTTTGCTTTTATATTTAGAAACTTAAATTATTTACATAACCTAACTTGACGTTTGTGCGATTAAAAAAACAATTTAGTTCTTCCCCAAATATAAAAGTAATTACTCCCAATTGCAGATTGTGTTTTATTATTTAGATAGAAGACTGTTTTTAAGAAAATCTCTGCCATAATGACATTGTTATTTTTTGTTTATTATCAAAACTAAATAAATGCTAATAATACAAGTTTTTGACAATTTATTACTATATATGTATATTTATTTACTAATATAAAGTGCACGTCGATAACGTGTGTGTAAAAAATAATACAAACATGATAAGACAATTTATGAATGATATTCAATTTATGGATTGTCATTTTAATCAATTGTAAGATTATATAGCCCGTTAGACTCTTACATAGTTTAAATAATTTGAAGAATTGTGCTTTTTTGGCAAAAATTTGTAGTATTTTAATTCATAACTCTAAAGTCTTCTTATTAATTAAAATTATTGATCGTAATTACGATTCTTATTATTTTAAAATTAGATGGTAAAGTCGGTTGCATTTCTGTTTAAAATTCTATTTGATGCTAATCAATGTTTAAAATAGTCAACAACAGCTTAGATCATTAAAATCAAGTGTTGAATATTACGAACTCGGAAGCTGCATAAAGAATTTTAATCTAGGCATCCGATTCCAATGCTTCCACGTTCGTTAAAAACATTGCCAAAAATGTTGCACATTGGTTGGTACAACACAATAATTGCTGGATATATTGTATTGTACAGTATATTTATTTTTCAGAATATATTGTATAGTTTATTCGTTTTTATACATTCTCGAACACACCGCAAAGCGATAGCGCTGTTTAAAACATCAACAAACCCATGAACCGGAATATTTCTAGGTAGGTTGGACTGACTTCCGAGTAACAGCGCCACCTGCGAAAGTTTGTGACATTAAACCGTCTATACGCACAGAGTCACGACAACCCGCAGTTAAATGCGATACTTTTGGCTCTTCACCGCCAAAAGTGAAATCGGCCTCCATCATAAAAGCTATATAGGTCAATAGTTATCCATCGTGCGATTTTTGTTGAACATAGGTTTCTGTTCCGCCTAGATCGCTACGACTTTTTCCATAGACATAGAACCAATACTTAGTGACTCTTATAGTGCTTATTTAAGATAAACTGAGAACCAGAGTAATTAAAACCACCAATGATATTTTGGCGAGATTGTTTCCGAAACCAACAAAAGTAGCCAACGCTTAGACCCTTTTGCCACACGTATTTTTATAGTTTTGATTGGGGCTGTTGTCGCACTAGACTGAAACTACTGTGGAAACCATTCATAATAATAAAAAGTCAATTAAAATATTTAACTAATTATTGTATTCAAAAAATTTTTAAAAAAAATTATTTATATTTGGCTTTTTTTCGTATTTCAAATATATTACTACAATTTTTTATGATCTTTTTTCTTTAACGACAAATTAACTAATAGCATGCAAAACAACACTATTCCCAATATCAACCTTCTTCAATCTTTGCACAGAATGGAAGAAGCCATCACGAGATCGGGAAGGGTCCTCCAACCCAATCTCCCGCCCGAATACCACCAACACCACCATGGGGCGCCACCGCTCCAGTATCCGCTGGAAGTGATGCGCCAGCACCACCCACGGGCGTACCGTAAGTCGGGCCGCAGCAGACCGGCCTCAACCGGTTCTCTGATGGAACAAGACATCGACGTTCGCAGCGTGGCTTCTTCGTCCACGGCTGAGCACCATGTTTACGAGGAGATCATGTACGATTTGGTGTGCGAGAGGGGACAGAGGGGCATGCCGCCCCCAATACCCCCAGGTAAATATCATCAGCAATATATGATATCTACTTTTTCTAAGAGTACCAAGATCATTTAGATACTTAACTAGAGTTCTTTTGCATGCTACACAATCATGCACTAGGAAAACATGTAAACTCAGTTTTTGTAAATGTGGGGGCAGTTTTTAAAATTAGATAAAATCCAATAGATAACACACACACACAGCAATGCATTTCTGATTTTTTTTCTTTAAATTTAAATGTCCATGGAACATCAACCAATGCGATACTTTATTTCCCTACTCTTATCTTTCCTTTTTAACCGTAACCCTACTTTTTGATCAAGCAGTACCACCTACGTCTTATTCTAAAGAGTCTAAATTTAAGAATGAACCAGTACTTAGTTGTTTTGTTGTTGTCGTTGAATTATTCCTCTTGGTCCAGCTGCAGGCTAGACAATGTCCATGAGCTTGAAAGTCTTCAAGAAATCAAATACTAGAAGAGTACTAGAGTAGTAGAGGTCAATTTTTTCCAGACCAAGACAATGTAAAATGTGTTCGAGAGAAGCCTGTGCAGACTTACGACTTTGTGCACGTCAAATAGATCTTTCGCCCCACTTAGTACAAGTATATAAGAAAGCCGCCAACGTCGAGAGACTGGCAAAAGGTTCTCCAAGGTTCTTCCCGGTTAATTCCAAACAGTATAATTGTTTTCTCTCAACGCTCACGGTGCATCTAAAGTGAAAATGAAGCTAATATTTTGCAGGGTTACTTCGCCGAAGAAAAATCGTTTGTAAATAAATATGTTTTGAAGTATAAAAGAAGATAAAATCGTAATTCCATAGACCATAACTGAGTGACACTCAATGCCATTCAGTAGAATGCCAACAGCTTTTCTCATCTGTGGCCACTCTCTCCAGAGACAGGCCCTGATCATCGTCTTAGCCTACAAGGCGATGATCAGGGCCTGGGCTTTGATATGAGAAAAATATCAACATTTTTAAAGCATTTTTAAAAATGCAATATTTATTGAATTGCACCCATATTTTAGCACAATATTGTAACAATAGAATTTTCATACGGAAAATTGGGGCTGGCCTACCCAAAACAAAAATTTTAAAACCGCCTATTGGGATTTCATATTGGGGGACAGAATTACCGTTTCGGCAAATGATAGCTTCAGTATTATCAAGGAAAGGAAAAGATCGAGTATAGAGGCCCGTGCCTTGGGCCCATTATTTAAGGGGTCCCCAAATTTGGCTTTAAGCCTATCAATTTTGTTTCACACCTAACAATTTCGTATCATTTTACAGCCAAAATAATTTAAAGTATTATTTTTTGCTTTTCTGAAAAATTAAGCACTATAACAGATTGATATTATTAAATTTGATGATTGGACCTTACTTTAGGAGGTCTTTTTTCAACTATGTATTTTTTTGTTAAAATATCAGTCCCCGAAAAGGGCCCTCAAAGTATCCGGGTCTCGGGCCCCAGCCTGTCATGATCAGGGCCTGAAGAGGAGGAATCCCAGCCACTCTATCTTGTTCTAACCTCCAAGTCCCCATATTACTTGTTACTTGTACACTGTACAGGAAGCTGACTCATGATTCTTCACCCACTATATCCATCATATACTTCATTTTTTTAACATTAAATCTCTTGCAATTAGAAGACAGTATCATTTGTTGTTGTTTTTTCTTTAATTTTGATATAATAATAATATTGATTATCCTCATTTATTGACACAGGTTAATTTATTGGTTCTTCCTTTCTCACTGCGCAATAGACGTTTATTTTCAACAAGTTTAGATTCTACCGCGTATGCTTTTTATTCTCCTTTTAATTGTTTTATCGTTTGTATGAGTCTTTTATTTACGATCTTGATGTTTTCTATATGTCACCAACGTTTTTAAATCTACTGTTTCGCCTCTGTTTTAACTTATTTCTGTATGTATCCCTTATAATTGGGATTTTCTCCTGTAGTTGTGACGCAATAAAGTAAAAATAAAAAAATATATTTCAGGCAGGATCGTGAGCCGCAGCCGCCTGCTGCCGGTGGTCCCACCGCACCCCGCAGCCGCAGTGGATCCTCGCAGGATCGTGGTGCGCAGCCACAAGCACCGCAGCAGCAGCAACGTCTACGCAGTCAACGCGAGGACCAACGTCGATAGGTTCGTCGAATGGCAGGACAGGAGGGACACGCTGTCGCCCGAGTACCCCGTGTGAAATGGCCACAGATCAGAAGAAGGCCTGCTGAAGAGTTTGACCTTTTCAGTTTGGTTCATCGTTACAAATTTACATGCTCCAGGATCCATTTACTCCTCTTGTTTTGGTCATCGTTACAAAAAAAAACATGATCCATCGCAAGTACTCGTTATAAATAGCATGACCAGATTAGTTTCAGTGATTAACTTTTTGACTACGAAATCGTTAGAAAATTTTCAGCAATCATATTTCAATTTCGTTTTTTTAAACTTTAATAAATAAAACGGAGACTCTTTGCGCATATTTATAATAGCTACAAAGTTGAATAACAAACTAAACTGGCACTTCAGAAGGCAGTACGTCTGGTCAGCCCTAATTATAAATTACATTATTTTATAAGATCATCAGTGACTTGTAAAAATATGCAATTTATACCGAGTATTTTCGACAGAGGGAGCAAGTAAATTTGTACCGATTGATAAAATAACAGGCCACGTTTTGCCACTGACTAGGAGAGACTTATATAGTGAGGCGGATTTAGCGGCTAGGTTCAACCATACCTAAGAAGACTGAATGAAGATATGAGAAAAATATCAGCATTTTTAAAGCAGAATTTTTAAAAATGCAATATTTATTGAATTGCACCCATATTTTAGCACAATATTGTAACAATAGAATTTTCATACGGAAAATTGGGGCTGGCCTACCCAAAACAAAAATTTTAAAACCGCCTCTTGGTATTTCATATTGGGGGACAGAATTACGGTTTCGGCAAATGATAGCTTCAGTATTATCAAGGAAAGGAAAAGATTGAGTATCGAACGGTCAGTGGTCAAAACAAGCATGCCAATGGGACTAATTGATTATTTAATTAAGAGGCCTTTATTGTGATCTAGGTGGCATTAAACTAATTTGTACCGTCTTTTGTTAAATTTGTGTTTTGGATGAACAATGGACCTTGTTCAAACTCCAAATGTATAAATAAGGGGTCGTCTTTAACATGAGCCAGTTTTACGTGTAATGTACTTTCAATTACTTTTCTGTTTCCTCCTTTTTCATCAGTTTGTTCTGACATAAGAAACTGATGTCTCAAAGCCAAATTTTATGCCCCGCCTGACGTAGCGCAATCAGAACTTAGTTGCTAAGCCAGGCTGTTTCCAGTGCGACCTTGGGGCTTTTCTTCTGTTTGGACAGAATATAGTTCACATGTTTATCTTGTACAATTGATGTGGTTGTAAATTATGAAGTTCTGTTTGTGAAGATGCGTATTTGGGATCCAAACGAATTATCCAAACTCAAAATCCACCTGCAATCTGTGTGTCTTTCAGTTGATTGCATTTGGTGAAAAAATCAATTTGTTAAGTGAATTCAAGACAATGAGACTGGACTTATGAGCACAGCAGCGTTGTTTGATGCGAAAGGATTGCTGAATATTTACCGATTGCATAACATTCCTTCTTTGATAGACACAAAAGGGAATTCGATGTATCGCACCATGAATTTTTTTAGATGGTGTGCCATCAATTTTTTCACTCCATGAATTAAATCGTAGATAAGTCTATCCCAGAATCAAAACGATCTATTTCCATGGAATCTAAATACCTTCAATAAAAGTAACCTAAATTTAAAAAATTAGTTGTATCACAATACATCCCGTCCCAAAGTCATTTCATCATCACTGAATTTCTCACCAACAAACAAGGTGCTCAATCACAAGATGAAAATCCAATAAAGAATATTCAGCAAATCTTTTCATTCTAGACGTGTAGCACTCCTCATAAAATTGAATTATCAGTTTTTTAAGCAATCAAGCAAGTCAAATGATTGTTGCAAATGTCTATGTCTTGATGAATAAGTTAACATTGAAGTTTGAGCGTTAAAAATCGTTATGCGACGTTGGTGTTAGCACAATAAAATATTTGAAAAAGTTGTTGACTGATAAGGAATATATGTGTAGAAATGTATCAGATATTGAGTTAAGTTAATCCAAATACATAATATAATGGTGCATGCACTCATCTCACTTGCCCATGTTACAATCTTGTCACAAAGAAACATTTTGAAATTTATAAGGCAATGCGCTTGAAGAAAATTATAATTGTATTACATTTTATATAAATCAATTTCGAATTATTATATAAAATGCGTTTTTAATAACCATCAATACATATTTGAATTATTTAAAAATTTAGTTTAACTTAAAGTACAGAATGATTAAATTAAAATTAAGTGTATCTGTTAGAATGATGAAAACCAATGATTAGAATAATGAGAAATTGCCTCACGAATGTTACTGCCAAATTCCCATAATTATACAGAGTAGTTGTCATTTTATAAAAAAAAATATATTAAATCGTTATAAACTTGCAGTACTATGAAAATAGATTGTTTTGGAAATGATTATAAGTCACGCTTAGTCTGAAAAAAATAAT
This sequence comes from Oedothorax gibbosus, assembly GCA_019343175.1. Lineage (NCBI taxonomy): Eukaryota > Metazoa > Arthropoda > Arachnida > Araneae > Linyphiidae > Oedothorax > Oedothorax gibbosus. The sequence goes on from CM033280.1 coordinate 18,631,675, forward strand.
TTTATGAGAACATCGCATATCCTCATCTTTTTTCACAAATCCATGTATCAAACCAGAAACTTCACTGAGGCTCTTTTGTTTTGTAAAACGACAATTATTAATCTTTCTCAATATATATGATGCCTTTGTAACTTTGTATATGTGAAAAAAAATTAAAATAAGTCTGTTCCGGAATATTGGATATAAGTATAAATTGGATAGAGCAGACCATACTATTTTTAAAAGAAGATGCTAAGCCAAAATTAAATCCCTGTTTTAAACTGATCCACTGTAAATTTCCCAACTCAACAATAATATCAACAAATTAATAACAATTGGCAAGAAATTTTACCAAGCAAAAATGAGCTTTCTGCTTATCTAGATAAAAAAAATATAGACAAATGATGACTATAGTCCTGAACAATTTACATAGGACACATTAACTTACAAGAAAAACGAAATTAAAAAAATTTAAAGTTAACGTTTTTATTCGATAATGAATTTGTTAATTATATTCACAAAATCGTCCTTAAAGGGTAAACTCTTATAGATAGATCTTTGACTTAATTTTCCCGTAAATTTGCTCAGTTGAAATTGAAGAAGTTATATATAAGAAAGTATGGCAAAGGACTGAAAACAACTAGATATTATTGCTTAATTTTTTTACACATTATTTCAACCAAAGCACAAATAGTATAAACAGGAATACTTCTGCTACTTCATACCAATGCTGAAGCGGAGGAAACTTAAATTAAATCCAATTAAATGTAAGTAAAAAATATAGTATATAGATTTGTGAATTTTTTGAATAGGTACACTTAGGTGCGAATGCATTAAAAAAGGTATTATGCCATACTTAAGTTTTTATTTGGATCTCTGGTTTAAAAAAAATCATTTTTACAAATGCCTAACAGACTGAGAAAACTATATGTACTTAATATCATAATCGGCGCATGCATAATTTACTTTTTGTTCTTTTTTTTCTCTAGTAGTTAGTTTTTGTTATGTGTTAACATAATTAAAACTCATAGAAATTCTATGTGAATATCTCATATAGACTCAAGTTGTCATTACTTCTAAAAATATGTGACGGGAAAAAATCGATGTGATATTTAGAATTATATGAATGATTATCTGTCTTAAACTGAACTTTAATATTTGGATATTTAAACAAACATTTCAAATAGTGTTAAAGAAATTTTCATTATACAAGATCATCTATACAAGAGAAGTATAGGGGATATATTATTATTGTATATTATAGTCTAATTTACATTTGATTGCTTTCAGTACACATTTAATCTATTTCTGGTATTTATAGCTATTCGAGAGAGAAAAAAAACATGGTTATGTTTTATAAAAATAGAAAAGAACATTATTTTACTTTTGTAAAATTAGAGCTCGTGTATCTCTAGTACGATGTTAATTTAACCGAAAACCGGGGTGGGGGAAACTTATTGAAAATAAGAGTTAGATACTTAAAAACAAAAATTTAATGCAAATAAGACAATTTTTAAACCCAAAAAGTATTGTAATGCAGCCTTGTAAGTAGGTAAATCATGAAATAAAGACCGACTGTTTCCTTGTTCATCTTTTTTACCATTGAGCGCGCTTTGCATTTCAAATCGTATAAAAAACACACTGTAAGTCCAACTTCTATTTCTTTAAAGACTTTAGGACTAACCAATCAGTTAAGATAATCAACAAACTATTCTCAAAGAACTAACAAGACAGTTCAATGCAATAAAAGTTTTTTGCGTATCAATTCAAACATATCATAAGGTTTAAATACAATCTTTGGCCGAGAATCATATCATTTAAAAAACGTGCCCTCAATGTAAGAGTATTTTTACAAAGATAACACATTCTAATGTGGAACATTCAAATAGTGGTACATAGTGTAGAAATTCAAGTGCTATCTTCGTTACATAGTCAAGTCTTTAGTACTTAATATTGCCTAAAAGCAAATAAATGTATACTAAAAACGGGATTAAATTTTTATTTATACAACAAACAACTGTTAGCTAAATTAATTGATGTGTCACTATAAGGCTTCATATAAAAAAATAAATGAAATTATATACCATTTCAAGTTTATGAATAATACATGTAAACTTTTCTTTGTTTAAATCTACATACAATTTTTATACAATTTTCTAAACTTTGTTTGGTTAACCTGAAGAATCGTGCCCGTCAATTTTACGCCAAATCTGGTAACCCCGACAAATTGCTATTATGGCAACATTCGGCGAAATTAGTATATATAATTATGAAGTTTTTTTTCTATTAATCTTTTATTAATTATATGCTTAACGATTTAAATAATTATTTACTTTTTTTAAAATCGATTCTTCGTCATTTTAACGTTCCACCTTTTTTATAAATCTGTTCTGCAATGAGAATATTTCTTATGATATCACGCTCTCTATACTGCGATTTCATTGGTTGTTTTGTTTTCTTTAACAAAGTGTTGAAACAAGCCCAATTTAATGAATTCTTCCTGGTACGTAAAAGTTTTTCTAGGTCGGCCATTTTGTTTGTTGTCAATTCAACTTGGCGAGATTTTTGAAAAGTAGCCAAATCCGGGCACGCTTCTTTATGTTAATCATTTTGTAGGCAGTCGAATAAACGATAATGTCTCTAGTTTGCTAATGAGTGGACCTGATTCTGCTTATTTAACCAATGACTATATTTTGATGAACTTTACAAGTATTTGATTGTGGAGAATTATAGTTGAGGAGACGGAAATTAGAAAAATAGCGATGGTGCTTTTTTTAGTAAATAATTGCATAATAGCCCTTCAAGTGATTCTCGAATAGAATTCCTGATCAATGAACCTTTATTTTTCTTATTTTTTTTTAATTTTTTTTCTTACATCAGGGATAGTTAATATTTGTGTCGATTTTAGTAGTAAATCTTCAATAAAATAGACATTCCCTATAAAGCATTAATAGACGGCGAAAAATGATGGTATTTCGACTCTTGAAATAAAATTGTAGCTCACAATGTAACTTTTATATTTTGACAAGAATATTCATAGGATAGAAACAAATAATTTTATATGATTTTTATCATGATTTTGAAACTTATATTATTTATGTACAATAAACACTTCATCTTATGTTTTATGTGTGAACATCAGATGGCATATAAAATGTGGTCATAACTGTATGTGTGTATAAGTCATTTATTTTGCTCAATTGAAATGAGTAACTTTCTTTGTATATACATTATTGAACCTACCTCAGTTAATTGTATTATTTTTTAAACTGGAATAAATTTAATCATTAAAACCATGCAGTCTCTATTTTCACTCTTCAGATCACTGAGCTTATTAAGTGATGTGAAAGTTTTATTACTGGTAATCGTTAAAAGATAAAAAAAAAATAGCATTGCAATTGAAAGATACAGGGGGGAAAAACCTTCATCGACAAGGAATCTGTCCGTTTAAGGTATGCTTGGCAAGTAGATACGATCGGAAACCGGTTTCTGCCTTGATTCTTCTTCAGCTGTTCAAGCATCAGACTAGTATCTAACGTGAATCTCGATTGTGGAGATAGTAAACCTGTGCATAAGAACCAATGCAAAACTTGTTTCTTTACACCAGTTTAGGCGATGACTCGCTATCTTCGCCAAGTACACCAGATGCAGACAGATTTAAAGTCCATAAAGGGTTCTTCCCTTTACTATTCAATTGTTATCATTTATTATTATCATTTATAAAATTTTATCACATATATTAGCTAATTTTTCACCTTGTACAAATAAAAAAAGCTAATTATAACCCTGATAAATAATAACATATTGAAGGAGCAAGTGGATGAGATATTAATAAGTGAAGTTATATATCCTTGGTAAATATTCTGCTAAATATCTTTAAGTAGTATACATTGTGTCAATTATATGTATTGGCAAATTTTTAAGTTCGGACAAAATTTAAAAAAAAAAAACATTAATAATGAGTCATTCCATGTCAAATCAACACACTCATTAAACATTAGCGTGTCAGATTTTGCTGAAATTTGGAACAACAGTAGTGTATATAAAGTTATTTGTGAAATGAAAATTTTTATTCACAAATATTGATCCGTTTAAAAAATATGGCACTTTAAAAGTTCAAAAAATTGGTCAAAAAACCGCATCCGACCAATTTTCAAATTGACCTAGAAACTTTCCTAATTAAGCTAGAGACCTGTGATAGGTGTCATCTGACAGAGATTTGTATGAACTTTTTAATGATATGTAACACACTTAGGATATAGAAGATTTTATTTAAATTAAAATTTAATTAAATTTTAAAATTTAAATTTTTTAAAAAAGTACATAATTTAAAATTTCGAAATTAATTACATGAATAGTTAGGACTCTTTCACATCATCTGACAAAATATCATGTTGGGATGAGAATGGGTTCATTGATAAATAAATTCAAAACTAAAGCTTGTTTTTCATAAATAATTGTTTTTATTAATAAACTTGATCAACTAATTTTAAAAATGACCTAGATGGTTTCCTAATAAATTTAGAAATGGTGTTAAGTGCTAGTTTACAGAAATTTATAAGACAATTTTAATAAAATATAACACACTCAGATTATAGAAGATTTTATTTAAATTAAAATTGAATTTTAAATTTTTAAAAAAAAATGCATACTTAAAATTTTAAAATTATTTTCATGAATAGTTGGTATTTTTTTAACAATATATGGGTAAAATATCATTCTGGTATAAGAATTGGTTCATTGCTAAAAAAAATTAAAACTGAAGATTTTTTTTCATTAATAAATGTTTTCACTCCTTAATCAAGCAATTTTCAAAACGACCTAGTAGGTTTCCTAATTCAGCGATAAACCTGTGGTAGGTTTCATTTTACAACAATTTGTAAGACCTTTCTAATGATACGAGAATGATGCAGCTGGCCCAAATGGGTGAAGAAAAGTTATCTTTACCTCATCAAGTTCATTTTTCTCCAATCTCTGTCTCTTTACTGAGCCTCCAACTCCGTAGCAAGGCCCTTTACCATGCGATGAGGCTGAAAAGTGCCACTCTGCTTTTACATTAAAATCTGTTTCGGTGTATGCAGGAAACTGGTGGCTCAGGTACGTTTTGGAGAAAAATGAACTTAATGAGGTAAAGATAACTTTTCTTCACCCATTTGGGCCTGCTGCATCATTTTCGTATCCAAGAAACGCTGATGTTTTGTGGGTGTCAGTAGTGGACATTCTAGCAAAAGTTAATCCTGTGACTCCCACTGGAAGAAGTTATGTTCTACTTCAAAGTGATGTCTTCCAAACAAATGTGGCTTTTTCAAACTACAAATGAAACTTTCTTCAGGTTATCATTCAGATTTAATATAAAGGTAGTGTTAATATTAGTATTCTTGTGTTATTCCTAAGCTGAATTATTAACTAACAATAATGATAAACAAGCTCCACTGTTTCTTTTTTATTTGTAATTTAATTTAAATCTTTTATATACTAAATTTGTTACATGTAGAAAGGTCTTATAAATTGTTGTAAAATGAAACCTACCACAGGTTTATCGCTGAATTAGGAAACCTCCTAGGTCGTTTTGATAATTGCTTGATCAAGGTTGATAGTGAAAACATTTATTAATGAAAAACAATCTTCAGTTTTAATTTTTTTTAGCAATGAACCAATTCTTATACCAGAATGATATTTTACCCATATATTGTTAAAAAAAATACCAACTATTCATGAAAATAATTTTAAAATTTTAAGTATGCATTTTTTAAAAAAAAATTTTAATTCAATTTTAATTAATAAAATCTTCTTTAATCTGAGTGTGTTATATTTTATTAAAATTGTCCTATAAATTGCTGTAAACTAGCACTTAACACCATTTCTAAATTAATTAGGAAACCATTTAGGTCATTTTTAAAATTAGTTGATCAAGTTTATTAATAAAAACAATTATTTACGAAAAACAAGCTTTAGTTTTGAATTTTTTTATCAATAAACCCATTCTCATCCCAACATGATATTTTGCCAGATGATGTGAAAGAGTCCTAACTATTCTTGTAATTAATTTCGAAATTTTAAATTATGTACTTTTTTAAAAAATTTAAATTTTAAAATTTAATTAAATTTTAATTTAAATAAAATCTTCTATATCCTAAGTGTGTTACATATCATTAAAAAGTTCATACAAATTTCTGTCAGATGACACCTATCCCAGGTCTCTAGCTTAATTAGGAAAGCTTCTAGGTCAATTTAAAAATTGATCGGATGCGGTTTTTTGACCAATTTTTTTAACTTTTAAAGTGCCATATTTTTTAAACGGATCAATATTTGTGAATAAAATTTTTCATTTCACAAATAACTATATAAACTCTACTGTTGTTCCAAATTTCAGCAAAATCTGAGACGGTGAGGTAGAATTTTGCCGAAAAGTGTGTTGAATTGACGCGGAATGACTCTAATGTCAATCAAAACAATTAAATATAAAGTATCATATAAATAATAACTCTTTTATAACAATTCTTTTACTTTTAAAGTAGATTAGCATTACAACTAAAATTCAAGAATGTTTTTGTAAAATTTACTTTCACTTTTTTTAAAGCAATAATAATAACAAATAAAACAGTTATTTCTTTTTTTAAAAAAAATGAACATGTATGCATATGTACAAGTACAAGCAAAAGCATCTTTGAAAACAAATTATTTGAAATCAACAGAGGCCAAACTTTTATTGTTCATTTCTTACATCTATTGGATAAGAATTACAACTAAAATCAAAGAAAATACCTTTTTTGTACGAAATTACTCCTCAGAGTTCTTAAAAAGTGCAAATAAAACAGTATTTTTTCAAATTAACATACATGAAATTGACAAAAAGCATATTACAAATGCATGTATAGAAAACTAATCAATTTAAATCTATCATCTTAACGGAGGCTAAGCTCGTATTGTTCATTTCTTATTACTAAGGAATAAGCATTACAACTAAATTGAAAAAAAAAAATTGAACAAAAATACCTTTCCCTGTTTTTTAAAAGTACAAATAAAACAATCTATTATTTAAAAAAAATAAGAAACATATGTATATTTACAAGAAGTACATGACAAATGCAAACTTGGGATTTAAAAAAAAAAAAATCAACTTAACTAAGCTAAGCATTATAATGAAAATACAAGAATATGTGTTTCCGTACAAACTTACCCTCAATGTTTTTGAACAGTGCAAATAAAACAATTTATTTTGTTAGTTAACATTTGCATATTTACAAGAATTATATAACAAATACATGAACAAATTATTTTAAATCAACTTATTAGAGGCAAAACTTTTAATGTTTATTTTACTTCTAATTCAGTATTTAGCGTTAATGATATGTATGTTAGTTATAATGAACAGTAATAACTAGTACTAGGTACTAAAACACACACCACATTAAAGTACATACTTTTATTATCATTTGATGAAGCAAAACTAAATATAAAATACACAACAGTTATCATCATTAAAATTTTATAAAACTGGACAAAATTCCTGGACAAATGTTTTGAAGACATCAGGCTTGTAGAAAATGTATTAATGGGAGGTGTTTTCATTACAAATTACTCAATTATTCTACATTTGTTTAAACCATTGTAAACTATCTTTGCAATTGAAGTATTGTTCATTATCGAGAATATGTTATAAAAATTTTTAGTCACTTACAATGGTCCTGAATTGGTGCTGAGAGTTTTTTTGTTTGTATTGTCTTCAAACTAATAAAAAATACCTTTCATGCTCGTTGTACCGATGACGCTGTAGTTTGACAGGCGTATCAAACTTTTCATCACAATACTTGCAACGATTAGCATTATGCACCATCTTGCTGTGAAATACTAGTTCTTTGTTACTTGAGAAACTATATTCACAATCACGGACAGGACAAGGGTAAGGTTCCATTTCCAGATGTGCCCGATTCATATGAGCAATTCGCTCACTTTGACTGGCGTACCTGTTTCCACACTCAGCACACCTAAAGGGTTTAACTCTAGCATGAACCCTCTGATGGTTGATGTATGTACTACGAAGTTTATAGATTTTCTCGCAGACCTTGCACATGAAACCTTTTGATGCTTTCCCTCTACAAGTGTGTTCAAAAAGGTCTTCCGTCTTATGGAATACCTCACTGCAGGCAAAGCATGGGTATTCTTTCTTCGGTTTATTGGGTGTAAGGGTCTTCTGCTTGGGACTGGATGGTGACATCTCCTCCTCGCTTTCCTCTTCGGATGGTATATATTCCTTGCTTTCCTCTTCGGATATATTTTCTTTGCTTGACACAGAATCATTTTCTTCCACGTCAGCATCAGTTGAAATAGAGTTAACTTTATTCCTTTTTGAACGCCTTTCTCCCTTTTCAGAAACGCTTGGTTCCTTTGATTTAATTTTTGGGTTTTGCTTGGATTTCTTTTGGGCAGCACCATCTTTTTTATTGGTTGAATTTTTTGTTCGTTTGACAGAAGAATGATTTTTAGATGTGTTTACTGAAACTGTGTTGGGAGTCTCATCACATCTACCTTTTATTTGTTCACTAGCATCCAAATTTTTCCTTGACGGCTTGGCCCTAGCTTTTACTCTTTCACTGGTTTTCATAATCTTACTTTTTCTAGCATTTGATTTTACTATTTCTTCTGAATCTGTACCTGCATCTGATTCAGAGTTATAGTTAGCGATTTTTCGTTTTTGGGATTGTGTCTGCCCTCTATTAATATAAGTTGACTTGTTGGCACTTAATTCTTTTGTAGAGACATCTTCATCCTTAGACTCTGAAGCATCCCTTTTACCTTTTTGCTTTCTGGAGGATTTACCAGAAACTTCATCCTCAGACTCTGAAATAACTTTTTTGTCTTTTTGCTTTGTGGGGGATTTAGCAGAGACATCTTCATCATCCTTCGACTCTGAAACATCCTTTTTGCCTCTTAGCTTCGTGGGGGATTTAGCAGAGACATCTTCATCCTCAGACTCTAAAACATCTCTTTTACCTTTTTGCTTTCTGGAGGATTTACCAGAAACTGCTTCATCCTCAGACTCTGAAACAACATTTTTGTCTTTTGGCTTTGTGGGGGATTTAGCAGAGACATCTTCATCCTCAGACTCTGAAACATCTCTTTTACCTTTTTGCTTTCTAGAGGATTTACCAGAAACTGCTTCATCCTCAGACTCTGAAACAACTTTTTTGTATTTTTGCTTTATGGGGGATTTAGCAGAGACATCTTCATCCTCAGACTCTGAAACATCTCTTTTACCTTTTTGCTTTCTAGAGGATTTACCAGAAACTGCTTCATCCTCAGACTCTGAAACAACTTTTTTGTCTTTTTGCTTTGTGGGGGATTTAGCAGAGACATCTTCATCCTCAGACTCTGAAACAACTTTTTTGACTTTTTGCTTTGTGGGGGATTTAGCAGAGACATCTTCATCCTCAGACTCTAAAACATCTCTTTTACCTTTTTGCTTTCTGGAGGATTTACCAGAAACTGCTTCATCCTCAGACTCTGAAACATCTCTTTTACCTTTTTGCTTTCTAGAGGATTTACCAGAAACTGCTTCATCCTCAGACTCTGAAACAACTTTTTTGTATTTTTGCTTTGTGGGGGATTTAGCAGAGACATCTTCATCCTCAGACTCTGAAACAACTTTTTTGACTTTTTGCTTTGTGGGGGATTTAGCAGAGACATCTTCATCCTCAGACTCTAAAACATCTCTTTTACCTTTATGCTTTCTGGAGGATTTACCAGAAACTGCTTCATCCTCAGACTCTGAAACAACATTTTTGTCTTTTGGCTTCGTGGGGGATTTAGCAGAGACATCTTCATCCTCAGACTCTGAAACATCTCTTTTGCCTTTTTGCTTTCTAGAGGATTTACCAGAAACTGCTTCATCCTCAGACTCTGAAACAACTTTTTTGTATTTTTGCTTTGTGGGGGATTTAGCAGATACATCTTCATCCTCAGACTCTGAAACATCTCTTTTACCTTTTTGCTTTCTAGAGGATTTACCAGAAACTGCTTCATCCTCAGACTCTGAAACAACTTTTTTGACTTTTTGCTTTGTGGGGGATTTAGCAGAGACATCTTCATCCTCAGACTCTAAAACATCTCTTTTACCTTTATGCTTTCTGGAGGATTTACCAGAAACTGCTTCATCCTCAGACTCTGAAACATCTCTTTTGCCTTTTTGCTTTCTAGAGGATTTACCAGAAACTGCTTCATCCTCAGACTCTGAAACAACTTTTTTGTATTTTTGCTTTGTGGGGGATTTAGCAGATACATCTTCATCCTCAGACTCTGAAACATCTCTTTTACCTTTTTGCTTTCTAGAGGATTTACCAGAAACTGCTTCATCCTCAGACTCTGAAACAACTTTTTTGTCTTTTTGCTTCGTGGGGAATTTAGCAGAGACATCTTCATCATCCTTCGACTCTGACACCTTTTTCCTCTGTCGACTCTGACACCTTTTGTCCTTTTTGCCTCTTAGCTTGGTGGGGGATTTAGTAGCAACTTCTTTATCCACAGACTCTGAAACTGAGGTGTGCGGTTTCTTTTCACGAGTTTTTGCTCTTGTGCTAGATCTGACTGTAGGTGACTGTAGGTAGATGACTAAAGGTTGAGTTAATTTATCCCCATATGCATTGTTTTCTTTTTTCTTTGAATTTACATCTTCAGAAAGAGCATTATTAATCGTCTCCTTGAGGGAAGTATCTTCGTCAGATTCATCACTGAAACTAACTGGTTCAACATCCAATAAATCTTCTTTAGCAGTTTTTGTCGATGCCATTTTCAATAACTTTGTTAAAATTATGCTTGCTAATACTTTAAATGTGATCTTAAAATTATATATTCATAAGTTTTAGAAATTGTAGCTGTTCAGATGGTAATTTTTAATATCAAACCAGTTTGGGACGTGTCCTGATTATTCGTACAATCACATCAACTCATTGGGGTGATGCAAAAAGCAACTTTGTTTCCTAAAAATTAAAGACAAAATCATTATTACACAATTGAAAAATTCTTTATAATACTGTGATAGTAATTTCACATACATTCAAATCAATAATTTTGTGTAAAGCCATGTTTTTAATAAACCAGTATGCAAAAGTTACTTTAATCCAGGATTTAAAAATCTGAAAGATTTTACTTGTTAGAAAAAAATTCTTGGCCTTCAAAAGCTTTACTTGCCCAAAATTATGTTCCAAAAAATAAATGTTTACGAAACATTAATAATGCCCTAACCATACAGTTTATTAATTTGCCATATATTAATTCTATACTTATATGACTATTCTATATAGTGCTTTTGACAACACGGTGAAATATTTTTCCAAAATAGGTAGCTCTGTTCTTTAAAAAAATTGAAAACTAGAAAACTTTTATCTGTCCAGTTGGAAAACGGACAAGTTGGAAAAAAATTGTTCTTGCCAAGTCCAAATTTTTACTTTCCCAGACAGGGCCTGACTTACAACTTTTGGGGCCCTAGCAAGTATAGGGCCCCAACAACATACATTAATAGATTTACGAACGTGGTTGTTTCCTTTTAAATTGTACAAATAACCTTTAACAATTATCTTATCCTTTTCGTCACTTGACCAGGGTTCTAAAATACGAGGCGTTATTGGCTGTGTTAAAGCTCCTGAAGGAGGCTAGAAATAGGCAGCCGGAAACGATTACCTTACCTTACCTTAAATACATATGTAAGCATTGCATATTTTACTTTAATTTTTTTTTAAATAAATAATAAATATGACATTAGAGGCCTATCATATTTTTTTAAACATAATTTTTATTCACATGACCAGGACATAATTTATAAAAGTAACAAGGGATACAATAATTACTAGCTTTATAAACCCGGCGTTGCACGGGTGCACCCTTAATAATTAGTAGGGTTTTTATGTAAACTTTTATTTTATACCAATTGATCCCTCCACTGTGGTCCACTCCATCAGGATATTATAATCTCCTCCCATTCTGATATGAGGGGTTGATTTTATCCAGGCCCTTCTGGAGTTTGAGGGCTTTCCCATAGGGCCCTATTCAAATTGCCAGAACAGCTATATGTTATAATGGCCTGTTTATATTTCACCATTAGCGCAAAACTAAACTGCCCAAATGTGGAAAACATTCCACTTCATATTTCATACAACTCGATAGGGCTGGGGGGGGACCCAGCCGGTAAAGACTTTCGTCTTGCATGCGGTAGGTCCCAGGTTCAGGTCCGGGCATCGCCAAAATAACTGCAGACCTATGAACGGCTCGTGCAGCCAAAAAATGTCCGACGAATACTACCCCGTATAGAGGAAGGGCACTTTAAATATCCTCCAAATGCCCAAAGATGCGTACGATGTCGCCCTTAAAAGTTGCATTGGGTACCTACTCACGTGTAGGCTCGTAACTTGACTGTGGTTCTAAATTACGAATCCCGTTTTCAATAGCACTCCGTGTGTAGCTTTAATGCGACTATAATTTAAACTAACCCTAACCCATACAACTGGATGGGAATAGCTGCCCTACGTTAAATTTTCAACTTCGCCAAAAGCCGCCAATGCCAAAATTCAATCGACCGTTACGCCATCTTAACATCAGAAAAAAAAACACATTCATCCTCTTGTATGGTTGGAAAAGTTTTATAAAGTACAAATTCCTTATTTATGCCGAATATATTCCGGTTAACCTAAAGAATCGTGACCGGCAATTTTACGCCAAATCTGGTAACCCCGATGGCATCCTTTGGCGAAATTAGCCATTGCATTGACAATTTCTAAATGTTAATCTATTTAAATCTTAAAGGCATATAATTTATTCTGAAGTTTTCTTATACTAATATTTTATTAGATGCTTACTGATTTTAAATAATTATTTACTTTTTTAAAATCAATTCTTCGTCATTTTAAAAATTCACTTTTTTTTATAAATCTGGTCTGTAATTTAATGAATCTTTCCGCTGTTTTAAGTCGGCCATTTTGAAATTAGATGGTATTTTTGGTCATTTCGAGATGGTAACCCGGCAAGTGTCGGGGTTTGTTATCACTTCGACTTGGCGACATTTTTGAAAATTCGCCAATTCCGGCTACGATTCTTTAGGTTAACCTATATTCCTCCATATCATCATTTCTTACCATTTGTAAACATCAATTAAATTCGGAAACGTAATTAAAATCTAGTTGGGGAAATCTGATCCACCATAAAAAATAAAGAGATTTATAATCGACAAATAAAATACTGATACTCAAATAACAATCCAAAAAATTAAACCCGCGTGCTCTTTTTTTTTCTTAATTTTTGTTCACGCTGAACGCGCTGAAATGTCTTTAAGTTGAATTAAAAAGGATAAATTCTAATCTTACAATGCTATTCCTATGGAGAAATCAGCTCACGTTTTGCACTCCTACACCCTTTGGGTTCGAATAAAAAGTATCCTATGTCCTTCTCCTGGTTCTAAGCTACCTCCCCACCAATTTTCATCCAAATCAGTTCAGCCGTTCTTCAGTTATAAATGGTCTTACTAACACGACTTTCTTTTATATATATATAGATTGTGACTCGTTTTTGAAAAATTAATGGCACTTGGTACAATTGGGTATTATATTTATTAGTAATTTATGTGGCAGCTAATTTTGGCACAAATTTTCATCAATATTCTTTTTAAAGCAATTTTGGGGGTCCCCTTGAAGTGGGGGCCCTGGCCACGTGCCCTGTTTGCCCTACCGGAAATCAAGCTCTGTGCCCAGGTAAATGGGGAAATAGATTTTTCTAACCTTGTTTGAAGTTTATGTCCATAAAAAGATCTTTTTGCCAGGGTAGGGTTGGCATGGTATTTACCATATAAGGATTTCACTGGTATTTACCATGTAAAACCATAGAAAAAACATGTTTTTTACCACTCTCAGTAAAAACATGTTGTCCCACCTTTTGAAATAACATTCAATTTATTGCCAAAAATAAGAAAACAGATAAATCAATCAGTTTATGTCCTTGTTGATGATGATGAATTCTAGTTTATCTTATATTATAACATTGATATGTTTGAAGAACAAATATTCTACACAAATTAATAGATTATATTCTGTTTTCAAAAAATATTAATACCACAATAGGATTAAAAAATTATAAACATCAAGAACAACACCTGTTTATTTGTTACATTCTGCACATGTTCTTACCCAATTATTTAAGCAGGGATGCAGAATATGTCCGATCCGGCGATCCTAGATCGGGGGAAATTTTAGCCATCTGGGGAAATTTTGTGGAAAATATTCAATTGTTTTCGATTTTAACAATGTATTACAAAATTCCCTGACCAGCCGTTCGTTTTCTGTTTTAAAACCTACCGTTAATTTACTTTTTTGTTCTAACAAACCAAAATAGCGTACCGCTTTTGTCTCCTAAATTCAGCATGTCATCGGGCGTTGATCGCATCCGTACGCCATTTCCTCCTTGTGTCAAATAGCGTAGCCACCGCCAGCTACTGTACAGATGGTCGAAACCAGGGTTCGATTTAAGTGGTATCGCATCGTAATTTGCGATGCAAATTCACCGAAACAGCGATACAAATAATCAACCGATTCGCTACAACGGCAATACACTTTTTTTTAAAAAACGATTTTTACTTTTTCTTCGCACCGTACCATTTTTACGTACGTGCCCGTAATTAGGTGAAACTGAACTTAATTTTCAATAAACTACAGGTTAAAACAACAGATTTTAATAATGAAGATAAAAATTTCAATCTAAATGGGAAGATGAATTAAGATTAGGTTACACTAAAGGATGTCTTCAAATCTCGGCCAGTCAGTGCAATCTCCCATTAGAAGAGGAGTCCAATAAGGCTTTACTGATTTGCTTATTTTGCCGCCTAGTAATTTTAACAAAATCTACCGATGACGTCACATTGGAACAGAATGATTGACAGTTCTCTGGCTCTGCGTGATCGGAAGAGTATCTCGTTAATTTTGTAGCTCCGGTTCAGGCCAAGTCAGACGACCAGGATATTTTTTCGGATCAAGTGTCCTACTCGCGGCGCACAGTGGTCGGAAAAGGCTGAAAAACGGTCAAAATTCATTTATTTTTTTGTGGTTTGACAAAAATGTATAAAAATTCGGTTTTGTAGGTTTTTGACCCATCTGAGTCGATATAGGACACAATCAAGTTTGTAAAACCTATGTATTTTAAGTTACAGTCAATGCAAAAAATAGTATGTGAAGATGTAATGTGAAAATTGCGTATAAAGAATAACGTTTTAATCAACATGTATTGGGCAAGTGCATATGCGTAAGCTTAGGTCATGGTAATACGTAATCAGTCACAAAAAGCCAAAACACTAACAAAATCTTTTAAAAAATGAAACGTCAAGCTAAAAATATGTACACTATTTTCAATATTTTCTGCTCTCAATTTAGCTTATAAAATTAATTGAAACCAAAGTTTTTTAATGTGAATATTTTTTTTACTAATTTTTGAACGCATGAATTATTATATAATATTAAACATTGAAGTTTGTGGAATAATTATAAAATATTTAACATTGAAGTTTGTGGAATAATTATTTAATATTAAACTTTTAAAGGTTGTGGAATAATATCAAATTTAATATCAAAATATCGTACAAAAATATGAATACACAGAACATATACTTTCAAATTAACCGTCAACAGTTTTTTAAGACCACATTAATTAACAGCATTTTATTATTGAAGATGTTAAGGCCAAATATGGTATTAATATTCATCTAAAGACTTTTTAATGAAATTTCGTTTAATTTTAATACGGCTTAGGAAATAAATAATTTATTAATAATATCGTATTTGATTTAAAAGTACTATATAATGATCTTAGAGTTAAAAGTATATTAACAAATCTGAAATACAAAAACTACACGTATTTTAGGAACTAAATAAAAGTCACTTTGATAGAACAGATTCATAAAAAGGATTTTAATCTTAAAACTGTTTTGAAGCACTAAAAAATTTTGCTTTGAAAACATATAATAAATTTGTTTAACGTCCTTTAAGATTACAATATTAATATAATAGTTTTTTTTAGTCTTCGTGTAGCTCTAATTTTTTGTTGGTTTTAGGCTTTGCGCAAAGTTGTAAGGGTCCGATGAAATAGTAAGAAAGTTAAACACATCTTCATTTGTACTTTTTCTTGAGTGTTCTCGTCTGTACCACCGAAAGTCTTTGTTTTTGGCCTCTTGGGCTTCTTTGGTCAAACTTCCTATGGGTAACATATATGATGAAATCACTTTCCCCCATGAAACAATACCTTGTGAACAGAGTTTGGCATGTAACTCAACCCCCTCTTCCCAAGAGCCAATGGGCATCTTTTGAAAACATTCTTATTGTAAACAAGTCAAACCTTTTCTCTCCTACAAAGATAATACAAGTATTTAAGTTATATATTTATAATCAAACACTTTGTAAGTAAAGTGGTCGAAACACCTGTCGGTTTTGTTACTTTGTTTCTAGATTAACAGCTGCCGTGGACCAACGCGCGGCAGCGTTGTGCTTTTCGACGATTTTTGAACAGCTAGATTTTGACACTTCTGTTTGTAATTATGGTTTCCGTACGTTTCCGCAGCTGAAATTTAGATTTATCTTTTATATAAGATTTGGAAAACTAGTTAATTTTAATGAGACTTTGGAGCACAGTGGAGCAAGAAAGTTGCACTCTTTCAAATATTTAAAAACATAGTATTTTTGAAACTAAAATCAAAAACTAATTTAAAAATTATTTTGTATTTTTTAATCATCTAAAATAAAATAAAACCTTTTATAAAACTCAAAAACATTAAAAAAAATTGTGTAATAAAATTATAAATCGTGTATTTTGAATTCAATTGTATCGCCTCAAAACGGGCTATTTTTCATTTGTTGACTTTTCGTCAGGGGCGGACTGGCCCGGGCGGCTAGTCGGCGATCGCCGAGTGGGCCAAATTTGCCAAGTGGGCCAAGAGCAATATGATAATATTCGTTTAAGGGGGAAAAATCTACAAATACTTAATTTAGAATGAGCAAAACAGAAATTTTTTTATGACCCTGATAAGCAGACGGATTCTGATGAAATATTATGTGGCGTCATTTTTGTTTTCATTTTTTTTTTTTCGTTTTTTTTCATGAGTTGCTATATTGTGCACTCACAAATCAGTAAAGGTCACGGTATTAGGCAATGTTAAAGAAAAGAAATAAAAACTATCCTCCCCACCCCCTTCGGATTTATTTTTAAGCCAATCGCAATTTTGGCGGGAATAAGATTTTAGATACATTTTTACGGCGCCGATGACGACGGCTATCCTCTCAAACAGGAAGTATAAAAAAAAAAGAAATAAAATATTGACAGATTTTTTTTTGTTGAATTCGTTTTCAAATATAATAGTGCATTTTGTTCGTTAATAATCAAAGAAATTCTACTATCGCAAAAAAAGAAATAACAAAAACGCCCCCCCCCCCTCTCCTCGGATTTATTTTTAAACCAATAAAGTTATTGCATACTTAAGGGGCTGGGGAGCCCAGTCGGTTAAGGCGTTCGCCTTGCATGCGGAAGGTCTCATGTTCGGGTCCGGGCATCGCCTAAGCCCTAAATAACTGCCGACCTATTAACGGCCCGCGTAGCTAAAAATTTCCGACGAATAATACCCCGCGTAGAGGAAGTATACGTTAAATATGCTCTAAAGTCCCGACCTGCGTACGATGTCTACCTTAAAGATTACGTTGGGTGCCTACTCAGGCTCGTCACCTGACTGTGGTTCTAAATTATGACGCCCGTCGCCAATAGCGCTCGTGTAGCTCTAGTGCGACGATATTTCAAACTAAACTAAACTATAGTATACTTAAAAACCAAACTATCGATGACGAGCGGTGGAGCCAACGTTAACAATATAATGAATTCCATTACCCATAAACAATTAAAATCGTTGTAAAAAATGTATAAACATTGGAGTAATTGCTGGAGTAATAAATCTTACGGCTTTTGTATAACACCCTAATTTTTTTAAAGCTTGTGTTTTGAAGAAAACAGAAAAAACGCGTCGGATTTATTGAATGTTTAACAATAATAACTCTATTAATATATAAGGAGAAAAACAATAAGAAAACGGCAAGTCTGATAAAATATCGTATGGCACCGATTTTTTTTTTTAATTTCTGCTGTTCTTTTTTTATTAGTTGCTTGCTGCGTGCGTGCGAAGAAGATTTTGATTTTTTTTACTATTTATTTGGATTTTTTAAACTGATAACCAAAGAGACCATATTACGGGTGTTTTTTTTCTCTTTTGGAATAAATGTGGCGTCTAAGCTAAGCAGGTGATGCCCCTCCAATCGGAGTGTTTCGCGCCTTTGTCTCGTATGTCTGTCTCCATTACATTTCAGTTCATTCCTTACATGTAAATGACACCTCGCCAGTGACGTCTTGCTGCCGAGCGAACCCAAAACGAATATAGCCAATATAGGATATTTAGGCGCATGCATACGCTAGGCGTTTACATCTCTGCGTTATAAAATGTACAAAACAAAATATAAATCTGGTACAGAAAAAAGAGACGAAAGAAAAAAACGAAATTTTTTAATAGCTGCAGCAGATCCAAGCCAGAAACGCTTGTTTTTTGCATAAAAATCTAAACAACCATTAAACCCGAAAACTGTTGCCAGCAAACATATTAGTACTGGTTCAAACTCAACGTTGGTGATAAATAAATCCGATTTGATTGGAAATTCAACAGGTAAGGGTTATTTTGTGAAAATGTATATTTTATCTTAAAAATAATAATACCCAGAATTTTTAAGATATTTATTACTAACGAGAGATGATAACACTTTTTATTAACAAAATTAAGTACCATTATTTTTTTAATAAATTTTGTTTTTAAATTTTATTTGTTTAACTGTTTGCTTAGAAACATATTTTTAAAATATGAATAATTATATTGTAAGAAGCAGGGCCTGCATGATAGGAGCATGTGGGACGATCGCCCCTGGCCGCCAAAAACGGGAACGCCTGCAAACTTAATGAAGATCAAAACATTTAAAATAATTGAAAAATTATTAAGGATATTATATATTAGTCATCACGAGTTTAGCAATAAAAACTTTTCTAACTCAGAAAAAATTAAAATTGAATTTACGTTGACCAAATATTTGTTTGTCATATTTTTATGTTAACATGTAAGCGTAATTTTTTTCCTTCGTTTAAAAAAACAAACTCTTTTACGGTCCACATGTATAGTAGTTGAGAAGCCTTGAAGCCAGCGAAACTTGCCAAAAATTCTAAAATTATATATATATTTTGTAAATAAATGTGGCGGAGAAGGGTGCGCATTATTAAAACTCGCCCCGGCCGCTTGGAAATGACGCGACGGCACCGGAAACAAGCTGAAAAGCGTTTAAATGAGTTACATTTAATTAGGATTTTGTGAAGCCAACAATAAGTTTTACAGAATACAGTGTAGTCATTGCATGAGCTTAAAATACTTGGGTAACTTTTTCGGAAATATTGCTGAAAGTTTTCGATATTAAATTTCTTAATTTTTCCTCTTAGAATATGAAAGATATGAAAAAATAATGCAACAAAAATATTTTTTTGAATACTTTAAAACAATATTTAATTTAATACAAGATATTTTTTATAACAACGTGCAAAAAAGTTCACTTTTTTATATCATATTCATTCATAAATCGTTGCGAA
Organism: Oedothorax gibbosus; assembly: GCA_019343175.1. Lineage (NCBI taxonomy): Eukaryota > Metazoa > Arthropoda > Arachnida > Araneae > Linyphiidae > Oedothorax > Oedothorax gibbosus. Next base: position 18,651,337 of record CM033280.1, read on the forward strand.
AATGACACTTTACGTACTTACGTCACAGACAGTGCCGAAAGTACTACTTTCGGCACTAGTGCAGTAAAGTAAATAAGAGTATCTGATTGGTAGAAAAACAAAATGATTTCATGAATATCTCCATGGAAACTAAATGATGTCATAAAACTCACTTATTTCTATCGGTTCATTACTTTTGCATTTTCTAATATCTCCATGGAAACTACAAGTACTACAAAAATGATGAATTTGGATTCAAAATAGAAAATTATTTTACAACTTTTCTTTTACTACTTTGCATTTTTGAATATCGCCATGGAAACTAAATGATGTCATGAAAATCACGCATTGGTAGAAATACTTTTTTTCACGTTATTATAAAAAAATATTGTAAGCAAGCACGTGCCAAATAATACTTTATTAAGCTCTTGTCATTATTTCACTCGACCTACGGTCTCGTGAAATAAAAGCCACTCGCTTAATAAAGTATTATTTTCGGCACTAGTTGCTTAAATAACTATTATTGACTACAGGGACTGTCAATATATGAGATTCTTCCTTTCATTTATTTTTTAATGAAGACCAATTACCACCTTCCTTGAAAGTTTTTTACTTTTTTAAAAGACGATGAAAACTTATTTCATAAAAATCTGAAAAATATTTGTTGTTTAATATTAAAAAAAAAACTATCACATTTGATACATCAAAACTAACATTTTTTTTCATCGCAAAGTCATTGGCTTGAAATACTTTCTATTACTTTTTAAGTGTGTTTTTTTTAGCGAAGCCGAAGTCATCTTTATATTTTATTTTTCAAGATAGTTATAATCTAATTTAATAATACGTAGTTTTAAAGCTTAATCCTTTCCTTCCTTTTGAAATTTAACCTTAAATTCTAGAAACATTTGTATGGTGGGCCAAAGTCATGACTGGGCCGAGTGGGCCAAACTTAGCCAGTCCGCCCCTGCTTTTCGTAACTATAAATACATCAAAAAATTATTTGTAATGATTTATATTTGGTAATCTTACTATTCAATTATCTATTAATTTAAATATCTATTCATTTTGCATTTTGCGAACACTTCGAAATTTGGCATTTTGGCCGCTCCCAGACCACTGTGCGGCGTCCTTGAGTAGTGATCACAAGAATAGCATGAATGTTAAAATACTTTTTGTTTTACATTTGAACATTTTTTCTACTTCGGCATATACTGGGGTTTCTGATTTTAGATAATTTTTAGTTTTTTTATTTTTTAAATGGAGTGTCGGTGTATACACGCTTTATATATTTAGGTTTTATGTTGCTAGTAAATTTCTAGTCCTTGAATTTTTCTGGAAAAGTGCTTGAATTTTTTTTCTTAACAAATAAGACCAAAAGTTGAGGATTTCAATCCCAAAAAGGCAGTCAAGATTATTATGTTTTTTGCAAACTCTGGTGTCTAAATTTCTAGCCTTATGAAACTACCAAACGGCCAAAACTTGAAAGTAATATACCGAATGAATGAACAGCAAAACATGTTCATAGATAAATCTGATGAATATGACCCCCTCCCCAAACACCATAAATAAAAGAAAATGTACTTATTTTAAAGTATTTAAAAAGATATTAAAAGTAAATTTAGTAGTATAGTATTATAAAATTATTTAAAATTTATCTTGTGATAATTGTTAAAATTTAAATTTTATCGATCATGCTTAGTTCAGCTTTTTTGGTTTTTCAAACCAAGCATTTGGTTTGGATTTCAGCTTCTTTGTTCAACAAGCACTAACATCCCTGTATATCGTAAAATTTTCTATACCTAAGGTAATACAGAATTTATGTTAAGTTTATAACATATAGTAAAATTTTGGGGGAAATTTCCAAACGGATTGGGGGAAATGTTGGGAGTAAAAACATTTTCTGCACCCCTGTATTTAAGTAAATTAGTTTTGATTCTAAAACATAGATCCAGCCAACTGGTTAATTGTTACAGAATGCTGAATTCTAAAGCGTGTAACATTGCAAAATAAGAAATAAATGACAGTTTAGTTTGGGCATGTGTTAAAATGGGTTTATTTATTTTTTGAGGGGGGAGGGGGCTAGCGAAATAGCACTTGTGTGTAATCCACTTGAGGCATTTTGGACAGACTGCTTAAAACTGCTTGGGTTAAAACCATCCCAATCCTCTGCCCTTGTACAAGGTCAAATGGTATTTACCTAAAAATACAGGTAGAAAGGGGAAATATTTGAAAATTTACCTTAAAAAAAGGTTTTTTTAAACCTTTAAATAAAAAAAAAACCTGCCCCCCCCCCCAATGTCTTAACCAAAAGTATAATCTCTTAAAAATGTAGAATAGCATTTTAATTTACTAGGAAACTTGTACAATTAAACACATGTGTGTCGATAGGTGCATGTATTACATATTATAAGTGTAAATTATATACAGATTGTGAAATTATATTATTTTTTAACATACAAAATATATTGGTTTTTAGTGGTAAATACAAAGTTTTTACCATGCCTTGGTAAAAAATAGTTTTTACCAGTAAAAACCCAACCCTGCAGTTTTTGCCCTGTTACATCCAACCCAACATTATACTTGCATTTTTTACACGGAAATATATTGAACATGCAAACTACTTTTAAATGTTGGGAAAGTATTACCTAACATTAATGTAAGTAAGAACAATGTTAAACATTCTTATGTTTTACAGGGAGAAAGTATCCAAGATAGTGAATTTTTTAGATATTTAGGAGTTTTGGTGAGCAATGATTTCAAAATGAGTAAACAGTGTGTTGAAGCAAGTAAGAAAGCCAATCGAATGTTGGGCTATATTAGAAAAAGTATCACTTCTAAATCTAAGGAGATTATTTTGCCATTGTTGGCCATTGGGGATTGGTAAGGCCACATCTGGAATATGCTGTTCAGTTTTTGTCTCCCTTCCTCAGAAAAGGTATAGAGTTGCTTGAAACAGTTCTGTATCTCCAAAAATGATTTTAAGGGTCTATCTGGTATTGATTATGATAACAGATCAGTGGCGGATCCAGCGGGGGGTTAAATGGGGTAATTACCCCCCCCCCCCCCCCCAAGATTTTTTTTTTTAATTTACCGAAAAAGAGTACTTCTCCAGCGATGCTTTTAGAAAACGAGTTTTCTTACATTATCAAAATTTTTCGTCTTCAGTGATCGAAATTTGTGCAGTCTTTTTTAGTGTTCATAAACTCGTATATCATAGAAACGTTATTTTTTTTATTAAACAATAAAATACTGAGTTGTTTTCCAAGTTGCTAAAAATAATAAACTATTAATATAGGATATATATAGAATTTGTATAAAATTAGTTATCTATTAAATTCCATTTTCTCAGGAACTAACGCAAAGTCGGGCCATCGGCGTCTCAAAACAATTAGGTTAAGGGAAATAGGGGTAATGAGACTAATGCTATTTTTAAAAGAGAAAGAGAAAAAAAAAGAAAAGCATATGTATAAAATTTAAGATAAATATCTAGAATTTTAAATGAAATATTGAAAAGTTAAGTTGACATTTAGTATTTTAATCTATATGAAATAGATTGATAGATAAGTTTTTAATAATTGAGCAAATTTACATTGTTATTTAGAACCGCTGCCAAGGACAAGATTTTCTTACTGTTTTTAAGGGTGGCGATACATGTAACCACCTGGATGTTGACCGTGTTTCAGTTTCAGAAGATTATTCAAAAGGGAAGGAATAATTAAATCGTTTAGAAATTTTGTATGCTTATTCATTACGTATTAAAATACAAGAATCAGATTTTTTTGTATTGATTTTTTAAAATGGCAGCCGTAGTAACTTATCTTCTGAGACCCTCGCGGCAAAAGAACCAATCGGCGGGATTTTTAGCTTCTCCTACAGTGATTGGAAATCACAATTTTTGATTTGCATGTGTTTATAAAACATATTAAACCAATACAAAATAATAATAATTAAAAATCCACCTTGGGAGCCCTTGCCCAATGCGATGAAGATATTTTCCCTCTCATAAATCAAATATTAAAAATTCTAAGTGTTCTTCCTGTTTCTGTTATACTATTGCTTCAGCAGAAAGAAGCTTTTCAACTTTAAGAAGGCTGAAGACTTGGCTAAGAAGCAATATGACCCAAGATCGTCTAACAGGATTGGCACTTTTAAATATACACAGAGATATCTCCCTTTGGATGTCCAGAAAATTATTGATAGATTCGGCAAAATTAAACAAAGAAAATTAGATTTTTTACTTTAATTGCTGCATAAAATTTGTATATGTAAACTTATACAATATTTAAAATATCATGTTATATCTATATATATATATATATATATATATAAAAGAAAGTCGTGTTAGTTACACTATTTATAACTCAAGAACGGCTGAACTGATTTGGCTGAAAATTGGTGGGTAGCTTAGAACCAGGAATAGGCTATAGGATACTTTTTATTCGAACCCAAACGGGTGTAGGAGTGCAAAACGTGAGCCGATTTCCCCATAGGTATAGCATTGTAAGATTAGAATTTATACTTTTTTTTATTTCAATTTAAGGAAATTTCAGCGCGTTCAGCGTGAACGAAAATTAAGAAAAGAAAAAAAAAGAGCACTTGGGTTTAGTTTTCTAGATTGTTATTTGAATATCAGTATTTTATTTTATTTTTTGATTTTAAATCTTTTGATTTTTTTTATGGTGGATCAGATTTCCTCAACTAGATTTTAATTATGATTCCGAATTTAATTTAATTGATGTTTACAAATGGTAAGAAATGAAGATATGGGGGAATATATTCGGCATAAATAAGGAACTTGTACTTTATAAAACTTTTCCAACCATACAAGAGGATGAATGTCTGTTTTGTTTTCTGATGTTAAGATGGCGTAATGGTCGATTGAATTTTGGCATTGGCGGCTTTTGGCGAAGTTGAAAATTTAACGTAGGGTAGCTATTCCCATCCAGTTGTATGGGTTAGTGTTAGTTTGAATTATTCGCGTCGCGTTAAAGCTACACACGAGGGCTATTGGAAATGGGAGTCGTAATTTAGAACCACAGTTAAGTTACGAGCCGACACGTGAGAAGGTACCCAAAGCAACTTTTAAGGGCGACATCGTACGCAGCGTTGGGAATTTGGAGGATATTTAAAGTGCCCTTCCTCTATACGGGGTATTACTCGTCGGTTATTTTGGTGATGCCCGGACCTGACCCTGGGACCTACCGCATGCAAGACGAAAGTCTTTGCCGACTGGGTCTCCCAGCCCTATCGAGTTGTATGAAATATGAAGTGGACTGTTTACCACATTTGGGCAGTTTTGTTTTGCGCTAATCATGAAATAAAAACAAACCATTATATCATATAGCTGTTCTGGCAATTTGAACAGGGGCCTATGGGAAAGCCCTCAAACTCCTGGAAGGGCCTGGATAAAATAACCCCTCATATCAGAATGGGAGGAGATTATAATATCCTGATGGAGTGGACTAGTGGAGAGGGGATAAATTGGTATAATATAAAAGTTTACATAAAAACTACTAATTAGGGTTATTAAGGGTACACCCGTGCAACGCCATGTTTATAAAGCTAGTATAAAATATCATGTCTTATACAATATTTAAAATATCATGTTACACTTCGGCAAAATAAATGTAAATTTTCTACATCACCATTGAAATGCTTTGTTTAGATTTCGAAAAATTAAACGTGTTTAGTATGAAAATGAGCTTTTTGTGCCATTTTTATGCTATTATAAATATGAGCTTTTTTGAAATCTAAAATTGCATTTTAGGTTTTTATACGATTAATAAACTAAAAAATCTTAATAAACTTAAACAAACTTTTATGAATAAACGCGATATCTGAGTTTAAACGTACGTTAAAATAAATTCATATTGTTAGATTTCAGATCTTCCTATGAAAATTAATAAAATTTTACACATTGCATTTTTAAACATATGAGATTACTCTCCTAAGGGGCTTTAATATTTTATATAAATTATTAAAACATTTTGTACACTTTTTTTCATTTGTTTTAATATCAAATCATCTATAAAAGAAAGACGTCTTTAACAAATAATAGTTTCAAACAAATATTTGAAAAGAGTTGCTAAGATTAATTATTTAATTAAAATTATGAATGATTAAAAATGATTTTTTAAAAATTGAGAATTATTAAAAATTAGATTTTAAAAAAATCTCCCCCCCCCCCCCCCCCCATGGAGGAACTCTGGATCCGCGCCTGTAACAGATTAAGATCTTTAAACATGTATTCCCCGGAAAATAGGAGAGCTAGGGGTGATTTAATTCAGTTATTCAAGTTCATAAAACAGGGAGACATGGAGGGCTTAGGTTTTACCTTAAATAGCCGGACCAGAGGACATGATCAGAAATTTAAAAAATCGTACTTTAGAAGGGAGGTAAAAACAGCATTATTTTTACAATAGAGTTGTCAATGAGTGGAATGCTTTACCAGATTATGTTGTGTATTCGAAGAGAGTAGAAGATTTTAAGAAGAATCTTGATAGTCATTGGAAACTGGTAAGTATTAGATTTATTTTGGACCAACCTTGCTGGGCCTCTGGCCTGTTGTTGGTCGACAATTTTTGTATTTGCATTAATAACACTTTTTATGAAATACTAAAATTTAATATTGCACATTTATAATTTTTTTTTTACCTGACTAAACTGTGAGACAAATAAAACTTTGTATAACACTTAAAAGCCATTGGACTGGCTCGTCAAATTAACACAGACATTTACCTTCATTTAAAAAAGTTTCACCAAATGTGCTTGTAACATGAATAACTATTTTCCAATTCCATGAAAGTAAATAGGGATAGGCATTTTTCTATAAAAAAAATTGCAGCTAAAACAATCTTCTTCGCATGATGCAAATATTCAATTTTTAGACAGTTTTTATTCTGTGTATACCTTTAAAATTAATAAAAAAATTCCAAAAAAATCACAAAAAAGTTCTACTGTAATATTATTAAAAAAAAACATTTGAGCCTGGGTTTTATTAATTTTTTAAGTGGAATGAATGTGTTTTGTGTATTTTTTTTGTTTGTGAGAGGGTTGCAAACCCTGTGACTTGTTAAATGGTGTATTTGGCCAAATTTACTGAAAGTTTATGTCTCATTATTTTTCAGCTACATGGTTGGTAAGAGTGGCCAATAGAAATACAGTCGTTGCCCGTTAACTCGAACTTGAAGGGAGCATCAAAACATTTCGTGTTAACCGAATTTCATGTTAAGCGTCAGGATTTTTTTTGCATTGAACCCTTGAATAGTTTTTAAAAAATAACATCTTAAAATATTCTTATTTTATAATGTAATACACTAAAAATACAAGCATACAATTAGTAATTCAATTTATAAAGTTCATTTGGAGTAGTACATAGTATAGAAAAATTAGGAAATTTTTTAAGAAATACCAACTAAGAATAACAGCAATTGAATTTAAACTGACGAATCATGGACGATCTTGTGATATTCTTCAGAATTAGAAGACAATTTATTCTTATAATGTTTGTTTGTTTCTTTTCTTTAATATTTTGTTGAATTTGTTCTTCAAATTACTAAGAAAAAATCAAATTCTGAATTTTTTGTTCGGGTTAAGCGGAATTTCGCAAGCGATTTCGCGTTAAGAGAATTTTTAGCATTAGCTCAAAGCTTTATGGGCCGGGGAAAGGCTTTCAGTTCATCTTAAGCAAAATTTTGTGTTAAGGGAGTTTGCGTTAACGAGGTTCAACTAAACAAGTTGTGAAAGAAAGGCTTGTATATCCAACCACTGTGACTCTTTTCCAAAAATTCTTAATTCCACTCCTTGTCTAACATGAATGTAACATCTTATATGTAATATCTTGTGTAACAATTGTAATCCACACCTTGTATAAGAATAAAAAAACATTTAAACTAAAAACAGTCAAAGTAGTTTTCCCTATATTGAAGAAGCTGGAGTTATGTGTGCAGCTGTTATATATCCATACTCGATGTATGTGGCATTTGAAGACTTTAACCAACAAAAGTTAGAAACGAAGGTATAGAGTCCTCGGTCTTAGCTTTTGCTACTGACTTACATCTCTACTTCAGTAACTTCTAATCACCTACCTGAAACTGTCATTTTTTAAGGGATAAACTTCTTCAAAACTAATTTATAGTTGCAAAAAACACGTTTATATTAAAAGAAAAATAACATCTTTCAGATTATTTTTTTATGCTGTATTTAGTGATAAAGCTTCCAACTACCTTAACCTATTCTTAGCAACTAACAGCACTACAGGCATTTTTGTGAGTAAGTAAAATAGATAGAATATCACACAAGAAAATAATTGCAAGTATCTATGAATAGCTTTAACGTTCATGGTTTGGCGTCTTAACTTATTTACGAGAAAATGCGGCGAGATATCTTTATGGTGTGCTTACGGAAAAATAGCATAAGAAACAAAAAAAATATTCCTTCTATCGAAATAGTGGCACATACCTAGTATTTTAAAATATACTAGTTTCAAAAATTAACCATAACAAAAAACTTACCACCAAAATATTCAATTGTATTCCTCGCAGTATTTTAAATGTAGATGAGATGAGATGAGAAGTCATACAAGAAAAAACACATTTAATCCTAAAAAACAAAATATCTTCCTCAACGCTCAACAACAACGGGACATAGCCCCCTACATATAATGCCGTCCAAGCTCGATCAAAATTGGAAGTCGTGAGAAAGCTATCAATAGATGGCGCCATGGCGCAACAAACAATGTGCTCGGTGACATGTGTTGTTTGTTTACACCCAGTTCGCTGTGATTATGATAAGAAATTTTGGTTACAGAGTTCGAAATTTATAATTTTTTTTTGTAAACTTTTGTAAATGCAACAAATAATGGCAATTTTTTTGCATCATACTATCCTATAAGTCAAGGAAAGAACACGGTGTTTCCATATAGGAATTCCTACGAAATGGAAGGTAAGTAGTTTTTAAAATTATTCTTTTTTGGTGAAAATTTCTAAATATTTTTATTCTTGAATCTTTTCGTAATGCATTAATTATTATTTTTTGTTTTTTTCCTCATAATATATAGTTTAAACACATATTTACTTTTGTTCAATCTAGATTTATATTCATTTTAGTTCGGGCATTCTGTTTTCTAATATATATATGTGTTTTTGAATTAATAAGTTTTGAAAAAAAACTTTTCAATTTCTATATTCGCATAAATTCTAATACTTTAAATGCATTTTATAGTTGAGATTTAAATGATCTATCTCATTTTAAAATTTTGTTGTTCGAAATTATAGTATTATTATTAAGGGACTGTTATTCTTAACAGAAGCATTTTTAATAAGTGTTATAGTATTTGTTAATTTTTCTTTAAGAAGCCAAAGCTAATTTTTTTTTTAAATAATGGAACGTCTGAACAAGGTTCTCATTACTTTAAATTACTTCATTAGTGTTTTAATCTCCAGTAGAAAATTCTTATACGGGGATTTTAAATGAGTAGTTCTATAGCGTTTTTTTTAAGTTAAAAAAAACAAAGAAACTCATTACATGATTATGTTTTTAAAAATATGTGCTTGCTGTTTTTAGCTTTTTAATCTTAAATTTCTAAAAATTGTGATTTTTGGCAGTAGTATTCTGTAACAGTTTTTACACTATGCAAACATGTTGAAGAAAGATTTTTTAAAATTTAAAATGGTATTTTATGAATTTCTCTGGCAAATAATATTGCTTGGAAGCAGAAACAAAATAAAAAAAGAACTCATTTGTTTATTATGTTACTCGGACCGAACGGTATTCGAAATAGCCCGCTGGATCCGTCATTCACCGCGAATACATTCCTACTAAAATATGCGACCGACTACCAACAGATGGCGCGACCAGAGTACTTTTTGAGGACAGCCTGTGAATCTATGTTATTTCTCGAGTATACGCGGCATTCTATGTAGGAGGCTATGCAACGGGAACGCTCTATGCGGGAACGCAATAAAATGGTTTGTTTTGGCTGTCTATTTCTGACTTCGATGATAAGCATAAACACAGTCAAATAAGGTTTGTAACTAAATTCCCGGTCAAATGACGAAGTCATGCTTTACCAAATACAACAGTTGATTTGAAATTTTGATACTTATTAGGATTTGATATTTATGTATTAAGAATATATTTATTTTACAGAAAAATTGTATTTATTGCAGTATATTAAAGCTCAAATAAACATTTCTTACCAATGAATTTCTTCGTCTATAATATAAAACACAAAACCAGTTTTTGTCACAAAGCTTTATATACATACAAAATCTGAAACACGATACCTTTAATTTTAGGATTTGTTATTAAAAGCTCAAAAATTGCATTGGAATGGAATTATTTTAATAATTGCATGTCTAATTAACAATAATTAATAGTGAATACAAATACTTTAGAATTTATTTTCCTTTGAATTTATCAGTGCCTATTATAAGATCTAATTGAATTTTCATTGAAATTATTAAATATTTAAGCTTAAGAATTCAGACTGACTTTAAAATAAAAATTTTAATTAGTCTGTAAATTACCTATTTTTCCCCAATAATACATATATGTGAATTTTTTTTCAAAAATTTTTCTTTATCATACGTTATTTTTCAATAAAGTAAAGCACAAAATCTGTTTATATTACAAAGTTTTATTCATATTCATAAAAAACTGAAACAATGCTTTTACTATGCATGCATACATTTAATAATGCAAAAGAAGACAATTAGTATCTGCATACAGGGTTTCTCGATACATTTTTTAATAAAAATTCTTAATAGGGAATAGGGACAGAAAATATACAGCATGATTCCCACTGACACAGAAATTTTTCATTATACTCTTAATATATGTATTAATATTGAATTTATATTGATTTTTGAAATGCATACATTATGGTTTAAAGCGTACACTGTAAATAAAACTGTGCTTTTTCGAAATCCAATCCTGATTTATTGTTATAAAAGTAAATAGAAATTTTTATTCCCCTTTTCCCTAGGTATTTTAGACTCTTTTGTTGAATATTATTTTAAAGAAATGTGTCGTTTGTCGGATTGCTTTTGTTGTTTGATAAATTTGTTTACAATTACCAAAAGGAAAAAGTGGCGCTGTGTGTTAAAGGAGGCCAAGGTCCTTCATGGACTGTAGCGCCGAGGAGTAACTAAGTATATTGAAAACCTTTATCAAAGAGTACTTTATTTGAATAATAACCAAGTATTTGGAACCCCGATAACAATTATATTAATTTTGACCACTCATATATACTTTGAGAAATTCAGGATTTGTGGGAAAGCTAAAATAAAAAGTTTCATAAAAAAGGGAACAAAGCAATTACTTTTTTTTAAAAGAAGAACTCTTTGTCATATCTATAAAGTTTTAGGTCCTTTCTTGTAGATTTCTATGTAGTTTCAGTAAATGAAAAAGATTGAATCAAGTTGAAGTAAGAATTGTTTGCATTAACACAATGCAATATTTTAAAGTCTGTTTTAGAAAACATGATAAGTTGTAACACTAAACTCACTTAAATTGAGTAATTAACTGTTTATTAGGTTTTCGAAAGCTAAGTCACTGCTCTACTCTTAGCAGAAGTCATTGTTTTTCACCAATAACTCTACCCTTAAGAAGCAATCTGAAACTATTTTACAGAATAATAACCTCAAGATTTCAAGATAACAGGGGAAACAAGAGCGCGATTGTGTAGGAATCTTCCTGTATTCTTTTGTGCTTGGCGGACATTGGCGACAGGAAACTGGTTTTTCTTTCGCGGTACAAACATGTAACTTGTGTTCACTGATCTTGCGGGAATCAGGCTTGCAGCGAGAGAAAAACAAGGTGAGTAACCGGTTTAATACACCAGTTTAGGCGATGACTCGCTATTGTTGCCGAAGATTCCTGATGCAGACAGATCCTTATGCAATCAAGCTCTTTTTCCACTGTACTCTTCATTTAGTAACACCACAATAACAAGTAAACATAACAAAATTTTATTAACTATCCAAAAACAAAATAGTAAAAGATAACATAAATAATCCTAACAATGTGAATTTAACTATACAACATGTTTATTTTTGCAACTCATAATTTACATAAAGTTTGTCCTAGACTTCCAATTGTCTTAAACATTGTGATCTACTTCTTGACCGTCCTCAAAATCATCATCAGAATCAGTTGAGGATGAAGTAGAAAATTTAGGCCTAGTAGACTTGTCATGACTGAAAAAAAAATAGAATTTATGATACAGAAAATAACTATTTCAGTTATTTCTTGATTTAAAATGTAATAAACAGGTTAAAAGTTTTAATCTGTAGTATAAAGCTTTTATATTTTTTGTTACTAAATTAATAGTTCCAATAATATACACTTGCATTCAAAAGCAAAATGTTAATGGCAGTTAAGTTGCAGAGGTTAATGGTAGTTAAGAGTGATAATTATTTATATTAATTTTTCTCAAAACTATTGTATTAATCTTTGAGATATTAATCAATAATGTTAAACGTTTTTCACAAGTATTTGTAATAATTGTTAGTTTATTTTACGTTAGATGGTCCCCTTTAATGAGAATTTAAATCACTACCTAATGTGAAAAAAATGAATTACGAAAAAAAAAAATTATTATTAAATGTACATGCTAAAATATTTTTAGGCATCACTGATTAATAATCTACAGAAATACATAATTTCAATACATTTCACACTATCTTAATAAAATGGGCCACACTGTACACATGTGTGGCGGCATGAGCGAGTCTGGTGTGTAGTTTCAGCATAAAGTTTGTCAAGAGCCTGCAATACTTCAATATTTGTATTACTGTATTTCCTCTGTGTTTGTAACTGTAATATCTTAATTTAAATACAGATGAAATTCTAAATGTACTCACTACTTACCTTTTACCCTTTCTCATCGGTTTATGTTTTATCATAAGTTAGCTATTAAGTCCCTATCTTAAGTTCCGTCTTATAAGCTTTATATCTGTGCTCGTAATAATGAGTGCTGTATAGAAGTAACGGATTTCATTAAGTTAACTGATACATAACATTAGGCAGGTCAAACAGACAGAATTTGTCTATTGGATCAGCATCACATTTCAACATATAATTTACTCTCCTCGAATTGAAGAATAAGTCGAAGAAATGAGCGATTTAGGATCCACAAAACAAACATTTAAATGAGGTTCTTACTTTTTTTTCTTCTCTTCAAAAACATTTATAACAAAAATTGAACAAATAAATTTTGTTGTACAGTTTTCGATTGTTCACATAATGCATTTTAATCAATTTAAAATGGTGTCATGCACCGTTAAATGAATTGTTTTGATAATAAGGGTATAAGAAGTAAGTATTGCTTTTTATAGGTGAAGTCAAAACAGAAACCGAGGCGTCATCCTCACTCATCCAAAACGAATGGCGTGAGACCATAATCGACTATGATTTTATTTATGTCAATATAATAACGATTTAATTAAGCATTTAAAGAAATATTTTTAAACAATTTTATTGGATTGAAAGAATTGACCATTGTGAAATCCTTCTAGGTAAGTATATTAATTTTTTATTATTTTCAACTAAAATAGTATACAGTTAGATTGTAATGATATGGTCACTGTAAAATGTAATTCTATTTTGCAGTGTAAATCATTTTATATTATAAAATTTTAGACAACTTTTATGTGCAGTTTTAAGTCTAACACAATACCAAAAGTAAACAAAATATTTAAATACATACCTAGTAACTGGAAATAAAGTCACATCAATAGGGATAGTACTCCATATTTTATCAATTTGAGGATCAAGAAGTAGCTTTCCAAAACAGTAGCATAATTTTCTTCCAGTATCTTCTAACTGAGGAATGCCTAGGTGGTATCCCTAAATATAATTTTACAGCATGTTTATAAACTAAGTTGAAACCAGGATTAGAAATTCACGGTCTCTAGTCGCAAAACCAAAACGCGACCAAATCCTACAATTTTGCGACTTCAAATTTAATTTAGTTGCAGTTATCGCGACTAGTTTTCTTAAATATAACTATGAACTTTTTAAAGTGGTTTTCAATGATGTTGCCGAAAATAATCATCTTAAAATTGCAAAACTTGGTGATACATAAAATGCGATACTCTGACGATTGTAAAATCTAAAAACTCCTGCGATCGTTAATTGTGATTACTAAAATTTAAGAACTCCAGCTTTCCTGAAATTGTGAAACTCTGGGGGTTGATTCTATGGGTGCGAACCACGGCAATCTTAAGAGTTACATAATAATGTGTTACCCGTATAAAATTTATACGATAAATTACATGAAATTATCATTTTTTCCAGAAATATTTTTTTCAAAAATGCTCCTAGAAAATGTGCATTTGCTCCTAGATTTTTTTAGTTAGTCGCACAAATTACGCCTAAATTTTTGCATCCAACTTCTAACACTGGTTGAAACATAATATGATGTGTAATAAAACAAAACATCATGTTAGTATCGAACATATTCATGCATTGCATTAATCTATTAGGATTCAGTTGGTTAGTAATCATATATTGTCAACTAAATGTACATTCATGTCAAAAATTCTGTCCAATTTTAATCTATAATAATAAAAGAAAGAGTCTGTCTGTGTGTGTGTCTGTTTTCGGATGTAGAAATCCGTCTCTATACCCCCAAAACCAAAACGACTAGATCCTTACTACATTTGCGACTACTAGATTTAATTTGTTGCATTTTAGCGACAAAGTTTTCTTAAAAAAATAGAACTTTCTCAAAGTGGTTTTTCATGATGCTCGGCTGAAAAAATATCAAAATTGCAAAACTTTGAAATAAAATGCGATACTCTTGATACTTTAAAATCTAAATTTGCATCTTATTGTAATATAATAATTTAAGGACTCCCAGCTTTCCCGATTTTGAAACTTGGTTGATTCCATGGGTTAGAATTCACGCATCTGTAAGAGTTACAAAATAAATGTTAGTTAAAATATTATACCGATAAAAATACATGACAATTATCGTTTTTTCCAAATATTTTTTTCAAAACTTGCATCCCAAAAACTGTGCATTTGTCCTAATATTTTTTGTTAGTTCGACAAATGTAGCTTATAATTTTTAGCATCCTATTTCTCCAACACTGGTTCAAAACCAAATGATAAGGTGTAATGAAATTAACAATGAGTCATGTTATATCGTATTTCATATTCATGCATTTGCATTAATTTATAAGGATACAATTGGGTTAGATCATCATATATGTGTCAACTAATTGTACATTCATTGAAATTCGTCGCGAATTTTAATATTGAATAAAATAATATAAGGTTCAAATGGCATTGCATTTGTACATTTCTGACACAGTGTATTATACCCAATTTTTAAATCTTAGCAAACTTTATCCATTATTATCCAGCTAAGTTTGTAAATAATTACTTGTTCTACCTGTAATAATTTAGGAGCAGATCTTATAGCTAAATTTTAGGTTTTCTTTCAGCTTTTCTATGCCTTGAATTAAGAAAAATAAAACAAATACAGGTACATAAAATTTATATACATGTGTGGTGACGCTTCAACATCCTTTCATTCATTCCTTTTAACTTCATTTGCGCTGAAATTTATTTGGCATTTTACAAACCGAAACTTTCATATTTTTTCGAACTAAAAGTAAAATCTGTCAATCAAAATTCTTAACCAATGGTATAATTTCATTATATTTAATCTAGCCAATCAGCTAACACTTAAGGAGGGATTAAATCATTCCTCAGCTAGAGATGGAAAAGAACAGATATCATTCCTGCTCTAATCTCCATCCAGAGAACACGCTAAGTTCTCTTCAAAATCTTTATCTTGTTATATAGTTGTTCTGTGGTCATTAGAAATATTAAAGTTATGGACTAAACCTTCTGATCATTATTTCTCTGCCACCATACATGCAAGTAATTAAAGATATTTTTGTCAAATAACCAACTAAAAGAAATAAAAAGATGTTACGTTATATTTTCCTTGACTGCAACCTCCATAAGAACACTCTAAAGTGTAACTGAGCTGTACATTAAATTGCCTCCAAACAGTAACTCTGCCAGTGGATTCTCTGCATCTTTCTACAGTGAATTCACAGTCATCCAAGCTGAAAGTTGGGGTAATTTCATTCATTAAGAGTGGCAGCACCTAGAAAAAAATAAACATTTTGAAGGGGAAAGCTCTAAACAGCTATTTTTTTAAACAAAACAATCAATAAATAAAACCAGTCCTATTTTATGTGTTTTTTTAGCATAAGTTTTAATCTATTTAACATTTTAATTTTAATATAATTAAATTAAATGCAGAAAACTTGCATTGACATGGATAAAAAAAACCCTAATTTCTTTTTTGAGTCATTACAGAATTTTTATTTGAATGTTATTTATTCAATATAATTTTTTTTTTAAATTTGGTTAATAAAAAATGACTTGCAATAAAAAATATTAAATGAAGGAACCAAATATATTTATTGGAATTTATTTAGAATAAAATAAATAATTTCATACACCTTCTAAAGTATTAAAATTCTTCAGTTTGCAAATCTTAAGAGTTAATGGAGTTCAATTTAATGTAGATTTTTTTAGAATCAGAACTTGTTAATACCTTGAGTCCATTTTATAAAAAGAAGTTTTGAAAATTAAATAAAATGCATATAAAATTTGATTGGTTAAACCGTGAACAGATGGTTTTAGTGTTAAACTAATGAAAAAGACAAGAGTTAAGAAATTCTCTTATTCCCGTCAATAGGAAGCTAAAAAAAAGATTATTTGAAATCCCGTCAATAGATAGCTAAAAAAAAGATTATTTGAAAAACAAGTTCAGACACTGTAATGGGTTAATTTAGGAGCAAAATTTTAATTCTTAATTTTAACATCATTACTGACATTTGGAGGGTTTAAAATACAAATGAACCTATAGTCCACTTTTTGAGTTAGCAGCGCAATTGCATGCAAAATTTCAGTGCAATAATGAAAAATGTCGTTCAGATAATATCCACTAGACAACAAAGTTTTAAAAAATTTAAGAGGTAATTTTGTTATTGAGCTTTAACTTCAAACTTCTGTAGCAAAAAAATGCTTTTTATGGACTTAGTTCACTTGTATTCTGAGTTATCCATTTCAAGATGTAATTTTGTTATAGTATTCAATCTGTTCATATATCAGGGAACTATATAGTTCAGGTAATGAAATATATAGTACAACAAACCTTAAAACTTTGAGAATCAGGTTTGGTTTCATCATTTGGCCACCAAGATTGTTCAGGATTGCAACCAAAAAAGAAAGCATTGCTTCTTCGGGAATGACCATGATAATCACAGAATACCTTGAGTGATAAAAAGTAGGTTTGTAACAGAATCTGTCACTTAACCCGCTTCCACACAACAGTTGTGTTTAACAGGTAGAAAGGTGCCAAACACAGCATTAATTCTATAATAAACATTTTTATGCTAAATTTGGCTAGTTTCATTTAAATTTTATTTCGAAAATTCAATAATTATTACTTAACGTTTGCAAAAATTAATCTATATTTTAAAGAACAAATATGTAAAATTCCTCGCTTTTAAATAGAATGAAAATATTTCATATCAACATACGAAGAATCTCGTAGTGAAATATATTTGACGTCATTTCAAATTGATCGATATTGCAAAAATAAATTTATTTTAATTTAGTGTCTAAAAGAATTAAAGTTTCTTGAGCGATTGTTGCGAATGGCAATGGTGATTTAATTCTAATAAAAATGGCTTCTTATGCTTTTTAAATGAGCATTAAATTTTGCGTTTTTTTACAAAATTGAAGTACTTCGAATTCTTTCTTCGATGCGCCGAATTTTTTGACGTATCACTTGTCCGTAGCATTTGTAGTTTGGGATATGAAAGTGGGTGACGGGACAGACAGACGGACTGAACGATTATAATACCTTCCACTTTTTACGTTATAAACGTAGTGTGGAAGCTAAAAATTTTAGTGTTATACTTATTTAGCATTGTTGCTCCACAGGTACACAACACATACATGGACCTTTGTATTCACTTCACAACTTCATTTTACAATTTTTCTTAGTACTAACTTTTTATAAACTAGAATGTTCAAGATTTCCAAAAATACTGAAACCGAAGCAGCTGATTTATTGATTGTAAATAAAACATGATGTACCAAGAGGGTCAAGCAGATGTCCGAGGTCTTGCAAAAAAGTTTTGGAACGGTTACATTACAAGACATTTTTAAAAAAAGTTCGAATAAACTATTAATCACAAAAACCTGACAGAACTTGTTTAATTATTCATAGCACACAAAAATGTGTTTTTTTTACCTCTCAAAACCTTACATTTCGCCAAATTAATGTGAACCTCAGCAAATGTTAAAACATTATATTTTTTTCAAAAATACTTATAAATATATAATTGCTTGAAGAATATGTTTGATCGATGTTTTATGCATAAATATTAAAAGCAATAATGGTATCATGTTTCAGTTTTAACAGGTCAAGTATTTTAAAGTCAAAATCTACTTCTACAATAATCAAAAGTTAAAATCACACAAAGCACATATCAAATATTTTTTAATAAAATTAAATAAGAAAGTTAAAATCTAAGTTAAAATTTTGTTTGTGTAGAATTCGTTCTCTTCTAATTCTATATTTTATCAAAAATATAAATAAATATTTAAAAAAAGTTACCAGGGGCTTTTTATTTTTGGAAGCTAAAAAATGTAGCAATGATTTGGTGTGATATATTGTGGGATGTAAACGAGAATTTGGCGTGATCCACTGACGATTCAAATCTTGGGCTGACAATGAACAACGATGGCTATAAGAAAAGGAAAGATTTTAGAGAGAAAAACTAAGAAAGTAAATAAAAATATAACTGAAACTGAGATGATATATTATACAGCTTAATAAGGTGGTTTCTTTTACTGTCATTTGAATAAACCACAGTGGAAATGTATATTACTGTTTTAATCACAAACAAATATATCCTTTTCAATGGAAGGATGTTGATAATATTGTCTTCTCTTAAAATTGTATTTGCTTTAATTCATAATAAACGAATTTATTTAAATAAAAATTTCCATTTCTTGTTTTATTACTTGTATTTAACTTAAACAAACTGTGTGTGTGACTGCTTAAAAATTTTAAATACAAAATTAAATTATCGAATTAGAATCTGATGGAATTTCAAAGCTATTCCTGACAAATATCTTAGTCATAATTTGAACTTATAAGCAGATGGAAGAAAAAGACTTTAAAGAAGATGTTTTTAAAATAATTTTAAAGTATAAGATTATTTTATTATTGTTTTATAATGGTTCATTTGAAAATAACTTATTTACTTTAATCACTTTGAGGTGAAGCTTGGATCAATTACAATTAAAAGTCTTATATTGATTGAAAAAAATCCTATATTTTAATCAACAAATGAAAGGTAACGTAAATTATTTAAAAATATTTGCTGAACATCTCGATAATGCATAGACTTTGAAAGGTTAAACAACACTTAAGAGCAGGCAGCATTATCTGTAGCAGAAACATATGTATTTCGTCCTATTAAGAAAAATATTAAAAGTTGGAGCTAACTTGATCTTTAATACAACAGAAATGACAATATAAAAAGTAAATTACCATCCATTGATAACTCCATCAGGATTAAGCATTGGTACAATTTTGAATACATACATATCCCTTAACCTTTGGGCTTTATTAGATAGAAGAAAATCTAATGTTCCTGCAAAGAACAATATTAAAATCATGACGTTAAAAATAATTGTAATTATTCATAAAAATGATTGAGACACTTTAGAATTTTTACACTTTTTTGCATTCCTATTAAACTACTTCGAAATATTCAAAATGCTTTTGAAACCTTGTAACACCTGTTAAGGAGAACTGTGGCACAAAAATATAGTCTCTATGGAATTATATAATATATATAATGGATCAAAAGATTTTTAAAGAATTGTTGCATCCTGATATTAATAAAAGACATAAACTGATCATTCCTTTTAAAGAAATAAGTTACCTAAACAAAACCTAAAATTCTGTAACATTTAACTCTTACACCGATAAATATGTAGAGCATGCAACAGCTAGTTTGGGGAGTCATTTTCACTAGTTAATATCTGCTGAGAAAGGGAGGAAAAAGAAGGAGGCATCCACAATTTGAGCAAAAGATCATGGGGACCACCACCATGGACCACCATACTTAAAGAAGGACTATGATCTCCTGAGCCTTTAATCAATTTGTGGACGTCTACTTCTTTCTTCCTCTCGGAGAAGATATTAACTTTTGAAAAATGATTCCCGAATAGTTAGAGTTTGCATGCTCTATAAATTTATAGGTATGAGATTTTTCGTTTATATATAAGTTGCACAAAATTGTTTAGTATAAAATCCTGCGCACAAAAAAAATGTATGCATGCACAGAAAATAAGCAATTACTTGCTCAAAACTGTTTTTGAAATAATTTTTTGTGCTAAAATTTATATGAAATATATTTTATACAGTTAGTCAACTGACCAAAAAGTTTATTTTAATTCAAAGATAAAGTTTTTATGAACCATATTAACCCGAAGAACAGATAGTTGTTTTCAGATAGTTGATAAATAAAAATACTCATTCTCTGAAAATATTCTATAAAAATGTTAGTTCTTCTACTGAATTTTAGTTTTTCTTTCGGTGAACATTTCTTTAAAAGGAATAATCTTTTTTCTGGATTTTTAAGAAAGTGCTCCAACAGTTTTAATCTTCAGATCTATTCTGCGTACATCAGAGACTGTAATTTTGTGCGACACATTGCACTTCGGTATAATGATTAATTAATGCCAAACATTTTCTCATTGTATGTCTGCATAAAAAAAGTTAATAGCTACATCTATAGACATATACATCTTATTATAGACTATATACAGCTTATTAAATGGACCCTAAATATTAGTTAGAAATACTTTATTACTGAAAAACAGTACCTTTCATCACCCATGAAGAATTGCTTTCTCCAGGATGTACCCTTGCAGTTAGAAAAATGTATGGGCGAGAAGCTTTAAAAAGAATTAATCTAAGATTGTAGCCAAGACGAAAGTTAAAGAATTAAAATTTTATGAGGTAATTTGGAGTATTTACTTACAATCTAGGGGTTTGGCTGTGATGGTTAGAAGAGGAACGCTATTCCCAGATAAGGTTTTGCATAATTCATCTTTCTTAAAATATATAGAGGTGGTGTCATAGCTGTTTGCCCAGCAGTAGAGGTGGGTCTAAAAAGAATAAGTAACTTTACAGATAAAATGGCGCGTTAAAATTTTGTTGAATTATAAATATTAACTCACAAAAAAAGTTTGAATATAATATAAAACACTCTTAAATTTTAATAGCTTTTGAAATAATGGGTCTAGTTGCAAAACTTAACATTCCACAAAGTATAACTTAGATATAGGGTCCAGTGGTCATTGGCAACTTTGTTCATCCGAATTTAATGATAATCAAAAGCAGAAATAATTTTGACTGGATTGGGGCCCTATATCTTAGTTAGATTTGGGAAAAGGTGATTCTTTAAAGTAGACCCTTCAAATTTCTTTTCAACTGTCAAATGGCAGTTTTCTTTCCAACTAAAGTCCTTTCAAACTAAATATACAACAGTGAAGAATGTTTTGACTGACTGCAACTAAGTTGGTCTTCTTCCTAAATTTTAGCAACTAACTATGAGACAAGTTAATTTAAAAAAAAAAAAACCTCTACACTTCAAAATAAATATACATTTTAAATTTAAATTTTTAAAATAAAATTGTAATTAAAATATACAAGTTCTTTTTCATATTTTTCCCTTTCTAAAGGTTTTTAAAATAATTTTAATTACTAAAGCCCAATTAAGCTGCTGATAAAGACATCGGGTGTAAAAATATTAATTAAACCAATAATAGAAATCAAATAAAGAATCTGAGAAAACTTACCTGAAGGGTTGTGAAAGTGTAAGGATAATGGTAGGCAAGATAACAAACATCATTGTGATTTTTGAAAGTGACTGTGAATGATAGAGTATAGTAAGGCTTGTTTCGAAGTATGGAGTTAGTAGAAGAGTCCTGGGTGTAGTGATTTCGAAAATAACAAATACTGGACCCCACTCTTTGCCATCCCTGTTGCTTTTCTACATGGTCTCGAACAGAAAACATTACAGGGCACATACCTAGGATAAAAAAAGTAGTTTAGTTAAATTTCTAGTAGTTTTTTTAACCCTATTGTTATTAAAATAAGTTTCTAACCGTAATACTTTCACTTAATGAATACTTTTTAAAAAAAATCTAACTACGAGAGAAGTTATACAAAATAATTATCAAGTAAGTAACTGTTAAGACATGAAAGATTAAAAATTAATTTGAACATAAATAATATTATTTAATTTATTTCATTTATATTTACACAAGAAATTTCATTACCTTCATTAAACTGACTAGTAGATTTTTCCATGTTTATAATGTTAAATGTATAAGGCGTATCAACTTGCATTCCAGACACTTCAAAATAAAACCACTGTATGTGGGTTTTAGAGTTAATATCTGGATTTAATATCAGATCATACTCTAAACCACCTTTCTGAAAAGGAAATAAAAAAAGAAGTTATAGAAAACTATTTTATAAAGTAAAGTCAAAAAGAAAATAAAAGAAATATACTAACCCATATAACTTTTCTTAGGTTTCCGCTTTCAAATCTAGCTTCAAATTGTAAATGATCACTATTTTGATCAAAATAAATTCTGAAAAATGATTTTAGTTTATTTTATATATTTAAACAACAAATAGCCATTAATTTATATATAATTAATTATGCCATTGATTTATTTATAAGAATAGCTATTAATTATGTTTATATTTTGTCAATAATTTACTTCAAATGATATCAATGTATATTTTTTACATACCTCTGATGGTCATTATTGCACAAGGGTCCCAAATTGGATACACTATCATTTAATAGACTATCCAGATTATAAATTTCATTATAAAAATTATCACTTTGGGCCATATCTTCAGAGTTTTTGTATACTTTATGTCTGGAAGAAAAAAAACACTGTTAAAAATAAAACACTGTATAGAGTATTCGATAGATACTCACAATTTTTTTTTAATATGCAGAATAGTACTATTAAGTAGTAACATAACAAAGAGAGTAAGAATTGATAAAATATTGTTTTTTTAAAACATCCAACAGATGGAAGCACTAAATCAGAATGCTTATTTGAAAAATCCAAAAGTATTTTAAAACTAACTTATTACTCAAATAAAATATTACTTATTAAATCACTTTAAATTCTAAATAATATTGCTTGACAGGATTCTTGTAAGAAAGTAAATCCCATAAGTTTTAATAATAACTGGTCCTAACCTTATGAGAAATGGATCCGGCTTCAATAATTGAGATTCAAAATTCTGGTCAGATGGGCAATTCACAATATCCGGATAAGCAAGTTTCACAAATGGTGCCACAGCAATCGTTGACACAGACTGCCTACAGTAAACATCAGCTAAGCTCACATTTTCGATGAACCTCTGGTTCTTATTCTCTTCCCTTGCACTTTGCATTAGAGGAAGGCGTTCCGAGGGACTGAAATGGCAGATTTTATCACTAGAGGTCTGCGTGGATGGATAGGAATTCAAGTCACATATCGAGTCTGACAAATCGACTTTCCTGGCTATTTTTGCACTCATGCTTTGTCCACAACTCTGGATTGAAGTCAGAGAAGCAGATCTGGTGTGCCTGTCCTTTGCTTGTACAGTTTCATTGGTGGTTTTGCGCAATTTACGCTGAATGTCTTTTCTGAGTGCAGGGACATTGGGTTGACGTGGAATGATTTTCGGAATGTATGAGTTTAGTCGTAAGTCTTTGAGCTCGATTGTTGGGGAGGGAGCAAGATTTTCATAGAAGTCTTCTTTGAAGTCATTGCTTTGTATTTCTTCATTAGAAGTAAAATGAGGCTAAAAATATGAATTATTGTTAAAATAATATACAAATTTAAAACTCAAGAAACTCACAATATTTGAATTTTGTAAAGTTGAGATAAGAGTTTTAAAATACTTACTTTCACAAACTGAGGTTCATACAACTCATCAAAGAATACACAAAAGTGTTCAAGTGTTTCCCCATAATGGATGTCCACAAGATCAAAAGCTCTTTGTTCCTATTAAAAATATTTAACACAGCATAAACTTTAAAATATAGATGCTAACATGTTTTATTATAATAATTTTTTAGAAAAAAGCGTTATACAAATATGAGCTTTTGAGTTAAAATTAAATTAGAATGTGCAAAATATTTCAATGCCTATTGAAGGATGCAATCCTTAATTAAATCCTTTGATAAAGTCGATTGAGTCTAATAGTTAGTTCCATTTCTTCACTACTAACGAATGCAATGGAAACTCAAAATTTTAGACTAATCCCATGAAAAATTCTTTTATACTCGTATATCATATCAAAAGAAATATGATACACGAGTTTATCATAATCCATGTAGTATTAGTTTAAACTTGAATCAGTTCCTAGAAAACTTCTTGAAAGTTTGGTTAAAAAAATAATTCATACAAATGTGTTTTAATAGCCTAAGAAACACATTCAACCTTAGAATTTGCTTAAAACTACTTGAAATTAAAAAAAACCCCATGGGTGAATAAAAATAAACTTTAAAATAAATAACGAAAATACCTCCTCTGAATCTGTGCCACTGTCAGCTGATGATAAAGTTGAGGAAGCTAAACTCAAGGTATCATCATTTCTCCCTTCTGTAAAAGAAGGTTTAAAGTTATTATCTTTTACAGAAATATGAATACATAAATTTTCATTAACAGGAACTCACTTGCAAAAATAGAATTTTCACAAGAATTATATGCAGTGTTTACATTTTAAAAAGAAATAAATTAAATGGCACAAAGTATCTATCTAAAGTTTTATCAAAAATACACACTTAAAAAAACATTATGAAAAAAAATAAGGATAAAACAAATTTTGTTGTAATTATTGCCTACTTTAATTTGAAGAAAGCTAATAGCTGATTACAGCAAACACATTGCCAGATTATGGCCAAAAACAATGTTTTCTCAAAATTGGCAAATTACTTAAATTTTTCCCTATTCCCAGATTTCTTCAGAAAATTTAGTATTTTAAGCTTTAACTTGACTCTCATAAAAATGACAATAAAATTTGTAATTCCATGTTCAAAATATAAATAGTGAAATATAAATAAAATTAAAAACTAGTATATTCAAATATTTAGTAATTATAAATTTCTATTGATTTTTTAACTACCATTAGGGAGTCTTATAGTATTTCTAGTGTGGTGTCTCTAGCTATAGTCTAGTCTGTTCTAGAAGTTAACCTGACCCAAACTAAAAAGAATATATGTGAGGGCTACATTGTTAAGGTCTAACAATCAATACCTTCAAATGCCACAGGTGTTTGTTTACTCCAGCTATCAAATCTTGGCAAATAGTCTAAATCTAACCTAAATTAAAGAAGCAAGATAATTACCCGAGCTGTCAGATTCATTGTGACAACCACTCTCAGATAATGCAAAGGACACAGGATTACTAAGCTTCCTCACAGGTAAAGGTCGAGCTGGGAGACATCGCTGCACAACTGTACTAACAAGGCATACCAAAGTATTGAAGCGGTTTCCAGGTATTTCCAGCAGCGTTCGACACCAAGTCAGCAGAGATGGAATGGTACCAGCGGACAGTAACTTCTCTCGGCCTATTTCTATAAAAAAAAATAAGATGTGTTTGATAGGTCATAAGAGAGATGTATATAATGTTTTTATAAATGTTTACATAAAAACCAGGAATTTGAAACTTTTAAAAAATAACTATGTTACAGTTACTTAATATGAAAAGTAACTAAATACAGATACTTTTAGAAATTTTAAGTTATAAGAATTTTTTTTAAATATCTTAATGGTTTTAAAATCGAAGCAAGTTTAAAGAAACAGAAACAAAACACTGCAATTAGATTTAATTAAAAAAAATTGATTTAATTTTAAAAAGAGTTGCATTTCAAAATTGGCTTTGCAACAAATGAGCCTAATGAATGGGGGCATGTAAAGGGGGGTGAAGGGGGCATGTAAAGTAACTGATAAGTAATGAAATTGCTGGTTGCGTTGTTACCAGTAAAAGTAAATAATTTACAACAGTTACAGTTACTTTCTGAAAAATCTAACGGTGTTGCCTAAAAATAAGTAACTGTTACAAGTAAAGGGGTTACAATTACGAATATTACGATCACTGATAAAAATCTTTAGGGTGTTATTTCTAAAATTTAAAAGAAAATGTAATGGTAAAGCAATGCCTAACAGTAATGAAAGCTTACTTATTTGAGTTAAGTGGACTAAAATCTTTAATCCGGTCTTGCATATGGAACTGTTAAATCTGCTGCAGCCAGCTGCATTGTAGTTAAATATAATATGTAAAATTCTTAAAATAACATCTTCCTTCACAAACTGGCGAGCAGCATGTCCTAAGAGTACAATTAATAATAGGAAATTAAACAATGTTTAGATGGAACTTAATGTTAAAATATACAAAGTACGTCAACTATAAATTGACAAGACTTGTGTATAGAACACTACCAAAAAATTTTATTGGGAATACTGTTATTTAAATACTTGAAAACCCCAATATGATTTTTATTCCAATTGACAAAATAAAAACCCAACAAAAAAGCCACCTCAATGCAAACATCGAACAATTCCTCTATAAATTTTTGTACACAAATGTTTTGTAAACAAAGATGTTTGGAAACAAAGATAATGATCACTGTTTGTAAAATAATTGCAAGAGGCTTTAGAATGCAAGAAATAAAGTATCTGTTTTTATTTTCTCAAAAATGTAAGGATCACAAAATCAATAAATCTGTTTTTTTTAAAAATGCTTGTGCTACAAACTGTAGTGAAACTCATCCTACTGAATTTATTTTATATTTGTATTTATTTTAATGGGAATATTAGTAACAGCCAATTTTAGTTGCTGGATATACTTAGTTAAAATTAACAAGCAAATAGCTTCACTTTTCACAAAATAAAATAAGAATTGGTATTTGGTAATGAAACCTTTCAGAATCACAAATATATTGAAACAAATTGTGATAAAAAGGAATTTTGGGCAAAATTTAACCTTAAATTATAAATTATCAATAAATTTATTTTATTCGGAAAGATACATTTATCAAAAGTTTTGGATAGATTAGAAGTTTTAACCTAACTAACTAAACTATTCACCAAACATAAAGGTTCACCTAATAAATTTTTCTAGCATTTAAAATTAATAACTTGTAATGATAATTTTATAAGAGTTTGAAGAACAAAATCCCTCACTAGTTCTCGTAGCCTCTGAAATGGCTTCTAGGACGGGAATGATTGTCATCTTTTTGGGTTCTTCTAAGAAATGTATAAGTTCACGAGGTAATCCATCTTTACAAAGTTTAGTGGCATTTACAGCTGCAATCAATGATAAAAGATTAAAACCAAAATTATATCTAACAGAATTAAACTCCCAATAAGGAAGAAGCAAAAATTATTGAAATGTGCAGAAAGTTTCAGTCCAATATATATTGAGTAAATGTAAATAAATTAGAAAATTATAATTTTCTTACAATTTTATGAAATATATTTTTAAAATTTAGTTTGAATAATTGCAATTGTGTATAACATTAAATAATGTGAGAAATAAATTACTCATAAAATGAAACATTGTATGAAAAGCTTGAAAGCGGAATTCTATAATTTTCATTATAGTACACACAAAAAAAAACTTTTACAATATGTTCATGAGACAAGCTTAATTATTTTCACATGTAAAATAATAATTGTTGACTGTGACTTATATAAGCAATTGAAATAATTCAATGCAAAATTTATTTTAATTGTTTAATTATTTGACTCATTCAACAAAGTGAAAATAAAAAGGAAAAAAATATAGAAGTTGAAACAAACTAAAAACAGAAAGCAATATTTTTTTAAAGAGTACAAAAAGGCATTATATTTTAGTTTTAAATATTGATAGTGATAAGCACACAAGTTATAAAATATATTAAACTAAATCTATACTTACAACTAGCCATAATCTTTTTTAAGAGTTTCATAATTGTGTTCAAAACTTTGTGTCGTTTTGCATATACCCTTATATGAGAAACAATGATAGGAAGTACACCAAGGAATCTTGCTTTAACAGCAAACTTTTTATCTATATACAAAATTCAAAAATAAAATTGTTTAAGTGAAGTCTTATCAACAAAACTCACCACTTAAAAAAGTATTTATAATATTACTTATAAGTTTCAATGCTGACAAAATAAAAAAATTATGAAGTTCCAATTTTAATTAATCTTTGATAAAAATGCTCCATATTAAACTCAACAAGACGGCGAGAAACTTCAGAGTAGCGTAAAATATTATAACTATTAGTAAATACTAATTAATGGTTAACTTATAGAAACACTTGAAATATTCTTTTAACTTTAACCTTTTAACGGAACAAAGACTGAATTCGGCAGGTACACCATTTTGGTGGAGGGTAGTCGATTTTAGTCAAAAGATTGAGCCGACAACTAAACTATAATGGAAGACTTCATTTTGAGTTTTCTGTTGTTAAGCATGTTTTTGTTAAAGCCAAACTAAACTTGAAAAAACATCTGAAAAAAATTGAACACATTAACTTATGAAAAAATTCATTTTTTACTGCTTTTGAAAAATTTTCCTTACAGAAAAAATTCATTATGAAATAGAATATTCAAAGAACAGAAAATTACAGTTACCTTCATCACCAATTTTGGCAGTGACATTGTACAATGATCCAACAAAGTCTTCTCCCCAAGACATTTGACATTTTACAATAAGTTTTAGTAAATGATCAACTGCGCCATGGAGAACAAAGGATTGGGCATGTTCATTTCCACCTGAAAGATAGTATAGTACTTAATACCATGCCTATTGAAGAAGCAAAATAAATGTGGTGTAAGAAGCACAAGGCTTGTCTGAATTTACTTCATAAAAATTAAGGACTTTTTAAAACTATGATTCCAAAAAATAAGGATATAGTTAATAAATGTCTTTTTTTTAAAATAAGGAAATTGCTGTTTGAATTTTACGCTTGTGGTACTAATAATCTAAATCTAAAAGCATATATGCAGTCAGTTAGAAGTTAATTTTTAAAAATTAGCTAAATTCTTATTTTAAACAACAATTAAGGCTATTATCTGTTTTGTGAGGCTTATGTGACCCAGTAAATAAAATATTTTTTGAATTAAAAACAAAGAAGGTCAAGATCTTTAGATTTTTTTGAAATATTAAACTTGACATAGACTCTCACATCCCCTTAGTAGATCTCATTCATAATTTCCAGTAAAATGTGTTAATAAAACTTATTGCTTTTACTATGAAACCTTTTAGCAGATAATATATTGTTGCACTCCTTTTTATGCACTACTTTTGATTGCTATAAAAACATCTGATAGTATGTGTAAGCTACAATAAATTTTACATTTTGGCAATTTCTTATTGATAATAAAAAATTAAATCAAAAATAATAGTTTCATTTACATACATTAATTATAAGTAGGACAAGATTTAAATTTCAGATGTCATCATAAAACTAGAAATTACCTGATTTTAGAAACAGCATCTTTTCTATAATTAAAATAGCAAAATATCTAATGTGTTGATCTTGACTTTTCTGAAAAAAAAATATTTATTTATTTATATTAAAAAAATAATGAAACTAAAAATATATACTTTTAATATAATTGAAAAAAAAATGCCCAATTAGACTTACTTCTAAAATAGCAACTAAAAGTGGTATGCCACCTTCATAACTAGACACAAAGTGCTTCATTGCACTATCTGTAATAAAAGGGTTATTTATTATTTAAGTCTGGTGATTCTATACTTAAACAAATAATAAATGTTAAATACTTGATTATTTTTGAATAAATAAATTGTGGACTGCTACATGATTATAACAATATTATTGATAGTTAAAATGTAAAATAAAATGACTTATTTATAAAATAAAACTGTATATTCAACACAACAGAAAATTTTAACAATAAATATTGTGAAGTTTATTTTTTAATGTATACTGTGTAGCACTTTAAAAACATAGAAAATACACATAACTAAATTTTGAAAAAATATATATATAAAAATAATATATGTATCAATTCAAAATTGTCAAATTGATATTTACTCTAAAACAGCAAACATATAGCTCTTATCAATATAAAATAATAACATAAATACTTTTAAACTAGTAAACAGCAATAATAACCATTCATTTTAAGTTTAATTCTAAAGCATCTAAAGATGGCATAATTCCAGTTACCTGAAGACTATCATTTACAAGCTCTAAAATAAACTCAAAGTAGCTTGCTTCACAACTACCAAGTCATTTAATCAAATATCTAATAATGTTAATGTCTTTTTTAATACATAATTTATTTTTATAAAGTTTATCTTAAAGACCAATGAAATTTAAATTAATAAACTTCTGGGCTTAATATTAAAGTAATCATTTTAAGCATTCTTTGTACCACTAGATATCTTTAAATTTGTATTAGATTTGCATTCAATACCAAACTTCTGCCTTTTTTAGGAATTTCAATTAAAAAAACTTATATTAATCTCAATTTTTATTCGTTCAAACTTTGAACTCATGCTATTTACATGCTACCTTTCGATTCTTAACATAAATTATAAAAAGTATGAAAAGCAGGAGGTTTTTTTAAAAAAAACAAGTTTAGTAAATTTTTCATTTCATAAAATCTAATTACTTTTTAAGGACACTTAAGAACAAGAATTTTTTTAATTACCTATTTCTTAACTAATAAAACACAAATTCTGCTTTAGATATTACTTTCAGGTACAGGCTCATTTTTAAAGCCATTTTAATTTTAAAGATTGATTTTTTATTTTTAAACAGGAAAATCTTAATAGAAAATGTTTACAGTATAGCACATGTTTGATTTAAAGCTTAGTGGAGAGAAACTTGAATTTACGTTTTTCATGGGACTAAGCTAAGAGAAAATTTCATATGGCCCACGAAGTTCCTGAATGAATAATAACATTTACAATGCGAATCGAGCGCGACGACCACAAAATTCTAGCAATAAGGCTAATGTTTACATAAACTTTTTTTTACATTTATTTAAAATTTAAATTTGAATAAAAAAAACATTTTTTTGTCAACATATAAACATCTTACCTTCAGTGCAAACTGCAAGCTGCAGTTTTTCAATTGATCCAACATACAAATTTCGGTCAGCACTTGTCTTTAAATTTACTAATTTTTCTAAGCTTTCGATACATTTGTTAACAACACTAAGAGGATCTTCACTTGGTCTGCATGCATAAGTAGTTTGATTAAATAGGTTCATTTTCAAGTTCAAAGACAATATTGCATTCAATTGTTAGTATATAAAAAAGAAGATATGTTAATTCACACAAAGAAACAAATGTTAAAGAGAGAATAGCAAGGAGAAATGTTTAACGGAATATTTAATTATTAAAGTAACATTTAACTAATAAAATATTAAACAAAAATCTAGTAAAATTTGCTTTTTTTAAAAGTTTAAGTCAAATAAAATATCCTAGTTCAGTCAACGTTCTGCCCAGTTTAAAAAAATAAGTTATGTTATAAGGAATCTGTTTTTTGTTTCCTCTACAGAATGTTTTTTCAAACACGATTCACAAAAAGAGGATCCAGATAATAGATTTTAATCAAAACTAAATAAAAAAAAGTTAAGTTATATAAATTAATTTGCAAAGTGGGCTATTTAAAAGACCAACACGCGCAATTTTCTATTAGATTCAAGATAAGATTTCATAACAATTGCTTTGACAAATCGATAAAAAGTTACAAAATCGATAACGTGTGTATCATCGCATCATATAACACAACATCGGAAAACATCCTACACGCGCGAATTAGAAAATCGAAGCATGTCATCTTTCACAGATAATGTGACAAAAGCCCCTTCAAACTACACACAATAGTTTTATAATAATAAACGGTCTAGAATTTGATTTTAATTAATAAAAAAATCTATTTGAAATGTTCTTATTTTACACTTAGAAAAATTTTATTTAGAGACCTTTAGCCGTAAGGATACAAAAACATAAATCCGTTCAAGAATTGTTAGTCTTTCTTGCAACACACATAATCTTTTTTACTAAGTAGTACTAATTTTAGAGGCTAAAGCATTTAGGATTCTTTTGAAGTCATTTGTTACATAAATAAATAGTTTTAAAATATATATATTTACAAAACTCATGTGAAGAATCTTTTAATATAAATCTCGACAGTAAAAGCAAGCTTATGCTTTCGCTTTTCCCTCAAAGGGAATATTTATATATAGTATATTTTACAGGACTGTATTAAAAAAAGGCTAAAGTATGCTCAGTTTAAAACGACAACTTTTCAGGGAAAGCAGCTTGACAATTTATTCAAAGGTTAAAATTCATTCAATCATTTTAAACTCTTCCTTAATCTTAAAATAAATAAAACCAGTAGATAACTAATTTGATTGCTTAATTTATTATGCACACCAATAAAATTGTGCTTAGATATAAACTAAATGAACCTAATGTTTAAAAAAAACTAAAGATACTGAAGAACTAAAAAAAGTGTTTAAGCAAGTCCGAAATATAGAGGGGTGGCAAAAGAACTTTAGCCTATAGCAGGCATATAGTCTTAAATCCTGCTATAAAAAAAATACCTAAATAAAATAATAAAAGATCCTTAACAAGAAAACAAAAGGAAATTGGAAAAGTTAGTTTAGCATGCACATAACACTGTTAAAAATCAATTATTAATGATATTCTAAAACCACAAATATTAAAGCATGTTAATTTTTCAATGCCAAATTGAAACACTCTAGAAATGCAATTCAAATAAATTAAAAAGCGTGGGCGTAAATTTGACTGAGAGTAGGGATTGAAAAGCGCTCACTTGACATCTTTCTCCATTCTGGCAGTG
This sequence comes from Oedothorax gibbosus, assembly GCA_019343175.1. Lineage (NCBI taxonomy): Eukaryota > Metazoa > Arthropoda > Arachnida > Araneae > Linyphiidae > Oedothorax > Oedothorax gibbosus. Next base: position 18,684,301 of record CM033280.1, read on the forward strand.
GTTTGAGATTGGCGAGCAAAGTAGTCAGGACTCGAGGAAAAACTTTCTTTTTGGTGGAGTCATTAGCAGTGGGATACTTCCTTTTTTAAAGCCATTTCTTTTTGTTACCACCATTCAAGTTCTCGCTCTTTACCTCGGCAGGTGGCTTCTCTGCAAACAAAGTTTTGAAAGTGTCTATTTTGGAAATTTTTACAGGGGTAGGGAGAATTATTAAAAGCCTCCTCATGTGTCGAAAGCGATGTTTTTAACGCAACTCTAGTGTTTGAAAGAATGAAGTGTCAGTTTAAGAATTTTTTTTCTTTCAAGTTTTTGCCGCCATATCAGAGTTGCGAAGCAGAGTTTGGGCTAATAATAGCAGGGAGATAATATGCCGGCGAAAATATGAATAACGGTTTCCTTAAAGACGAATGGAAGAACTGGCATCAGACACATATTTTTTTATTTACAAAGTCGAAATCAGACATAATGTATGTTGCTGTTATGTTATTAGAAAGAGACAAAATTTAACTTACAAACTTTGATCGTAATGCCAAATCAAGCAACAAATAAACTTCAAAACTAAAATTTTGTTATTTGTTTTAAGCATCAAGAGATTAGGCAAAATTCAATAGATATAGTTTTAATATAATCCGAAAACATTTCACAAGTAAAGATTATCTCACATACCATAAAATTATCAACCTGCTGTTAAAAGCAGATAGGAGTTATGATCTAGAGGGATGATTCGAAGCCATTATAGAGCAATGACTCTTTTTACAAGAACAGATTCGTCGTATAGTATACTGCAAATTGACATGAACACATATAAATACAATAATTTTGGACATTATGATTCATTCAACCATTGCCTAACAACGTATTACGGCGAACACAACTACCACTGACCATCCAACGACAGGCTTCTAACTAAATTAACCCAGAAAATCCAATTTCCTACTTTAAATCTCGGTGCTTTACGTGTCATGAACTAATCAATGAAAAGCGGAGAAAAGATAAGAGCGTTTATAAAAAAAAAAAGAGGCACTGCCCTCGCGATTCCCAAGCGATCAAACATTGGACCATCTCCAAGAAACCATTGTGACTAAATGACTCTAAGACAAACGATCGTTTGCTTTCATAAAAGTGCATATAATCGTCGGTAGGTATCCAAGGATAATTTTAGAAACCCTTTTTTAATAATTATTCACCACCCACAACACAGTGATGGAACCACAAGCGAAATTATAAATACACAGGAAACTACAGAAATCAATATTTCACACTCTCATTCATCAAAGAAATTACTGTATTTTCCCAAAATAACGGTACAAAAGAATATTTTCCCTTCATTATAATTTTTTATACATATTTTCGATAATAATTGGAATAGAAAATATTTTGTTTAACCTATATGCAAGATTTACATTAATTATTTCATATAAATTCTAACAAATTGTTTCAAATGTTTTCCTGACACATTTCAAAACAATGAGCAGCTTTAGAGGGTACTTAAATTAGCAAACAATGACTTTGGAACGTCTTTAAGAAAAGACCAACATTCCCTTCCTTATAATAAGTACGATAGCAAGTTACTATTTAAGCCCGCAGTTTAATTTAAATTGAATTGCTCATTGTTTTCGATGGAGTTGTTTTCTGTTTTAAATGCCTCTTACAGAAACACGTGGAACGCACCTGGAATCAACAAACGATATATAGAGTTTCCTTGGAAGCTCTGAGAAACCTTGAGTTTATTTTTAAACTAAATCCTCTTCTAGTGGGAAAAAGTAAGCCGCTTTCAATTTTAAGTTTCTTTTTAGTATCTTTGAAGAATTTTTTTTTAACATATGGTACGTTCAAAAACGATACAAGCTCCAGAGGGAGAAGGAAGGGGGTGGGGAGGTTCGTGCAGTTGTGACACTTTGTAACAAGGATGAAGATGGGGTTTCAGTAAGTATGACATAACATTCATTGCTTAAAGATACATTGAAAATCTACATATAGTTTAAACAGGAAAAAATTCTTTTGAGTAAAAAGTGTGTGTTAAATTTTAAAATGGCAATCCTTCGTTGTTTTCATCTTAAATTAAAGATATTCAACCTCAAGAAAGATAAAGTTCTCACACCTTGCAATTGGGAATTTGACGCACAATTTAAAATTTTGAGTTGAAAAACACTGTTTAAATCGGTAAAAAAAATGTGCTATATTGTAGGTATAAAAGTGTAAGAATGTGACAGGTGGGATGGGGTCGGCAAGTTTTACCCTGTAAAAGCTCTTAAACAAAGATTTAAATATAAAAAAATATATTTGGAAAGTCTGCCCCCCCCCCTCACAAAAGAAACATTGTAAATTTTCCCTGTAATATATACTCTTTAAAATACATCCTTTTGCCAATAGAGGTTGAACTTAAAATGCATTGCATGTTCCATTATTCACCTGAAGCTATTTCAAATTTTAAAACATTCAAGTATGTTGTTTAAATTATATTAAGAAGATTAAAACTGTGAATCGAAATACACTATTCTTTCATAACAAAGAAATAGATAAAAGAAAAAGCATGTGGCTAGAGGCAGGGCCTCTAGCCACATATGCGTAACATATTTTGGGAATCTTTTTTAAATTATTTTTGGTATGATTGCTCTTAATTATAGTCCTTACCTTAACTCTAATTGGCTGATGTTTTAAGTTTTTTTTCTATCATTTTCCTTATCATATGATCAGACCAATCATGTTGAGTCAATGTCAAATGTCAAAGTCAAGCTAAAAAAAAGTAAGGTTTAAAAAAATTATAAAATTTACAAAAATTTTAAGGGTTTTCAACATTTGAATTACACATTACACTGAAATTTAGGGGTCCCTAAACTTTGGGGCCAGGCCTAATTTAAGATATAGGTACGAATAGGAAAGTATAGGAAGATATAGGTAAGAATAAATCCGGGTCTAATGGAAGATCAGGCCCTGACTAGAGGAAACACTGTTAAAAAGTTTGGTGCAAGATTGTGCCGGAATCGTGGAACCTTCTATTGCCTAACTATTCGGACCATGTATTTACCATTTTTGTAATAAAACCATAACTTTGATATACACCGCAAAAGTGGTAAATCAGTGCTCCAGTGGCAGCTAGAAAGTTCCAGGATTCTGGTCTGGTGCAATATTTGTACCAAATTTTTTAACTGTTTAGTCTTTTTGTTTCAAGGTTATATTGCTTAAAAAATTGGACATTGACATTCACTGAAAAATACTAAGATATATATCCATTTTATTTTTAATGAAGGTTTTTAATCACTGAATGAAGGCTTATACTTTATTTTAAAAAAAACATTGTTTGTTTTATCCATTTAGTTTCATACAGTTACAATTGGATTTTTTTTATGCAAATGAAAACTAAATAAAGAGTGGACTGGAATAATAGAATTAATTAGATAAGAATAATAATTAATCTAGAATAATAATTTTTTTTCTTTCTATTTTAACTATATTAGAGATCTTACTTATTTTTGTTTAAAAAAAACCAATGTAAATTAAATACTAATAACATTACTATATGCCTGGTTAATGACTAAATCATTTTACATTTAAAATATGCAACATTTTTATGAATAGTTAGTCATTGATTTGCAGATAAAGGAACATTAAATACGGATTGCTGAAAACTGTTTCGAATACTTTTTAATCTTGTGTGAAAAAGGGTTATAACTGGAAGTCTTGTTTTGCACTTATTCTACCCGAAATAAATTTTCTAAGAGAAAGGTGTAATTTGTTTTAACCTTCAACTGATTTTAACTTAATTTAAAATATTTTAATTTGGCAAATCATGTTATCCAAAATAGACATAGAATACTACTTAGTTCATTAAAAATTTAAAACTTTGCTCGTATTGAAAAATTAATAATTGTCTTAAATAAATATAATAGACTCTAAGTTACATTAAATTTTACACCTAAACAAAAACATATCTGGAATAATTTTTCTATGAATTTATTAATTTGGTAACTCAGGTTAAAAAATTTTAATTTAGCAAGTCAAATTTATAATTTTTTGGAAATTTTTAATTGAAACAAATCATTGTTTTCAACAAAATTTCACTTCTCAGTCAAATAAAGTAACCACCAAATAATTTTTTAAAAAATGACTTGTGTGTCCACTTTTCAGAGAATGACCCTGAATATGATGACTATATGGATCAACTTCAAACATAGTGAATTTTTCAAATGCTTAAATAAATAAACCACTCTTGAAAAAACAAGAAGCCAGTTCTAAAATTATTAAATCGTTTTAGAGCTGGTTTCTTGTTCTTGCAAGAGTGGTATAATCGTTTGAGTGAGTTACTTGGTTACTTCACTATGGTTGGAGACAATATATATCAGTGCAATTGCAAGGTTAACACAGGAGAATACACACTACTTAGTTGTACAACTTTAACAATTGAAACTTTCATGTGTTTAAGTTAAGTACATACATTTCGCTAAGTATTAAAAGAGGTTTTTTTTACAAAAGAAATTGTCCTTCTACGTTTATAAGGGCTAGAAAAAATATTTATTTAAATTTGCAAATTTCTTGAAACTAATGCTGTAGAATAAGCAGCAGCCATAGGAATCAACAATGTCTACAACTTTTGTCAAATTGAGAATATTATGATGTGGGATTTATTGGATTAATCTACCGAAACCTATCTCAGCACAGTTTCTAATCATTTTATCTCCTCCTTAAGTGCATTTTATAGGGATACATGCTAGTAAAAGGGGGGGGGGGAGACACAAGAATGAGCAAAGGATGTTTCACTCCCCAGAGCATATAAGTTATCCAAGAACTATGACAGTGCAATTTAAGCATTTCCTCTAGATTAGAACATAACTTTGGACGCAGCTATAGTACGTAGGATTACAATGCAAGCTTGCCTTCCCCTGCCACCTCATGTGGTTTTCCAAGAGTCAGTGTTTTAAACCTCCCTTTTTTGAGGCTCTGCTGTGTGGTCAATCACAATTGCTCTCCAAACCCAAGTAGGGTGGGGAAAATACGAAAAGATCCCCCCTCACGCCGTTTCCTGGAAAACCAAACGTGGGGGAGGCAAGCAGTCTTGTGTTGTAATCTTACAGACTATAGACCAGGTTTAACTCATTTAAAAACAAGGAATACGGGAAATTTGAGAGTTAATTTTCCTTTTAGTGTTTTCCCGAAGGTACTTTGATAAAAATACAGATAAAATTTTTTGGTTTAATTTTAATCAGTTCATTTAAAAATGTCTTAGTTTTAAAAAAACATAGAAACTTCATTATACAGGATTTTTTGCTTATTTATTTAGTTGGCAAGTTTAAGTATAAGATAAAATAAGTAATAGTTTAATTAAAGGAGGGTCACATCAAAAAAATTATAAATGAGTTTTAATTACTTTTAAAAATATCAAAACTAATAATGGGCAGCTCTACAGGCGCAGGTGTTTTCTGTTCATCAGATGGGACAAAAATGTCGTTCCCCCTTGGTAGATACTCAACAGTCTTCCAAGCTGAAGTCTTTGCAATATTTATGTGCTGCCATATTTGTCTGCATAGGGGGTATCACAACAGATCCATTTCTATCTGCTCTGACAGCCAAGCAGCTCTTTCAGCTCTACTAAAGCCCAAATTCACCTCACCTTTGGTCTGGGAATGCTACATTCTCTTCTTTGCAGCCTCGCAATCGCTAATCAGGTTACACTGTCCTGGGTTCCAGGTCATTCAGGGATTTCAGGCAATGAAATGGCTGATGAACTGGCCAGGCCAGGTTCTAGTACCTCTTTTGTTGGTCCAGAGCCAGCCCTTGGCATTGCCAGTGACATTATAAGAGGTACTGTATTATCCATTTTCAGAGATCAACAGTACACCGATTGGAGTAGATCGACTAATCAAAGACAAGCAAGGGAACTTAACTCAGGTTGCTCCAGCTCTTGTCATAAAGAGCTGCTCGGGCTTAGCCGTAATGGTATACGCAGGGCTGTAGGTCTACTTACTGGCCCCTGCACCCTTAAAAGGCACCTTACCATTATGAGGGTCCTCGATGATTCCACTTGTAGGGACTGTAGGGACAAGGACGAATCGGTCACCCACACTCTCTGTGAATGCAAGAATTTTGCAGCTCACAGATTTGAGCATCTAGGGCATCACTTACTTGAGCCCTGAGAACTCCAGGATATACCTATCAGATCCTTGCTGAATTTTGCTTCGGCAACTGGGCTCTTCTTATAGAGAGAGAGGGATTTATTTCTTGGGGATGGTACAATAGACCACTGGTTGCAGTGCTTGGCTCACACAGAGCCCTCCCCCCCCCCTCCAAAGTCATAAGTCAAGTCATTAATTAAAGGAGGGTCACATCAAAAAAAAATTATAAATGAGTTTTAATTACTTTTAAAATCTGAAACTAATTCCTGTATAAAAATTTAACATTACCTCCAAAGCATAACTGCTTAAGAGCTAGGTACATATTAACCAATAACATTATCATGATCATGATAAATAAATTTATCAATTACACATCAAATATTATTCAACTAATGAAACATCACACCGATTATACACTGAATATTAAAACAGATATTAGAATTATTTTTCTAATGTATAAAAAAGGGGAATGAAAGCAAAATAAATTAAAATCTTTCTAAAAAATTAAAACCTTGAGTGGATTACAAAAAAAGAAGGAAAAGGGGCCACACTTTTGCATTTTGCACAAAGCACTTTTTGTGTTTATTTCCAATATTTTTTTTAAATACTTTTTCAGAAGAGTGCTTTAATTTTTTAGCTTCTATAGGTTATAAGTACCTCAGGATTATAAAAGATCAAGCAACCTAAACCACTATTACGACCTTTACACTATAACTATTTAAAAGTTATCTAAATTGTATATTTTTTTATACAATAATTTTATAAGTACAGATATTAAGAGTAAAATATGTATTTTTTATACTTTGACACATCCGAAGGGAAATTTTATAATTGGTCCACACTAAATAGTTCTTAGAAACTGAATATAAAAATAAAACTAACACTTAGTAAATATATTAGCATTACGTTTCTTTTTAAACTAGCAAGATTTATGCAAAAATTAAATTTGTTTCTCAATAACTAATATTAAGTTATTTATGATGTTTTTGAAACAACTTATTTTAATTATCATTAGTTCATAAATAGGTGATAAAAGGCATTTGTCTAAAACGATTTTTTAATAAATTTTAAGACAACTTTTAAAACACTGAACCAATTTAATTTTTTAGATTAAGAATGAAGACTCTTTCAACAATTATTATTTCGATAAGGATCGAAGGAACATATTTTACTATTTGTAAGTGGCAATCTGCGCTAATTAAAAAACATTCAAAACCTAACTTATTGAAGTAAATAAAAATAATTAATCAAAACAAAGATAACTTAAAGAAATACTTTCATTAAATTTGCAGCAGTAAGATTAAAAATAAAGAAAAAATCCGTGAAAATTATGTAAATAATCGTTCACTTGAACAACTTAGCATAATGGCTAAAAGAAACAGGAGCTCGAAGATAAAATTATTGATTGCAAATGAAATGAGAATACTGGAGATACCAGGCATTTTACTAAAAATATTTGGTTTCTTTAAAATATTCAGTACAATTATTTCTACTTACCAGAGATTTTTAAAATATTAAAACTGATTATTTAAAAGTTAAGTTGGTTTTACTGTAAAACACAAACAGTATAAATATTTTTGTTTATGTATTTACTTCATTTCATCTCTTCCTACATCAAGTCGAAAATAGAATGGAAAACTTTAATGTGACGTAACCTCTCTATTTTCACTCTACGAGTTTTTCTGCTAACCACTGATCTTTCAGAATAACGGATCGCGGATAGCTTCTTCCGCTGGGCGAGGTTTGAAGTCCTCTTTTCTTCCAGGTGTGATTTTCGCCTGAGAATGGAGACTCCAAAGGAATTTACTTAAAAAAAATAGTAAGCATTAAGTTTTTTCTTTACAGATCTGCTGTAACCATAGATAATAGATATCATAGTTAAAGTATTAGATTGGCAGATCACGTGACCTCCAATGCTAACGACGGAGAAGCGCATGGAGACCAGAATAAGAGGGCAAATGGGCCAGTGTTGCCGCCACATTAAGGAGAAAAATACTACGAAAAAGTACCGTTTAATTCTAAACTTACAGAGCGCTGAGGAGCCCAGTCGGTTAGGCATTCGCCTAGCATGCGGAAGGTCCCAGGTTCGGGTCCGTGTATCGCCTAAATAACTGCCGACCTATAAACGGCCCGTGCAGCTAAAAATGTTCGACGAATAATACCCCGTGACGTGTGGCGGGAGTGCACGTTAAATATCCTTCAAAGTCCTAACGCTGCGTCTGATGTCGCCCTTAACGGTTGTGTTGGGTGCCTATTCAGGTGTCGGCTCGTCACTTGACTGTGGTCCTAAAATACGACGCCCGTCGCCAATAGCCCTCGTGTAAATCTAGTGTGACGATAATTCAAACTAACCTAACCTAAAATTAAAAAAAATACCGTAAAAATACTAAAAAAGCATTTCACGTTTTTTTAAAAGTCACTAAAAAGATTCCAAAATGCAGCTAGTATTTTTATGGTATTTTTTTGTAATTGTAGAATTAAACTGTATTTTTTCGTAGTATTTTTCTCCTTAATGTGGTGGCAACACTGGCCCATTTTGCCCTCTTATTCTGGTCTCCATGCGCGTCCCGTCGTTAGCATTGGAGGTCACGTGATCTGCCAATCTAATACTTTAACTATGATATCTATGGCTGTAACATTTAAACAATACAAACTTGCATTGTAGGTATTAACCCCCCCCCCCCCTTCCCCTAGAGCCCTACATCCCTACTGTGTGAAAGAGATGCGACATATTGCCAGCCGCTCCTGATTGGACGAGGACCAAAATTGTCCCCCTGAGGCGGAATAGTTTTGTCTCTCATAGAGTTAGCATAGGAAAAAAAGTAGCCTTTGCAATCGTCAACAATCCATAAAATTTAGGGAAAGTACAACTTTTTTATATTTATTTATGGTTTCCTAAATGTGTAAAGAATATTCTAAAACCATAATTTTCTTCAAAATACTTTAGTAGTTAAAAAAAAGACAGTTTTCCTGTAACAGTACGCTTTCTGAATGTATTTATGATGGCTATTAAAAAATATATTATGCATAAAATATTGCTTCATTTCGTTTTAAAAAACAGTATTTATTCACTTTATGTGTGTAGAAATCTTTCCACCTTTTAAATATTGAAAGAATCTCGTATTCTTTAAATACAGTTAAATTGATTCGCGTGCTTTTCCAGTAGGCTATGCTTGCGGCGTCTCTTGGCGAAGATTCTTTTTTGTAAACAAACTCGTCTGCTCAAATCTAAAAAAAGTATCGTCACTTATTAATAGTATTGGTAAAAATGGAATTTTTGTTTTGAGTAATTTTTATTTTATGATTTATTAATAAAGGAATATTAACTTGTATTTTGCCATCTTGTTAGTGTTGCGTATTTTCCAAAATGTCAAGATTCATTCCGATTCATTTCAATGAGTTTTCCGAAATCAATTTATTGAACTGCAATACTACTGAGATAACCTTCATTTTAAACATTCAACTCATGCATTAAATTTCGAAAATTAGAAGTTGCAGAAGTTAAAGCGAAACTAAATACTCTTCCCGGGCAGGATTAGTACAAGACATGTACGATAAGCGTTAAACCGCCAAGCTCAAGCAAGCCTGACCAGTTTCTCCCTGGCGGTTTCTCATTGGCAACCCGGCTTGGACAATTTTGGGCTCCATTGTCGCATCTCTTTACACACAGGGATGGAGGGCTCTACCCCCCCCCCCCCCCCCACCCCGGTATCTTAATATGTTTTTTTTACATCTGTGCGGCTAGAAATTTCGCTAAATTTGGCTAATTTCTCGTTTCGGTTTTCCTCGAAGACGTTACTTGTCGGTCGCAAGTCACCGCAAATAGGATTTTTGACGATTGCGTTTTCGACGCATGATAGATCTGATAACGAATATGACTAGATGTTTTGTATTTGAAGTAATTTTTTCAATTGTAATTATTTTTTCTCAGGAGGAGCTGTGGAGTTTAACATTTGAAATAAGCTACAATTTTATTAATTGAAAGAGTTTTTTTTTAAATGTATGAAATAAAAGTGGTGTCTATATGCAATAAAATTAATATTAAATATTTGTTTTATTACTATACTTTATGGCAAATTTAAAGTTGGTAAATGGTAATGGTAAATTTATTTGTTATTTCGACAATGCCATATTATTTTTACTTAATTTTTTTATTAAAAAATATTAAAATAATTGGTCCATATATCAGATTTTCTTTGAAAATAAATTTATTAATTTGGAAAATTATATGCACTTTTTTATTTTTACGTACAGTTATCAATTCAGCAACTTAATACAAAACCGTAAAAAATTTACGAAATGTTGTTATACACCTCATTGGGTTTGATTTAAAATGGAATTATTTATTTTGCCGATCGACAATTATTTTTATAACCGATCGTTAGACCCAGTTTTTTCCGTATTTTGTGCATCAGTTTTTCTTACAATAATCTTACATTTTAAAATTTACAAATTTTTATTCATAATTATTTTAATATCTATATATTCATAATAAATATATCTTTTTTTATCTGGAAATGTTTTTAGATCATCTTTTTCGAAATAAACGTGATTATAATTTTTTAAAGAAAATATTTTATTTCAAATAAATTTTAATTTATACAGTGAAAACAACCATATATATTTGCCCATTTCCTGGCCGTTCGGCATCAGGGAATTGTGTTTTTGTTTGTAGCTATACAATTTGGTAAATCTATGTATCTCTTTAAGTTAGGCATACACAGAGGAACAGGACACGTGAGACTTCGCCAAATATCGTCACTGTTCCTACAAGACGTTACCGAAATTATTTTTACTTGCCATTAATTATTGGTTTGGCATGGCACGTGGGCATACAAAACCTATCACTGAGAAGTGGAAACGCTTTCGGTAACGACTTGGAGGAAGAGTGTCGAAGTCTGGCGAAGATTCACATGTCCTGTTCCTGTTCCTCTGATGCCTAGCTTTACACTGTAAGTTATGGTAATTATTTATGTTCTGAAAAATAAAAACAAAACCGTTTTTCCAAAGCATATATATTTCTTACGAAAACAATCAAAGTTCTAAAGGACGTTTATTGTCTTATATACAGTCTCTGATTTTGAAGATAATTTGTCTAGCTACTTTTAAAAATCATTCAAAGGTTGCAGGACGCACACAATATTTTTCAAAAGTATCGCACTATCTAGGAATTTATTGTTCTTTGGTAAATAAGAAGGCTTATAAAAAGTAGTAGCCAAATATAGACATTCAATATTCATTGATGGACAGTTGTTAGGAGTCAACATCTGAATGGCTCAGGTGCTGTCGGGGGACGTGGGGGACCTTGGCTGTAGAGTTTGTCAATGTAAGCCATGAGCATATTCCTTCTATTCCTTTCGATGCCCTTAAGAACCAGGTACCGTTTATCCTTTGACAGGAAATTTTGTATAATTTCAAGGTGATTCGTATTCTTTATAAGCTCTTTCGACGCATACGTGATAAGTTTTGTTTCTTGAAGAAGCTCTCTGAATTCTACTTTAGCAGTATTCAATCTCTTTTTCATGTAGTCGTTGAATTCTCTTTCACACTTTTTCTCATCACTAATAAAACGAGAACACTTTTTATGGTTTTGTATGATCTTTTTCACGTCTCTCCAAGTGGAAGTCAAATCAATGTCTTTTAATAGTTCGTCTAACTCTTTATGGAACAGATCTTTTTGTCTTGACTTCAACTGACGTATGTGGTAATGGAAAAGTCTCTCGCGTTCATTTAATTTTAGTTCGGCTACATTTTCCCACCTATGATCGGATTTTAGACACCTTATAGCATTTCGATATTGAATATTTGGATTTCTGACACGATCAACTAGAAGTGCCATGAAGCTGTTTGATAGAGATTCGTGTTTGCACAATTGTCGCTCTTCTTCAAGTTCTTTCATGCACACGGAAATATTCTTCTGAACTTCACGTTGTTGCGTTTCGATGCCGGGAAGAATTCTATCTTCTTTTCCTTTTGGTGAAGAACGTTTAAAGTAATTTGTAATGAAATCTTTAAATATTGTTTGTTTGCATTCTTCAGAATTAATATTTAAATAACGATCATCACAACCTATCATTTTCTTGCATTCAGACCAAGAGCTGTCGACATTTAGCCAATCTTGCTCTTTTAATAATTCCAGGAATTCAGATGTTTGCGGCGAAGAAGTATTTAGGGAATCGTCTGTTCGATGTAAATTGCTGATAAATCTATAGAAAATTCGTTCTCTTTCCTTTGTTCCTTTGATGACTTGAAAACGAGAATCCTCGCAACATTTATTGGAAAAATCCAAAAAACGTGTATCATGTGTTACTTTCGATTCTTCAAGTAATTGTATAAAGTTTTCTCTCTTTTTGGCACTTTCTTTTCTTTTACGATATTTTTCATCTTCCATTTTCGTGCGAACATACAAATCAAACCTGCGCTTTCGCTCCTTTGGAGTGAGAAGCAAATAGCGTGAATCAAAAACTATTTTAGGAAGTTCTTTCTCAAAAGTTGAAAAAGCGGATACTTTCTTTTCTAATAGAAGATCCATAAACATTTGTACTCTTGTAAGATGCGGAATATGTTCTCTTTCTTTGGTCGCTTTTAAAACAGTTTCTTCTAGGGTGAGTTTTTCGTTATTAGTTTTTATTTTTTCACTTGTAGATGAGACATTTGTGATTTCGACTTTTATTTTTTTGGCTTCCGAATCAAAAGAAACATCCGTCTGAATTTTTTCTGAAATTATTGGTGGAGTTTGAACAAGTTTTTTAACATCTATTCGGTTAAGTAATTCGTTTGGAGTGTTCCAGACAGACACTTTTCGACATGAATCGTAAAAAAATACCCTATTGTCTCCAGTCCAGACCACACACCATGTACTGCCAGGAATCGGCGTACTAGACACTGGACGAGATTTGTCGCCATTTTTGACATCCTTACTTTTATTGTCAGACTGAGCGTTAGAACTTGCTCGTTTATTGCTATCTTTCTTAGTGTCCAGTATATTATTTTTCACTTCATTTTTCATTCTTGGGCTTAAAGCATATTCTTCTTGATTCGAAACACACCCTTTTAAGACGTTTTCCGCACTTGACAATGGGAATTCTGTTTCTTTTTCAAGTAAGAACGTTTCATTGATTTCTGCTTTTGTATTTGACTTCTCGGAATCTGTTCCACTAGATAAAATTTTTTCTTTTTTAAAGTAATTAGCTTGATAAATAGGATCAGAGGACGCTAATTTGTTTTGCTCATTAAAAATGACAGGCTTTTCAGAGTTTTGGATAAGACTTTCTGTGATAGTTATATCTGTAATAGCTGCTGGTGGAATCATTAGAGAAGTTGCAGGAGAATTCGATATCATCTGAGGCATTCTGACACTTGTAGATGGTATCGAATAATTAATAAATGGAAGAGGTGGTGGTGGTTGGTATAATGGTGGTGGAAAAGGAATAATTATTCTTGTTGGCACATCAGTAAAGTTAGGATTTAATGATGGAACTTGTTCTAAGCAATTAACATTGCGTGGCCAAATGTTTTGCCGATTTTGAATTGCGTTTTCTTGAAAATCAACTTTGGATTGAGAACTTGTTAATGCTTTCGATTGTACAAAACTATTAATTTTAACGTTTTTAGGCTTATCCCAAGTCGCAACGCGTGAGTCTACAGTATAGTAATAAGACGCTCCATTTTCTGATTTTTCCTCGATCCACATTTCTTCTTGTTGCTTAGAAGCCAGTGTATTAAAATTACAGAAATAATTCAAACGTTGATTTTCCAAATTACTTGTCATTCCACAAATGTTAGATGCAAAATAGAGAGGAGGACAGTTTTCCTTGACATGAGGATAGTTTTCATTGACATGAGGATAGTTTTCATTGACATGAGGTGGAAAATCGGATTTTGAATAAGGTTGCGTAGTAGAATGACCTAATTTGGTAGGAATTTGATTGTTTTTACAGTTCATATTCAAATGTCTAAAATTTGCTCCCCGGTTTCGAGGCTTAAACACTTGTTGTGGAAATCCATTTGTAAAAGGTGGACGCTGAATCTGTGATTTGCTAATTGACCTAGCATGAAAAGGTTGACGATCACCTACAGATTGCTCATTTTGAAATGCACCTCTGTGCCTGATTGCACCAAAGTCGTTTTTGTACATTTGTTCTTTCAAAGCTTAAAATTTACTGACGATATTAGAGAAATGAAGAAATATCTCAAATTAACACAAATACAAATTTCAATGTGATAAAAATCTTACAATGCTCTTTTCAGTATCAGGTAGTATTCAGTAGATCTAGAATGTGCTTTTCTGAAAGAAGTATAAGGATCATTAACTATAAAGAAATTAAAATAATATTCAACAAATTATAAAAAAATATTTCATCTAATCTACAGTAAAATTTAAAATTTGAAGCTCATTGTTAATCCCACCTATCATTGATACGTATAGAAAATATTTAAATGCATATAAAATCTTTAAAAAGAAAAAAAATGCACAACAACTCGGTGCCAATATTTGTGGTGCTGCCATCTACTGGGTGCAGTACCAGATTATTTAAGCAAAAGGGGCTCGTTATTGATTAAATTTTTAGCTCCCAATAAGCAGGTTTACTCGTTCGATTGACTACTGTCAATCTAAGAACCGATGACTTTACTGTATAGGACTTCTTTTAAGTTCCATACTATCCGGAACACATAAAGATATATGTTACTATCTTTATGTGTACCGGTATATCATAATAAAATATAATTAGTAAGAAATTTTTCCTCATTGCGCGTTTTTTCACTTCTAAAATCGCACTATACTTTTTCATCATATGGCTAAGTTTATGAACAAAATCTCATATAAGTGTGGTAATTAATGTTTAAATTTTTCACAAAATGCATTAACATTTCATATCAACCGTAAAATGTGATAATATGAAAGAAATTAATGAAAAAACGTCTTCCTAAACTGTTAATATCTTCTGCAATTTTATTTATATGAAACTGTAACGGAAAAGTTCAAAGGAGCAGTATACGATAGCTGTTTCTATTAAATAATTTTAAAATTAAATGTTTATAAAAATAAAAAATCACCAAGGTTTTTAAAATTTGGTTAACCTAAAGAATCGTGGCCGGCAATTTTACGCCAAATCTGGTAACCCCGACAAATTGGTATTGTTGCAACCTTTGGCGAAATTAGTATTCTAATTCTGAAGATTTTTCTATCAATCTTTTATTAATTATATGCTTAACGATTTTAAATAATTATTTACTTTTTTAAAATCAATTCTTCGGCATTTTAACGTTCTACGTTTTTTTATAAATCTGGTCTGCAATTTAATGAATTTTTCTTGGTACTTAAACGTTTATTTTCTTGGTCGGCCATTTTGTTTGTTGTCATTTCGACTTGGCGAGATTTTTGAAAAGTAGCCAAATCCGGCCACGATTCTTTAAGTTAACTCACAATTTTTAGAACACCGAACTTTTTACGTTGATCATTTTAAAGCAAAAACTGTTATTTACTGGCGTTTTATTAAACTTTCGTGATGAAATCAAACAAAAAAAGTTGACATTTAAAAGTACCAGTTACAAAACGAAAATATTGTAAAACATGTTATTTCATTATATTAACTAAAGGTTTTAAGTCAAAAACTTACAATTTAATAAACAAAAATCAATTTCGAAAAAGAAATTTCTATAAAAATATCATACCTTGAAACAAAGGACAATTGTTTCGTTTTTGCTGGATGTTACTAAATTAAAGAGCATCTAACGGTTTTAAAAATACACGAATTAAAATAAGATGCCAACATAGTTTGACAAAATTTGTATATAGTAAAATGTTTCAAACATAAAAACGTGAATCATATATATAACTAATAAATATGTCATTAAATGATTAAATCCTAAAATGTTTTTTTTTACCCGTACAAAGGAAAATAACAAATAACATACAACATAAAAAAAACCGTTATCACTGAACTCTGAATTTTCTTTTTGTTTGAATTACGCAAGTTTATAGTCATAGATAATCTTAATAAATATAATTTGGCAATATAGAAATAATATTAAATTCAAAGAGGAAATTCAAATTTACATCCCTGATTTAGCTAGCATGCATATTATTAAATAAAATTAAAGTTTTTATGCGGACGTAATGTTCATGTGTCACGTCTTGAGTAGCAACAGTTCCACAGGAATGAAAATAAGACATCGCTTGATAAATCAATGTAGTGGGCGGAGCTTATCATGTCATACCATCAACTACAGAAACCCTTCAATGTGGAATCCAGGAATGAATCTAAGTCACGTGAAAGAAGCCGATAGGTTTCGTTAAGTGTAGTTGGATTATCAATTTGCCGTAGCACTTGAGCACATGTTTAGTTTTGCTGACGACCTTTTTCATTTTGTCCTTAGTCAAGTGACGAGGCCGACATCTAACACAAAATCATTCCGTTCGCTAGGACAATGGGCCATGACGGATTTATCCTGCATCTATTTCCTCTAAACTTATAAATTTTACTGGGATTGGTATTGTATAGTAATTATGTTTAATAAAATGGCAGTGTCGGAGACCATATTCGGACCCAAGTGTTTATTTATAGAGAAATCCCTTTGTTTCCAATATTTCCAGGAGTGCAATTTTTTGTTTAGACTTTCAAAGAAAAAATTGCTTAGTTTCCTCTCCAGAGCTGATAATTTTTCTTTATATTGAACTATGAATTTCAGTTTAATCATTTTTTTTCTTTTCCCGTTATAATATTGGACGCTAGTTTATGCTTGTTTTTTCGTTATTTTTCCGTGGGTTAAATTTACGATGTTCTGTTCCCGGCTCTATTCCTTGGCATGACAAATCAGAAATAAAATTTAAAACAAAAAGAAAATCAACTGGTCTCCACTGTTTTCTTGTTCAGTGTTATTCAATTACTCTAGGGATGTATATGTAGTTAAATATGCAATGCTGTCAGTCATTTCTGCCACTCTTTTCGATATTGTATATCGTTATTGGACATGATAATGCTTACAAATAATTATTAACAAGCACTAGTATTAAACTTGTTTATTTTTAACTGCGCAACAAAACTAAATTTCCATTTCTAAATTCCAACGTAATCGATTTTAAAATCTATTATTATAGCACGGTGTTGCTACTATATATAAAAACACCAATGTCGTCCAGTAAACTTTGGCCCTTTCATGCACGCTCTAAAGCATTGAGGAAAGTGATTAAAAGAAAAACTAATTGGAATACTTGTCACTTTCGCGGCTGGGGTGCCCCGCCTACTGTGAATCTTTTTTTAAATTATGAAAAAATACTTTTTGGTTTTAATTCTTCCAGGAAGAAAATAGAATAGCTAAAATATGAAGGTTGAAATGTAATGTAGTTAGTTGACTTTGTTCAAACGTCGTTGAAGCTGTGTTAGGAGACGTAAATATTTCTATAAAAAGGTACGTGTGTATGAATTTTATCATATATAATATCTTTTTTTTATAAGTATAAATATCAAAATGTATAGTATAACTAAAAAGACACTTTGTTGAAAGCATGAAGCTCAAGTGAAACTTTTGAAGTATTGAGTAGACTTTCGACGCTTTATCTCTTAAATTTGAAATTAAGTTGTTTGCTTAGGTTGTACTTTTGAAAAAATATATTGGTTAATACGTGCACATCTCTTTTAAGTAATTATATTAAACTATAATGTAAACACCTTATGAAAACCAAAGAAAAATATAATTATAAAGATGAATAATAATGTGTTGAATTTTTTTACAATGTATGTACGGGAAGAAACTGTGAGTCAAAGTGAGACTGGATCAAAAAATATGAGATTGTTAATTTTTTTTCAACATTGTTTCTTAATATCATTTAATTATTGAGGGAAAAAAAGAAAAATATGACGTAGGTTAGAGTTTTTCTTTTATTCAATGATATTTTACTCTATCAACTAACAAGTACAAATTCTAATTTTAATACATATTTCAGGTGCGTGTGCAAAGCAAATAAAAAAGCATGGCGATAAACATGTTCATGCGCTTTTTCTCTTGTATCCTGCTACCATTCATTAACGGATTAGTGTGGTATCCTCTTTATGATCTCTACGGGTTTGGATCTGGAAAAGAACCATTACCAAATTCGCCCAAAAAGTAAGTAAAAATTCTAATGTATGTGCATAGTTTATATTTTTAAAATATCTCTTTAAAGTTGAAACTAATGTCTTTATGTGTACAACGAATATGTAATCCATATATAGTTCCTGTTATATTTTATTTTTCATCTAAAAATAAAATTAAGAAAAATATACATTCTTCTGCATCTAATTGCATCTTTGTTGTCGTTCTCATTACTAACGACGACTTTGTGAACACCATTATAATAACACCTTCATTTCCAAATAAAAGCGTTAGGTTTAAGTTTTGTTCTCTTTACTTTCGCTTTTCGTTTAAGTTAATTTGCCCAACCTGAATTGTTTTAGGCTATGGTCTTCATTTGTCTTATATTTTGTTTGTTTAGAGATAAACTTAAACAGAAAGCTCATTTTTGCGTGGTAACTTTTTTTTGCGTCTTAATGGGTTAAACGACTTAATGGGTTAAACGAATAGCAAGCATATAAAATTTATTTGCGTTTAAATACACGCGTAATGTCTGCAATATTACCTTAGAAGCGCAGATTTACAACCCATTTTATATAGTTGGTTCTGTTACATATTCTAATGAATAAGTTATTGATTTAAAAAAATATAGATAAAATTATTAATGAATGACATTTTTTTAAAAGTGAGCGATTATATACATAATATTAGTGCGATGCTTATTTTGACATTAAAGTCGCTAAACGAAGGAATATATAACATATTTAATTGAGACTAAATGTAATCGCCAGTTTGAAGTAAGTACAAAATTATTCTGTAAACAATTTGCCATTGAATGTGTCAATTAAAGTGTTGAATAAATGTTTCAAAATTTCGAATAAGCATAAAAACTTTAATTTAATAACTTGGGAAATATTCTATTGATAAAACTACTACAAATAAATACTAAATAACGCAAAACAAATAAATTAATAAGGAACCTGCAAACATTTATTATAAATACCAATGAAATGCATCAATATTTACAAATTGCTTGACAAAGAACCTAACATTGATTTTAAAAAATGAAATTATTACCTGGTCCTTATGTTTGTTTTACTAAAAGATATTGAAATTACGTTTTTAACTTGCATTACGCTAACAAGTTACAAAGGATACATATTTAAACTACATTGCAATAAAAATTTTATTTTGATTTCTAGGATACTTCGAACAGAAGTGATTATTCTTCGGGAAACTTCCGGTCGCAGTTACCCCAAAAAAGAAGACATAATAAACATTGAACATAAAGATCATTTGCCTTGGTATTCCACAGAAGAAAGTTCTTCATTTCGACCTGTGAAATACTCAACACTTGTAGAAGAATCTACTTGGAAACCTGCGATACGTCGAAGCTATCAACGTGTGAAATACATCGGAACAACCGGTTACGAAGCATCGCAAGTTGTATATCCATCCACTGGAGATCGAGAAACTGTTTCCACCTGGAAACCACCAACGCGTCGAAGACGCAAGCGTCGAAAATACATCGACAGACCATTACAAGTTGAATATTCACCGATGAAAGATGAAGAAGAAAGTCGTGGAACTAAACAGAATGTGATACTTCCTGTTGGTATAAAAGAACTACACAATCCGCAGATGCGTCGTCCTATAAATACTCATGTTGATAACCCTGTTAGTGGTCAACGTTTCAAGAAACCATGGGTGATCAGAAGTAATCCTATTTGGAGGAAGAATTCGTTTAATTTGCTTAAAAAGGACATTAATTGTCACTGCCAAATACCCTAAATATTACCCCTTATCTGAATTTAATGTTAATGTGCACTGCAAAAATAGAGCATCACTTTTATTGAAATTTCCCATTCTCTCGACGGTTTAAACCCGTTTCGCTTACTTTACGGTCTCGAACCATTTCATTGAACTCGCTTACAGTTGAAAACCGTTTCCCCCCAAATTGTTTCGCAATGACGTCACTTTGGGGGCAGGTTAAACAACAAGATTACTTCTTTTGGCTTTAATCTGTGGAGAGATTTATTAGCCGATTTGGTATGATGCTCACTTGTAACTTAAAAATTGCGAGTTCGACTAGCTCCTGAATTTTAAAAAGTACGAATATCAACGGGATAAAACAGTATTTTAACTGGAATGATACAGTATTTAACACTGACAGTTTCCGTAATTTTAACAGTTTTATTTTGGCACTCATCTGCCATACAAAACACTGCAAATTTGACGGGATATTTTTTGTGTGGCAGCTAGTTAAGTTGCATGTAAGAATAATTTTGGAAACTCGAAATATCATATTCTGATGAAAGTGTCGCATCGTCACCAACACAATTTTTTTAGGAGAAAATTGTGAAGTTTAGTCGTTCCATTGAATTTAATTGTGGCAAAATAAAAATTTGTAACCGTATCACAACTACTATATAGCGATCAATTTAAAATGTGCTTCGATCACTAGTTTATAAAATTGCAAAATTTAGAGTTCATTTAACTCGAAAAGTATGTCCGATACGCCACTTTTCTGATGGCGATCAGTGAAGATAGGAAGAACTTTATTTAAACAAGGTAACTATGCCATAGATTAATAAAATCTTATTACGTATACTAATTGAATCGGTAAGTGCAGAAACCACTTCAGTCCCAAAAACGCTAAAAATCGTTTTCGATGAAAAAGATTTTAAAAAAAGGGCAAGATGAGCATTGCGTGGAAGTTCTATACTATCCTGTTGAGTAGTTCCATAGATACGTCTTTTGACGTCTTCTGAAAACTACACCTTGCCAAGCATGCGACCGAGTGGTTTCTGCCCTCACCAATTCAATAGCGGTGTATATATATGAGACTATGTTCCAAATAAATTGATGGTTACAACAATCAATGTAAATTGTTGTAAATAAAATTTTTATTAAGAAATTTAAACTTTTTGTGAATGATAGTCTTGATACAAAAGTTTTTGGTCGTCTGAAAAACCAGTTGAGTGCGGAAACGCTTTACGTCCAAATCAAAATTTTAAATTTTAATGAGTTTAATTTATGTGGAAATTATATGTAGTTTACCTAACAGCAACATAAATTTTAAATTTGTGACTGAAGTGGTTTCCGCACTCACCGATTCAATTATTAAAAAGTTTTTAAAGTATTCTGCGTATAAGGCCACATCAATTTCTACAAAACTACTTTTCCAAAAATTATTGATGTATCGTTTTCAGGAGAAATGTAATCGAATCAATGGGAACATATTATAATTTAAATATGGTACAAATTTCAAATACCAAGTAAAGGATTTTAAACTGAATAAATTTGATTCCTATGAAAACGTTTTTTATGTATTTTATGTTATGGGTTATAATTTAACAAAGGCCAAGTTATATTGGTAAAATGTACTTAAAAGCTCAAAATAAACTTTTATTTTTACTTCTTCAAAATAAACAAAGCCTAGAAAATATAATTTCTTCTATATATATTGAAAAATATTCACAAATTATTATTTCATATCAAAAACGGATTTAAATATTGTTTCCTGAAGAATATCGAAAGCACTTAACCACATTCTTGTAGTTAAAATAGTTGAAAGACTCACTTTTTAATAACCTACAAATTTACATAATGCCTAATCCCAAAAAAGAGATCCATTTAAATATCAAAGAATATGAAATAGTAGGAACTGACATTTATTGAACAATGAATATTTTTTTATTTTACATTATTTCCTCTATAGAAGAATTGCTCTTGGGCAAAAGGGAAATCAGGAACTGCAGTGGAGAAGCGGTATTAGATGGTTGATTTTAGATAGCAGCTTTGTAACGCAATGAACGGAAACGTTTATAAACACATTACAGTTTTCAATTGTTCATAATTTTAGATGAAGAATTTAATTATTCTATTCCACCAGAAGCATACTTTTTTAATATTTATGTAAATAACATTTATGGAAAAATTGGATTTTTTAGGTTGGTTTTTTTAGGTTAGTACTTCAGTTATAACTTTAAATTCCATTAAACTTTATATAAAAAAGTTTCCAAATACAATCTTAAATGATATTCTAAATCGAAGTATAGGAAAAGAACTTATTCCACATTTTTTTCGTTTATTTTAAATTCAGGCAATTCCCATCAGAGTTGTTAAAGTAGTCAGTAGTATTTAAAATTTGGTCTGTGGTTATCACTTTTTATAGAGATGTGATGTAAATTTAAAAATGCATAGCTGTATTGTGTGTTACATAAAATACAGCTAATACAGTTGTGTTATATAAATAACAATTCGATTTAAGTTGCCTGAGTTGAGAATTTAAAATCAATTTCAGCTTTAAATACTATTATAGAACATCCGATCATGGATAATTTTGTTTCAGTAAATTTTTAAAATAATTTTAACTAAAATTTGTTTACTTAATGTTGCATAACTATTCGGTTAAGTTTTAAAACTGGGGGAAAAGAGGAACTTTTTAGTTTTAAACATCACTGAATACATTGTAACATTTGCCTGACAGCGTTGTATTGTAACTGACGCTCGATTGATTTTTAGAAATGTGGGTGTGACACAAAGAAAGTAACCTAGAGAATAGATAGATAGAAAAAATACAATTTTCCTCATTCATGCTTTTCTACTTCTTACTGTCTGAAGAGGATGCACATGGACGACGTTGGAATCGAGTTTTTTTCGTAGTGACAGAACTTGATTCATTTTAATCAGAGGTACAAAAACATTTACAAAAGTAATGTTACTTGAATTTGTTAACTTAAAGAGTGGAACAGAACCATTTATAAAGTCCCCATTTCTTTTCAGAATAACATAGTTTACTATTTCAATTAAAGGTTCAAACCCTAAACTAATTATTAGCAAATATATTAGTTGGAACTTAGTCAATACAACGTAGTTGAAGCCCTTAAAAGTAGACATCGAACCGATTATAGACACACTTTTTCTCTTCCAATTAGCATAGTTCGCCATTTCAATTAAAGATACGACTGCGAGACTAATTTTTAACAGATATGTTAGTTGGAACTTAATCAAAACAACGTAGTTAAAGCTTTTAAAAGTGGATACAGACCGATTATGAAGCCACTTTTTCTCTGCTAATTAGCATAGTTCACCATTTCAATTAAAGATCCAAATTTAAAATCAATTGTTAGCAAATATGTTAGTTGGAGCTTATTCAATACAACGTAGTTGAAGCCTTTAAATGTAGACATCGAACCGAATATAACGAAACTTTTTCTCTGCTAATTAGCATAGTTCACCATTTCAATTAAAGATCCAATTTAAAATCAATTGTTAGCAAATATGTTAGTTGGAGCTTATTCATACAACGTAGTTGAAGCCTTTAAAAGTAGACATCGAACCGAATATAACGAAACTTTTTCTCTGCTAATTAGCATAGTTCACCATTTCAATTAAAGATCCAGATTTTAAAACAATTGTTAGCAAATATGTTAGTTGGAACTTGGTCTAGACAATGCAGTTGAAGCCTTTAAAAGTGGACATTGAACCGAATATAAAGCCTTTTTTTCTTTGCCAATTAGCATAGTTCACCATTTCAATTAAAGATCCAGATTTAAAATCAATTGTTAGCAAATATGTTAGTTGGAGCTTATTCAATACAACGAATTTGAAGTCTTTAAAAGTAGACATCGAACCGATTATAAAGACACTTTTCTCTTCCAATTAGCATAGTTAACAATTTAAATTAAAGATCTGAATACAAAACTAATTTTTAACAAATGTGTCAGCTGGAACTTAGTCAAGACAACTCAAGTTGAAGCTTTTAAAAGTGGACATTGATCTGATTATAAAGATACTTTTTCTTTTTCAATTAGCATAGTTCGGCATTTCAATTAAAGATTCAAATGCGAAACTAATTTTTAACAAATGTGATAGTTGTCAAGTACTATAGTTGTCAACTTAGTCAAGACAACGACAGTTGAAGCTTTTAAAAGTTGACATCTAACCGATTATAAAGACATTTTTCCTTTTCTAATTAGCATAGCATTTCAATTAACGATACGAATGCAAAACTAATTTTTCTAAATTTTCTTAGCTGGAACTTAGTCAAAACAACGCATTGAATGCCTTTCACATCTTTTCACCTAATTTGCACTTCAGGAGATTCTATGTCATCGCGCACGATCAGCCAAGCGTCCACGTAGATTTTTCCTTTTATTCTAAAGGAAGACGTGAGAATAACGGTTTCGATGAAAACAATAATAGCGATTGTTTGACAGCTTTAATTTATTAGTTGTCTCTTTAGCTGTCCTTTACCTTAGTAGAAAGATGGGCGATGGTGAACATTGTGGTATAGGACATTGGTCTTTTTTTACTGAGATACAGAGTCAACAGAGTTAAAATACCCAAAACTCAGCTCAAAGTAACACCTTTGAGTAATTATAGTGTAATTTTAACTTTTACCCATCTATACGTGCCAACCTGTGACAAAGTCCAAAAATAATAATTTTTATTGCTATTTTTTTTCCGAATATGACACCTACATGTCCAGTCACGATATTTATGCATTCATTTTTCAACTAGAAAAGGGCAACACTTTTACGCTATATTTAGAGTTTGGAACGTTTGACTAATTAGAAATTTTAGGTATTTAAGATGTAGAAGATTTCATCATGTAAAGAGGTTTTCCAGAAATTTTAGGGAATTAATATATGAAATCTACTTAGAAGAAATTAGTAGAATCAAAATAAATGAATTATAAAAAGGAATAACTTTCCTTATTAAATACGATTATATAATGGAAAAAATGAGATATTTCTCACACATTTCATTGAAAGTTCACATTCATTGTTGTGAATAAAATTCTTTTATCTGAATTTAATTCAATTGAATAGAAAAAATCTTTTAAGGTTAATAAGTTTTTTTTATATATTTTAAAAATTCACATCGTTTTGATTAATTTAAAAAAAAAATCGGTTAGGCTGACAAAGCCTTTCCAGTTAACACACTAATGTTAGATTCATATGGGGCCCATTTGGGTAAGGTGGGAACTATCCATGTGGGCCCCAGAAAAAAAACCGTTTGTTTTTGGTAAAACAACGTGGGCCAACATCAGCTACCCCACGTCGGCTCATTTATAATTTTACCCCACTTACAAATATATATCTAAAAATAAATCAATATAAGAAACATTAATTTTTTTCAGTACTGTAATTTTTTAAAACAATTAAATATAATTTTACATTTTAGTCATAATTACTCTATCCAAATTAACACTGTGTTTTAGATTGCTCTTTTCGATAACATAGGCTTTATATTGGTACTCCACGTAAGTCCACTTTCAATTATTTCTTAATATATCTATCTCTAGAGAAATTATTCAATTTAAGGAAACATTTAAACTTTTAGTGGTAGAATGGTATCAAATTAACAGTGACACACAATTTTATACAGTTAATTTGTGATTACTTTATCCAAATACTATCTAATAATTGTCTTCGATTGCTCCTTTCGATAACAAGGACTTTATATGGGTAGCCCATAATAATCTTTATGGTTTGCCCATCCTCAACCCATATGAATTATATTTACAAATGTTATCAAACAAATAGAATCACATAGATCAGCATGGGAAGGTGTGGGTCACACATATACGGCAAATGTTAACGAAATGACTCAATCTAGGACAAGTGTTAGTTATAATTAGGAAAAAGTCATTATAATTTTTAAAAGTAAAAAAACGTTTCTTTGTTAATGTGATATCTTCGAGATAATAAACAACTATATCCTTATTATTTAATAATTTTCAAGTCGATAATTGTTAGTAAGATTTCATTGTAAATAGGCTTAGATGAGGTAGTCTAGTTGGGCCCATGTGGTTTGACCTAAAATAAAGGGGATCGTTTCCTTCTGGGGCTCATATGTGTTTGCTTACATCACCAAAATGAGCCCATCCCATATGCAACCCATGTTAGTGTGCAACCTGGGTTGAGTATCTTCAGAAATACGTCATATTTGCAATAAAAATATGTTTTTACCAGAAAAAGGAGAAAATAGAAAAAACATTCACTTTTCGATGCCAGAATTAAAATAACTACTGCTAGTCGATTTCACGCGAAACTCACGTGTTTGCTCCACTTGTTTCTTAAAAGTCGTCATCTGTTTCCCGCGCTAATTGTTATGAAAAACACAGAAAGTTCCGATTTAATTTTAGTGGCGCATTTATGGCTTTGGCTTCTCCGATGCGGGAAGAAACTGACACCTCCAAAATTGTGCTCATTAGAGCTTCCTGTTGCGAGAGAAGCCGAGCATGGCAGTGGAAAAATTTCTGGAAGAAAGTTATAATTCAGAATTCCATTTACTGAGTAGCTTGTTTGATTATGATATTTTGCTCAGAAAAGGAAAAATGACATCATTCTGTCAAATTTTTTTTTGTTAAGAAGTATTTTGTGTGTAACAAGTGGTTTTCAAACGTTTCTTAAAAAGATAGTAACAATTTGTCCCGTTTGCTGTAATAATGCATTTCTGCCAATTAAAAGTTTTTTTTTAACATTCTTCAATATTCGTTTTTTTAATCTTTATGTGTCGAATTTATTAGTTATTAAAATTTAAATAAAGAAATTTTCGCACAATTACCACAAATGTTTGGAAATAAATTTATCGATAAAATAATATTATTTGAATTGTTTTTTAAAGTAATTTTTAGTGTGTTGATGTTCAAAAGCGGCTTTGAATAAAAGAAACTCTTAAAAACAGTATTACTTTTGAAATTTCAATTTTTAACTAAAGTAAAATCTAATTTAAAGTTGCCGTAATCCGGTCATATCCTAATTTAATGTTGCCATTTGTGTTATGATTAACATTATGGCAAATATCTATTTACATATTTGTTCATTTTATTAACATAATTTTGGCATATTCCTGTTTGCCAGAAAGAATATATATTGACAATAATTATGGAGTAAAAATTGTAAGTTATTAAAACGTGTTGGAAATGAATAGATAAAATAAATGTTATTTAAAAAATACATATTTTATCACGCAAAAACTCTTAAATTGCTAAAACATTTCATGTCAATAACGTAAAATTTAACAAATACAGTGTAAAATAATTTTTTCCATTAAGTATTTTGAACTGTTCTCACTATTATGGATATTATGAAATGGATTTCGGATTTTAAAAAAAGTATATACGCAGATGATTAAAAAGATAGTAATTGACGCACACTGCATTTTATTCATACATGCACAAAAAAAACACAAAAAAACAAAACAAATATGAGTTTCTTCGAAATGTTGTTAAAATGGTAATTTTATTATTATTGGATAATTAAGGGATTATTAATTTGGATAATTAAGTCCATATATTTTTAACATGTATTTATGAAGCAACTCCAAAAGGAAATGTTTTCTTAAAATTGATAAATTAGTTAGGAATACCTCCCTTCATATGATATCTATGAAAACAATAAAATTTCCTTTCGCATTCCATTGATATGAGGTCTCTTATATGTTCAGAAACATTTCAGTTAAGGCAAAAAATGTCTCTGAAATATTTTTCAGTGTAGTTTCAACGCGTGTTCACTTTCAACTTTGAATAAATCGCGTTCATTTACATTTAACGTCAACTGAAGCATTGCCAAATGATTGTTCTTTTAATGGCCTTAACTGAGGAAACCATCAACACAGGAAAATTCGTATAATCAGATTACGAAATCGTCTCTTTTCTTTTGCTTATCGAAGTTGGCGTGCCGCAACTAATTAAAGAACGCACTGCTTAAATAAAATCAGAATAAAAGTATTTTAAACTTTCTACCTTAAAATTCAACTGAAGCATCACAAAAGGTTAATTTTATGGAACTGAAAACTTTTGTAGTGAAAATCACAAGTTAAAAAAGCTTTTTAAATTAAAAAAAATGAAATTAAATAAAACAGATTATATTATTTAGTTGAAGTAAGTGCAGATAAATTATTCCACTAGGTAAGTTTCATTTTATGTTAAAAGACATAAAGAAAATAACTTTTTAACACACATAACTTACATTACAGAGAGGGTAATTGTGCATGGAATTTCTTAAAAGTTAAACAATATTTTTAATCTTCAATAGATGAAACGAAATGTTAACACCGAATATTTGTACAATTAAACAGTTAAGTAGATCTAAAATCCCCCATTCTCCTCTTTATCCTCGGGGGCTGGGGAACCCAGTCGGTTAGGCATTCGCCTATCATGCGAAAGGTCCCAGGTTCGGGTTTGGGCATCGCCAAAAAACTGCCGACCTATAAACGGCCCGTGCAGCTAAAAATATCCGACGAATAATACCCCGTGTAGAGGGAGTGCATGTTAAATATCCTTCAAAGTCCTAACGAAGTCCTAACGTCCCTTCAAAGTCCGTACGATGACGCCCTTAACGGTTGCGTTGGGTGCCTACTCAGGTGTCGGCTCGTCACTTGACTGTGGTTCTAAAATACGACGCCCGTCGCCAATAGCCCCCGTGTAGCTCTAGTGCGACGATAATTCAAAACTAAACTAAACTTTATCCTCGTGCGACCACAGCAAAATCCTACGCATATATTCTTTATTAAAACAAATTTTTCAAACAAATATATATTTAAGCGTTTGTTGGGCAAGGAATTAAAAAAAAATGCGTTTAATATTTGCTGAAGAGCACCTCAATTTAATGGAATTTGTGGTCTTAAGCCCTAATTATATACATTTTTTTGTGCTATGATAGCACAGACAAGCAATGTAATTTTTTTTTGTAATTAATAGTTCTTTCTAATTTTTTTTGCAATTCAAATTGCCTTTAAAGTTTACTGTTAAAAAATTAAGTGTTTTTGCACAAGTTCTCCAAAATCTGCTCTCACCCTCATGCTACGTCATATTTTATGAAAATAAACGACCGATAGGAGTAACTAAAAGCTGAAAAGTGCTTTTCAGATTCTATTTTGTCGAACTATTCCACTTCTTAAAGTTTAAAATTTATTCTGTAGTTACAGGAACGTAAAACAAAACGTCCATTTAAATGAATTTCTGGGCTCAGGATGATGTATCGAAGTTTTTATCATTAAATCCTCAAAGTCACTTCATAAAAAATATAGAGGACGGAACACAAATATGGGAATATACGGATAATTGGAACAGTGACGTATTTCAACTATATAGGGCTTAGTACTGGCAGTCATAAATAATCACCTCGTCTCAATACGTCACGTTATAAAGCTAGGAATCAGTCGGGAGTTGTAGTTAAATAATTTGTGACATTTTGAGTTTTTGGCATTTTCGTAAAGCTCTTATCGGAAATTTTGTGATACATTAACTTATCATATAGATGTAACTTATCTTTAGAAAAAGGAGTAATAGGGAAGGCTTTGTCGGATTTTAATCAATCATGAGTTAACTTTTTCTTAACTTAAGGGGACGCGGTACACAAAAAATTAAATCCAGTATTTTTATCGCTAGCATACAAATGTAACTATTTTTACAAAGAACTAACAGTCAATAAACATATACGAAAAAATGATAAATATTAAAACGTAAGTTTTAAAATTTTTTTAAAAAAATTAACATTTTAACGCTTTTTTTCAAAATGCTACTCCTCCTACAATTTAAAGAATTTTGTAATGGATTTTTTTTCAAAATGTTCTTACAACATCTATTAATAAAAGTTGGTATGGATATTGAGCTATCAGTTAAACAAAAAAAGTTATGTAGCTTTATGTATAAAAATGGCCAAAAAATAAGATTTTTTTGTAAATTTTCACACTCATCATTTAAAAAAAAAATCTATTCACACTAGACCTTATCTCATACCAACTTTTTTTTAAACGCATATGCTTCAACACAGGAAAAAAATTTGGAGCTCTACATTAGTTTACCTAAAAGCCTTAGGGTTTTAACCATTCACAAGCTGTAAAATTAAAAATTGAAAAAATCAACATAACATTTCAAATACCATTTTTCCAAACCACTATATCATTTTCAATAAACCTCCACCATTATAAAAGAATCCTTCTTTTTTGCAATATCCTTAGCTCATAGCATTCGAGCATGTTTAATTATTTTCTAGGCAGACCTAAATTTTGGGTAATGCGTCCCCTTACTCGTCAAATCCAGTTTGGGTAACAGTGCTGTTAACTTTCAAACATGCAGATGAGGCTAATGTAAGACATCTACATAGTTCTTATCCATGCATCCCTGGTAGTACATATGTGCATGGCATACTAAAACTTTTTTGAAGAAAAGAAGATGTCATTGCCTTCCTCACAAGCTTATTTACAAAGTAGCATTACTGCTTTTCCAAAAAAAAAAAAAAACTTTTTGTCAGTAAGTGGTTAAATTTAAGCATGTTGAGCTGGAAAACGTGGTCCGTATGCGGGGTAAATTTTTCCAGAATGCCAAAAAGTGATGGGGGTAAATTTTTCAGCTAACCTTAAAGAGGTTTAAGACATTTGAAAAACATTTTGTTATTTTTTACTTAGATTTACTGTAAATAAACTAAGATAGCTGGGTAAATTAAGAGTATAACCTGAATATAGGTAACAATTGTTTAAAATACCATTTTAATATACCAAACTATTTTAACAAATTTCAATAAAGGTCTGTATATCATCTGGATACCTTTAAAATAACATAAAATTATTTCCCTTTTTGTTTAACTATATAGTTTGATGCTCTTTTTTAGCTGTTGTTTAAATATCTATATATAAAATTAAGTCGTGTTAGTTAGACCATTTATAACTCAAGAACGGCTGAACGGATTTGGCTGAAAATTGGTGGGGAGATAGCTTAGAACCAGGAATAGGCTATAGGATACTTTTTATTCGAACCCAAACGGTTGTAGGAGTGCAAAACGTGAGTCAATTTCCCCATAGGAATAACATTGTAAGATTAGAATTTATATTTTTTAATTCAATTTAAAGAAATTTCAGCGCGTTCAGCGTGAACGATCGAGTTGTATGAAATATGAAGTGGAATGTTTACCACATTTGGGCAGTTTCGTTTTGCGCTAATTGTGAAATATAAACAGGCCATTATAACATATAGCTGTTCTGGCAATTTGAATAGGGCCCTATGGGAAAGCCTTCAAACTCCGGAAGGGCCTGGATAAAATCAACCCCTCATATCAGAATGGGAGGAGATTATAATATCCTGATGGAGTGGACCACAGTGGAAGGATCAATTGGTGTAAAAAAAGTTTACATAAAAAAAACCCTACTAATTAGGGTTATTAAGGGTGCACCCGTGCAACGCCGGGTTTATAAAGCTAGTTGTTAAATATTTCAAACTGTTGACTGACTGAAGTTTGGTGTGATTGCTTCCCTTTTTTTAAAACCAGCCAATTGACTCAAAGCTTTGGATGCAACATGACACTTTACAATTTCACAATATAATTATTCACGATCTATGGAGAATATTTAAGTTTATCTGGATGCTTTTCTGATCCTACATCCATTCCTGATAGTTTTTAGAGAGACATTTATAACTACAGATTAGTACGAGTATTGTCAGCTTTCTTTTTCATTACTATGTACAATTTTTAATCTAGAGCAAAACTTTTTTATATTAAGTGTTCATACATTAAAAATAATTAAGTTTTGAAATATTAAGTTTTGGTTTACAAAGGTTGGAGCTTGTTTTTATACAAGGCATTGTTGGAAATTTACACATTGGCATTGTTCTAAAATTTTGGAAAATATGAACGTCGCCATATTTTGACTTTTATAGTATCTTGAAAAGTAGGATTTTAAATTGTTTAAAAAACTAATGCATAGTTACGTAGAAAGAGGAACCACCTTTTAGTATGTGGAATGATAAAAATGTAAGTTTTAAAAAAATAGTAGATTTGTTTTGGGTTTAATGTAAGCATGCAAATTTACTCAACAATGAAAAATCACACAAACAGCTCTAACGACAATATTACACTACCAAATGAACAAAAAT
This sequence comes from Oedothorax gibbosus, assembly GCA_019343175.1. Lineage (NCBI taxonomy): Eukaryota > Metazoa > Arthropoda > Arachnida > Araneae > Linyphiidae > Oedothorax > Oedothorax gibbosus. The sequence goes on from CM033280.1 coordinate 18,716,353, forward strand.
TCTTGTGGGAGACATAAGTCGGGTTGCTTCATAAACAAAGCAGCCATTTGGCGCCTCCTAACGGTTCATTTCTTATATACGGCCTGGTGGAAAACTTACCCCCATAGGAAAAATATCCCCGGTCTCTCCTATAAGATAATATGAGCGACATAAGACGGTAAGAGATAAAAGGAAAAACGTACAATGCTTACAGTTAAATACTCCAACAACATAATGTGTTTAAACTTTGATTTATAGTCAATTTAGAGTGCTTCCACATTACCCTCACTTTTCCAAAAATGGGTAAAAAGCATAAAACCTGATAACGCATATTTTTTTTTATTTCAGTACCTAGTTATTGGAATTTTGTTTTATAGCTCCCTCCCTATTTATAACAATATAAGGACATTTTTTTTCGAGTTTAGGTTAAAATTGCTATTAATTGTTTTTACAACCTAAAAAAAACTGTTTTTCCACATTTTCACCTCCTCCTCTAATAAAACAAAACTACAACATAATCCCAATTGATGGTTTTCAATGGACTTTTCGTAAAAACATAAAATATGGGTAGCATACATATGTAGAAAAAATAGCACCAGAATATCGAATAGTTTCATGAGGATAAAAAGTATAATGTAAAACAAAAGTGTCGCACTCTGCTTGGAAAAGTGAAGCAAATAACAAACCAGTTTTTTTAAAATTAAACTTGCTAAAATAGTATGTTAAACTTAGAGATGAACTAATTGATACATTTTTGTTGATTTCTAAATTTTATTCATTTTTTTTTATTATTGTGCCACACTGGTGTTTTCCAGGCCCCATCGAAGACAGCCTGGGGCGGAGGTAGCGGCTTACATTCAAGTGGGATCCATTAGAAGGAAGTACTATTAATTTTGTCCTAGGTACAAGGTCAATAATTAACAGATATGCTGTTTCTCTACAAATTAAAAGCAATGAAAGAACGAAATTTAGCCGATTCTCTTGAAAAAACGTCTTTTTGCTGTCTTGCCACATTTCTGAATACACGCTGTTAAAAAAAATATATGATTGGTTTCACCTTAATAAATGGTTCCTAGTAGCTGCAACGGCTGTGTGGTGAAATATTTCACCATATTTTTGGTATATGGTTGAACCATTTTCCAGAAAACAAAAACATCAATGTTTCAATCGAATACCAAAAAACGTGGTAAAACATTTCAACACACAGCCGTTGCAGCTACTAGTAACCATATTTCTGGTGAAACCAAGCGCCTAATTTTTAACAGAGCAGTGCTAATCAAAGTTTAACTTTACTTAAGGAGATGTCACTGTGGAATTACTCGCATGAGTCCATTTTAAATCGTCAAATGAAGCATCGCTAAATTAACATGCTTTTACCACCCTCCAACAGATCATCACCACTGGACCATTTGCATAATCGAACAATTAAAAGCATAAATCTTCAACTTTCTTTTCCATCCATCTAAAAAGGCGTTACTAGGGGACATCTGACGACAGGGACATTAAGGAAGGAAATGCCTTGGCTCCGTCTTGGAATTGAAAAAAAAAACGTATCAGGCACGAATCATTAAGAAAGTATACATAAGAAAAAAGGACCGGAAAAAGAGTAATGGATAATTATTATCGAGGCAGAGCCCTGACCACATTCGCAGATTTTAGTCGTTCGGTATGTCTCTGAAGTATTTAAAAGGTATGTTTTCATTTATGTCTTAACAGTTGTGTGTTTCGCTCATCTAGCAACAGGATACTTACTCTCCTAGGATAGAACGTGATACTGGTTTGTATTGATGCATTGATTTGAATACTTTGATATAATAACAAAAATGTTTTGTGAATTGTAGTTATTTAAAACAAATAATGGATTATTTAAATGCTATTAGTACAAAAGAAATACTTATTGAGATTTATTATTTATAGGATTAAGTTTTTTTTTTTTTTTTAAATATTTCTATAGTAGTAAGAATAGCTTTTTGTGCGATGCAAGTTTCATATTTGATTTGAGCTATATATAATTTTGAATTACTAAAAGCTCTTTTTTTATACTCATGCCCATAAATGAAACTTGTTTAAAAATAAAATATGTTGTTGCAATTTATTTAATTAAAAAATATATAAGGTATCGACTCATACTACTTTGTTGACGTTTATAAATCAACAATGAATTAATAAATATTAGAAAATTAGATCAAAATTATTTGAAATTCTATTCAAAGATAAAAATTATTCGATCAAGCATCAATCAAAAATAGGATAAAAAGTATGTTACGTGTAAAGTTTTAAGGTCTACTTTAGTATGTTTCCCTTGAAAAATAATATTGTTAAGAAAATAGTAGAGGATCCAGATCTTTAAACTTTAGGATTTGGAAACTTTGTAGGATCTTTCTATGAAATAAAAATTATTGTGCTGGTGATTTCTCTTATATGTCGAATGTAGTTTTAGACACTATTGGATAAATTAAATGAATTTAGATGAACTATGTTCAATGAATTTAAATTAACTGAAAATCACTTAATTTTCATTTAAATACATAATGATCGTTGACTCAGAAAGTTAGGTATTATAAACAACCGCAACACCTAATACAAAAAATTTCAGTTGCATTCCGAAATGTATCCTAAATAATTTGTTAAAAGTTAGTATTGATAACAAAAATGAAGGAACGGCTTTGAAGTTTTCAGTTAAAACACTTTTAAATATAAATGTACTGCATTGTTTTTATAGAATCAACATTTTCGGAATGATAATTTTTGTTATTAGTTTTTAAATTGTCCATTTTATTGAACTAGGCATCGAATTTTATTGTCATTATGATCTTTGTTATATTTTTCCCAATAGGCATTAAGAATGAAGTATTCGTCAGTGTTGCCACCATGGTTAGACTTAAAATTAATATTACTAATATTTTACACCATTGTCATGACTTCAGAAGCCAAACCACATTGCTGTGTTTCTTACTATCCTGTATATTATCCTGTTCATGTTGGAGGGTAAGAAAAAAATCCTTTGATATTTTCGTTATTTAAGCAATGTTAACAATTACTAAAAAGTAAAAACTACTAAATAACAGTTTCTAATTAAAGCAATTTTACTAAGTTACTACATTCAAAATCTTACTACTCTTGATACAAATACTTTTAATAAAAAGTTTAATGCATATAACTTATAAAATCAATGTATTATTATTTTTTATCTATAACTTCTGTGCAATGGTAACCAAACTAAAATTTATAATGAATCACTAAATGATTAATTAAACTATATTTAAGGTATAGATATTAAGAAAACACAGAAGAATACCTTTTTTTTTAACTTTAGGGGTAAAAAACATATTCACATTCACATGACGAGTGATCATCATCATCATCATGGACATCATCATAATCATGGTCATCATCATGGACATCATCACGGCCATCACCACGCTCATCACCACGGCCATCACCATGGTCATCACCACGGCCATCACCATCACCACGGTCACCATCATGGTCATCACCATGGTCACCACCATGGTCATCATCACGGACACCATCATCACCACGGGCATCATCACGGTCATCATCATGGACACCATCACGGTCATCACCATGGACACCCATCACGGTCATCACCATGGACACCATCATCACCATGGTCATCATCATGGTCATCACCATGGTCATCATCATGGTCATCACCATGGTCACCATCATGGTCATCATCATGGCCATCATCATGGTCACCACCATGGCCATCACCATGGTCACCATCATGGCCATCACCATGGTCACCATCATGGCCATCACCATGGACACCATCACGGACATCATCATGGTCATCATCATGGACATCACCATGGGCACCATCACGGACATCACCACGGACATGGACATCATAGGCGCATGGACGTGCATTCTAGTGAAGTTTACCAAGTTGTTCACTTCTATAATCTTTTTGGTTTGCAATACTGAATGTGTGGCTTATGTTTTTATATTTTAAAATAAAAGTTTTTAAAGAAATTACAATTGTGTGTGGAGGTCATTAAATGTTAGGTTAAATCTAAAGGTTACACTATCTTACGAGTTTTATGTGCAATGAACTCTGATGTCTAATTCCTATGTAATTTTGGACACTGATAATGGAAAAAAATAGTGAAAAATTTCCATCATGTCTCAATTTGTCATTAATAAACTGAAGTGTATTTAACTGAAAGTAAGATTTTTCGACCTTCTTTTGTATGTTTTTTGGATTTAACTATTTTGTTATTTGTTTTTATTATTCTAACTAAGTAATACATACTTGTTCTTAGCGCGGACTAAAAAAATATTGAATCGATCCAAGCATACGTGTCATTTACTCTGCTATATGGTAATAGGATCTTTGCCACACAAAACACGGGGTAGAAACCATGTCCTCAAAATTCAGTGTCTTTAAATTATTTTTTAAACATTTTTTTTAGCTTCTAAGTTATTCAATACAATGTTTTAAATCAGGAGACGAATAAAAAAAGTTTAAAATGTTATTTAATCTTTTTTAAAATTCTAGCCTAAAACTCTGAAATGTCTACTCCTGGGACTTTCCATAATAAGATTTCATAAATTGTAGCATTAGATTTAAAAAGTTCTTTAGGAAATATTCACAGTATTTTGGTTTTTATAAAAAAACTATTATTGGCAATTTAAAAACTTAAATTGCAAAAAAACAATCATTTTGTTTGCTTGATAGATTTTTTTTAATTGTCCCTCATGAAATGCGTGTACAAAATTGAAGTACATATTTTAAACTTATTTTAGTACATTTCTAAAATTTCTAAATTATTAGTACATTTCTAAAACTTCTAAATTATTAGTACATTTCTAAAATTTCTAAATTATTAGTACATTTCATAATGTTTCTAAATTCATTAGTACATTTCTAAAATTTCTAAATGTTATTGTATCATTGTCAATTCATTATCTTTCTAAATTTCTAAATATTATACATTTCTAAAATTTCAAATTTTTAGTACATTTCTAAAATTTCTAAATTATTAGTACATTTCTAAAATTTCTAAATTATTAGTATTTAAAATTCTTTATAAATAATTTAACATTTCTAAATTATTAGTACATTCTAAAATTTCTAAATTATTAGTAATTTAAAATAAAATAAATGCGCACCATGTAGCTAGTTTTACGTTTAAAGGAAGACAGGAAGCCATCTATTAGCAGTTCTTTGTTGCATGATAGTATAGGGAGGCAGTGCGATGTAGTGCTTCCATTCTACCAAGGTCCGGGGATAATCCATTGAGAGGTTTACACATCTTATCTTAAGGGGTCGATAAAATACCAACACTTAACACGGCGCTGACGACATTTCCGGTAGACTATCCCAGAGCTCTTGGTCATGTAAGCTGGAATGGGCACGGCAGGCCTTGGCCCTCTAACGGGCTGTTGCGCCGAGGAGTTTATTACTAGGTTCGTGTTTGGAATAAACAAGCTCCCAGTGTGCAAATCAAGATTAATGATTTATTTATGAGTTAAACAAATGAATTACGGATCCACGAGGGGTGACCCACCTAGGTAAATGGATACTACACAGTGACAGGGATAAATGAGAAGATACCTGAGGTCGAAAGTCAGAGTTCGCGGGATGCTGGCCGGAGACTGTGATCATATTTGGCGTAGGACGCTCAGAGCTAGCTTGAATGTCACCCTTGTCACTGTTTATGATTCAATTGTAGTTAATTGTTTGATTATTTTAGTGTTGCTGCTGAATTTGTTGTCTGTGATATCTTCATTTGGCGATGCCGCTCCGTGGATTGAATTATTTATGCAATTTAATTTCCTTCAAACTTATTATTACTATTGGATCTTCATTTATGTGGTCTATTTTCACATTGAACTCTGAGTGTTTCTATCAGCTAAGAATTTCACATTTCCAAGCCTTTCAATCATCATTTTTTTCAAGCCTTTCCATCAGCTCTAAAAATCAAAATGGGAATATTTCTTATGATGTCACGCTCTTCATACTGCGATGCCGTTGGTTGTTTTGTTTTCTTTGACAAAGTGTTGAAACAAGCTCATTGGTTTTTATAACGTCACGCGCTCCGAACTGCTATTTCATTGGTTGTTTTGTTTTTTGTGGCAAAGTGTTGAAACAAGCCCATTGACATTTTGTACACTCCGTGGGCATGCTCTGGTAAAGGAGTAGACATGATTGTCTCTGAAGTGGACACACTTTTTGAATTAAACAATAATTTAAATTAGGATATTTTTCTTAAATAATAAACCTTGTTTTCATTTATTTCAAATCACTAAAAATTGCAATTACCGTAACTGAAAAACAGTAATGACGCATAATCATGAATGTCCACTCCGTGGACAATATCGTCCTTTCAGTAGACATACTAATTATGAAAATGTGTAATTACTCGTCAAAAGAAGACTAAAGAAATTTATCATGAAGTATTTTCGAAAAGTAGACGAAAATAGCACATATATGTTTATTATTTTACAAAATTTTTCATAAGATTTTTTGTTGTTGCCGATCTTGCCCTGATTTTCTATTCTTTAGATTGACAATGACCCAACAAGCTTATGTTATTGTTACCGTCCTTACAAAGTGTTAATTCCGGTAGCTTAAAAATAATTAACTCCAAAATCCAAAGTACTCTAATATAATGCACACTCTCATAAAACAAAAATTGTCCTCAAAATGAACTTACTGTCATTGTGATTTCTAACATACATCGCACTTAAGCCAATAAATTTTTTCTTACATTTGGCTACTTTGGATAGACTTGTCTAAATATTTAGCTAGAAAATTGATATCTGCACAATTTGTAGTTAAAACCTTATGAGGCAAAACAAAATATATTTCGCACATTTGGTGGATCTATGGGCAAGCTTGGGAACTTATTTGGCGAGAAATTTTAAATCGTTACAAATGACCCATTTTACAGCTTTTTATAGTGCGTTAACTTACGAAACGGCACATAAATTTAAAAAAAAAAAAAGCATTTCTTTCATTTGTCAACTTTGCTTGCTTGGCGATACATTTAGCACAAAAATTAAGATCGCCTTCACTGCTTTCCTATATACGGAGACATGCAGTCGAAATCCAACTAAAATACCCGAGTATGCTAAGATATAAATGTTCGTTAAATCTATGGAGTCCAAAGTCTCGATGGTGTTAGCGTACGATATCGCTCGAAGTTCTGTTGGGTGACAGCTCAGGTATCGACCTCGTCACTTGGCCACAGTACCACAGTTCTAAATCACGAGACGAAATTGACTGAGTTAAAGCTCCTAAAGAAGGCTAGAAATAGACAGCCGGAAACTATCAAATTACCAAAGATAGCATTGAGTTCGCCGACCCGGCGGCGCAACGGTTAGGGCGCTAGCCTTTGGAGCCTCTGGGTTCGGGTTCGAATCCCGGTAAGGCATGGATGTTTGTGTTTCTCGAGTATATGCGGAGTACGTGCTCGTTAAATCTGTTGGGTCCGAAAGTCCTCCAAGTTCCCATACCAAATCAATACCTCTGGGGGTGACAAGCCAATTCTGGGGATCCTCTAGTTGGCCTCTGTCTCTAAAAATTAGATGGATCCACTTATGTGTGTGTGTGTTGTCTGTTGTGTCTGTCTTACTTGACGAATGTTTATAAGCGGGTCTCTGACCAAGCACACAAACCTGAATATATATGTCTACCAAGCATTGAGTTCAAGTCTAATTCTGGAATATGAAGGGGGAAAAAACACAATTCCATCAATTGAAAAAATTTTGACGATAATTTGGTAACCCTGACAACATTTTTGGTTGGTTGGTTGGTTGGTTGGTAGACATATACTTTCAGGCTTGTGTGCTTGGTCACAAAGACCCGCTTATAAACCTTCCTCAAGAATGACGGACAACACACACATTCAAGACAGATGCTGCCATCTATCGCCATCTCCAAATTTAGTCATGTCCCTGATGGGGAGGGAAATAGTCTCCAGGGACCTGTACTCGTGGTAAATTGCGCAATGACCGACCACAGGACTTTCGGACCCAACAGATTTAACGAGCACGTACTCCGCATATACTCGGTAGGTGGTACCGGGACTCGATCGCGGGACCTTCCAATCTCGAGATCGAGACGCTGACCACCAGGCTCCCTACGGCCCTAAAATTTTTGGGGAGAAACATGAGATTGCCAAAAGGCCTATTACACAGCCTTGTAACTCAATGACTACCAAACAACTAACCACGAATAAGACATAAAAATAACACATTTCATTAAAGTGAATACTTTGGTGAGCAATGGGCGACATACATGAAGTGATGAGAAAATGGAGATCGTCAAAGGGTCATTTGGTCAAATTCTCAAATATAAAGCAGAAGACACACATTTCGCTGATTTGGTACGTTTTGGGCTATAATTTAGTGATTTTGGTGACATACTTGGCAAGAAGGGAAGACAAGTGAAAATGGCCTAATATGCAGTAATATAGATCTATAGCAATGACTTTCCAACAACCAACCAGCATACAAACCATTTAAAAACTCATTTCGTTCTTATGGCATGCCTTTACCACATATAAGGCGAGGAAATTAAGGTTACAACAAACGGTCCTTTGCATAGCTCCAAAAAGCGATTACTTGCGAAAAACCAGCAAAAAAATATTTCAAAAAACATTTTGCTTATTTAGTGGGGTTTTTTGCTAATTATTTGGCAAAAATGGTAATCTATATGGTGAGAAAATAGAGAAACTTTCAACCAGACCTATTATACAGCTGTAGAGCAATGACGTTTGAACAACCGACCAGCTAATAAATCATTTAAAAAATAGATTTTTCTAATTTTTGTGATAATGGTGGTAATCTTGTTTTAGTAATAATTTGAAAAACTTAACAACGTATTTGGCGAAACAATGCAGCCATCATCCTATAATATGCAGCTGTTAGTGCGTTGTCCTTTGAACAACGATTCTAGTTACAGTTTACATTAATAGCTTAAATACGCGTATGGGCCGTCAACTATAGTATGACAGTAAAAATTCTTTCTGTGTCTGTCTTACTTGTCGAAGGCTTATAAGCGGGTCTCTGATCAAGCACACAAGCCGGAATATATATGTACCCTACTCTACCGCCTACCCTAATCAATCAATAAAATCCTTGAAATGTCACGTGAAACATGCCAAATATTTTCCAAATAATGAATTTAGTTTCTAAAAAAGAGAAAGAGTATTAGAAAAAAAACAAGTTGGTTTGTAACCGAATCTGTCACTCAGCCCGCTTCCACACAACATTTGTGTTGAACAGGAAAAAAGTGGCCAAACACAAAATTAATTCTATTATAAACATTTACATGCTAACTTTGGCTAGTTTCAATTATTTTATTTCGAAATTTCAATAATTATTATAGTTTGTAAAAATTAATTTGTATTTCAAAGAATAAATTTGTAATATTCCTCTCTTTTAAATAGAACCAAAACATTTCATATCAACATACAAACAAAGAATCTCTTAGTGAAATATACTTGACGTCATTTCGGACTGATTGATGTCGCGAAAATAAATTTATTTTAATTAATTAATTAATTAATTAATTAATTAATTAATTAATTAATTAATTAATTAATTAATTAATTAATTAATTAATTAATTAATTAATTAATTAATTAATTAATTAATTAATTAAAAGAATTAAAGTTTCTCGAGTGATTGTTGCGAATCACAATGGTGATTTATTTCCAATAAAAATTGTTCTTATGCTTTTTAAATGAGCATCAAATTTTGCAGTTTTTTAAATAATTTAAGTACTTCGAATTTGAATTTTTTCTGAGACTTGCACTGTCTTTTAATTTCGATGCGATGAATTTTTTGACGTATCACACTTGCCTGTAACATTGTAGTTTGGGCTATGAAAGTGGATGACGGACAGACGGACGTACGGACTGAATGATTATTATACCTTCCACTTTTTACGTTATAAACGTAGTGTGGAAGCTAAAAGAATAAAAAAAACATTTTCAATTTCAATTGACTTGTTTCAGGTGACGTATTTTTTTCTAGTTTTTATCCCTACTCTCTAAAAATATGGGTGGAACTTCACATCAAAAATGGTGGCAACAAAATTGACACCAAAAGTGGTGTAAGGAAACACCACTAGTAAATCGGTGAAACGAAACACCGATAGTTATCTGGTGTGTAGAAACACCACTTTTGGTGGCAACTAAGTTGCCACAATTTTTGGTGTAATGAAACGACTGATTTGTTCACTTAAAAAAACCAAATTGGGGGTTCTGGTAACTAATTTTAAGATCACAGGGATGAAAAAAACAGGTTTGTAAGTTAATTAAATTTTAGAAAGATATAACATAGACAAGAACTTAACTCAAGAAAACAAATTTTTTTAAAATAATATTCGGAGATCGAAATAGCTTTTTGTAGTCTCGACGCGAAGCGTCCTTGCTACACATCGAAGTAGTCCCTAAAAGGGGCGAAACGATTCAAGGGGAACAAAAGTGGCCAGAAGACCGGTATAAACAGAGTTTTTAATATTCGGGAATCGGGAATCGATACTAACTATCAGAGCATCGGCGCGAAGCGCCCTTTCTCTTTCATCGAAAAAGTGCCGTAAAGGCGATAACTTTTGCTAGGAATGAACTTAGGCTCGAAGGCCCGCGTTCTACGGCTCGATAAGGTTGAAGAGAGCCAACATCTTGTCGGCCTTTGTGGTTGCTGCGGAAAGAGCCGCTGTCTTCTTGATAAAAGTGGGGATGTCCCCGAAGACGTCTGTGATAGCGTCTCTCACGGACGTGAGGGCCTCAAAAATCGACGCAGGATCTTCTGCGGTCTGGAGGCGGGGCTTGGGGTGCTGCCACCTGGCGGCACGCTCGGGAAGCTCCCTTTTGGGGAGCTTTGGTCGCTCCGGGCAGGTCACGGAGGAGCTAAGGTGGGGGCCACCGCAGTTGGCACAGCAGTGGACGTTGGGATCAGCTCGGGTGGGACAGGTACGGGAGTCGTGGCCGAGGCCGCAGTACCGACACCTGGCACCCATGTGGCATTGGCTACTAACGTGCCCGTGGTTCTGGCAGTTTGTAGCACTGTGGGATGCGCGAGACCTTCCTGTATGGTTCGAAGTAAACCTTCTTACCCAGGAGGCTGCGTTGGTTGAAAATCTCCTTGAAGTTCCCAGTCCGTACCACCAGGACTTGGAAAATCGGTAGAGGGGCTTTGGTACGAGCCCTTGTCATCTGGGCTACTCTTTCAGTTATGTAACCCTCCGCGGCAAGCGCGGCAGCGATGGTTGCTGGATCGGTGTCGCGGGGCAAGCCCTTGACAACCGTTTTGAGGATGGGGCGTTTGCGATGCGAGTGGCGAAAGAATCCTGCCTTTGCATCGGCAAGTATGGCCAGGATCTTAGTTTCCTCATCAGGGGTTCGTGGGTAAATCTTGACGAACTTGTGATAAGGTTTGCAGCCTATATCACCTCCCACTGCATCGCGAACGCGGAGGCAGATTGCATCGCCGATATCTCCTCCGAGGAAAAGAATCGGGTCAGGTCTGCGTGCCACCTGGAATTGGGCATCAGGGGTCTTAAAATCAACCGCCTCCGGGAATTGGGCATCCGGATTAAGCTTGATTTTGTTATCAACCGCCTCCGGGAATTGGGCATCCGGATTGAGCTTGATGTTAATATCAACCGCTTCCGGGAATTGGGCATCCGGATTAAGCTTGATATTGTCAACCGCCTCCGGGAATTGGGCTTCCGGATTTAGCTTGACCTTCTTGGCCGTCGGGACATCCATGCTTCCCTCCTGGGACCGGGCATCCGAGCTTCCCTCCGGGAATGGGGCATCCGGGGTTACAGTCCCTGCCGCCGGGAATTGGGCATCCGACGACAGCTCCATGGACTCGGCCAAGGCTTGAAACTGGTTGGAGGTGGGGATGTTAGCCACAACTTGCGGTACAACAACCGTCTCCATAGGAACTTCCTTCTCAGCCATTTTCCGTTCCAACCATTCCATTTCGTCCTTCATCTGCTTCATCATTGCTTCCACTCCGCCAGGCTGGCTGAGTTTGAAGCGAAGTTTATTCATATCGGTCTCCGCATAGGAAAGTCCGCATGCGCTGCTACGTCCTGCCATCGTAATGAATGAAATGTATGTTTAATATTAATAATCTAGATGACTTATAGAAAACACTGGCATTATGCTTAGAATTTTAATATTATTTAACCAAACTACCACAAAGGTATAATAAATTATTGCAATATTAGCCTTACCAGATTTGTTTTAATTTAATTTGAAGCGTAAATGAAGACTTGCATATTCTCTTCCTAAGTTCCAATTTTCTGTTATCCTCTTACTAAGTTCCAGTTTATAACCATAATTCTTTAATGCATGGATTAGTAGTAGAATGCTTTAAAAAAAAATCTGAAATTTGTCATGCACGCCAGCTAATTGTGAAAAAAGAAAAATTCAAGATATGCCGAAAATTATTTGTACCGATTGTAATTAGAAGTTCTACAGATATTTTCAATGACTTTTATAAATATATAAGGAATATTTATCAAAGTTTACTAACAAGGTGTAATATGTTTTAATATATATATAGCGCGGGTCTCTGATCAAGCACACAAGCCGGAATATATGTAACAGTAGTAGTAGTAAAATATATATAGCTACAATAAAATCATAATAACTCACTTAGGCCACGAAGGACCTTAGTAATAGTTAGTAAGACCTTAGTAACCCCTTAGGACCTTAGTAATTGTTAGTAAGCTTTAATAAGTAGTAGCTAGAATATTGAAAATAGAGACAAGAGTTTCCCAGTTGGTATAGCATTGGACATATTGCTATCGGCCACGGTCAAGCACCGTTGACATCGGATCCCTTCCCGGTTGCCGACACTGCTTCCTATAAATTGACTGCGCAGCCAAAATCTAACGAAAATACTCCAAGTACGCAGGTTATCACGTGCTCGTTAATTTTGTAAAGTAAAAAGTCCTGACCCTGCGTTTGATGTAGCTGTAAGGCTGCGTTGTGTGCCAGCTCAGGTGTTGGCCTCATAACTTAAACACTGTTTCAAATTGCTAAGCCCATCACCGATAGCCCTCGTATAGCTCTAGTGCGAAGTTATTCAACAAAAAAAGTAAACTCATTGAAAATGAAACTCTTTGAAGGTTCTGACATAGCTATTGGCATTTTAACGGCTTTGAGAGAAATCAACGAAATGCAAATACATCTTTAAATGTGCTACACAAAAATACAAAACATTTGTTTCAAATCTACTGAATAAAGAGTTTTGACAATGATAGGTAAACGAATTTAGGAGAAAATTTGATGCAAGGCGTGACTAGTTTTCCATAATTTCCCAATTTCTTAGACCGTTAAACTTTTAACAATGAAATAAACGTTTTACACATTTATGTAGCTTTTTACGCCCTACTAATTAAATAAAAGTGCATCAAATATATGATTTCTTTGTCGTTTTCTTAATCTTCCTCCACTATCGCATTACAGAAAAACGACGACGCATTTAAATCAATTTAATATTTCCGAGCTTAATGCCATAGTGAGTGTGAGAAAACCCATTCCGTTTTCGATGTGTTTATCTCACCCCATCTCCAAAAACATCCAAAGGTTGGCCGAGCGTGTACAACATGCGGCAAAGTCCCAAATCCCTTTATAATTGCAAAAGGAAAACGGAAGCACCTTAGGCGATCTCGTGGGTTCAGCTTATAAAGTCCCCGGAACCTTACCATTCAATTTCATTTCACACAGTTGGTTATTATCCGAAAGGTAAGTGAGAATCCTTTCTTGCCATATTATATTAGAACTATTATATTAGAAAAGAATAGTTTTAATAAATAATTGAATAGCATCTAATCAGTATTATTTTTTACCATATTATTTTAGGAAAATAATAGTTTAAAAAATAAACCGAATAGCATCCAACAAGCATTCTTTATTGCCATATTCTTTTTTTATAAATAATTGTTTTAATAAAAAACCGCATACATCAAACCAGCTTTCTTTTCTTGCCATATTATTTTAGAAAAAAAATTAGTTTCAATAATTTACTGAATAGCGTCCAAACCAACATCCTGCGTTCACATAATATTTTAGGAAAACATTAGCTTTAATAATTAACCAATTAGCATCCAACCAACATTTTTAGTTGCCATAATAATTTAGAAAAATAAATGCTTCAAACTAAATTAAACCGAAAAGCATTCTCACCAAATATAAACATGAAACCAGAATGCAACATCCCATTCTTTTTTACAATTTAATTAAATATCAAATACATAAATTATAATAAGTGATGAACTCATTGACAAAACGCGCAAAAAATCAACAGTATTTATTTCTCTATATTAAACCATTTTACAAAACGTCTTAAACTTGATAACTAGATGTTTTAATTATTATTTTTGACGTATCACACTTGCCTGTAGCATTTGTAGTTTGGGTATGAAAGTGGGTGACGGACAGACAGACGGACTGAACGATTATAATACCTTCCACTTACGTTAACTAGGAACTAAGGCTAAGTCCTAATGCCATCATACACGTTCAACGCCCACATCTGGAGGTACAGCTACCAAATTTTAGGAAAAATATTATTTTTATATCGTAGGCGACATTTAAGAAGAGATTTTTCGAAATTCGAACCCAAACGGGTGTAGGAGTGCAAAACGTGAGCCGATTTCTCCATAGGAATAGCATTGTAAGATTAGAATTTATACTTTTATTTCAATTTAAAATAAATTTCAGCGCGTTCAGCTTAAACGAAAATTAAGTATAAACACGTCAGAGCACGCGAGTTTAATTTGTAGGATTGTTTTTTGAATATCATTATTTTATTTTATTTATTGAATTTAAACCTTTGGATTTTTTTTTTGTTTTCGAATTTAATTTAATTGATGTTTGAAAATGGTAAGAAGTGAAGATATTGCTACAATGCCTCATGACAGTAAAGGCGATAACTATTTTAGATCTAATGAATACTTCTAAGAAATCTAATTCCCTACTAAAACACTAAAAGTATTGTAAGCGTAAAAAACTTTTATGTTTATGAAACTGTCAATTTGGTACAGCTATGATATAATGGCAGATTGAATTTTGGCTTTGGCGGCTTTTGGCGAAGTTAAAAATTTAACGTAGGGTAGCTATTCGCATCCAGTTGTATGGGTTAGGGTTAGCTTGAATTATCTACGCACTAGAGCGATACAAGAGGGATATTAGCTAACGGAGTCTTAATTTAGAACCACAGTCATGTGACGAGCTGACACCTGAGTGGTCACCCAATGCAACTTTTACATCGTACGCAACGTCGGGACTTTGAAAAATATGTAACGTGCACTCGCATCACATGGGGTATTATTCGTCGGACATTTTTGGCTGCATTTGCCGTTTATAGGTCGGCACTTATTTTGACGATGCCCGGACCAAATCTGGGACCTATCACATGCGAGGCGAATGCCTTAACCGACTGGGCTCCCTAGCCCTGTCGAGTGGTCGAATATGGAGTGGAATGTTTACCACATTTTGGACATTTTCGGGTGTAGGAGGGCAAATAGAAACTGGCAATTATATCGCAGCTATTCTGGCAATTTAAACAGGGCCTATGGGAAGCCCTCTAACTTCTAGAAGGGCCTGGATACAATCGGATTTCTTTTTTAAAATTAATGCTGATATTAGAATGGGAGGAAATTGTAATATACCGATAGAGTGCTGACCAGTGGAGAAGGGATCAATTGGTATAAAATAAATGTTTACATAACAAAAAAAAAAACAATCACCGTTATTAAGGGTACACCCGTGCAACGCCGGGTTTATAAAGCTAGTACCATTATATTACATTTGCTCCGTCATAAATCTAAATTGGCACTTGCTAAAATATTGTTAATTTAAAGAGATTAAAAGTTTAAACGGATAATAAAATCGAAATTTTTTTTTCGAGGATATTGAATATTTGTTTGACAATGAGAGAACAATATACTTGTTTGACTATAATTCCAATGTACAAGTAAACTCTTTTTGATTCAAATATAAAACTACTTTATATCACTGAAATAAAAGTGAAATTTTTTTTCTCACAATACAAAAAGCAATCTCATATATTTCTTAATATCACAAAATTACGCTTATGACACAGCCTGTTCATTGGCATGCTCTGGAGCACTTGGTCTCTGACAAACTATAGTTGAATTGAACGAATTTTTGATTGAATTTTTTCTCGTTTACTCTAGACTGTATCATAATAATTACAATCTTGAAGGTAATTATGACAACTGCACCAAACAAGCTGCATTAAATGAAAACGAATAAACTTATACATATACCACTTAATCGTAGCACCAGTGATATTTTGTGGAAACAATTTAACACATTTCAACTGGCAATATATTAAAAGTACTGAACGCCTTATAAATATATTAAATGCCTTTAGTTCTTTCGTTACGCACTTACCATTAAGGAAATCATACTTGTCATTCAATTAATATCAAAAATATTTTACTAATTATTCAATGTAATGGTATCTATTATCTATTTAACTATAAAAATATTTATTATTGCGCAGTGTATTGAATAAGGAATTTCCTCAAGTTTAAGACATGGTTTAGAGCGTTTTGGCTGATGATAAATTAAAGTTTGAAAGTTGCAATAACATTATCAGTAATAAGAAAGTCTATCTCGTAAAAGTTAAGCTCTATTTATGCACATAAATAACTATAAACAACTGCATTGATTAAAAGAGAGTTAATATATAAGTGATTAAAATTATTTAAATTGTACATTGTACGAACATAAGGTTCAAATTACGCCAATAGAAACAAATTACAACAAATAAATTAAAATGTCGTGTATGTGTCAATGTCAAAAATATGAAAAGAAAACTACGTATAACAATCGATATATCGAATTCTGTAGCCCATAAAACTTTAAATAAATATGAAGATTTTAAAATTAGTAATTTTTCGGATAAATATTTTATTTAAGGCAACATTTTTGTAATCAAATGTGCGTAAGAAATGTCCCCCAACATTTCAATTTAACTCTTCATCACTTTTGTATTAATAGTTTTCTTATCACAAAAATTAGCATTTTAATAAAAAATTCTCACAACTTTTCCGCTTTTGAAGACATGTGTTTTCTACTGATCATAATATGACAACCTGATTTAATTCATCATACTTCCTATCGTTGTTTTAGTTTGACAAAGCTGTATGTGAGATTTAGCAGGTATAGTATAGATTCTTCTTATAGCTATAATTAACTATGCATATTTTCGTGACGTCAGCCTTTCCATCCTGTTCGGGGCAAATGAATTTGAAAATAAGACTTTTTAATGGAGGGCAATGGAGTTACGATACTATAACAGTTATTGAGCTCGCACTCCCCCCCCCCCCTCACCCCTTGCGACGCTAAGATTATTTGTTTAAAAGAGGGTGTTCAGTAACCCACGGCTATTGTCTGGCTTAAGCCAGGCAGCAATGCCTTGTATGAGTCCAAATTTTACCTTTCATATAAGAATAAGACATCCAATAACTTACGTTGAGAGACAACTTTAAAATCAAAGTATCATTTTATGGACATGTCGTTCTCCGGAAGCACTAATTCTTTACGATTTGAATAATCAAGCATTAAACGCTTATAAACCATGGATTACATGCGGATATAGAACCACTAATGGATATCACGGTCTCTTGGATATAACTTTATGCATCACTGAATGTCGGTTATTATTTTTTCGTTTCTCTAACAGAATCGAAGTATATTCCAATATTAATTTTATTCTTCATTATAAGAGTGGAAAGAAGGAAGTTTCAAGTTTGAATTAAATATCCTTGGCATGAATTCCAAAAGTATTTTTATGTAAACTTAAAATTGAGATTTTGAGAACATAACTGGATTAGTAACTTTGCAAAAGACTAGAGTAGCATTCTCAAAACTTTTACATTACAAAATAACTTTTGTTGGAAAATTAGTGGTACTTTGTTCATTTTTTTTTGTAGATCAGAGATAGTTAAAAAAAAAATTAGAATTTGACAACGACCTCCTGTTAATCTATTCATAAATAACCAATGCAAAATTATTTGTCTTTGAATTATATATTTGTCTTTGTATTAATATATTCTTGAAAATTTTCTAAGAAAGCAAGCTTTTTTAACTTTTATTTCAAGAAAAAGAAGCAAGAATGTTTTCCTCTTGAATGTTCCTCCTTCAAGAATGTTTTCCTCTCCATTTTACGTTTCACCACAGTGAAACGTAAAATAACAGGAGAGCTTAATAACTATGAGTTTTTGGGAGTTTTTGCAGTTTATCCGAATATTATATAACAAAAATATTTAAGAATTCTTATGCACTGAGTAAAATTATATGGTTTTGCTTCTACCACTTTCCATACCACTGCTGTAAAGTAAAACGCCATCATTTACGACGATTACATAAAGAAGAGTGCAATGTAGTAAGAGGAGCGAGAATTAGTTTTCAGCCAAAAAAAGTTATGCAATACTTCATACATAAAATATATAACTCTATCCAAAAAATTCCCAAATTATACAGATTTTCATAAATTTTAAAATTTTCTTTTTTTCTAGGGTGATGGTGGACCTGAAGTTATGTCTTCTGGGTATTCTGGCCGTAGTTCTAGGGGTGGCTCATGCGGAGCCAGATCCAGATTGCTGCGTTTACTACCACTACTACCCGGTATACCACAAAAAGTAAGAAACCATTTGTTGTTGTTGTTTTGCCGTGTGCCTCCAGGCCATAGCCTGGATGGCAAGAGGGTGCGGTAGCATCCATAGG
Organism: Oedothorax gibbosus; assembly: GCA_019343175.1. Classification (NCBI taxonomy): domain Eukaryota; kingdom Metazoa; phylum Arthropoda; class Arachnida; order Araneae; family Linyphiidae; genus Oedothorax; species Oedothorax gibbosus. The sequence continues at coordinate 18,735,096 of CM033280.1, forward strand.
CACAAGGCCTTGAGTACCCCGAAAGGGTGGATGTCTGACTTTTACTCCGACGACGCCTCCTCAGTTTAGGCACGTTGCTGGAGGGAAGGGTCAATTTTTTTCTCCAGACAACCTGCACCCATGATACTGCGCTATGACCGCCCACAGGACCACGCAGATTTGACTAGCACATTCTCAAGACCAACGCCAAAATACATGCCTTACCCGGGATTCTAACCCGGGCCCAACTCGCTTAAGAAGAGGCCATTTATTTTTTATATATTGCAAAATAAATGGCTATACGTCAAAAAATATATACGGTTTATATACGTCAAAAAGTGACTATCTACACTCTTAAAACAAAAGAGTGAAATCCACTCCTATAGGGGAAGGGCATTTTCGGCACCGGAAAGGAGTGGAAATTAACTAAGACTGAGTTAAAACCTCTCGTTTGTTTTCAGAGTGTAGTATCGAGATAATGTGATTGTGTGGTATTGCACACGGTGGCACTTCCACACATAGAGAGGGGGATAGCGAGGGGAGAGAGAAGAGACTCCTTCAGAAGAAATGAAAGACGTGTCTCTTCCAAGGGGATCTCCAACCATGGATAAGTTCCTATTAAGTGCCTCAGAAAATTACTTTAACCACAATCCTACTCTCTTTCTGAATTTTTGGATGAAAACCGAAATGAGTTTGTGAGATAAAAAAAAAAGTGTGTTCTGCTATTCAAAATTTTGAAACTGTATACTAGGGTTAAAACTATACACTATAGTTTTTGCAGTATTTTAAACATTAAAAACGGTTTTTAATGCAACTTTATTAGAACGGAACGATCGTAGAGAATTCTCAGTCCATGCTGCCGATAACGTCACACGCGTGCAGTTCACATATTCTTTTATTTTCTATAATTAAATGTAATGGAAAATCTAAACTTTAGACGACTTTTCTGAAAAACTAGTTTTTTTGGTCTATTCGTCACTTTACTGCGCACGGTGTGATTACGACATTTCCTTGTATAGTACTAAAAAAACTTATTGTATTTATTAAATAAGATTAATTTTTTTTTCCTTTTTAACTCAACATACTATTTGCGATGGATTATCATAAGAATTGAAAGTCAGACGTGTTTCTGAAGGCTAACAAATTTTCGCGTTTATACCTTAATTTCTAATGTGAAAAGTAAAACCATTGGAAATAAATTATAATTTAAAGTTAAGCTGCGTGCTTAAACTAAATTTTAGAGTTCTGCAATGCAAAATTCAAAATACCAAATGCACACAAACAAATTTATTCAAATTAAATGTTGAATTTGACAAGTTTAATTGGCGTCTGCTCGTTTTGCGAAAGGACTCTGTTTGGAATGTGATTAGATTATCCTAACACGAGATTCTTATTCTTGAAAAAGTATCAACATACAAGTTAATAAAATTTGATATTTTTGGAATACTATTGGTCATTTAACAACCACAACAAAAAACCGAAATTAATGATAATCGCAAATTCTATGAACCGTCGAAATTGTCAGCATATGTCACCGGAAGGAGTATTAGGATTCGACCCAAACAATTTTACGTAATTATTTTTTGAACTGGAAATAAACTGTAAGATGATAAAGAATATTAATTTAATTTGCGAAACAAAATTTTAAAAATAATAATTTTGCTATTTTAATAGTTTAAATTATGACTAAATGCTGTGAAAGTAGGCTATTTTAGTTCTTTTTAGAACTTCTTCTTTAAATAATAGAGGCCCAGTGGCGCAGTGGTAGTGCTTTGCATTGCCGTGCCACAGTTTCACTCAACCTTTCATCCCTTAAGTGGGTCGATAAAATGAGGACCAAGCATGCTTGGGAACTAAGCACTGGGGGTTCCGCTTGAGGTTGACCACCTAACCGGGACATATGCATAGCACCCAAGAGCCCTTGGTCACGAAAGCTGAATTGGGCACGGCAGACCTTGGTCCACTAATGGGCTGTTGCGCCGAGGAGTTTAGTTTTCTTTAAATAATAAATCAGACGGAAAGCTACCAGGAGCCAGCTTATTATTTAACTTCATTCAGGACATTCAGGAACAAACACGAAATACAAACACATGTTCATTAAAAAATATAATTGAAAATCTTACATACAAAATTTTTTTCACTCACGTATGATAGCAATAAAAATATTTGAAGCGGTTTTTTTTTTCAAAAAAAGAAATATTTATAATAATATATAAATAAATAATCAAATAAATTTTTGATTGATTCGAAAAATCAATGTAGAACCGTTATATTTTATTTTGTAAAGGTTACTGTTTTTTTTTCCACTTTAATAAATGAAATTTTACATTTTCCAGGCCTCAAAAGAAAGTGATTGTTATAAAAAATGACCAGGAACACCATCATCATCACCACCACCACCATGGACATGAGCATGGTCACAAACACGAACACGGCCACGAACACAAGCATGGTCATGAACACAAACATGGCCATGATCATCATCATAAGCACGGGCATGATCACCATCATGGACACGATCACCACCATGGGCACGATCATCATCATAAGCATGGACATGATCATCATCATGGACACGATCACCACCATGGTCATGATCACCATCACAAACATGGTCACGATCATCACCATGGCCATGATCACAAGCATGGTCACGACCACCATCACAAGCATGGTCATGACCACCATCATGGGCATGAACATAAACATGGTCATAATCATGCGCATGAACACAAACATGGGCATCACCATGGACATGAACACAAACACGGTCATCACCATGCTCACGAACACAAACATGGGCATCACCACGGACATGAACACAAACACGGACATCATCATGGTCACGAACACAAACATGGTCATGATCATCATCACAAACATGGTCATGATCACCATCACAAACATGGTCATGAACATCAACATGGACACCATCACGGTCATGAGCACAAACATGGCCATCACCATGGGCATGAGCATAAACATGGCCACCATCATGCCAACAAACACGGGCATCATCATGAACACGGACACAAACACGGTCATGATCATGAACACGGACACAAACACGGGCATCATCACGGACACGAAAATAAACACGGTCACCACCATGGACATGAACACAAACATGGACATCATCACGAAAATAAACATGGACACCATCATGAAAATAAACATGGTCATCATCACGGTCACCATCATGGGCATCACCACCTGATTGCTGAACACAGTCAAGTCAAGCCACAAATTCATGATCTCTTCGGCTTCCATTACAACCAAAAATGAGTCAAATTATGTAACTAATTTATTTTTAAGAAATGCTAGATTTACAAGTTTAAAATTGTGTATATTGTAAATAAGCAATTTGTTTCGTACGTATGAAATACCTCGTTTGTGATATAATGTAATAGAACTTGTTTTATGAAAGTTTTGAGTACAATTCTGGTCATAAAATTTGTCGATTTAAATAAAGTATGTTTTTGTTGCCATTTTGAATTCATTTATTTATAATAAACTCTATTACCGGAAATTATTCCAAATTACTTGAATTTTTTTACCATAAATAATCTATGCCAGAATTGTATTAAGTAATTCTATGAATTTTTAAATTTACATTCTTTAAATTGTCTTTCTCTGCATACTTTATAAATAATATAAGAACGATAAGGACACCTGAAATAAATTATTACTTAAATTAAATTTTAAAATAAGTATAATCTTTTTCACAAGTGTTAAATTCTCCATAGCAATAGTTGTTTAGCCTCCTCACTAACATACAACACTTTACTTGTACTTTTGAGACTCAGGAACACTTATAGGAACAAATTGTCATAAAAGTCATAGAGTACGAGTTTTTGGGGTATTTTACTATAATATTAATAAAATACATTTCCATGATTAATACTGCTACCATTAAACAAGACATAGAAGTATAAGGGAGTACTTATAATTTTGAGCTATAACACAAATTATCTATAAACTTTTAAATAGGATAAAGCCGTGGGGGACTAGTGAACGTTAAGTCTGTCGTTGTCAGGGTTGTTATGTTTAAAACATTTTGTTTAAAACAATTGTTTTAAACATGTTTAAAACATAGTAATAAAAAACATGTTTAAAACTATTTTTAAAAAAAAACCCTGATTTATGCTAATTATCAATGTGGTATATAATTTTAGTTAATTAAAATAATACCAAACATAAACTATTACATTATTAGTTTATAAATTCTTCTATTAGCTCATCTGATTTAATCAAAGGAAGACACTGAATCGCCAGATAATCGAAGGATTTCTTGTATTCTATGATTCTTCGACAAAGAAAGATGCAAGGCATATGCCTAAAATTATTGGGGATGGAAGTAAATATAGAAGACCAAAACGCAAAAAGAACCGTGTTTTTTAAAAACTCATACAACTTGTTCAATAACCAAAATTTAACTGTTTAAAAAAACATGTTTTAAACAAAAAAGAACATGTTTAAAACAACAAGAAAAACATGTTTTATAGTTTTAAAAAAAAACATGTTTTTTTTCCAACCCTGGTCGTTGTCCAAAGTCCTGTTACAGCGTACTAAGTCATCATTATAAAGTTTTTAGTTGAAGTGTCGCCTTCGTCACTTAACCCCTGTCCAAACCTAATGCGGGGGGACTAAGCGAGGAGACTAATGCGAAGTTAATTCAACCACCACCACTTCCATTTAAAGTCACATTCTCAAAAGTTTACTTCATTCTAAAGTTAAGTAAAAAAAACTGAAGTCTTTAAAAAGAAGAATTTCTAAAAAAGTAATGATTTATATGGGGTCAAAATAGAAATACTAAGTAATGGTGCGTGTTATTTCAGAGATTGAAGGCTATTGGGGCATGAACTTTCGAGCCAAGATTTCAGATTGATTTTTAGTGCATTTATTGATTTTGAAATAGAGTTAAGCATAAAAACATTCAGAAAATTTTATTCGTAAGTATTTATACTAAAATTGCTTTTATATCATAATGATTTTTTAAAATAATATTTAAATGGCACGTTGCATGATTACCTTATATATCTTATTTTATTTTAACATTTTGTATCTTCTAGTTAATAGTTGTATTTGCGTTATAATACTTAGATGTGCATTAAACTACACGTGTTGCGTTTCAAGTTATATTTTACATCATAATAGATTAGTTTCTGTGATTAAACAAGTAGGTTTGTAACAGAATCTGTCACTTAACCCGCTTCCACACAAAAGTTGTGTTAAACAGATAAAAAGGCGCCAAACACAGCATTAATTCTATATTAAACATTTACATGCTAAATTTGGCTAGTTTTATTTATTTTATTTTGAAAATTCAATAATTATTACTTATCGTTTGCAAAAATTAATTTGTATTTCAAAGAATAAATATGTACTATTCCTCGCTTTTAAATAGAATGAAAATATTTCATATCAACATACAAAGAATCTCGTAGTGAAATATATTTGACGTCATTTCAAACTGATCGATGTCGCAAAATAAATTTATTTTAATTTATTGTCTAAAAGAATTAAGTTTCTCGGGCGATTGTTGCGAATGGCAATGGTGATTTAATTCTAATAACAAACAGGGCCTTTAGCTATTTATAATTCAAACTTTTAAGCCAAAATTAACTATTTCCATTAATCTTCTTTCTCAGATTTAATAATTAGATTAAATTAAATTACAGTTCGAAAAATATATAATTAGTTCAAATGATGCTTTAAAAATAAAAGCGAAACTTTGCACATTTTTTATGCCAAGTTAGAATTCTCTTTGCATCTTTCTTCATACATATATAATGAACCATCAAAAGAACTCTATTGTGATATTACAACAATCCCAACTGAATTATATCACATAAATAAATATTCTTTCAAAAGTTTGTATTTTTTAACGAAATGGCAACAGTGAAAATATTGAATAAAAATGGAATTTGCATGTTATTTCAATGTAGATTAAATTTTAAGTTATTTAAATTTTAAATAAACTTCTAATTTAAATTTTTTAATGAAATTTGGAATGTAGCCTAATCTGATTTTTTGCTTCAAAATGACGTATCCCACTTATCTGTGGGACTTGTGTATGGCAACAGTGAAAATATTGAATAAAAATGGAATTTGCATGTTATTTTAATTTAGATTAAATTTTTAGTTATTTAAATTTTAAATAAACTTCTAATTTAAATTTTTTAATGAAATTTGGAATGTAGCCTAATCTGATTTTTTGCTTCAAAATGACGTATCCCACTTGTCTGTGGGACTTGTGGTTCTTTCTGTGAAAGTGGGTGACGGACGGGCGGACAGCCAGACGGACTGAACGATTATAAAACCTTCCACTTTTTACGTTATAAACGTAGTGTGGAAGCTAAAATGTGCATTATTTAATTGATTAAGGTTTGAGAAAAAAATCCTAAATTGTAGTATTCATTAAACTTAGCTTATTCCCTATTATTTTACAAATTTTGTGACCTAGTTTAATTTCAAAACAGAAGCAAGTATTTCTTTGGGATTTTATATGTTATTGATTATAAAAATACATACTAATATTTCAAGAACACAAAAAACACCTATGAAGGTACAAAGTGATATTTTCTTATGTTTTTTTTTCTTGATTAGAGAAAAAAAAAGAAAAGATGATAGCTGGTAAGTATGTACTTAAACCCATATAAATACAGCATTCAAAAACTAAAACTATAACAAACTTAATATTTCACTATAGATTTATATATTTGTGTCTATATAATATTAACAAATTTATTAAATGTTTCCAATATGGTGCATTTGACAGGTTTCCAAAATAATAGTTAAATTAAATAATCATTTTGTGAGAAACCTTTGATGAGTAGAATATCAACAAAAATATTTTACTAACCTTGTCATAACAAAATAATTATAATTTAATAATTAACTGAAAATTGTTTTAAAGCAGTGCTTTGAACATAACAAACCTGGACCTGGAAGAAATCGCATAACAAACGAATACTAAAAAAAGTATTTAAGTATTAAAATTATGGAAATTTTACAACCCCTCATAATTGGGCATATAGTAGTTAGCAAAAATACACTGCTTAAAACAATTAGAGGAGCGCAGGGTTTAAACCCTTTCACCCCCAATGATTCCATTTGGAATCATCAGCTTGCGATTTTTTCTCACTAAGTTAAGATCGCGCTTATGTTTCGTTCGATGTGAGAATCATGGCTTTTGAAGAATTAAATAATGTTTGTTTTAATTAAATGAAAATATGCAACACATGCTAAAATAAAATTCACTCTGAAACAATTTTATTAAATAAATTGACCCTAAATTCTTCATGCTTGCATTTTTGGATGTCTAAAAGTTGATTTTAACTATTTTTAACAAATAAAGTTTGAAAAAATTATTGCTATAATTTATTCAAAAGTTATGATTCCAGTTTTTTCCCCTGTAAATTTTGGTTAAAAAATTAAGATTTTTTTTACCTGATTTTTTACCATTTCATTCTTGATGCATAATGAATCTATTTCACAAATTTTAGATTTTTAGTATAAAAAATAAAAAGTTGGGACTGAAAGGGTTGACAAAAGTATGCAAAGTGCTCCCCTAATTGTTTTGAGCAGTGTATAACATGTGGCATTATTCCACTTGAGACGTTTTTTCTCTGTTTCCTCTCATCGGGTTAATGTTTAAAAGGCACCTGGAGTAAGAGAATAAAAAAAAATACATCGACAAAATTCTTACGTAAAGTGTTATTGGAAATCTGGGAAAATCATAATTTGGAAATGTAAAGTATCGGAAATTACTCGCGAGTTATTTAAATTTTTATTTCACGTTTTTCACACTTTCTTAATCTAGTTTTTTATGCTTTTTTGTGTAGCAAGTGTAAAAACATTTTGAAGCGTTTGAAGCATGTTTTGAAAAAAAAAATGTTTGTTTTCCTAATAAAAGACATGTTTTGAACAGTGACTGATTAAAATTCTTTATATATTTAATATTAATAAATCTATTCAATTCATATTAAAATAAAATATGATTTAAAAAAAAAGAAAAAATTTCATAGAACAACAATATTCAACAAATTAATCAAAAATGTTCTTTTGAGAAATGTACAGTTATTCTAGATGTGCTATGCTCTAAAGCAGTTGTAGTAACTTGTTGCATGTGAAGTAAAATTTTGATACTTACTCTGAAAAGGAATTTTGTACACAGTTTGGAGTTTTCGACAAATTTAAATTGCTGGGCAATCCAATAAATAATGTATCTGTACTATATTCACAACGGCCAAAAAAAAGTCAATTTACAGGAGTTTCTTTCAGTATAAGTGGAATGGGTAAAAGATTTTTTTTTGAAGAAAATTAAACACAATATTAAAAAAACAACTTTTATTATACTTCAAATATTTACAAATTATATAAAATCACCTCTTTCTTAAACATTAACAACAAAATTATACAATAAAAAGCAGACATATATATTCTCAATTTTTTTATTTCTACTTTTACGGTTACGGAACCAAAAGCATCGGAAGATTTTCCTGCATCACCCCCCCCCCCCTGCGAGAGGGGACGGAACCGAAAGCATCTGAAGATTTTACTGTGTCACCCCCCTGCGAGAGGGGACGGAACCGAAAGCATCTGAAGATTTTCCTTAGACGCCCCTCTGCGAGAGAGGACGGAATCGAAAGCGACGGCGGATTGCCCTGAGATACCCCTCTGCGAGAGAGGACGGAACTGAAGGTGACGGCGGATTGGCCTGAGATGCCCCTCTGCGAGAGAGGACGTAACCGAAAGCGACGGCGGATTGCCCTGAGATACCCCTCTGCGAGAGAGGACGGAACTGAAGGTGACGGCGGATTGGCCTGAGATACCCCTCTGCGAAAAGGACGTAACCGAAAGCGACGGCGGATACGCATGAGATACCCCTCTGCGAGAGAGGACGAAACCGAAAGCGACGGCGGATTGGCCAGAGATACCCCCCTGCGAGAGAGGGCGGAATCGAAAGCGTCGGCGGATTGGCATCAGACACCTCTCTTCGAGAGAGGACGGAACCGAAAGCGACGGCGGATTGGCCTGAGATAACCCCCTGCGAGAGAGGACGGAACCGAAAGCGACGGCGAATTGGCCTGAGATATCCCTCTGCGAGAGAGGACGGAACCGAAAGCGACGGCGGATTGGCCTGAGATACCCCCCTGCGAGAGAGGACGAAACCGAAAGCGACGGCGGATTGGCCTGAGATACCAATCTACGAGAGAGGACGGAACCGAAAGCGACGGCGGATTTGCCTGAGATACCCTTCGGCGAGAGAGGACGGAACCGAAAGCGACGGCGGATTGTCCTGAGATACCCCTCTACGAGAGAGGACGGAACCGAAAACGACGGCGGATTGTCCCGAGATGCCTTTCTGCGGGAGGATTGATTCGAAGGCGACATCTTTCATTCATGTAGAAAAGAAACACAATTGATTAAAAATATATTAATCTATATTTTAAAGTTCTCAGAGAATAATTAGTAAACACCACAATCACAAAGGAATGTTTTTTCTTATTTATTGAATTAAGTTTTGAATGACTTTAAATCCGTTAGTTACATATTTATATATATATTTTTTAATAATAAACTTATCCGTTTTAGTTTTTATTGAAAATACGTTTGAAATGGAAAATATATTTTCATTCAATCCTAAAATATTGTTATTCTCAACAAATCGTTTCTAAACGACTCGCCATTCGTTAATTATTTTAAATTATCGGCTACTATTAATCTTTTTAAAATTTAAAAAAAATAATAAGCCCCAAGACCTCGATGAGTGGAAGTCCCGAGTTGAAAGTTTAAGAAGGAACTTCCTTATATAAACTATTAAAAAAAATTCCAAGGTAAATAAATCTATTGCTTCGCATTCCTTAGGAAAAATACGAGTCTTTATTTACAACCGATGTTGTTACGTTTTAATATAAAATGTTTGCGTCTTAAATGAAATGCTTATTAATGCACTAATAAAATGAAATGTTTCATTGTTTAAAGTTGTGCGGAAATGTGACTTTTGCATAGATGGTATCAGATTTAAAACAAATTTATTGAAATTATAGCTATGATCGAAAAAGAAATTATTAATAAAAAAATTGGAATAACATAGTGTAAACAGACGAGTTTTTCTGACATTGTACGAAATAGTACCATTTTACGTTTATAACGGTTAAATAATTTGGCAAAAAAATATCTAGCTATATACAATTTTTTTTCTAATAAAACCTTTACACTACATCACAGACCCGTGTACACCCTAATCCTCGAGTGAATCACAAGAAAAATAAATAATTTAATTCAAGATTAAAGTATAATCCGATTTAAATTTTCAATGCTTACTTCCTACATCAAACTAATTGGAAACTATCCACTTCCTTAAGAAATGTGACAGTAAAAATTCTTTCTGTGTCTGTCGAAGGCTTATATAAGTGGGTCTCTGATCAAGCACACAAGCCGGAATATATATGTACCTACCCCTACCCCTCCTTAAGAAATTCGAAGAACTCTCGTTCAAATCTTGAATAAACAATGAATTAAAATTCTTTTGTAGTTCATATGTGGTTTTACAATTTTTGATACAATTCTATAATAAGAAGACTGATCCCCTCCGAACGTTAGAACCGTTTTTTTTCGTATTTTGTGCAATAAGTCTTACAATAAACTTAAATTTTAAAATTTTATAATTGATAAATTTATGATCGAAATGTACACTTTTAAAAATTAGGCACTTTGTTTCACTAACAATATGGTTCCTAGTAGCTGCAACGGCTGTGTGGTGAAACGTTAAACCATATTTTTGGTATTCGGTTGAACCATTTCTCAGGTTTTTGTTTCCAAATCCAGAAAAATGGTTCAACCAAACACCGAAAAAAAGGTGAAACATTTCACCACACAGCCGTTGCAGCTACTAGGAACCAATATCATGGTGAAACCAAGCACAAAATTTTTAACAGTGTATTTTTTTCATTTGGAAATGTGTTTAAGATCATCCCTTCGAAAATAAACCTAATTCTGATTTTTTAAACAATTGTGATATTTGAAATAAATTTAATTTAAAATTCAAGCAGTGAAAACAACCATACATATTTGCCCATTTCCAGGCCGATCGGTAGGTTGACATAAAAAACGTGAAATTCTAAGAACTCTCGCTAGGTAAAAAAAAAAAATTGAATAAACAATGAGTTTAAAAAAAATTTGTAGTTCATATGTTGGCTTACAATGTTTGATACAATTCTATAATAAGAATACTGATTTAAAAGACATACTTCTGCATGTCAAATGAACTATCTGCTTATCATTACATATTTAAATTTTTTAATAAAATATTTTCCCTTTTTAATAAAATATTTTCCCTTTTTAATAAAATATTTCCCGTTTTAATAAAAAAATCATTTTTTAATAAATGATTTCCCTTTTTAATAAAATACTTTCCCGTTTTAAAATTTATTTTCTGTTTAATATATCGAAAATGCTATCGTATTTGATTAGTGATCTATTTTCTAAAATTCAATGCCAACTCTTCTCCCGAACGTTTATAAAACATGAAAATCGCGTTTCCACGTTACGTACGTGTGCTATACATTTCATATTTTCGCATAAGTTCGATTTCTTCATAAAGATTAATGTAGTTTTTTTTGTTTAATTTTACATAAATATTAATTTTACTGTTTTAATTCGGAATGTAAAAAAATCCGAAAATCATGGAAATCGAATCTTTTCTACTAAAAGACTGATTTTAATAACATTTTTTATACGAAATAAAAATATATAAAATTTCAATTGCAGATGATGACAGCAAACCTTGCAGTTGCTTGGTTATACTTGACATTGGCATGATGTGTTTTCAATGTCAGCTGTCAACGCATGAAGTCTCCATCGCAACTAAGTAATGCGATGAAGCACGTGTATGAAAATTACAACATGAAAGGCTCTGTCTCAAAATATGTTTCTTCAAAGTAAGTAATAATAGTACTACATTCTTAAAACAAACGAGCGGTTTTAACTCAGCCTGAGTTAATTTCCACTCCTTTACGTGCCGAAAATGCACTTTCCCTATAGGAGTGGATTTCACTCTTTTTGCGGAGTGGGTAAAAGAAATAAAAGAAAACAATCTACGTCCTACACTCTTAAAACGAGCGGTTTTAACTCAGTCTGAGTTAATTTCCACTCCTTTCCAGTACCGAAAATGCACATCCCCTATAGGAGTGGATTTCACTCTTTTGTTTTAAGAGTGTAGGGTTTGCAAATAATGATAGTACATATTGCTTCTTATATAACAAGGTTTTCGTATGGAAAAATACTTGGTAGTTTATTGGTTAGAAATTTGTTACAGTTCATTTATAAAACGACAACGTTAGTCCGTAAACACTGTAGCAGCTCTTTTTTCTCAAACATTGTATTTACTGAGTAACGTTCCACCAAAGCTTTACAGTGTATATAAATCATATAGAAGGCTATTTGGTAATTATATTAAGTTAACTAAAATATAGTACATATCTATTAAAAAAATATTAGAAAAAATTATAATAGAAATATGCACAACAAAAAAGACTTAAAAAATGCAGTCAGTTTAAGCGAGTTCTTTATAATCTTAAAAAAGAATTATGCGAAGAAAAATTATTAATATTTCACTGCTACAAATGTTTTTTCTTTTAAAACTACTTTTCCTAACACGTTATTTCCCGATAATAGCTTTTTTTCACAGCATTTAGAGAGTACTTGCGCTTGTGGCAAGTGGAAGGTTCTAACAGGTTTCCTCACATTATTTGAGTTTATTCGGCTTACTCCCAAATTTGTGTAACTTTACACGCAATAATCAAGGTAAACTTACACAATTTTATAGTGTTATAAATATATAGTGATACACAATTAACTTCTAAAGTATTGAGTAATTGTAGTCAGCTCATCGTTTCAAAATACATAAACTTAACAAAATAATTTTTCCTGCTTTGTAACAAAAGGCAATATGAAGTCAGAAACAGTAAATAAATAAAACTAAAAAATAGAAATGTCTTCCAAAGACATTTTGAAGAAAGTGAGTTCGCTTAAAATATTAACTAAGAGTGGAAACATCGCTTTAAAACACGTTTAGTATTGTCTACTAGATCCTAACATTAAAATAATTATTTTAAAATATAAGTTTATGTTGATGAAGATGATAACTTTAATGTCTTGAATCGCTTGAATAAACTCTTCGAAAAGTACTCCATTTTATATTATCTTGTGTTTCATTGCAGACATCCTAACAAGATGAAAGTGATAGTAGTGGATGACAAAGGACCAGGGCATCATCATCGTCATTACTTTCATCACTACCCTGAAGGTGCAAACGAACATTCTCAAAGTCATGGATACAATGACGAAAACGCTCAAAGCAGAAATAATAACTACAACCATGGATATGCGGACCAACACAATAAAAATAAAGATTATCTGAACAACTTTGAAAACAGTGAATTATTTTTCGAGAAGAGGCCAACAACTGAAAATACTCAGGTGTATCGTGAAAAGCATAAAAGAAACAAAAATTTCATGTTTAACTTCAACTATGAATTCAGGGATCAACAGTTCAAAACTCAGAAAGATTACATTGAGAATTTAGATAAGGATAAAGAATTTTATAGACATAAGCCAACGAATGAAAATCCAAGTGAATACAATGAAAAATACAAGAGAAACAACAATCCTTACAAATCCAGATTCATGCATCAACATTTTTACAGCAACAATAATTACTGAGACATCTTTGATGATGCAGAATTACCTAAAAGACAGAATCCAGCACATGAAAATACACGTGAATTTGATCACAAACAAAACAGATACAAGAATATAAGGAATCTGCATTTCAATGACAACCAAGAGAGCAATAGAAACAACCGATTATTGTCTGGGCACAAGCCCATAAATAATCATACACGTGAAAAACCAGCCAACTATAATAGTTTAAACGAACAAGATTCATTTAAAAACACTTTTAACGAAAACCATCAGCAGTATGAAGCCAAACGACCAAGCAGTAACTACGAATTCGATGATTTTGAGCTAAAATATGGGATGGATATTGCTCACGATTCCAATTTTGGTAAAAGACTTCGAAATCCTGATTCCAAATATCGTCCAAATAACGAGAAAAGCTCTACAAGTCACCAGGGTTCGGCTAAAAATGAAGCAGTTAAGTTTTCCACTGGAGTCAATGAAACTCCAGTGCACAAAGGTTTTTTGTTTGAGAGAATTCCTACTTCCACTCAATATGACAACGGTCCTTTTTACAGAGAAGTAAATAACTTCAGAAAGAAAAACGAAAACAATTCCATAAATGTTTTCAAAAATGTTAATCTTATTCCACTTAATGGCTTTAAAGTGTCAATTCCAACTTTGGGTAATAAATAATTCAAGTTTATAAATAATTTAGAAACATCTTTTTTTCTGTTCAATGTGTGGAACGATCATCAAGCTTTTCCAGTATGCTATGCATTAGACACATGAAGGTATTTAAGTTTTCCCTGCTACAAACACATTTTAAAGATTTCAAAAAAAAAAATGTATATCTATCACTTTAAATGTAAAACATTGATTCTTAAATAGATTCTCGAAAATTATTTTGTTCAAAAAGAATGTGTTAAAAATGCGAATTAAAAAAATAAATTTCAAATTTATGAAGTTATTATTTGTCTCATTAAATAGTTACACAGTAACTAATCGAATAAAAAGTAAAAGATGTTTAAAATATGAAATGGCAACTTTTTCATTTAAGATTTCGCGTCTTTCTTAACTGGACACATGTCTTGAACTATAATTTGAAATTGTATTAATCAGTTTTCTTAGGGGGGGGGGGGGGGGGGTACGGTACATTAACAAGTAAATAAAAAAAATAGCGTTCAATTCAGTTATCCTTGAAACAAGGGGCTTTTAGAGGAGTTTACCACTGTACATATAGATTTAATATTGGGAAACCTTAATGGTACATAAATCAACATTTAAGGGTATTTTTATTATTGGTAACACAGTTGATACATTGTTTTGTAACATGATTTTAGCTTCCACACTACGTTTATAACGTAAAAAGTGGAAGGTTTTATAATCGTTCAGTCCGTCTGTCTGTCACCCACTTTCACAGAAAGAACCACAAGTCCCACAGACAAGTGGGATACGTCATTTTAAAGCAAAAAATCAGATTAGGCTACATTCCAAATTTCATTAAAAAATTTAAATTAGAAGTTTATTTAAAATTTAAATAACTAAAAATTTAATCTACATTGAAATAACATGCAAATTCCATTTTTATTCAATATTTTCACTGTTGCCATTTCGTTAAACGTACGAGAAACTTTTGTTAAAATAAAAATAAACTTTTGAAAAAATATTTATTTATGTGATATAATTCGGTTTGGATTGTTGTATTATCACAATAGAGTTCTTTTAATGGTTCTATATATATGTATGTAGAAAGATGCATAGAGAATTCTAACTTGGCATAAAAAAAATATGCTAAGTTTCGCTTTTATTTTTAAAGCATCAATTGTACAAATTATAAATTTTTTGAACTGTAAATTAATTTAACAAACTATAAATAAGTGAATTTTCGAAAGAAATGTAAATGGGAAATTGTGGCGACAAAAATATTTATTAAAAAAGATTACATCATTATTCTTCGAACTTCAAACAAATTTAGCAAACGATAAAGTCTAATTATTAAATCTGAGAAAGAAGATTAATGAAAATAGTTAATTTTGGCGTTTAAAACTTTGAATTACAAATAGCTAAAGGCCCTGTTTTTATTAGAATTAAATCACATTTGCAATTCGCCACAATCGCTCGAGAAACTTTAATTCTTTTAGACAATAAATTAAAATAAATTAATTTTTGCGACATCGATCAGTTTGAAATGACGTCAAATATATTGCACTACGGAATCCTTGTATGTTGATATGAAATGTTTTCATTCTATTTAAAAGCGAGGAATATGACATATTTATTTTTTAAAATATAAATTAATTTTTGCAAACGATAAGTAATAATTATTGAATTTTCGAAATAAAATAAATGAAACTAGCCAAATTCAGCTTGTAAATGTTAAATATAGAATTAATGTTGTGTTTGGCACGTTTTTTCCTGCTAAACACAAATATGTGGAAGCGAGTTAAGTGACAGATTCTGTTACAAACCTACTTGTTTTTTTCTATATACGGTTAATTCCACGTAAATACATACAACAAGTGAATTTTAAAAATATTTTTTATTCAAATTGAAACTTTTATATGTGATTTAGAAAGTTGAACTGCAAAAATTTTACATCAAAAACTATTATTGTTTTTATCTGTGGCAACTGAAGTTTCAAAGAGGCTGCTTTTTTTAAAGCATGTGTTATGGTTTTTCATCATTTTAAATTCTTGAATTTTAAGTTAAGGATTATTTTTTATCAGATTTTTTGGTAAAATTATTAAAATACACTATAATAATTATCTTGAAAACACATTTTATTCGGCATTTATAAATAAAAGTTACTTAATTAGAAAGATAAACATACCCTGTTTTGGCTGTAGTGTAAGTCACGAAAAGATCTAAAAGTTTCTATAACTTTTTAAAATAAGGCTTTTCTTCAAAATTTTTAAGATATTTTCTTTCTATATAAACCTCTGTGTAATTCCACACCTTTAAATTTTAAAATAAAAAGCATTTTCTCTATTTATAAAACATTTTAACTTTGTAGCGTAAGTCACAACGTAGTGTTAGTCACAGCTTCTGTTTGATTTATCTATTGTAGATTAGCTATAATATTTGTAGATTACTTATATTTTGATAATTTTGATTTAAGATGGCTAAATCAGCAGCTAAAAAAAAGAGAGCAAAGGGAAAGACTTTAAGCATATGGTAAATTTCAAACCTTTAAAGAAAATGAAAGAAAAAACCACTTCCACCACCACATACAACATCTCTATTGCAATGTTCCAACCGTTAGACAACATTGAATGGCATTTCTCTGCCACCAATGTTGGCCATCTTTACCTTTAGGCATGAAAAAGGACCAATTGATGGACTTGGTGATACAGCGAGGAGGAGATAAAAGCAGCCACACATTCCAGGAAAATTGACCCACATTTTGCTAAAGATTTTTTTCACTTTGCATAAGAAATCTGCCCAAACATATCACTATTATACACTTCTAACAACTGTGTAAATGGCGAAATAGGTAGATTAAATGATATTTGCTCATCTCAAAGGAAAATAAATATTTCCGATTCATGCCACTCAAAAATTGCTCTGCTTTTTTAAAATTAAACAAATACCTACTTAAAACCGCCAATGTTTCATTAAATCCCCAAAAATACTACACGGCTGATTAAACAAATTTATTCTGAAAATGAATTTGATGCTGGAAAAAGAGCTTTTAGTTCCTTTTGTAGGAAAATTATCGTTAAATATTTTGTGGGGCAAATGTTAAGTAAAGATGCTTATTGAATAAAACTGAAACATCTGCAATGGTCGGGAAGTCTTTTTGCGTGGCCTGAGAAGGAAGGTTTTTCAGACAATGCTATTGAAGAAAGAATTAAGAAATTACCAAAAACCAACTTTAGGGGACGTTGTGTAACTTTTTCTAACTATGATTTTACCATGTATGCAATTTTTAACTTACCATGTTCAAAATTATTTACATATGTTAAGTTATTATTGCCTAAATTTCTATATCTGTGATACAATTCACATGATGTAGTGCAAGTCACAAATTGAATGTAGTGTAAGTCACGCACAAAAATGTTAATAAATTATTTCCTATGATATTTCAATACTTTTTTGCAATTAAATTTTTTAGCTTTAAACCTTATACTTAAAATAAGCACTGGTAGAATGTTGATTTACTGCACTATGAAGAAGACATTAGAGTTTATAATGATAACCAAAAATCGACTTCCTTTCATGTAGTGTAAGTCACATCAGGACATTTTTATTATTTTTTTAGTAAAATATTAAATTAAAAAAGTTTTTTCTGATTGCTAAAAATACTATATGTTCAAGGGTAAACTGACATACAATTTTTTTTGAATAAATAGAAAATAATTATGAACTATGCAAACGAAATTTGTTAAATCGTCCGATGTAGTGTAAGTCACGCGTGGAAATGCCCATACGTATTCTATGACGTATATTTATATTAAAACTCTATAATTGGGCATCTAAATGAATAAAATTAATCGAATTATGTGCAATGATTTATAAAAGATATAAATATATATTTCGTTAAAAAGAACATTATAAGTAGTTTACCCCTGTACATGTGTCTTTATTATTGGGGAACCTTTATAGCACAGAAATCATCATACAGGGGTAAATTTGATGGTGGTAGAAGCTCAGACTCTTTTTTTGCAAAATAAGAGAAATTTTTGAGCTAAATATAACTGCATAGTTGTTCACAAAAATGTATTCAAATTATTGTAATTACTCTGTTTTTTTAATAAAAAAATTATTTAAAAAAAAAGTTTTTATATTAATAAGATTCTTAAGATTTCTATCCCTTTACATATAGCCTAATTGTTGAAAAACTTTTACAGTAGGAAAATCTTCACCCAGAGTAATTTTTGTTATTGACAGATAGCAGTTCAGACATAAGTTAATAAAATAGTACATTATTTAGTACTACAGGTAAATATTACCTGACATGCAAACTGAATAAAATTCGATATTTTGTTTCTCGATATTTTTATGGCTACCACCATCTTTTTTTACCTTCATTTCTTTGACCTTCCGGTTAGTAAGTAAACCATTTCATTTGATTAAAATGTACTTTGATGATGTTATTCATGTGCTAAGCGCTGGCTATGAATATTATTTTTTATTTCTATGAATGTGATTATTTTTTATTTCTATGAAATGATATTAATATTGTTATTAATGATAATTATAATAAATGATAAATGTTTCAAGCGTCTACTCTTGCATATAAGGTTTTATTTACGCATAGATGTAAAAATATATTTCTTATTTATCAACAAATTACGCAATTGATATGGTAATTAAAACGCAAAAAAAATTAAAGATCAATAAAATGTTTATTATTCTCCTTTTTTGGAATTGCTTATATTACTAAAAATATTTTATAATCGAGCAGAGCATCATTGTTTTATTATTTTTATTAAACAAATAAAGATACAGCATGTACCAAGGCAAGGGGAATACGATTAGGGGATACTTTGGGGATACAAGGGGATACTTTGAGGGGAATACGATTTAATAGTTCAGGCATAGAATTTTTTCAATAAAACATGTACAAACATCCAAACATTCAGGCTGAATAAAAGCTGTTAAATTTGGACATGACCATTGTCTTTAAGAAAAATTCAGCATTCGTTCGAATATAACCGTTCATGGAAAAATGAGAAACGCTTTTTAGGTATTTGGCACGTGAAAGTAGTAAATACAGAAAGAGTCTTTTATGCTTCTACCTCATTGAGATAATGTTAAACTTAATTACGAGCATTTAAGCCGAAGTATTTATATGGTTATTTGTTTCTATGAAGAAAATATGTCAATGCTTATAAATGATCAATGTCAGGAATATCTATGCATGTTTTGGATCGAGAGAAAATATAATGTTCTTTTTATCAAAAATGTTATCAGGTATAAACCTTTGCATACTTTTACAGGATTTTTATTTATAATAATTCAGCAACTAATATTTAATACACAAAAATCAAATGCTAAAAATCTTAGATCTTAGGGAAGCGTCTTTATAAAGATTTATATTGCAGGATAATTTTATAAAATAACACTTCGCTGTACTTTAAAGTGTATTGTGATGAAAAATTTAATTTACTAAATTCAGCAAGTGAACGAACAACTGCTGATTTAAGAGAGAAATGGTGCTTATCGCAGGAATTAATGTTTCTTTTATTTTTTACTTCTGAAATGTTATTAATTCTAGCAATCATTATTTCCAATGAGTAATATTTATGTTACAAAAAACTTTAGTAATCAGTGGTTTTTTTTTTAATCTTAAATGAAAACTGCCATTAGGATTATAACTGAAGTAATATAACACTATAAAAGAAATCAAAGATTTTGTTTTCCACTTAAATCTAATATTAGTTAAAAGGCAATTTCGTCTTAAATTTTATGTGAAAATGACACTGTTAATTTAACACATTTTTAAATAAATCTTTTACATTTAAGACACAAGTTTGGTGTTATTTTTTTTATTTTGTTTATTTTCTTCAACATTATATTATTACAAAAAACGATTTTAACACATTACTAATATCAGTAATATTTTAATACTTTAAACATTAAACATTGCAAAGGCTACTTAAATTTAAATATTTTGAAAAAATTTATACCTCAAAACTTTTTTTTCTTGAGAATAAATAATTTGGCTACGAATTTTCGTCTTTTAAGCTAAATAAGTATTTGTCTAATTATTAAATTTCATCTAAAACTTAATTACAAACATGCTGCATAATCTTTTATAGCTAGATTATTAACACCCAAAAAGCATCAGCGTAATGAAAAATTTAAATGATACTCTTTTAGTTCATTAATTCCATTTCTTCGACCACGAAGTTGAGGTCATTTTCGAATGTGAATATTCTCTTTTAAATTTCAGAATAGCACATACAAATATGTTTGTTTATATTTACCTTTTTGTGTAACTTATCAACATAAAATCTAAAATTAATGGAAACCTACCTAGCACTCCAAGCCTTGGAACTGGGACGTTATATCGTTATATTAATTCTTTAGAGCGTACATTTTTTCTAAGGAAGGGGGAGGGGGGAGAGAAATCTACAACAAGCAATTCTTATATCTCAAAAACAAATAAACTGATAGTTACGAAATTTTTTATGCATATTTATTGTACTATTATGTTTAGTATAGACCTTATACTAGTAATATAAAGAATTACAATAAAAATTATAGCACTTTCTACCATAAATGATGGAAAAAAAATTATGAAATCTTTAACTTGGCTTTGACGACTCATAACTTTTTATTGGCGGTATTTATTCTCTAGATAATGGTCAGTTCTCTGAATCAAGGTCTGTTTTTTAATAATAATTTTAGTTAAGTTTTTTATATCTTAAATAAATTTTTTAGTTAAAAGGTCTATCGAAAAATCGTAAAACGTCTAAAAATACCCCCCAAAAAAATCTCAAATTACGAAAAATAAATTCATTGAAAACTTTTTTTACCAATTATTCTGATTATTAAGGGTCTTACATGGTAACAGATCTCTATATCCAATGGAGAAACTTTGCGCCCTGTTTTTAAATAAAGTATACGACATGTACTCACGAAAACTTACCAAAAAATACAGAAGAAAGTTGTTTTGCCATTAAAATAATATAAGTATAATTTTAAAGATATTAATTAATTATAATTAAAACAAAAAAATTTGGTAATTATTCACAAACTACAGATGACAGCACTAACGGCATGTAAATATCTAAACAAAAATATTTGTTTTAATTATAACTAATTATATTTTTAAAATTATACTACTTATTAATTATTTCAATGTCAAAATAACTTTCTTCTGTATTTTTTGGTAAGTTTTCGCGAGTACATATCTACTTCATTTAAAAACAGGCGCCAAAGTTTCCCCTTTGGAATTGTGTATGGAGATCTGTTACCATACAAGACCCTTACATTAGTTGTCTTTCGTAGAATCAAACATGCGCGTCACACGCACCATGCTCGTGTTCCTGGCGCTGGGGTGCCTGGTGGAGATGGCTTCTGCCTTCATCGGACACCACCATCATGGTGGAGGAAACGGCGTCATGCTAGCCTTGAGCCTCATATCCAGATTGCTCGAAGGGGGACACCATGGACACGACGAACATCACCATCACCACCACCATGTCAAATACGTAGCTGTACCGTGAGTGGACACTTTTTATTCAAAATAGAATTGAAGAGCTTAGTGGATGAACGTGCCAAGTAACAAAAAGTTGAAAACGGGAAAATAAGCATTAAAGATTTTCGTTTGCACTTAGATACGTTAAAAACTACACTTCCAAGCGGTAAAAAAATATACTTAACTTACAGTGGGAGCCCAGTCGGTTAGGCATTCGCCTAGCAAGCGGAAAGTCCCAGGTTCGGGTCCGGGCATCGCCAAAATAACTGCCGACCTATAAACAGCCCGTGCAGCCAAAAATGTCCGACGAATAATACCCCGTGTGACTGGAGTGCACGTTAAATATCCTTCAAAGTCATAACGCTGCGTACGATGCCGTCCTTAACGGTTGCGTTGGGTGCCTACTCAGGTGTCGGTTCGTCACTTGACTGCGGTTCTAAAATACGACGCCCGTCGCCAATAGCCCTCGTGAAGCTCTAGTGCGACGATAATTCAAACTAAACTAAACTAAACTTAACTTACAGTTTATGAAAGGGGGAATGTTGTTATATTAAAAGGAGGAAATAGCATGTTTATTGACTCAAAAATTTCAATTTGTTTCAAAAATATCACTTAGCATGTTCTTCCACTAGGCTATTCAATTATCTAGTTTCAAATGACGTAATTATTCATGTTTTCATTCCTGATTTTCTTTCAATCCGGGATCTGTTCTCACAGACATATATTTATTCACCATAATCGAAGCTGAAAAAGGATTTACTGCTATTCATTCAGATGGAGTTGGTTGGTACATGAATTTCCGGCTAGTGTGCTTGATCAAAGACTTCATTATAAACCTTTGTCAAGTAAAACAGACACGAACAGAATTTTTACTGACACAGGGAGAGAAATTACACCCAGGGCGAAGGCGTGAATTGAACCCGCACCCGGTACAGCGCGCAGACTGTTAGCGTAATGGTCAGCGATCTTAACCACTAGGCCACCCTGACCACATTCATTCAGTATTTCATTTCCCACTCAAGACATGAAACATGCCCATTGGTTGGTTGAGTTAAATTCGTGCTGTAGAGCTACACGAGGGGTTATTGGCGAAGGGGCTAGTAATTTGGAACCGCGGCCAAGTGACGAGGCTGACCCTTGAAGCTGGCATCCAACGCAACCTTATCGCGATATCTTACGCATTATCACGACTTTTAACTCCACAGATTTAACGAGCCCTTGTGTCCCAGTGTACTCAAGTATTTTTGGCCGCAGTTTCCGTTTAAGGAAATCATGTATATATAAAGTACCCAGCGGGTAGTGTT
The DNA here is from genome assembly GCA_019343175.1 of Oedothorax gibbosus. Lineage (NCBI taxonomy): Eukaryota > Metazoa > Arthropoda > Arachnida > Araneae > Linyphiidae > Oedothorax > Oedothorax gibbosus. The sequence continues at coordinate 18,758,220 of CM033280.1, forward strand.
TGAAACAAATGAAAAAATAAAAACAAATAAGAGACATGAGAAGAATTTAATGACTTTTATTGAATAGACATATTGGGCAATTCATATAATGATAAAGAGGTTCGAAGTGCCCGCCATATTTAACAAGAACAGCAGTTAGGCGGTTCTCGAATCGAACCATACTCCATACTCCTTACCCATACCCTTCCTCCATACTCCTTTTGTTTCGCCAATTCTTTTTGTGGAACTTCTCACAAAAGCTAAAAAAAGCTTCCCACAAAAAGAATTGGTCAAACAAAAGGAGTATGGAGGAATGAGGAAGGTATTTGTAAGGAGTATGGAGTATGGTTGTATTCGAGAACCGCCTAACTGCTGTCCTTGTTAAAGATGGCGGGCACTTCGAACCTCTTTATCATAAATTGCCCAATATGTCCATTCAATAAACGTCATTAAATTATTCTCATGTCTCTTATTTGTTTTTTATTTTTTCATTTGTTTCAAACACTACCCGCTGGGCCACCCGGTATAATCAATGTATAACTAATAATAATCAACGGATGATATGCCTAATGCTAAAGCAACTGGGCATTTCCTGTCTCTTATATTTAGTTAATAATTAAAACACTATATAGCACGAGTTTTGTAACTTGTAACTGTAAAACTCACATTCTCCAAAGTACAACTTGTAATATAGGGTTCGCTCTCGATTTGTTATATTAACAAACAACGAAACTCCTTAATTCCTTAAACAATACAGTCAAACTTAAATACAACTTGATATAGGTAAAGAAACTTTCATTTTATACGATCGCCATAACTTGCTAATAAACGGATCGGTAGCTGAAAAGTAAAAGAATGCGAGTTTGGCCTCACATACCTACGAATAGAATTATAGTTACCCCGAATAGGATAGTGTTTTAAGCAAAAGAAAAGGATGTCAGAAAGCAAAATCTTTTCCTTATAAATATGTGTGGTTTTATCTTTATTCGTCTAACTAGCAATATACAACTAGAACGGTCACGCCTACAATGACATCACTGTTACGTTAACCGTTGTCTTAAGCCCTACAATCAAATCTCCCGGCAGCTAATTCGTCTTAACAAGAACAGTCATGGCTACAGTGACGCCAGTATCGTCAAGCATTGTCTTCGTTCCGGCAAACAAAACATATTCCGTCCCTTTCGAATTGTCCATTAAGATATTCCATTTGGGAACATTAAAATTTATTATACAAATGTTTGATTGGTCGTATGTAAATTCTAACCTTTTTTTTCTTTTCTTTAGAGTGGAGCATCATGGTCACCACGAACATCACGGCCATCATGGAGGTTACGTGCTTGATTCAGCAGAATACAAGTGAAAAGAAAACTAATTTAATCTCAAAATTTGAATAAAAACTCATTGTATAAACACCATTTATACACATTTCGTATCTTATGAAATGAGAAGCGAAATTTGTTTCGCCTGCCAAAGAACAAAGTAGTAGTAGAAATACTTGAGTTTTGTAATGGGGTTGTTTCACGGAGGATCTGGCAATAGCTCTGCTGTTTTGTTTTCATGTCTCTCGAATTACTGTTCTTTTGGTATTCGGGAGTAAGTTTTCGAAGAGAATATTTTAGTTATTTTTTTAAAATTCCAACTTCTTTCAATGCAAGTTTTCCTTGCTAAGTGATTAAAACAACCAACAGCACAGCAAGAAGTTGTAATTTTAAAAAATAACTAAAATAACTTATTCTTAGAAAACTCAATTTCGAATATCAACAAAAGTAATTTGAGAGACATGAAAACAAAACCGCAGAGCTATTGCCAGATCCTCCGTGAAACAACCCCATTGATAAACTTTTTGAATAATGAATGACTCTTATAGGAAAAACATTTTAGTACTTTGCAGAATTTATTAGGAAAGTTTTAAATTTTTAACCATTCAGCAGCAAACTAATTTTTTCGCATATTTTTTTCCTTCAGTTTAAGACTCTCTTGCATCTACAGAGGAGCCATTATGAGTAGATTTTTTAAACCAGAAAAGTCATAATAAAAATTATTTGAAATAAAATGCAACTATATGTCTGAGAATTGAGAGCATTTCTGTGATTATATCTGCTTAGTATGTTTTTGATAATTTTTGTTAATAAAATGATTTTCTTATTATACTATGTCAGATTCTTTATTTTTTCAGATAAATTATTAAAGACTGGGAATAATTAAACATTACTTTTTAGGATCCTTGTCGATATGTTCGAACTTTGTATAAAATATGCCTCATTTTTAATACTCTAAAAAAATACAAAAAAAAGCCAACCATGGTGAAATTACTTGAAACAAACTATAAACTGAAACGTTTAAAAAAAAAATGCTTCAATTGACACATTTTCTGTGTGAAAGGTACATTTACTCCAAAACTATTAAAGGAATTTACTTAATATTTTAACAAATGTAACTAGCAATCTGTTGTATAATTTGAATACTTTAATTATTAATATTAAAGTGGCAACACATAACACTCTCCCCCCCGCCTCATAAAAAAAAGAAATATTACTAAAAATTCTACATTAGAACAAATTAATGAAAGAAAATCAACACATCAGCAAATAAAAAAATCAATTCTGTACTTGGAAAAGTTATTTTTTTACATGTTTATATTACGAACATTACTTTCGACAAATGACTTTTTTTATGCAAATAATTTTGAATGTGCAAAAATTATTTTAATTAAATAAAATGAAACATTTTCCATTAAAAATTTATTCAGATTTCAAAAAATGTTCAAATAAATTCCTTTTCAAATACTATTCACCACTTCTTTTAAATAAGACATAAATACAAATTATCCTTAACATAATTATTCACAGATAAAATGTTACATGAATCATGTTTACAGCTAAACTAAAACGTCATGTAAAAGCATTCACGTGAAAAATATATAAAAGTAACAACATAACAAAGGCAATGAGAAACTGCAATTGCTCAAACAAATTAAGTAGAAATTTTAAACTGTCTAATTTTATGATATGATGAATATGATATTGGTTATTTTATTTTGTAATAAAAATACTTATGTTTTGAGCAATTCATTCCAAATTTCACCAAAGCAATATTTGTAAATAAATCAGCTAGTAAATTAAAAGAAATATGTATTGTCAATTGGCTTGATATATATATTACATGCCTCCAAAGTTTAGGTCAATACTGAATTGGATGGAATTAAATAGGACACCACATATTTTGCATTATATAGTTTGTACAATGATTCATTTTTCAGTTTAATTTGAAGTAGTTAATGAATGTACAGTATAAAACAATACGTTTAAAACTTTAAAATACTTTAAATAGGAATGTTATATAACTAAACAGCAGATTAACTATTGTATACTTTATATTTATTTTCCAAATTTCAACAACAACAACAAAAAACTTCATTTATTTCATATTATTGCCTAACAATTATTTCATTTCATAAAACCGTAGTTGTAGGTAAAATAAAGTGACACAACAAAGGTTAAAGTAATTTTTTCATTTGATTTTCGATTCTAGTAGGTCAGCCTTTCTATTTTTATTTTTACTTTAATAATTTAAATGTAAACAATTTTGCTTTTTAAACAGTAAATAACCTATCTTCTTCAAGTATCTCCTTGTAATTTTTTCAGTTTATCAAGTATGATACTTTCAATTTGTTATTGTATTGAATCTAAACAGAGCAAAACATTATACGGAATGTTACTTTAAATACTAGTTAAAAACTGGTAAGCGGTAAATTTGAAATAAAAAGTGTTTCTGTAATACATAAATACAATTTTTGTTACTAAAAAAAAATTATGAATATATATTAAATGAAAATAAAAATACCAAATTTCTGCATTTCATACGATAAAAAGTAAACTTTGTTTTAACTTTAAAATTTGTGTTTAGATTCTAATAAATAAAGCAATACAATTTGAAATTTTTAAAAAGAAAAATTTAAGCAGCATGCATAATGACCAACTCTAAATTTTGTTTACAACATATTTTTCTTTTTTAAAAAGACTTACTGGACAGATTTTTTTCATTTCATTGACAATGAAAATTTTATTTACAATTACTCTACTTCAAAATGCTTAACAAAACATAATAAAAATACAGCTAAACTTTGAAAATAATTCATAATTCGCCTTTAATCATGAAAATCAACATAATACAAAACGAAATTTTCAGCAAAATTTACACACAGCTCTTAAGGCTCCATTGCTATAAAATAGAATGCTGCACAATGCAAAAATAGCATATGGAATTCATGTCAAGAGGCCTGAACGATTATGAAATAATCATCAATGAAAATATACTTTTCTTCTGTACAGTTTACTATGAAAGCCAGCGGATATACAGGACAATATATTGCTCTCTTCCAAACTGTTTATAGAAACATACATATATAAAAAAGATCAGATTCCTACACTATTTCGCTAATGCTTCTTTCAGCTCCTTAAAAAACATAGATCCAATAATCATCTTCTCACAGTTAACTGTAACCGTTGCTTTGCCATTGCTGAGAGTGTGGATGGAAATAAGGACAAGGCATTTGGAGGCTGGTGTTTGACCTGAAAACCTGTAAAAATTTAAACAAAAAAATATTAGATATCATAATACACACACTATTTTCAATAATAGGACTGCAATGGCTGATGTTGTGGCTCAATAAACTTCAAAAAGCATCTATATTTCTTTTCACCCACTACTTTTTCTTTAAAAGAACAAATCTTCACTTTTTAAAACTCACAAATTAAAAAAAAAATCTTTTCCATTTTCTACAAACTAGTGATGCCCCAGAAACTATGCTTTTTACACAACTTCTTCCATGTTCAAAATTATGTTATCCTAGCGTGACCCTTACAAGGACAAAATAAATTATTATTAATGATTATTTTGTGTTTATTTCTTCAATTCTCAAAGAAAAAAATTTCTGTCCGGTTTTGGAAGTTTTGTCTTGCTGGTCTTTTACCCAATTAATCAATTTCCGATGAATTCATAAAAGTAAAAAAACTCATTCTTAAAAATAACAAAAATCCCGAAATAGTCCAGATTTGTGATGTTTCTGGATGATAAAAGTCCAGATTTCATATGATCTACAACAGTATGAAAAATAATAGGTATCTTTAAAATATTAATCGACAGTCAGTATTTAGTGTAATGATAAATAGTTGACATTACACAGTCTAAATAATTTTTTATTATACATTAACATAAGAATTGTACAAGATTCTATAAGAACATCTACATAAGAATTAGATAGCTTCCTTGTAAATATTCTTGGGATATAAACAATTGAACAGAGTGTAACTAATCTGATTAAAAAACCAATAAAAATAGATCAATGATATTGTTTTTAAAACAAGTTAGTATGTTTGTAACAGAATCTGTCACTCATTCCGCTTCCACACAGCATTTGTGTTCAACAGGAAAAAAGTCGCCAAACACAATATTAATTCTATTATAAACATTTACACGATAAAAATTTGGCGAGTTTCATTTATTTTATTTGGAAAATTCAAAAATTATTATCGTTTGCAAAAATTAATTTCTATTTCAAAGAATTAATATGTGATATTCCTCTCTTTTAAATAGAACCAAAATATTTCATATCAACATACAAACAAAGAATCTCGTAGTGAAATATAATTGACGTCATTTCAAACTGATTGATGTCGCAAAAATAAATTTCTTTAAATTTATTATTTAAAAGAATTAAAGTTTCTCGAGTGATTGTTGCGAATGGCAATGGTGATTTAATGGGCTTGTTTCAACACTTTGTCAAAAAAAAAATGGCATCGCAGTTCGGATCGTGTGACCTTTTTTTAAACCAATGAGCTGTTTCAACACTTATTCAAAGAAAACGAAACAACCAATGAAATCAGTTTAGAGATCGTGACATCATACGAAATATTCCCATTCTAATAAAAATGGCTTCTTATGCTTTTTAAATGAGCATTAAATTTTGCAGTTTTTTAAAAATTAAAGTACTTCAAATTCGAATTTCTTTCTGAGATTTTCAATGTCTTTCACTTTCGATGTGCTGAATTTTTTGACGTATCACACTTGCCTGTAGCATTTGTAGTTTGGGCTATGAAAGTGGGTGACGGACAGACGGAACGATTATAATAACGTCAAGTTTTTACGTTATAAACGTAGTGTGAAAGCTAAAAGGGAAAAAGTTAAAAAAGTATAAATAGATTAAGTTGTATTTAAAAGAAAATTCTTGAAACTTACCGTATAATCGGACATTCTGAATCATTATTTTGTACTTGGGCGACATTTGAAGCTTGATATACATATTGAACAATAGCTTTATCATCACTATGTCCAGAGGATAACTCAACTGTGCCAGAGTTTTCATTCATCCCCTTTAATTTACCTGTTGTAAATACATAAATCACCAATGAGACATCTTACTTTTACCAAACACTGCACATAAAACCTAACAAAAACTTATCTGAAATAGTAAACTCTATTCTATATTTTATTTTATAGAAATATAGAATAGAGATATATTCTATATTTTATTTTACAAAAATATAGAATTTGGTGTATAGTTTTGGGACTCAAGATATAGTTTTAACTAGCTAAATTTCCATAAATAAGAATGAATTATATCTTGATATAGCTATCATTTTTTATTTAATTATTTATACATATTTTTTTACAAATATTATTTCAAAAGTAACATCTATTGTTATTATAAATGAACAAAAAAAATGAAAAGGTTTTACAATATGTGATAACCTTTAGTCCACTTTCACTATTAAAATGCAGTGGTGGCAGTTGGCTAAAACTTGTTTAATTAAATACAGTCCAAAAAATATTTGCATTGTGTTTCCTCTATTGAGCAACATCAGCTTTGAACTTGGTCATCACACACACACACACATATATATATTTTAAATCATAACTTTTGCATTAAATGTCCAAGTAATAAGTAATTTTTTAATGCAAGTAAACAAGTGTGCATAGCAGTAGGAATAAAACAAACTATATAACTCAAACTAAAAACATTAAATTTAAAATTATAATCTCCCACAAATTATGTATTGTACATCAATGGACAAATTAGAACATAACAGAAATCACTAGTTACTTTGAGCAGCTGTGAATTCCCCTTCTGAAAGAAGAACTGGTTGAAGTATTTCTCCAATAGGTGCCTTAATTACTAAATTATAACTGTTTTCATTTGCTTTTAGCACAAACTTTGCCGGTTGAGTGCTTTCGTTATAATCAATACCAATGCTAACAGTGCTAGAGGAGTTTGGATTCAGGGTTTCTAAAATGAAAAAAATAGTAATAAAATCAATAAAAATATGTTTAGCTTGTTTATATGTTTAACAAGGTGTTGCATTTTGAACATCTATTAATTACGTAAAGATTTGCGATATTATGTAGCAAAAAGAAGTTACTAGAATCTATTATATAATTAAATTGATATCATTAACCATATTACAGACGTCAATAACTATGTACGATTAATATTAGGACTATAGTAATTAAATGTAATCACTAAACAATTGTCGAAACTCTTTTATATTTATTTTGTTCTTAAATATAACATTTTATATTGAAGTTTTATTTGCCAGTTCGTTGCAACTTTATTAGAGCTCTAGAAAATTAAAGCATACCTATTTCAGAAAATCCATGGATTTCTATGCTTCCTACTTTCTAAAATAGACAAAATAATAATATAAGTATGACAGTAAATACATTTTAATTAAATCCATTCATTAGTCAAAATTTCTGTATCCAAGTCTTATTTTTTTTTCTCTATCACATGAACTACTATAGTTAAAAGGCTTGAATGAAAAAATCAGGAATATAGGAATAAAATTTTAAAGAATTTTTTAAAGTTTCACATTGCTATAAATAAAATATTCTATAACTCTCTGACTTAACATTTATCAGATGAAAAACCTTTATGGGAATTAAAAAGAAAAAATTAGTAAAATTAGAGCTAATATATAATTCTTATTTTAAAAAATAGTAAAAAAAGTTTTCTGTCTAACAAACAAAAGGTAAGAAAGGGAAAATGAAATTCAATTTTTCAATAACAGTATGAATACTTACAGTTGTTGGAATATGGATCCCTTTGATTTCTTTGTCAGAGCTATTTTTAAATACCAGCTCAATTGTTGTCATTTTAGAAGAATATAAATTGGGGCTTCGGGTGAACCGATATGTAGCAGACAATCCTTTGCCGTGGAATTTATTGAGAAGTTCTATTTCCTGCATGGGAGTGAATGCAGCAGATACAGTCTAAAAAGAAATTAAATTATTAAGTAACTGAGAGAGCTTTTATTTTAAGTAAAACAATGAGTCTTGGATATTATAAGCTGGAAGTTGTTTGAAAAATAAATAAAACTTTAAGACCATGTTGTAGGATGTTTACAAAGTGAATTTTTTTAAAAAAAACCCTTTATTTCATAGTCATAAAGAACATTAGAACTATTAAAAATCCTATATAAGATTACTAATATATAGGTTTTCAAGCATAGTTTTAAAATAACTCCAAACAAAGCAATTGATCAAAATATGTTTTAGAATCTCTTATACGAAGAATTAATTTCAATACGAAATAGTCTATTTGTTCTTTAAATAGTGTTTCAAAGTTTATAAAGAATCCACAAAATAGAAGATTTCAGAATATTCAACAGGGTTCATATCTTTTTCAGCCAAAGAAGTACAAAACTACTACAAAAGGCTCAACTCTAAGTTAAAAAAAAATATTGCACTAATGGTGTCACAGCATGAAAGCCAATTCAAAAATGTAGTTAGTTAGTCCCGATAAAATGCACACATAAGAAAATGCATCGATGACTGCATTTAAGTTCTAACATATTCACTTCCCTATAGTAAAAGTACATAACTTTGAAAAACAGTATACACTACCTTCAAATCATTAGGAATTAGAGTGGTATTAGACTTTTCTGTAGCTTTAATGTTATTCGCAGATGGTGTGAGAGTAAGTATTTCTGAGAATACTGCAGGTTGTAATACTGGGTTTGCCCCATTTTCATTAGTAGTAACTGCAAACAATAAAAAATGTTTTAAAACAAGAATTAGATCACTTATTATTAAGAAATAGTTTTAAAAATCTGTTTTACTTACAGTCATCTAAATCCAAAAGTAAATCAATCTCTTTAGGTTTCTGTTTTTGTTCTTTCTTTTTCTTTACAGGAACCTTAGAAAAATTAATCAATTAAAATTTTAAAGAAGTTTCAAATCATAGAGAATAATTGTCACACCATGAATTTTGACTTGATGAGAAGTTTTTTTTTATGAAAATAAATTTAAATAACATATAACCTAGTCTTTTAGTTATTGTATATTTATGTAATAATAATTTTTTTTTTTGTAAAATAAGACTTTCAATGTTTAATAAATTGAAGAAAAAAATCTTAGTTTCCCTGATTATTTAAAAATAATATATTATTACACTAACATGCATACATTATTTACATAAAAAATTTATCCATTTCATAAGACACTGTGGCAGAAATTCTAGATTTAATTGATTTTTTTAATGATTGCATTAAGAAAGATAATACAAAAAAAATTTCATTTTTAGAACCTTCTTTTCCTCTTCTTCTGATTCACTAGATTCAGATTCATCATCTTCAGATTCTGAGGAAGACGATTCCGACTCGGAAGACACCTTTTTCTTTTGTTTTGAACTTGAGCCCTTAGAATTAGACACAGGTGCTTTCTTTGAATTAGTTTTGGATATTGAGTTATCTGGAACTTTAGGTGTTGATTTAATTGCTCCTACATCTTTCGCAACATCTGGCTCCAAGTCAATGATGTTCTTTGTCTCATGTTCACTTGCAGCTGACTCAGATTCTGATTCCTCGCTGTCAGATTTCCTCGATCGATCTGAGTTCCTCCCTAAGTTCCGTTGACTTTTCTGCGCTCAGAAGCTGACTCACAGAATCAGCTAAAAGGATTGATTTAAAGAATATAAATGCAAGAATAAATAAAAGTTTTTTAAAATGTGAATTTATAAGATCTACAAACTGTAATACAGATTAACAGAATTAAATACCATTAAGAAAAAACTAAATTTTCAACAATCAAAATTTTATTATAAGGTATATTCTAAGGAAACTGGCTGACTATGTCAACATTAATTACTAGTAAGGTTTTGAATAATTCTGTTCTCTTGAATTAACAAGGTTGAGTGTCTTAAATCAGTAAGTACGACCGAATAAGAGCAAGACTGTTAGTACAGTAGTAAGCAGCTGAGAACAAGTCTAGTTACTTTTTGGATAATTGGACCCTGAACTTAAATGTTGTACAGTATGTTGCTTGAAGTATTTAACATAAGTAAGTCCATCACATGGGGTATTAATTTTGGAATTTTTCATGTGGACACTGGGCTGTTAAACAAGTCTGCAAATAACAACAATGTACAATATAGAACAACAAATACAGACAAATTATACCTTCCTCCTCCCTTCTGCTGAACTTGATTCAGTCTCAGAGTAAAAGGACTTTTTCTTGACCACCTTCTTTTTCTTCTTCTTCACAAAATTAAACTCCTGCCATGGCATCTGGTTCTCCACATTTCTCACTGATGTGTCAGGGGCCACTTCAGGGAACTCAGGAAGCTCATGGTAGCCAACAGTGCGAGCGTTGATGTAGTGGCTCAGTGATCCCAACTGGTAGCGATCTCGATCTGAAAGTGTGTACAGTAAAATTCTTAAATGAAGGAATTCATTCTTATTTGATTAGCGAGATACAAGTTGAGCCAAATAATTTTCGGGAATGTATAAAGTTTAATTTAAACACAAGGTTTGGATACATTTTTTAAAAAAATCATGTGCAAAAGACATTTTTTGAGTGTGAGCATTGATGTAGTGACTCAGTGATCCCAACTGGTAGCAATCTCGATCTGAAAGTGCGTAAAGTAAAACTTTTTTAAAAGAAGGAAATAATGCTTATTTGATTAGCGAGACAATAGTTGAGCCAAATAATTTTCCGGCATTTATAAAGTTTAATTTAAACACAAGGTTTGGATACATTTTTTTAATCATGTGCAAAAAAATATTTTTAACATTGCATACAACATTTTAATGTCACTTATAAATGTTTCCCAAATATTAAAAGTGTAATTTACTTTGTGCTTGTTAATAGCATTTTTCGTGTCACATGTGAAATGTAGATGTAATGCAGGATTAAACTCTTAATACCTGCATAACTCTTTTAGGCACTTATATTTCAAAGTAATTTTTACTGTTAATCTTGTGTTTAAATATAACTTTTGCACAAAACAGATAAAACTAATTATTAAAGACTTAGCTTACGATATTAATTATAGTTTGCATGCTAAATTGGTGAGAACTTATTTCCATCCTGGGTTCTATTAGTTATAGCTTGACAATATCTGATGTATACACATCAAGCAACATACGATGTCTAACTAACGATAGTTCTCAAAACCATCGTTAGTTAGACATTGTATGTTGCTTGATGTGTATACATCAGATATTGTCAGCTTTGTCAGATATTGTCGGGAATTGCGAAACTTCTGCCCAAAGGACATTGCGCAATTTGAAGCTGGACTGATTCCATTAGAATGCAGGAGAAATTGCCTTATGAACAACTACTTAAACAGGCTTCGCAGTTACGATTGTAATCATAGAACTGCAAATTACATTAAAAGTTGGAAAAGCAATCAAAGGTTAAAGAAAGGATCTCTACTCAGTGACATGTTTCAATTTGATGCTGAGCCTACATCTCTTTTCTTTGCCATTAACCCCCTTATTGATCTATCAAATTGTGTTTTTTAATGAAGACCTTGCCTATAAGATCAGCAAAAGTAATGACAACCCAACTCTTATGAGGATGCTAGGGCTCGAGATGCTGTCTAGTATTCCCCCTGAAGCCACACATATTTTTACAGATGGAAGCAAACTGGAAAACGGTTGCTGCGGTAGCGGATCTGTGATTTTCCGACCAAACAAGGAACCTATTAATATCAGCAGAAGGACACCGAACCACAGTTCAAGCTATAGAGCTGAACTATTCGCTATTCTTGATTCCTTCAGAGTTATAGAAAACGATGAAAGGGAGGTGTGGTTAATGACCGATAGCCTTAGTGCCTTACAGTATTTTAAGAATTTCTATGAGGTCAAAGGTACCACAGCTGTGGCGCTCATCGAGGAGCTCGATAGACTTTCGCGTTTTTTCCCAGTGCATTTAGTTTGGATACCTTCTCATGTCGGTTTAGCTGGGAATGAACTGGCTGACGGACTTGCAAGGGCAGGGACAACCTGTTGACTTATTCAGGAATTGGTTCCATTTACAAAAAGACAGCAATCGACTGGAGTCCCCCTCAGCACTCTTGGTATGGCGCTAAGAAACCAGGCGAGATTTCTAAATTGCAACTATCCAGGCAAGACCAAACTGCTCTCTCCAGATTCAGGACGGGACACACAAAGAGTTTGAAGTTTGAGGCCGGAACCAAGCTGTTCCCAGACTGCCCCAACTGTCGTGGAGGTGCTCAAGTCAGTCCCGAACACGTACTCCATTGCCTCGGTTTGACGTGGAAGGACATCAACGACGACCCACTTTTATTTTTGGACTTTCTCAAGGTCACAAACATTATGGAACTGGTCTAATTTTGACCCAGGGATATGTAAAAAAACTAACGATAGTACACAATGTGAGCGGAGAAGGGAAATAAAAACAATTATGTAAAATATAAATACAGTCAATACTCGATAACTCGAAGTCCCAGGGGATCCCCAAAAATATTCGACTTATCCGAAGTTTGAGTTATCAAAGGTACTTCCCATTCCTCTCTACAGGTACTTAGGATGGGTCGACATGGTTTGATAGGTGCCATAATACTATAGTTGTAAGCATTTCAATTTTTTTAATAGCCTATGAAAACAACAAGAGAAGAATGAGGTCAAAAGGTTTATTAAAACTCAACTTTAACAAAATTTGGCCTCATTACTTATTAATTAGTATACATACCATGTAAATATCATTTAAAAAAAACAGATATTTCTTGTTTGTATTTTTTAAGGTTGTTGGCATTCACAAAGTCACCTAATTTTTGAAGTTTTGAACTGAATTGTGGGAAATCTATCACAAAAACTTCGACTTAGAAGATGTTCACTTCGAGTTATCAAGACAGTTTTTTTATAGAAAAGTATAGAAATGATTCGGGACTTGATCAAAAGATCGAGTTAGCGGATTATTCGACTTATTGGAAGTCGAGTTATCGAGGTTTGAATGTATTGAAAAAAACTTACATAAAAACACTGTCAGATATTCTTTTATAAAAAGTTTAGAACCTTAAAACTTACCTTTAAATCTAGATTGTAACACCGGTGCTGGCTTTGATGCTAAAAGAATTTTTTTAGCATGCTTTGACAAATATGGTGTTTTCTCGCCAGAAGGCATAATGAGCTGCCTTAGGAATCTTGCTCTATCACGAATATCATAGTTAGTGTCATACTTGGCCAAGTTGAAGACGTATGGAACAAGTAAGCTGGTTTGTTTGGAATTAATTAGGTATAATTTAGCAGCCAAGTTAACAGCTTGCAGTTTTACAATATCTTCCTGTAAATAATAAATACTTCATAAGAATATAATTTGTACATTTTATAATTGAATATTGAAAATTAATGCTTTAGAATCTAACAAATTTAGTATCACGTTATTTAAAGATATATTAATTGGTAATAATAAAGTAAGTTGTTAACAAAAATAGACAATATTTAATGCTAAATGAGTCGGAAAAAAATTAAATCCAACATTAAATAATTAAATCATGTTTTAAAAACTAATGATATTGCTTGAAATAAATAATATATGAAATAAATTTGAAATAAAAATATAAAATATTAAATTGCTTGAAATAAATTCAACTGGTAGGGTAAGTTTGAATTATTGTCGCACTATAGCTACACCAAAAAATACAACTAGATAAAAAATGTGTTTTCATTTTTAAATATTAACAAAAGTGATAGATAAAATAACACAATAAAAAATATATTGTAATTTAAGCTAAGTGTTGCAAAAAAATTTAAACTTTCTTTTAAATGAATGTTTGAAATCACAATTATATAAACATTTAAAAATATTTTATTTCTTAGAAATACTTGTAATATAAATATAAATCTATTTATGAAAATGCCTCGATAATTGCTGAATTTATTATTCAATATTTTACCATTTTACTAACAAATAAAAGGTTTATCTTTTAAACATCACAGCAACTACATAAACAAAGATATGTTAATGTCTTACTTCAGTTGCAAATGTTTTTGCAACTTTACGCAACACATCTGGAGCAATATTTGCAACTTTATCAGCATACTCTCCAATGAGCCACAATATGGAAGCACGGGCCATGGGAACAGCAATTCGATCCATTAAACGAGACATGTCTATGATTATGTCTTTGTGTTCTGTCACCTGATAAATATAGAAATATTTATAAAAGTTTCCTTTTTTGATATTAAAGAAATATTTTGCTATTGTGAAAAAAATTTCAAAAATTATTTTAAAGGTAAAAATGTATATTGTCTGTAAATTGAAATTCTTTGCAATTCAGTAATAACTTCTTTGTAAAACTATTTGCTTTCACAATATGCATCACTGCATAAAGTAGGAAATAGACTATTATTTGAATATAAGTAATTGCCCTGAAGTGCTTTCATTGCTTTGAAATTTTTGTCTCCTGAACATATGTTTATACATTATAAATAAAGGTAAAACAGTCAATCAACATATCTTGTTATATTTTAACTGTTAAAAAGTATACAATTATCTTATGAACATTTTTTTTTAAAATACAGGGTTTTATAAATTTTTACAAATTAGACTTTTTTACATCATAAAAATGAATTGGGTAACATACTTGCATCTGAAGCAGCTTTTTGATTACAACCACACTTTCAGCAACAATATTTTCTGCAAAAACACACACATAAACATTATATTAAAAGTATATTTGTAATAGCAACAGTAACTCAGAGAAAAATACATAAATACACCTCAAAATAAAATTTCATACTTGGTATCAACATATTAAATGCTACAACAATTAGAAAAATTAGTTTTAAAAGGTTTTTTAACTGTGGGCTGTGCATTATCTCATCCATACCATTTCTGTTTGATAATAATGAAACAAGTTTTCCAAGGCATGTATCTGTCACTTCAGAAATTGAGCTGGCACAACGGCCTATGGCTTGTATGGTTGCTGCAACAAACTCCATGTCTGCACTTGAAACATATGACTAAAATAACAAAAAAATTTAAGTAGCTGACACTGCACAACTTTATTTTTATAAACATATTACAAATGATAGTTACGTTTAAAAAAGCAAACATGTACCTATAATATAAATAATTATGAAATTTATTTTATTATTTTCAAAGAAATATCATACCTTGAATACCTACATATAAAATAAAAGAATATTACAAATAGGCTCTTTCAAGTGCTAAAATATAAGCAAAATATAATTACTTTTGTATATGTGTTTAGAGTTAAGATGCATAATTAAATTAGTTATTATTCCTTGCAATTTTTTTATTCCATTCCTTTTTATTCCAATGAATAAAAGTGCATGTTTTAAATAGTAATAAACATAGTAATTAACTATTCTGAAATTATTTACCTGGAATTCTCGCAAAATGAAGGAAACATTTCCTTCAGTGGCCAAATTAGTAAGAATTTCCAACTAAAAATAAAAATGAAGTATTTTTAAACATAATTTTTAAAAAAAAACACTGTCAAAAGTAGATAAAAATAGGGATCATACCTTTAGTAACTTAATATGTGTAGGATCACTGGACCTGACAAAGAAGCTCTTTAGATACGGTTCAAACATACCCTAAAACACACAATACAATTTTATTTGAAACAAGCAAAAGTTATATCATTGCACAAAAAAAAACCTTGGGAAGCTGCATTGTGTTAATACAAAATTTACACAATATATGAAGAGTACAGGGGGAAAACTCCTTCATCTGTCCTCTTGGAGACGATAGCGAGTCATCGCCTAAACTGGTGTAAGGAAACCGGTTTCTCACTTGGTCTTCACTCACTCTTCTCTTGCAGTGACCCTAATTCACGCGAGACACAAGTCCCACATTTGTACGGAAATAGAAGAATCAAGGCAGAAACCACCAGTTAAACGTCACCAATGTCTGCCAAGCAGACCTGAATACGGGAAGATTCCTAGTCAATCAAGGGGTTCTTCTCCTGGACTCTTCATATACACTGTGATGCAAAAGTATAGACAATGCTGTAATTTTTTAGCTGTAAAATTTAGAATTGTGATACTTGAATTACAAAAGCCCCCTAAACATATTAAAAAAATATTTTGAAATGCTACAATTGAAACATAATTGTTTGATTTGCTATAACAATAATTTTTTTCATAAAATAAATATTTGTATGTTGCAAAAGTTTAGACACACAAATACGAGATTATGCTAATTTAAAGTACATAATGGCCTAATTTTGTATTTTTATTGATGAATTGTATTTTTTATATGATAAATTTAAAAAAACACGATATCCGGTGAACTAAACAGATTTAAAAACTTGGCTCAACTTTACACCAAACAGATGATAAAGCCACTTTAAATCTTTATTCAAATCATATTCACTTCAAATGTAGAATTTAACATCTCTAAATACGAACCGAATGCCGACCAGTCCATCACCATAAAGTTTTGCCACGAATTCGTGGATTTGGAGGCATACATTGGCCGATTTTCTTGATCAAACATGCAGTCTTTCCCATATAAAATCACAAAATAGCGACATATTGTTCTTTTTGGCACTTTAGTGCAATGCAGAGATAGTTAGCTCTTCAAAAACGTCAAAAAAGTCTGTCTCATCAACGTAATTCCCTGAACACCATTATAAATGTTCCACTTTGAATTGAAAATTCTTTGTAAGGAAATATTTAGAAATGCTTATTAACTAACTTTTGATAGTTATAGGGTTTTCTGATATTGAAACTTTTTTAATAGTTAAGTCATTAATGTAAAATTGACATAGATTATTAGGTTCTATTTTTTGCTGTTTTGACATCCTTTTAAAATTTGAATATTTTTTTAAATATTGTTTCTTTTAGTGCAATAATCTGTTCTTTTATGTTGTAATAATTTTCAAATAAGGTTATGTTCTGTGGTTGAGTCTAAGTTTGCTGTTCAAATTATAGAATATTTCCTAACGATTTCTCGAAAACTGTTAACATATAACTTCAAGGTACATGACACAAACGTTTGAAAAAAATATGAAAATGTGGGTATTAGCTAGTAAGTGTACGAAAGAAGAAAAACATTTCAAAACAAACAATTTTCTGAAAGTAAGAACAATCAAGATAAACTAAAAAATCATAAACATCCGATTTAAAAACTTACATGATTCTATTCCACAGCAGCATGAATAATAAATCAATCATAAGTATTGAAAAGTATATAAAGAAAATGAAGCAACAATCAATAAGATTAATATACGAAATACTAAGTCAATATTACACATATAAATATTATATAATTAAAATCTTACCTTATATCTAGTAGTTAAGGTTGCTATTGTACTCAAGATCACCGATTGTATTTCCCTAAAACATAAAATAAAATTAATACAAGAACATAAAATCAGCTTTAAATGAAAAATGTAAAAAAAAATCTAATTTTACCTGTGGCTTTTTGTCAATCGTATCAAAGCCTTGGCAACTGTACTAACTTCTGTTCTAGGAGCTAGATAGTAATATAATTGTACAACACCCATAACAACCTAAAAATTATTATTTACAGTTAGTTCATAATTATATAGTTTGGTTACAATAGTGAGTAATGTATTAATTATTATTAAGGGGTACGAACTTAAATACAAAAAAATATTTTAAAGGATTAGTGTTGACTATAAGTTGCTTCTTAGTAACATAATTTCATTTATAACTTCGATTTTTAAGTGATCCCTCCTATTGCTACTCAAATCTTAAATTAACAGAACAAATCTCTCTACTAATACGAGGTATATCCACAAAGTAAGTTCCTTTTGGTTATATAAGAAAACAGTGTACAGATACGGAAACAAATTTATGGTACAAAAATCTACAACTGTTTTACTTTTCAACATAACTTTTGAAATTTTGTAGAAAGGAATACAAAAACTTGTGCCAAGCTACGACAAGTGTCTACAAAATTTCGGAGGCTATGTAGGAAAGTAGTTTAACAGTTGTAGATTTTTGTACAATAAATTTGTTTCTGTATCTAAAAATTTTTTCGATAAAACCAAACAGAACTTTACTTTGTGAATAAACCTCGTATTAGACATTTCTCGAAAGTTATTGCCGAAAACCTTTCGATAAAAATACCTAGACATGATAAGTTAACTAATAAGAGAAACTTACATGGGGGAAAAACATAGGTTATGGACTTAAATAAATTGCTAAGCATGATTACCGCTGAGTTTCTGCTTTGAAGAAGAGGTTTACAATTCCTTAGCAATAACCTATGATCAGAATCCATGATATAACTCTTGACATTTTTAGCATCTTCTTCAGATTTACTGTCCGACTTATCAGACTCATAAAAGGACTTTTCTGCTTCTTCTTTGCCATCATCCTAAAATTAAAATTTTTATTTTTTTTTGCTATACAGCTAATTAGAGAAATATTTTTATTTTTTAAAATGTCGGAAATAATTGTATATTTATTACATTTAAAGTAATATTTTCAATTGAGTCAAATTAACGCTAAAGTTTCAAACAATTTTTAGGTGTCATTGTTTTTAACAGTAACACAACTTTAGGATTGTGTTATGGACTTTTGAAAACAGCTCAAGGATAAAGGTATATCAAGAATTATGTTCAAGTATAATCAAAGAAAAATACCAACTTATCTATTTAGTTTTTGTGAAAAAGTGTATTACGATCTCTTAAGGGTCTTGTATGGTAACAGATCTCTATACGATTTCAATGGGGAAAATATGGTCCCTGTTTTTAAATAAAGTATATGACATGTACTCACAAAAACTTACCAAAAAATACAGAAGACAGTTATTTTGCCATTAAAATAATTAATAAGTATAATTTTAAAGATAGTAATTACTTATAATTAAAACCAAATTTTAGTAATTATTCACAAACTACAGATGGTAGCACTAACGGCATGTAAATATCTAAACAAAAAATATTATTTTAATTATAACTAATTAATTTCTTTAAAATTATACTTATTAATTATTTTAATGGCAAAATAACTTTCTTCTGTATTTTTTTGGTAAGTTTTCGTGAGTACATGTTATATACTTTATTTAAAAACAGGATCAAAAGTTTCCCCGTCGGAATTGTGTATAGAGATCTGTGACCATACAAGACCCTTAATGATATCAATACTAATAAAAAAAACTTTTTAAAATACATACATATTTATTCGGGTCTGTAAACTGTGTGCGGGCATATCGAATGAGCATATTTATTATTATAACTTGTCCCCACTCTTCTACATCAACCAACAGATTGCAGAGTTTTCTGTAGTTTTTGTGAATTAAATCAATTCTTTCAGGGCAAACTTCTTCAAAGGCCATTACTGCACTTCCCATAACCAGCTATAAAATAAGTAAAATTGATTAGCTTTGATAAGGATTGTTGAAATGTTTTCAAAAAGGGAAAACCAATAGAAAAATTTAAATGCAGAACTTACAGTTGTCTTGTCGGACAATAGTTTTTCTAAAACTTCAATTAGTTGATCTTTTTGTTCAATGTCCAAGCTGCAAACATAAGCTTTTATTGTATACACATCTTTTATATGTAAAACATGTTGAATAAAATGTAATATAAATCTACAAAATGACCAGATGTTTGTAAAAGGGGTACATGAAATTTAATGCTATAGTAATCATAGAGGTTTCAAAAGGATATGCATAATTAGAATTTTTAATTAACCCTTTCAGTCCCAGTTATGCCATTTGGCATCATCATTTTTCTGATCATAATTTAAAAAATAATAGGGCTGACATCTATTGGGATTAATAAAAAATATTTTCTAATAGAAAAAAGTTTGAAGAATCGAATGATGTGCTTTTTGATATCATAAATGGCTATAGACGATCAAAAAAAAATTTCTAAAATGATAATGCCAAATTGCTCTTGGGACTAAAGGGTTAAGAACTTTTAACTTCCAATGTTTTTAATCAATAAAGAATTTTTTAAGTGACTTCCCACAAATAAAAAATTTATGCATTTATATAAAATTTTAACCATTTTTTTATGAACCTCTTATAAAGTTATCTGAAAACAAAATAAAATTAACTCATGATAAAGACAGACATTTAAGGGGGAATGGGCGTGCTGGAGCGGGGTCTCCAAAGCAAAGTGCATCAGTGTTAATCCAATGGCGAAAAAAATATTTTCTCTGCCACATTTCTCCGGCTGTATTGAATATTTTTTCAAGCGGATTTTTTTATATGATGCATGTAGCTGACTTACAGGTCCCGACAATCCCACTTTCTGAAATTGGTTCGAATATTTTTTATAATTTTTAATAAATAATTTTACACAAAATATTCGAAGCAATTTCGAAAAGTGAGATTATAGAGACCTGTAAGTTATCTACATTTATTATTATTTTTAAAAAAAAGTTTGTAAAAATATTCAATACAGCTGGAGAAATGTGGCAGAGAAAATAGTTTTTTCGCCATTGGATTAACACTGATGCGCCCATTCCCCCTTAAGCACATAATTTTAAATATACTTTTTTCAGTTGTAGACAAACTACAGAGTACAATAAAATACCTGTATAGTTTGGGGATGGCATGAGCAGCTGTCTTCCTAACATAAGGCGACATATCGTTGACAGCATCTCTGATGGCCAACATCATAATTGGAACAATAACAGGAACCCTGATACTGGAGAGAACTCTTAATGCACTTGCTCGAATAAGCTGGTTGGGATCCTAGAATACAGTAAGTTTGCTATGAATAATAATTCGAATATACAGCCAATTTCTTTCAATTTCACGGTTTGTACACATTTTACTATTTTAAGAAAGTTATGGACTTTTAAGGACTAAAATAAATTAAGAACATATTTCTGGTCAAATAAAATTGAATAAGATAGCATCAGTGTCCCACTTGTGTTACTAATAATCAGAATAGAAGCATGCATATTCCCAGATACATTTCAAGAATTAAACATTTTTTTAGTAGTTAAGCTACTGTGATCCAGTATCTACTATGCTTAACATAGTAACATTTGAAGCCTTTTAAGGAGAAAAGTTGGAATGATGAGCACCTTTTTAATATCACTTAGAAAATATTTAAAAGGAATTAATATGGAATGTTAAAGAACTATTTAAACCTTGTAATTGGATATATTGTAATATGTATAATTTTTTTATTACAAAGAAACTTATAGTCATTAACTGAAATTTTAATAGATTTCATAATTTAGGATAGCCAAAATCTGGAAATTTAGAAATTCTGTGGTTTTCTATTATGATTATTAATTATGATTATATTATTGAATGAATATTAATATGGATT
This sequence comes from Oedothorax gibbosus, assembly GCA_019343175.1. Lineage (NCBI taxonomy): Eukaryota > Metazoa > Arthropoda > Arachnida > Araneae > Linyphiidae > Oedothorax > Oedothorax gibbosus. The sequence continues at coordinate 18,779,740 of CM033280.1, forward strand.
ATTATTATTTATTATGATTATTATTGAATAAACAGTCCCCTAACAGTAATAAGTAAGTCCTAATAAAAGGAAATCAACTAAAACTTAACGACTTTGTAAAAGGAAAATAATTATAGTGCACTACTTTACCTTCAATGCTCTTTGAAATGTACTAATGGATAATAAGGCCAAATCCTGTTGTTCTTCAGCATACCTCACAAGATATACATAAACCAGTTTTTTAACCTAAAAGGAAATACAAGAACAATAATTTAATTTTCTAATATCATTAAAAATACACAGTTAATGTTTAAATGTGCTTTGGTAAGTGCTTAAAATTAAGCTGAGAATATTGCTTTGTTTGTTAACAATTTAGAAATTAAGCAAGTAGGCGAATTAATGGTTTGAATGTGTACCTTAAAATATAATTTTGCATTTTGTACTATGAATAAAACAGTTTACAGATAGGAAAGGACAATTTCTACAAAGCACTATTAATGTTTAAAAAGTCAACTATAATAGTAAAAATGAAGTTGTGTATGTATGTATATTCCGTATAGACTCTTAAACTAGACATCTGTTTGACTTGTAACTTGGCACAAATGCGTAGTTCATACTTAGATTATGATTTTTGAACTTTCAGGTTTCAAAATGTTCTATTTTTGGAGAAAATTAGAATTTTCTGAAAAAACTACACCACTTTCGCTCATATCTGATAATTTTTTTTAAATTTCATGTTGCCATCGGCAGAAAAAATTAAATTATACTTTTATGAAAACAATTAAAATTGAAAATGTTTATTTTATTCTGTTGCCATTACCTACAGAAACTAAATTCATTATTTGAAATTCATTATATTCATCAAAAATAATTGACATGTTTCAAGTGACGTAATTCCGCCAGTCTCCATTCCGGTATTTTATTGTGGGTTTATTTGATGATATTTTCATTGATTTTTCTGTTGACTGCATGTATACATATTGAAGCAATAAATGTATAGTTACCCTAGTAGCATTGTTTCTCGAAATTTGCTTGATCGATCATCGATCGTTCATTGGATTCAACGAAAACTCACCGGTGATCGCATCCGTATTCCGAAAGTGCACAAGGCGATATCGGCAATCGGTGAACGAAATTCTATCGATAAAAGTCATCGATTCGATATCGGTCAAAGGTGAAAATTCAATCAATGTACGTTTCATCGGAAAATTATGACGAATCAATATCGCAACGATAAGAAACCGAAAAATGTGGCTTTTTTTTATTTTAGTACATACAAATTGCGTTAAATTATTTCGAAAACTTCATATCCGAAAGCTATTATGTTCAAACTGGTAATAGTTATTTTTTATTTACTTACACAAAACATTTTTAATTGCTTGCGAAGATAAATATTTTTACTGTGTGATAACTTTTCTTTTATTTACTTGGATATTAATTTTTAACTTTTTGGCCTTGATTAATTTTTGAAAAACTTAACTTAAAGAAAATAGATTTTTTAATAAATATTATGAACCAAACAACTTTTCAATATGTAAGTTACCAAGAGTTATTTTTTAATTAAACATATTTCTATTAGTATTGTTAACTTAAATTAATATTTTAAAGGAATTTGCAACTTGCAAAAGAAAAATCAAAATTAAAATTTCTTAATCAATGATATAAAACTTCTTTAACGATCAACCTTTTGAGCTCTTTATTTAAACGCAATCACCCTGCAAGCCTCCATAGCCGAGAGGACTAACGCCTCGTTGCAAGTCAAAAGCGCGGATCCTGAGATTGTTGGTTCTGTCCTCCTCCACCTAAAATCCGAAGTATTACCTGACTAACAGAAAAAATAGTGGCGCCATCTCGTTTAAACCTTTTGTACTAACATGTCGTAAACTGTTCGGAATTTTATCGGAAAGTGTTCGAAATTCCATCGGACGATGAGATTTCGATTACTACTCATCGGATTCTTATCGATTTCTTCTTGACTTTTGATCGGAATCTTATCGGAAAAACTCATCCTAGGATGCTCGATCGAGCGGACAGAACCGAGCAGTTATCGAGCAATCAGGCAGTTTTCAACAAAAATCCGATATTCGAATTCTCATCGGCTCACTGGTGAACGATGAACATTCGATTATCGGTCGATGAAAAATTGCTACTAGGGTAAGCTATTACTGAACTATGATGGTTAATAAAGGCCATCGCACTAGAGCTGCATATTAGGGTTTTATGTATATTTTTTCGCCAAATATGTTGCCAAACTCGCCAAATTATTAACTAACACTCGCCAAATGGGCAAAATGTTCTTTTTTGTAAATAATTTATAAGTTGGTTGGTTGTTCGAAGGTCATCGTGTTAGAGCTGTATAATGGGCGTGTTTGTAGCTATATCTATTTTCTCGCCAAAATATTTCCCGAAGCGCGCCAAATGAGCAAAAAGGTTTTATGTATTTATGAGGGAATTGTGATGACATTTATGAGTACATTGTATAGCGTATTTTTTTATTTTGGAGTTTTAAGGCAATGAAAAGGGGCTTTTATACTTTATAACAAGCGGGAACAATAACATAAGTTTATGATCCTATAACAGGTTATATGGTACGCATACTTGGATCGATTTGATATTTTTTTAACCCGTGCAAAGAACGGGTATAAATTTGCTGGTATAGAATAAAAAATAAACTGTCTTTTACAGCAAAATAAAGCAAGCTGATTTGAAGCAACACTATAGAATACACGCATACTGTTGAAATGTCTGCAAACAGGGGTAATGTACAGGGTAATAAAAAACAGTAATGCTACAACTTTATGAAATGAATATAGAAAGAATAAAACAAATAATTACTTCTATATTTTTTGAAACTACATTTTTGACCACTGCAGGAAACAGATCCGATGCATCTTTTCCTCTCGCTATCATCTAAAAAGTAAAACCCATAAGTAAAAAATCAGATACAAACAATTCGAAAATAAAAAAAAAAATGATTAAATACTTACACCAATTATCCTTTTCATTGCTTCAAGTTTCAAGACATCTTTGTTCCCATCTAGCATATTTTTCAGATCTTCATGTCTATAGAAAAAATATGTTAGAATTTCAGTCAGTTTTATTGACAAGTACATTTCCATTTGAAGTTAAATGTATTTGATCCAGGTTAATTATTAATGATACTATATCACATTTAATAAAATACTAAATTTATGACAGTTAAACCTATATAAGAACTTTCAAAGTCAAGAAATTTGATAACCTGTCTAATTCATGCTGCTATAGGCTTTAAAGAATAAGAAAGTTCAAAATGTTGAAGTCTATTACCTATCACATTCTTTGAAAAAACATTTTGAGGATAAGGAAACTGAAACTAAGATGAAGGAGAAACAATTTTTCTGATGCCAAAAGTCATAAAGTATATATATAAGCTGATAAATGAAATCAATGTCATACAATTAGTTGGCATGCACACTTAACAAACAAAATGTAAAATGTTATGTATATATTGAGGGTATTAAAAAGCTTGATAATAAATTCAATACATCAAGATAAATTGGCACAAAAAATATTGTAAACTGTTTACAAAAGTTTTTAATTCTTAGCTTTCATAGAACTCGTGAAAAAGTGCCCCCTCTACCTGTGAACTAAATAAGTTTAAATTATTAAAATAGCGTACAATGAGATTTTAGGACAAGTAGTTTTTATAATAACCACAGCCAGTTATATTATTATGAATTGCTATAAAATTATAGGAATTGGCTTGTTTAAGGTGACATATTACCTCCCAGTTTTCATTCCTGCCTTTCTTAGATCTGTGTGTGCTGATAACACTTATTCACTAATTGAGGCAAGGAATATTTTATGTTCATTTTATATTTCTGTTGCACTGAAGACCTTAAACCAGTCTATTGCATTATTTTCAGGTATTTCTAATTAAATTGAAACTTTCAGGGAAATTCAAAATAGATGTGTGTAAAAATACATCACTATACCAAATTTAATTTTGAATGAAAAAATATTGGTTTACCTTTATGTAGCCTAACACAAAAATATAAAAGAATGTATACCAATCTCTATAAATATAAGAAATTCTGTTTTAATCCTATATACTTTTACAATTTACATGATTAACCCAAGTACAACTTTTAATGAAAAGATTGAAAGTAAGTACTACCATGCACACAAGTCAAAAACATACCCTCCTCGGCTAGCAAATATGGGTAAAGTTTGCATTTAGGTGCAGAAATGTACAGGAACTTTTATTAATATAACACAAACTATATATAACAAACTGTATATAACAAATCTATTTAAATAGATAAAAATTGAATTTCTGATTGCTTAACATTTTATAAACATTTTTTTTAATATATGACAATTTTGTAGAGAGCATTATTCAGTACTAGTTAAGTAAGTTTTCAAAGTTTGAGTCTAAAGACTTATTTTTTAAAAAAATCAAAAAGTGTTTTAAGCATTAAGGAACATTGGTATTGGCTATCTGGAATTTTTAGTAATATAAATTACTTTTGCAGGCTTTGTGACAATAGGAAAACAATGAATAACAAGACAGGGACAATCTTATGGACAAAAATTTATTAAGTTTAAGTCCGAAAACACAATGGTGCAATATAATACAAAACACACGACACGACTAATAGAGCGTGAGCCAGCAATATGATAATATAAGAGGACCTATGCTTTTCACAAGAAGAAGCGTATTCTAAAATTATATTACACTGCACTTAAGCTTAACAATCTTGTCAAGACAACTTCAAATCAGAGTTCGATCCCCGGACAGAGATGTTTTTCTGTTGCTAATAAGGTATGCCAGCAACATGAAGACATAGTTTTCTTTAATACAGGAACTGGGAATAAGCGTAGGGCCATAAATGTCACCGCCATTTCTCAAAATTTAGACGTAGAAATAATCCATACTCTGCTAAATGTGCATGCTCTGTCCGGACGTGACAACCACCAGTTCCTTTGTTAGTTAGTGAAAGTTGTCTTTGAAATCTAAATTGGAAAATTTTTCAAAGTGTGTTCCTATCCTTACATTAAGGAGCATCACCAACAATTACAGACACGTAAGGCCGTGACAGACCTGGAGGAATTTGTTTGTTGTTTGTACAGCAATAAGGAATACACAAATATAAACAAACTACGGTCCTACTTAGACTGTGAGACTGTTGAAAACTGGTTGAAACGGCTGGCGTATTGCTTTAGAAATTTTAAGCCAATAAAATGACGGTAAAACGGTGGTTTGATCCAAATTAGCGACAGCTTTACAATGTAAAGTATGATTCTGTTCTTTTTTACGTAATTTATTCCAATTCAGCGGTTGTTCGATTAACCAGTAATCCCAAACAACAAAATCTATCATTTTTAGTAGATTTCCTTATTTTTGGGTTCATTTCATGCTTTTTCCGGAATATGCTGTAGTTCATAAGTGGCAAATACTTAAAGCTTTAAAGTACATGTCAATATAAACACAAAAATGTGGTGTGTGTCGAAATTTCCCACGGGGGAGGGAGGTGCTAGCCTCAGCTCTATAAGGTTTTCGAGAAAATCGCGCATGCGCAAAGGGTAGCCGCCATAGAACGTTTTTGGTCTTAAAGGTATTGCTGAAAAATGTAAAAAAATATGTAGACTTTAAATTTGGTACACAAGTTCCAAGTACCTGGGGGATGTCATAATAAGGTTTTTGAGAAAATCAAGTGCGCAAATAGAGAACATAGAACCTATCATAGAACTTTTTAGGTTTTAGAATTGTTTAAATTACCATAATATATAATATACAGGGTATATAATTACTTTTGCAAGTATTGATTTATTGAGTGGTAATTAAAAGTCATGAAGTCACTACCCACACCCCTAGTGAGGTACACACCCCTAGTGAGTTCTCAGGTGGCAAACACCTAAAACCTTATAGTACATGTCAATACGAACACCAAAATTTATATGTCCAAAATTCCCCGGGGGGGGGGGCTATAATGCTATAAGCCAAGACTGGAAGCCATTTCATGGTTAGAAACCATTAAGTTACATACATGCATTTGTTTGAAAAGTCTAGTAACATATTCAGTGTCAGAAAAATATCTTGTGTCCTAAAGATAAATTTTAAATAATTTTCTGCACTATACTTTCTATTTTAGATAGACATATTATAAAAAATATATATCTCAAATATACTTTACTGGTTCATAAATTCAAAACCAAAAAAAGTATTTTGCTGGTTTAAAAAATTGGGTTAGTAGCATAGATATCATAATTAAAGTATTAGATTGGCTGATCAAGTGACCTCCAATGCTAACAACGGGACGCGCATCGAGACCAAATAGGTGGGCATAATTGCCAATGTTGCTGCCACTTTAAGGAGAAAAATATTACCAAAAAATACCATTTAATTCTAAAATTACAAAAAAAATACTAGAAAAGGATTTAGAGTCACTAAAAAGATTCCAAAATGCAGCTAGTATTTTTACTATATTTTTTTGTAATTTTAGAATTATTCTAAAATACTAATATACTCTTTAAACTTTATAACTAAACTTTTAACTTAATTTTAGAATTTATTTTAGAAATATTCTAAAATTACAAAAAAATATCGTAAAAATACTAGCTGCATTTTGGAATATTTTTAGTGACTTTAAATCCCTTTCTTGTTTTTTTAGTAATTTTTGAATTAAAAGGTATTTTTTTGTAGTATTTTTCTCCTAAAAATGGCAGCAACATTGGCAATTATGCCCACCTATTTGGCCTCCATGCGCGTCCCGTCGTTAGCATTGGAGGTCACGTGATCAGCCAATCTAATACTTTAATTATGATATCTATGGTTAGTACTCACTTGCGAAACTCTGTTGAGAAAATTCCAGCCGAAGAAATGTCATTGTTGGAAAAGTCAGTTTCTGTGGAGGTGCCACTGTGGTCGTTAGCATAACTTGTTCCCCCCGACATGATGACGACCATGTAATTGGATTTAAGCTCAGATTTGGATCAAATATTTCTTACATACTACCCATACACTTCTAAACTAAAATAAAGAGAAAAATAATTAATAAAGCCCATTTTATTTAAATGGTACATATTTGAATATTATTTTATTATAGAACCTTTTTGATGGATTTTGAATTCCTCCAATTTAGAAGTGATATTACTGCTTAGATATAATCAACAATATTTTTGTCTATTTTTTAAAAAATATTTTGGCTGCATTATTTTGCACAACATTAATTTTGAATATACATGTAATTATGTCCTTACTTAGAACAAACACTTAAATACAACTTGATAATCAATTTTTTAAAAAAAATTAACTTTTAAGTTAGATTTAAATAAAATGGCATTTAACTAAGCCATAATTGGCCAAAAACTTTAGTACTAATAATTTAAAATTAATTATGTACTCAAATCTTTTTACAACACAAACCTTTGACAGGAAATTTTAAAACTAATTTAAAGTTTACTAATTCACAGAACCTGATTATATAATCAGTATATAGTAAGACAGGGCAGAAACACTTTTCCTCCTCAATAGGAGGAAAAAGTCAATGGAACTTTCAAAAAGTTACCCTATTGAAGTTTGTCAAAAGCAAATTTGCAATGACAACTAAAATGAACAACTGGTCCTCCAAATATTCTCATTTCTAGGTTCCGAAAAAGGCATCATAATAACTGAATCTGAACCTAGAGTAAATTAGGTTTAAAGTGTGTAAGATGATTAAGCTATGTTTCAATAACATAATTAATATTAAAAAATATCACTAAGTAGGCTGGATAATTTCACTCATGAAAATTGTTTATCTCAATAGGGGCGTTTGTCAAGAGCCTTCTGCTGTGATCCTAAAATGTCACAAATCAGGCAGTGCTAAAATTGCACAACTTTTATGATCTAAAAATTTCGGAAATTTAGGTAATAAGAACTTTTGACAATCGAGATACTGGTTATCCTAAATTGTGATTCCTTACACTTTTGAAAACACCAGCTATCATGAAATTCCGAAACTTTAGCAATTCTATAATCGTGAAACTCTGGTGATTCTATAGGCAGGAAATTTGGACGATCTTAAAATTGTCCAGTTATGCACAATAGGCTTCCAGAATGTGGGTAATTTAAAAAAAAATCTTTTTTAAGAAAAATTATTTTTCTCAAAAATGACCTAAGAAAACCAGCATTTGTCCGAAGTTTTTAGAAGTTATCACAGATTGCTCCAAATTTCTTTATTTTCCAACACTGATATGGATATTTTTTCTGTCACCATAACAAACTATAAATGAACAATTGATGCAACACAATATAGAAAGGGAGGAAATTTATTTGACAGCATTTGTTTTAATCAATTGTAATATCATACCGAAATTTTTTGCCTATATTTTTCAAGGCATACAATTAGAATATTTAAATATTTATTTTGAGAGCAAGATTTTAAATTTAACAATCCAAATAACTGTGTGTAATGTGAAATAGCTAACAGTAAACACAGTCTTAGTCAGTAAACCTTAAGTCATCCACCCAGTAAAATGTTTGCGGAAATTTCTCCAACAATAGGTACCATATAAATTCTGAATATCTTTATCAAAACTTCGAATAACCGACATTTATTCGATAGTTAAAAGAAACATTAATATTATTAGAAGGCTTTATAGAGACTTTGATTGAAAACAAGATTACTGTTTAACATTTGATTACGAAACTTAAGAAAGGAGAACTAAATACACAAGTCAAGAAAGAAATATATATATAAAATGAAAATAAGGAAAAGCTAATAATTATGAATTTGCTGTTTGATATAAATCGATGAGCGTGATAATTTATTAATAAACTAAGTTATCTTTTAAGAAGTTAAAAATTTGGGCTAGCAGACAAGAAAACTACCAAACATAAGTTGCATTCATTTTAAGTTTTCACTTATGTTTATCAACTGTACCATTCATTAACCACTCCATTCATTTGTAAAAGTCGTAATAAATGTTTAAAAATGAGAATTTTTATATATAATTTTATAGATTTATTACCATCACCGGGTTATCACATAATATTGCTACGAAGTCACTATCAAATCACACATGAAAAATACAAACGAGTTGAGTTGTATTAAAAAGTTCATGAAATGTCACTGATCCAGATCAGAAGCAGACGTCTTTGATCTAAATATTAACTTTTCGGAATTTTATAAAGATTTAACTTTATTTTAATGTTCGTTTCTACAAATCGACATAAACCCTATAAAAAAATCTATCATGTTCTAATATTTTTAAACATCTCTTCTTCCAAAGATCACAGTTGAAATAAACTATCTTGAAATGAAGGGTCCCTTGCTTGGTTTTAAGGTAATCTGTTTTTTTTTTCATAAAAATTAAATTTTCATAACTTCCTTCAGCCTACAGAATAAGATATTAATTTCAAATACAATTTGCACATGTTTTACTTTTTTTAAAACTTAAACAGATTTCATCCGCATATTTTTTAAAAATAAAAAGTATCATCGGAGAAACTTTTACATCCATAGGGTACTTGACTAAAATTTTTGTATTGGCTTAAAATATTCTTATGCCAAAAATATTAGACGCGTATTTTTTCTTTTTTTTCAAATACCCCATAAAAAGAGGGGGGGGGGGGATGAATTTTAAAATTAGGACAAAAAATCACTCCCAAAAACGCTTTATGGCTGTCACGTGGTATCTACGATGTCACTAGTAACTATAAACAAACGTTGAAACACCATTTTGGAATCTACTTTAAGCAAATTTGAACTATCCGCTTCTGTAAAACCTCCACCCATTATCTATATCATTCTTATTTTAATTGTAAGTTAGATTAAAACCAGTTTAATTACCAACAAAAAAAACATCACACCGGTTTGTTTATACATACTAGTGACGTAAGCCAAATCGACGTGTTTGTCATCACGTGGCGTACCGATGAAAAAAAAAGCCATTTGAAAATGATTTTTATAAATTATTTAAAGATTTATTTTGCCAAAAAAATATACGTTTGTTATATTTGGGTTCAAACTATAATTTAATTGATATTGGAAGGTATTTTAGCGATACTGTCAAGTACCCTATTCTGCGCATGTTGTCAATCGCTCTGGTTACATAAATAGTGTAAAAACTGTTACAGAAACAGAATACTACTGCCAAAAATCACAATTTTTAGAAATTTAAGATTAAAAAGCTAAAAACAGCAAGCACATATTTTTTAAAAACATAATCATGTAATGAGTTTCTTTGTTTTTTTAACTGTTTAAAAAAAACCGCTACAGAACTATTTATATAAAATCCCCGTATAAGAATTTTCTACTGGAGACCAAAACACAAGTAATGATAGAACCTTGTCCAGACGTTACATTATTTTTAAAAAAATTAGCTTTGGTTTCTTAAAGAAAAATTAACAAATACTATAACACTTATTAAAAATGCTTCTATTAATAATAACAGTCCCTTAATAATAATACTATAATTTCGAACAACAACAAAATTTTAAAATGAGATATATCATTTAAATCTCAACTATAAAATGCATTTAAAGTATTAGAATTATGCGAAAAAAGATATTGAAAAGGTTTTTTTCAAAACTTATTAATTCAAAAACTACATATATTAGAAAACAGAATGCCCGAACCAAATTGAATACAAATCTAGATAGAACAAAAGTAAATATGTGTTTAAACTATATATTAGGAGGGGAAAAACAAAAAAATAATAATTAATGCATTACAAAAATATTCAAGAATAAAAATATTTAGAATAGATGATAAATTTTCACCAAAAAAGAATAATTTTAAAAACTCCTTACCAAATCTTCCATTTCGTAGGAATTCCTATATGGAAACACCGTGTTCTTTCTTCGACTTATAGGATAGTATGATGCAAAAAACTAGCCATTATTTGTTGCATTTACAAAAGTTTACAAAAAAAATTATAAATTTCGAACTCTTGTAACAAAAATTTCTTATCACAATCACAGCGAACTAGGTGTAAGCAAACAACACATGTCACCGAGCACATTGTTTGTCGCGCCATGGCGCCATCTATTGATAGCTTTCTCATGACTTCCAATTTTGATCGAGCTTGGACAGCATTATATGTCACTGATCCAGATCAGAAGCAGACGTCTTTGATCTAGATATTAACTTTTCGAAATTTTATAAAGATTTAACTTTATTTAATGTTCGTTTCTACAAAATCGACGTAACCCTGATATAAAATCTACCCTGTTCTAATATTTTTAAACATCTCTTCTTCTAAAGATCACAGTTGAAATAAACTATCTTTAAATAAGCACACAAACCTGAATATATATGTCTACCAACCAACCAACCATCTTTAAATGAAGAGTCCATTGCTTGATTTTAAGGTGTTCTGTTTTTTTTATTCATAAAATTTATATTTTCATAACTCCCTTCACCCTATAGAATAAGATATTAATTTCAAACACAATGTGCACAATTTTTACTTTTTTTTAAACTTAAAGAGATTTCATCCACTCATTTTTTAAAAATAAAAAGTATCATCGGAGAAACTTTTACATCCATGCTGCGCATGTTGTCAATCGCTCTGGTCATAGCCCCCTACATATAATGCCGTCCAAGCTCGATCAAAATTGGAAGTCATCAGAAAGCTATCAATAGATGGCGCCATGGCGTGACAAACAATGTGCTCGATGACATGTGCATGTGTTGTTGTTTATTTACACCCAGTTCGCTGTGATTGTGATTTTGTGAAGAAATTTTGGTTACAAGAGTTCGAAATGTATAATTTTTTTTTGTAAACTTTTGTAAATGCAACAAATAATGGCTAGTTTTTTTTGCATCATACTATCCTTTAAGTGAAAGAAAGAACACAGTGTTTCTATATAGGAATTCCTACGAAATGGAAGATATTTGTTAAGGAGTTTTTAAAATTATTCTTTTTTGGTGAAAATTTATCTCATCTATTCTAAATATTTTTATTCTTGAATCTTTTCGTAATGTATTAATTATTATTTTTTGTTTTTTCCCTCTTAATATATTGCTAAAAACATATTTACTTTTGTTCTATCTAGTTTTATATTCAATTTGGTTTGGGCATTCTGTTTTCTAATATATGTGTTTTTGAATTAATAAGTTTTGAAAAAAAAACTTTTCAATATCTATTTTCGCATAAATTTTAATACTTTAAATGCATTTTATAGTTGAGATTTAAATGATCTACCTCATTTTAAAATTTTGTTGTTGTTCGAAATTATAGTATTATTATTAAGGGACTGTTATTCTTAACGGAAGCATTTTTAATAGGTGTTATAGTATTTGTTAATTTTTACTTAAGAAGCCAAAGCTAATTCTTTTTAAATAATGTAACGTCTGAACAAGGTTCTATCATTACTTGTGTTTTGGTCTCCAGTAGAAAATTCTTATACGGGGATTTTAAATAAATAGTTCTGTAGCGGTTTTTTTTAAACAGTTAAAAAAACAAATAAACTCATTACATGATTATGTTTTAAAAAAAATATGTGCTTGCTGGTTGTAGCTTTTTGGTAGTAGTATTCTGTAACAGTTTTTACACTATTCAAACCTGTTGAAGAAGGATTTTTTTATATTAAAAATATTTTATAAATTTCTCTGGCAAATAATATTGCTTGGAAGTAGAAACAAAATAAAAAAGAACTAATTTGTTTATTATGGTAATCGGACCGAACGGTATTCGAAATAGCCTGCTGGATCACCGCGAATACATTCCTACTAAAATATGCGACCGATCACCAACAGAGGGCGCGACCAGAGTACTTTTTGAGGACAGCCTGTGAATCTATGTTATTTCTCGAGTTTACATGGCATTCTATGTAGGAGGCTATGCTCTGGTCTTGGGACTTTATTTCAGAAATGGCAATACCTTTTCTTTTTTACCTAACCAGATGTTTACTTAGGAACCAAAACTGAATTTCATGCGATTTTGAGTCATCAACCCTAAGAAATATCTCAAAATTGATAAAGCAACTGAAACTGCGTAAATTAGAGTGCATTATTTAAGTGATTTCACCATAATTTCATTTGTTTGGGTTTTATAACAGGTTTAAATATGTCTGGTTTCGACGCCAATCCTTTTGCAGATCCCTTTGCAAGTGGTCCGTTTTCGGTAAATATTTAATGCTGAAATTAATTCTTATAGAAATATAATATTTACTTTTTGACTATTTATATAAGTATAATAGTAATTAATATAAGAACATCATACTGTCATACACATCACTGTTTTGAAACTAACCTCCGTCAGTTAAAACCGCTAGTATTTAGGTATATATTTTGTTTAAGAATGATCTTTAAACTACATAAAATATTACCAGGGTTTTCGCAATTTTCATTAAATGACAAATTAAAAGTTAAAGTAACTAAATACTTTTTTTAAAATCAAACATTTCGGTTGGATTAAGGAAGTTAAAAATAATTTCACCCATCCTCTGAGTTTTTATCTTCAGATACTAATTGCCAATTAAAACTGAGCTTTTAGGTGAACTTCATGTGTATACATTCAAAATATACAAAGAGCTTAACTAAGTCATTGCTTCAATTGGCTGTCAAGGCTGTTTTTATCTTTCTTAAGTGGATCATTTTTCAGCAATTTCTTCTTTTCAGGATCCTGCTGTTACTCGTGTGACTAACCAAGCAAATGTAGCACCGCCAGCACTTGATGACTACAATCCATTTGCTGATCAACAACAGGCTCAGCAAAATGTGAGCTTTTTTTTTTCATTTGTTTAATTCGTTCTGTTCTTTATTTGATTTGAATGTTATCTGTCACCAAATTAAGTATTTAACCGGCAGAGCTAACTTATCTGCATTCATTTTTCTCAATTAGAATATCTTTTGTAAGAAATAAACTAATTCTAGTAAAATTTATTAAATATTAAAGTTTAACTGATTGTTTTTAGTACATATAATTAGGGATATTTTCAGTTAACAGTTTGGAAAACTATTTTATAAGTATTTCCTAACAATTTTAATTTAAACTTCCAAAAAAATATTATAAAATTCAGTTTTAATTTGAATATTATAAGCTTCTTTTCAGGGCTGGGCCGTTACTTGTTTAAATGTAACTCGTTACAATTACTTTTCATAAAAAGTAACTAATTACCTGTAAAATTACTAATTTCCAAAAGTAACAAATTACAATTAATTTTAAGATTACTTTTTACGACAAAATTTCATATTTACAAATGTTTTAAAAAATAAAGTATAAATGAATAAAGGATTTTTTTTCTCCAATACCGACTTTATTAAACAGTTAGCAGAAAATCTACTTTTTGGGGTACAACAAAAGCTGCATCTCAAAATTTTTGTCGCTTATGCAGCTACGATTGGGTCGGAGACATAAACCACCAGAACTAACCTTTCAATAGCCGTACTGGCTGATAAGAGGGTATTATATTTTGTGAACATGTTTTTAATTGTTAGTAGGGTACAGAATACAGTCATATTATGTTACATTATCATTACTTTGGAAAGATGTAGACAACTCAAAATCGGCTTCGGCGGAAGGATGTCTAGTTTTTTACATTCTCTAAAAAATCATCACTGCTAGATGAGTGTTTAATCACTGCAATCAGTAGGGAACGTTTCATTTTTGTGTTAACAATATTTCTCCTCTTAGCAAAGAGTATGTGAAAGTTTTTTTATTTCGTTTTTTTAAAGCATTTTTTTTTGTTTTGGACATTTATTAGAGTGTTAATGATAAAATTAATGAAAGTAACGCGCTACTGTAACAAAGATTACTTTTTCGAAAATTATGTAACGAATTACCCTGTAAAATTACTGGGTTCTCAAATGTAACGAATTACCTATAACATTACTGTAAAAAGTAATTATTACAAGTAATGCGTTACCGCCCAGCCCTGCTTCTTTTTAATTTGTCCTGAAATATTAACTTTTAATCCTTAAAGAGTCTATAATGTACAAGTTGTTTTGTCTTGTTAATTAAGAATAATTGTTTGCTTGAACTTTTATCACGATACCTCCCACCATCTAACACATACCTTCCACCTTAGTAGATAAATGACCTTGAATACTAGGCCTGTTCTTACAAATGTACTACATCTTACAAATAGTAATTTAAAATATGATTCTTAAGAAGCTTACTTTTACAGAATCCTGTTTTAAATTGCATTAAAACTAAAGCTACTAAGTTGGGCTGACAAAAGGTATTGACTAGTGGTATTTAAAATTTCAAGCAATTTTATCAGGCTATCAAGTCAAAAGAATATAAGCTTTGATATCAACTTAGTTACATTATCAGAGTTCTAAATATAAGCTGTATATTGGCTGTGTTACATCTCTTTATACAGATACTGGAACTAGGCAGTCCAAAGCAAATACTAATAACTGTCCAGCATTTTGTGATGCTGCCTGCTGGATCTATTTCTGGTGATCCACATTATTTTCCTATAAACTTACACGGTAGATAAAATCCAACACAAATTATCTGAGTACACTGGGACATACCTACTCCTAAAAATAAACTATTTAGTCCAAAGTTCTGACATCTGTGTTTAGTGTCGCTCAAAGTTTCGTCGATACTAGCTAAGGTGTGAACCTCATCACTGAACCTGGTTATAAATTGCAAGGCATACATAGCTGTGTTAAAACTCTGTCATAAGACAAGAGGCTAGAAATAGACAGCAAGACCATAGTCTACATAATATTGTTTTCTGAATTCAATTAATAACCTGAGTTTTCAGGTAGCAGTTTGCCTGGTAGTGTTGTCTGTGTATGCCTGGTAGTGTTGTCTGGTAGTGTTGTCTGCAGGAGGCTAAGGCCCATTTTCAACAGTTTTAGTTAATTGAACATTGATAAAAAAAAATCCTTTATAGTTCATAATTAATTAAAAAATATTATTAAAAAGAATACATATTGGAGCAGAAACCCACATTGAAAATAAAACAGCAAGTGGCAGCTTTACTTGATCATACCATGAACCATGTTTCATACATAGAGTTGCAATAGTTTGCCTGGTTGCACCATCTACCGACTGCTGGCTTTCCCTCTTTGAGATCAAATTCCGAAGGCATTATTATTTTGGAGGATACACCTAAACTTATTTATTCTAATCCTCTTTAGAAGACACCAAGTGGAGCCTTGCCCCAATACAACACAGCTCAAATGAAGCCTGAGGCTTCACAGCCTGCTGTAATGCAGCCCATTTCTGAACCTCCCCCAGCATACAGCCCCACTGCTGCTCAACCTCTCATCTCAGCTGAATTGCAGAGGAAAGAAGAGGTATGAATTCATAAGACTTTATTTAGATTTTATTACTTAAGTTTAAGTTGATGTTTGAACGTATTGATTTATTTATGACCATGTAGGTGCTAAATTTTCATGAAGTACTACAATGGTGGTTTTCATGAAGTACTACAATGCCTACTCATGAAGTAGTACTGCCTAACTAGTACTACCATGTGAGTGTTAACATCAGAAAAAAGATACTTTCTTTTTCACACCTAAATTAAATTTACTCTGGCTGATCAGTCTAATGCAAAAAAAATCTAAGGCAAATCTTTTTTCTTTCCAAGAGTCAAGTGTGTAAGAATATTTGGTAAGACTTGCACTAAAATATTGTTGTTTACTCTCTGAAAATATTGTTTATCTATAGGAATTAAGAAGAAAAGAAGCCGAACTTCAGGCCAAGGAAGAAGCTCTTAGAGCCGGAACTTATGATGGTAATTATAAAACGTCTCATACAATTTTTTAATGTACTTTTGCTATTTAAGTTAAACTTTTTCATAGAGCTGCATATTTCTCAAATCAGTAAAGTACTCGTATGTTTTATTTACCTAATAATTTCAGCCAGGGCCAATAACTGGCCTCCCTTACCAGACTCCTTTTGTGTCGGCCCTTGCTTCTATCAAGATATTGCAGTTGATATACCTCTTGAGTTCCAGAAACTTGTCAAAACTATGTATTACCTTTGGATATGTAAGTTATTTGTTTTTTAATTATAATGTTTTCCACACAATGAATAAAAACTGGCTTTCTGTCACGATTTAAAACACATTTAATTTAAAATACTTAGTTGTGAAAGAAACCCTAACTTTCTTTAAGGGATCTAAAAAAAATTTCACTTGAAATTTTGACATACCAAAATGACTCAAAACTTTTAAAGTTCAATTTAAATTTTTACATCTAAGATCTTTTTGCACAGGGCCGGATTTAAAGATATGCCGCTTGTAGGCTACGATCAATTTGCCGCCCCTGACACAGTATTCTCCCACTTCGGGAAAAGATATAGCTGGTTAGTTGCAAAATAGGGTGGTATGTGTGTTTAAAATTATCACAACGAATATAAAAGAGCGAAAATAGGTTTATTTGAAATACAATATAATTAGAAAATATAGAAATAGAAAATCAGATACGTAAAATTTTGCCGCCCCAAAAAATTCGCTGCTCTAAGCTACAGCCTACTTAGCCTATTTAGAAATCCGTCCCTGTTTTTGCATGTTATTGTAATACAAAAAGAAATCTAAATTAGTTGCATTGTTCACAGCCCTAATATTTTTCAGTTAATTGTGATGTGGAACTGCTGTCTAAGAAAGACTGCTACTTGTTAACATTAACACTTAGAAGCTCTCCTGTTGAGGGAAACACCAAGTGTGACCATTTAAAAAAAGCTGATTTGGAGTAATTTGTTTAAAAAGCACTGTACTACAGCAAATGTTTGAAGATACATTTGTACCTAACAAATGGATATATATTAATATTTCAAAAAATGATTTTATTACTCCTGCAGTAATTGCGGCCTTCACAGGGGTTGAAATGAAAAAAAATATCAAACTAGAAGATCGACCATAAACAATGAACTAGGATTGCAGAAAAAAATAAATTTCTGAAAATGACAGTTTTGAATAAAATTTTAAAATTTTGTTCAAAAATCGGATGATATTTGGTGTGCCAAATAACATTTTTTTCATACATTAGGAAAACTGTTAGATCATTGTATATCGAGAAACATGTACAAAATAAAAATTTTAAAAAATCTATCTGGTGATTTGTAATAGTTATATCTGCAGCAAATTTGGAAAAGGCAGTTTTGAGAAAAACAGATAAAATGATTGATTTCATTGTTATAAATAGATAAATATCTATATATATATAATACTCTTATACGGAACCCAAATTTCCGTAGATTTCTATCTCTGGAATGCCAACAGTCGAAATGAACAAAAATACTACAAATTTCAAAATGGCCGACTGAAAACAACAAAAAAGTGTTTCTTCAGGAATGGCTTGAAAAAGCGAAAAATAACTATAAATATTATGCACAAAACATAGTTCGATACGACAGAAAAACATTAATATACTTTTTGAGAAAAGCACTACGAAATAACATAAGGATTGGCAATTTCGGGAATGGCTGCAATAAGGCCAAAAAAACAACAACTTTAGGATATAATCAGTAAGTTTAACTTTAAAGATGCATAATATTAGGGACGTTTAATGTATAAAAAATTAAATTATAATTTATTAACCTAAAGGTCTCTGTCCGGACTTGGCATCTTTTCTTCAAAACGGTCGACTGAAATGACCAAAAATATTTCCCATTTTTCAAAATGGCCAACTGAAAACAACATAAAGTGTACTTTCAGGAATGATTTTAAGAAGGCGAAAAAGGAAAAAATAACTATAAATATTTATGCCCAAAACATAGTTTGATACGGCAGAAAAACATTGAATATATATTTTTTTTGAAAAAGCACTACGAAATTAGAGGATTACGAAGAATTGGCAATTTCAGGAATAACTGTAAAAAGGCCAAAAATGAAAAATAACCATAAATATTATGTGCAAAACGTTGTTCGATACGACAGTAAAACAGAAAATATACTTTTTTTTACTAAAAACACTACGAAATTAGTAGATTGCAAAGGATTGAAATTTTACAAGTAGTGGCGAAGCGTATTTGGCACAACATCGCCCAAAATGCGATACTTGGCGATTGCCCCAAAAATTTGTTGCCAAAGGTTGCCATAAAATGGATTTGGCGGGGTTACCAGATTTGGCAAAGCATTGCTGGACATGCTTCGATTAGCCTAAAGAATCGTTCCCGGATTTGGCGACCATTAGAAAATCTCGCCAAGTCGAAATGACAACAAACTCCGGCCGGCAATTGCCGAGATGGTTGCCATCTCCACTGAAATTTCAAAAATGAAAATGAAATGTTTATTTTCTTTTTAATTTTTGAAAAATTTAAAAGAAAATAAACTTTTATGTAACAGGAAAAATTCATTAAATTGCAGACCAGATTTATAGAAAACGTGGAACGAAATGCCGAAGAATTTATTTTTAAAAAGTAAATAATTATTTAAAATCGTTAAGCATATAATTGATAGAAGGTTGGTGTAAAAAACTTCAGAATAAATTATATATGCCATAATACCGATTTTCGGGGCTACCGATTTTTTGCGTAAAATTGCCGGGCACGATACTTTAGGTTAACCCATGCTTCTTTAGGTTTACATTATAATTTTGATTGACTGAACTACCAAACACTATTGTTAATAAAAAACACAGGCGTATAATTTTATAAGCATTAATTTGTTATTCTTTTATTTTAAAAGGATACCAAAGGCTAGACTAAAATATTTCGATGAACGGTGAGCGAGCGAAGCGATCCAAAGGGAACTGCGTAAGCAGTTCCCGGGGGTTGGCGAGCGATAGCGAGCAGGGGGCGTGCCACCTAGTATTCTGATATTTTTTTAATAATTAAATCCTAATTTGTATGAATGAAAAACAAATAATAATCATGGATTTCTTAAAAACGCTGATGGTGACAGATCTCAAACATGAGCTCAGGTAGGCCCTGTACAAAACATAACTTTCTAACCAAAATTCGACTACTCTTTAGAAGGCTGTAATTCCAAATTTATTTGAGAAATTCATGGGAAATTTTAGTATGTTATTCTTAAAGATAGACTATCAAAAGATGCAAAAAAAAAATTTCACAGTTTCTCACTAGGTGTGCCTTTAAGGGAATCACCTTTTGTTATGGAATCAAAATGTTGTATCCTTATTCCTTATGTGATACAATTACATGGTGGTTCCTATTTTTGTTTCAGATTATGCCTGTGTGATGTGTCTGAACATGTTGGCAGCTTTGGCCCTTTTGATTGCTGGAGCAGGGAGTGCCACTTTGTTTGGATTTTCACTCTTAGCATTTTTGCTCTTCACACCGCTTTCTTTCGTTTGCTGGTTCAGGCCTCTGTACAAAGCATTCAGGTAAAATTGGTATTGCATTGGGTTTATAATGTAATATTTGTGTTTCTAACTTGTTTTATAGTCTGTCTCAAAAGTTGGACAAATAGTATTTAAGTATTTTAAAAGTGATTATTTGCCATTTCAGTCCTTTAAATGTCCTTGGTTGTTTTCAGTATTTATGGTATGACACAGGAAACAAAAAAAAAAGTTCTTGTTGTTTAACTTACTGTGTTTTTAACTCTCATCTTATTTGGGAATTCACAGAAGCTATGCAGATGGACAAACTAAAGCCATTATTTTTAAAAATAATCATTTTCTAATAAACTGATAAAATACTTTTAATAAAGTTTTTTCTTATTGACTAATTGTTAAAAGATTTAATAATCGATATTTTTAGTTATGTTTTTTTTTGTACTTGTGTTTTTTTTTTCTATTTGCAAATATTGATTACTAAAACATGTTTTCCTTATAGGGCTGACAGTTCTTTTAATTTCATGGTGTTCTTTTTCATTTTCTTTTTCCAATTTGTTTTATCTCTTGTGTATGCAATTGGAATTCCTGATTTTGGATCATGGTGAGTTTTAATTTGCTTTAAATTATATATTACTAACGGTGATAATTTTTTTTAATGAAAACTTTTATTTTATACCAATTGATCCCCTCTCCACTGGGCAGCACTCCATCAGTATATTATAATTTCTTTCCATTCTAACATCAATATCATTTTTTTTTCAAAAGAAGTCTTATTGTATCCAGGCCCCTCTGGGAGTTAAGAGTGCTTTCCCATAGGCCGTGTTAAAATTGACGGAATAGTTATGATATAATGGCCAGTTTCTATTTGTCCTTATACACCTGAAAATGACTAAAATGTGATAAACATTCCACTCCATATTCGACCACTCGACAGGGCTGACGATCCAAGTCAGTAAAGGCGTTCGCCTCGCATGCGATAGGTCCCAGATTCGGGACCGAGCATCGTCAAAATAACTGTTGACCTATAAATGGCCCATGCAGCCCAAAGTGTCCCGTGTCCCGAATAATACTCCCGTGTGGTGGGAAAGTACATTAAATATTTTTCAAAGTCCTGACGCTGCGTACGACGTCACCCTTAAAAGTTGCATTGGGTGCCTACTCAGGTGTTGGCTTGTCACTTGACTGTGGTTCTAAATTAAGACGCACGTGGCCAATAGCCCTCGTGTATAGCTCTAGTGCGACGATAATTCAAACTAATCCTAACCCATACAAGTGGATGCGAATAGCTACCCTACGTTAAATTTTCAACTTCAGCCAAAATTCAATTGGTTATTATATCATAGCTGTACAGAATTGCCAGTTTCATAAACATAAAGTACATACCCTATACATAGAGAGAATTGACATTTCTTAGAAGTTTTCACCAGATCTAGAATAGTTATTGCCTTTACTGTCATGAGATATTGTAAAAATATCTACATTTCTTACCATTTGTAAACATCAATTAAATAAATTCGGTAGCAAAAAAATCAAAAGATTTAAATTCAATAAATAAAATTAAATAATGATATTCAAATAACAATCTTACAAATTAAACCCACGTGCTCTTACGTGTTTACACTTAATTTTCGTTCACGCTGAATGCGCTGAAATTTCCTTTAAATTGAAATAAAGTATAAATTCTAATCGTACAATGCTATTCCTATGGAGAAATCAGTTCACGTTTTAGGCTCCTACACCTGTTTTGGTTTCGAATTTC
The DNA here is from genome assembly GCA_019343175.1 of Oedothorax gibbosus. Lineage (NCBI taxonomy): Eukaryota > Metazoa > Arthropoda > Arachnida > Araneae > Linyphiidae > Oedothorax > Oedothorax gibbosus. The sequence goes on from CM033280.1 coordinate 18,801,652, forward strand.
GAAAATCGCTTATTAAATGACGCCTACGATATAAAAGAATATTTTCCTAAAATTTGGTAGCTGTACCTCCAGTAGTTTTGGCTGGGCGTTGATACGCGAGTGAGTCAGTCAGGACTTTGCCTTTTATATACATAGATGTAGTACTTAGTTTTATTGACATAAGACTTAAAAATTGCTCCTACAAACACAGAGCTGAATTAAGAGTATACCACCTGTAAGTTAGCGTCCATTTGTTGCCACCTTTCAGATTTGATGAATACATTCAAAGAGCTTAGTGGAAGAACGTGCTAAGTGACAAAATGGTGAAAATGTCTTTAAAGTTTTTCATTTGCACTTAGATACATTAAAAACAACACGTTCAAATGGTAAAAAATATACATAACTTAAAGTTTATGAAAGAGGGGGTATCTAGTTATCTTTAACAAAGGGCATACCATGTTCATTGACACAAAAATTTGTACGTTCTTCCACTAATCTCTTCATTTGTTTTATACAGCAAAAAAGATAGAGTTCATTAGAGTTTTCCATCTTTTTTAACCATGAAATTCATTTAGTTTTGATAAAATTATAATTTAAATGGCTTGCATAATAAATTAAATATTAGTTTTTTTAATAAAATATAAATATAAAATTATGGCCTTGAACATAATACTGTTTTTTCATTTATATGAATATGTATGTATGAATAAGACATGTGCTTTTATATATATATATATATATATATATTATTATATATATATTATATATATATGCATATGATATATAATATATATAGAATATATATATATATATATATATAATATATAATATATATATATATATATATATATATATATATATAATTAAAAGCACATATTTCTTGTTAAATTTTCAATTCTGAAAGACAAATAAAATATTTCAATTTCGTTAACGTGGTAGTTTATAATATTTTATCTTGTATTTTTCAATGTATATTTTTACCATCCTTCTAGTGGGTTCATTGTTGGCTTGACTGCAATGTCAACAAGTGCTGTAGTCGGAACATTGGCACTTCTCTTGGCAATCCTTCATTCTCTGTTTGCTGCGGCTTCTCTTTTCATGCTTCTCAAGGTGAGTGTCAGGCTTTAATTAAGTACATTAAATTCCTAATAAAATAAACTGAATTTTAATTTAGTTTTTATCTTGTAATACTAAATAATAAAAATTTCTATTTATTTGAATAATATAAAAAATATACTATATTAAAAATTGTGTAAAATATACTATATTAAAATTTTCTAAAGCTATTTAGTTGAATTTAATTAGATGTTATTTATTGGCAAATATTCTATAAAATTCATCATCATATCACAATGTCAACGTTCAACACTTTGTATAGATTAATATTTGCAGCCACAGATATCAAAAGTTAAAAAAAAAACTAAACTGTGATTTAAAAAAAGTTTGTTCAAAAGGTATCATACTTGTATTAGTTGTAAGAAAATTGCAACCCAGTGGAAAACTATCATTTCGGCAAAACATTTTTGCAGAAGTTTTAATGTGCTTCCATTACATTTTGTCTATGGTACAAAAACTTATCTGCTAATTGTAAAATATCGGGTTGTTCGATAATTAATGTCCGTTTTTTCTCATAGATGACTTGAATTTCATATTTAATGTAGTAGTGATTGCAGGGCTTATATTATTGTCTACTATTTTAAAGATTAGACGTTAGACTTTCTGTAGTCAAAACCAGAGCGTCAATAGTAAACAACAAGTTGGTTAAAAATTTAGTTGAAAATGGACACTCAAAGAGAGCATTTTCGTCATATTTTATTGTTTTACTTCCGAAAGGGCAAAAATGCGGTGCAAGCTCGGAAGAAATTGTGTGAAGTTTATGGTGAGGACTGGCTTACTGAACGCCAGTGTCAGCGTTGGTTTGCTCGCTTTCGTGCGGGAAATTTTAAGGTGCAAGATTCACTCCATACTTTTCGTCCAACCACTACTGAGGACGACAAAATAAAGGCGTTAATCGAAGCTAACCGGCGTATGACGACCCGGGAGATAGCAGAGAAGCTCAGCATAACATATTTAATCGTTTTATTTGTGTGGATCATTTCAAATTGTATCAAGTTAAAGATATCTAAATGTAGCATATTTTATTGAGTTTAACTCAGTCAAATTTGTCAGTTACTTTTATTTTCTGTTCAAAATAATATTATATACCCTCTGTTTTTCACCAGTGGGTAATTCCATGTAACTGTAGTGTAAGTCACAATTTAAGAGGAGAATAAAAGCTTTTTAAATTTGAAAAATAAATCAAATTAAATAAAGCATGTTACATTATTTAGTTTTAATAATAAGTGTATATCAGCTTTTCCACTAATTTTTTTTCATTTAATGTTAAAAGTTGTAGTGATAATTACTTCTTATACATGTGACTTACACTACAGGAAGGATAATTTTGCATGGATTTAGTCCAGTATCATCATTCAACACTGAACCAATATCTTATTCAATTCCAGATCCACCGCATCTACCGCGGCACAGAGCACAGCCTGGCCAAGGCCCAAGAGGAGTTCACCAGCGGTGTCCTTCGCAACCCCCATGTCCAGAACGCCGCCGCTGGGGCAGTCGCTGGAGCCGCCAGACAAGCCATGAGCCAGCCCTATAGCGGTAATCGATACTAGCCAAGTATGACCTCATTGTTCCCTTTTTTGTGCCAGGCCAGGAGATGTTGTCCCTCTGATGTGTGACTACTTTTGCGCCGCCTCTTCCACCTAGTCTGGAGGTCCACCTGCCACTGCTGCTGCACTTTTATTTTGTTTGTGAATGAAAGAAGGGTTCTAACAGACAGGCCTTAATTTATTAAGTTGTCCTTAAAAATAGCCCGTTAATGTTTTTAGTTTCGGCCATCGTCTTCTTTCTTATGCCCCTGGCTTAGGCATCCCTAGACCAGATCAAGCCATCACAATTGTTCTCGTATCCTTTTCCTTTCTGCCATCAGCTGCTCCAATAGGGTACTAATGAAAATTAAGATGTGGGAGGAAGAAGCAGGGACTGCACAAGGGTAAGGGGCATAGGTCTTCCCTCCCACCCTAAAGCTTAAGCTCCTTGTATATCAAGATGTCGTCAAAGCTGTTTGGGAGCTTTGGAGTGACATACCAGGGCCCTTAGCAGCATACCATTTAAGTTTGGGGGGAATCCGCCTGGCAGTTTAAGCCGTTAAGTTTATAAATACCATAAGTCTTTAAAATTGGGAGTTGTTCTAGGAACTCCAAAAATTTATAGCCACCACTTGCGTGAGACAAGCCATGAGCCAGCCCTTTAGCGGTAATCGATACTAGCCAAGTATGAACCCACTGTTCCCTTATATGTGCCAGGCCAGGAGATGTTGTCCCTCTGATGTGTGACTAGTTTTTTAGTCTGCCTCTTCCACATAGCCTGGAGGTCCACTTGCCACCGCTGCTGCACTTTTGTTTTGTTTGTGAATGAGAGAAAGGTTTTCACAGGCCTTAAAATATTAAGTTGTCCTTAAAAATATAAATTAAAAGTTTTTTTAAGTCATCCTCTTCTTATCCAGGTTTCTTATCCTCCTGGGGTAGGCATCCCTATAACAGGTCCATAACACCAAGCCACCACAATTGTTCCCATATCTTGTCCTCCTCTGCCATTAGCTGCTCCAATGGGGAACCAATGCAAACTAAGATGTGGGAGGGGGAAGCAGGGACTCCCACAAGGGCATATGGTTTCCCTCCTGCCCTAAAGCTTAGGCTCCTTGTATGTCCCGATCCCAGCGTCATCAGAGCTGTTTGGGAAGGACTTGGACATGAGCTTTGAAGTGACATACCAGGGCCCTTAGCAGCAAGCCATTTAAGTTTGGGGATAATCTGCCAGGCAGTTTAAGCCATTAAGTTTATAAATACCAAAAGTCTTTAAAATAGGGAGTTGTTCTAGGACCCCTAAAATTTATGGACACCGCTTAAACCTACAAGCCTTGAGCCAGCCCTTTAGCTGTAAACGATACTAGCAAAATCCAAAATCATTGTTCCCTTTTATGTGCCAGGCCAGGAGATGTTGTCCCTCTGATGTGTGACTAGTTTTGCGCCGCCTCTTTCACCTAGTCTGGAGGTCCACCTGCCACCGCTTCTGCACTTTTGTTTTGTTTATGTATGGGAGAAGGGTATTCAGGGCCATTTATCTATTGATATGCCCTTAAAAATATCCTGTAAATGTTATTAATTTAGGCCTCTAACCTTGTAAACACAATAAGTCCTGAAAATGGGTAGTTGTTCTAGAGACCCCTAAAATATTGGGCACCGTTTAGGCTGGAGCCACCAGACAAGCCATAAGCCAATCCTTTAGCGGTAATCGATACTAGCCAAGTTAACCCCATTGTTCCCTTTTTATGTGCCGGGACAGGAGACGTTGTCCCTCTGATGTGACTAGTTTTGCGCCGCCTCTACCACCTAGTCTGGAGGTCCACCTGCCACCGCTGCTGCACTTTTGTTTTGTTTGTCAGTTTGTGTAAAGGGTTCTCAATGGAATTTATCTAATGAATTGGCCTTAAAAATATCCTGTAAATATTATTAATTTAGGCCTCTAACCTTATAAACGCAATAAGTCCTTAAAATGGGTAGTTGTTCTAGAGACCCCTAAAATATTTGGCCACTGTTTAGTTTAGGCTGGTTCCCTTATGTGCCAGGCCAGGAGATGTTGTCCCTCTGATGTGTGACTAGTTTAGCACCGCCTCTTCCAACTAGTCTGGAGGTCCACCTGTCAAAGCTGCTGCACTTTTGTTTTGTTTATGAGTTAGTGAATGAGGGAAGGGTTCTCACAAGCCTTAAATTATTGAATTATTAATTATCCTTAAAATTACCCTGTAAATGTTTTTGGTTTCAGCCAGTTTCTACTTTCCCATCCCCCTGGCTTAGGCATCGCTAGACTAGATCCATAAGATCAAAAGCCGCCACAATTGTTCCCATAACTTGTCCCCCTCTGTCATCAACCGCTCCAATGGGGCACCGATGAAAACTAAGGTTTAAGAGAGATAACCAGGGCAAGGGGCATAGGTCTTTCCTTTTGCCCTGAATCTTAGGCTCCTTGTATGTCTGGATCTCAGCTTCGACAGACCTATTTGGGCATCAGCTTTAAAAGGACACCCTAGGCCCTTAGCAGCATACCAGTTATGTTTGGGGAGGAATCCGCCAGGTAGTTTATGCCATTAACTTTATAAATACCAAAGGTCCTTAAAATGGGTAGTTGTTCTAGGACCACAAAAATTTATGGCCACTGCTTGGGCTAGACAAACCATGAGCCAGCCCTTTAGCGTTAATCGATACTAACCAAGTGATGTTGTCCCCCGATGTGTGAATAGTCTTCTGCAAACATTTTTTCAACCTCAGGAGTCCACTTGCCACCTCTGCTGCACTTTTTGTTTGTGAAGAGGGTTCTTACTGAGCTTTGAAAAATGGCCTTCGTTCATCGAATTATACTTAAAAATATTCTTTTAAAGTTTTTAATTTGAGTCATTTACCTTACTCCTTTTATAAATACCATTGAAAGTCCTTGACACAGGCAATTGAATAAGGCAGAGCCATGAACTAGCCTTTTCGGGCTCTTCGTTTCTATCCAAGTAGAACCACATTGTTAAATTTTTGCACCAGGTTAGAACATGTCTCCCACAGTGTGTGAGTAGTAATGTGCTGCTATTTCTACCTAGCCGTGAATCCACCGCTGTTGCACACTTGACTTTCTTTATTTATGAGTTTGTGGTTGAGTGTATGAGTGAGAGCATGGTTTACGGTGATTTTTAAAAGACTTCAGGTTATTGAATTGTAATTGAAATTTTGAAGGAACATTCATTTATTTAATTACGTTTGATATTGTTAACAAGTCTTTAGTTTATTACTTTTTCCAAAAAATTTTCTTGAAAGGGCTTTATGATTTGAAGGGGCAAAAAATAGAATTTAAAAATAAAAGTACCTAGTTAAGAGTTACCAACATATTTTCATTAAAAGGAATGAGTTTGGGGTTGAGTGTGTGAGAAAGTCTTGCAGGGGCCTTAAAAAAGGCCTTCATTTATTGAATTGTCCTTAAAAATATCCTTAACATGTCCCTCCAACAAGGAGGAGTTTTAGAAGTCTCTAAAAATCATCATTTTATAAAAGTATATTAGTTTAAGTCTATTTTGCTTTAATAAGATTAATGTCTGTAAATCATTTTTCATTTTATTATAAATACGAATAAGTAAAAAAAAAATTGTTTTGTTAATTAATAATTGTTTTATTCAAATTATATTCCCTCCTTACTTAAGAACAATACCCTTAAACCTTAACCACTATTTTAGTTTAATAAGAGTAATAAGAAAGTCTTTGAAAGACCTCAAAACTTTAAGTGTGAACTCGGTGATAGGCATATGTTTGTGTAGTGCTATATGCTGTGATCTGTTCAAGCTAAGAGTAACCAATCTATGCGGAATGTCTCTTCTTTGTTTATTTAATGGTATTTCTGTTTGTTTCTATGGTCATCTTCCTTTGAAAAAAAAAGCAACCCTATTAATTTTGCAAATTTAAGTTTCTCTAAAATTTTCAATAAGAATTTTGTTAGCTGTTTTTAAAGTCTTTTTAAGCAAAGAAAAATATTAATGCTATCCAACTTTAATTCGTAATTTTTAATATGTAGTTACCATTATAGTTAAATCTTTTAATTTAAACTATTGCTCATTATTACATTAAAAGGCTATAGTATGTGTGGATTCTTTTAGTGTATGTTTTCCTGGCCTGTAGGAAATCATTGAATTGTTCATTTGAAAAACCCAAACAGTAAAGATGTTTTGGAAATGAAATTTTTATCAACAGCTATATGTAAAATATACAAGAGTTAAGATAGTTCTGGATTGAATTTAATTAAAACTTGATTGATGAAAATTGTGATGATAAAAACATTATTATTAAAATGTGACATCCCTTCCAGCAGTTAACTTTAGACATATGGGCTTTCTGAAGTGATCAATTCATTTTTCGTTATTGTTTAAAATATAATTGTAAATTTAATATAAAATTGTCATTGTTTTATTTAACAACATGTTATGAATTTGTTTGCATACCAATTGGCATATTTCAGTTTAAGCTTTTCTTTCATATTTTTAAATGAAAATTAAAAGCATACATTTAATTTTTCATTTTTGCTTCTAATTTGTCCAGTATTTAATTATTTCTTGGAAAATAGATGCAAACAGAATAGTAAGTTCCAATACAATAGTAAATTGCTAGCATATAATTTAGTTCACATTGCTTGGCACTTGTATTTTATAACGGTTCATTTTGCTTTCATAACATAATGACTAAAACGGTAGTTTAAAGATATCTGTAGTTTTATTATGAAATTGTGCAATTCATTTTGTATTTTTGTTCATTTGAAATCCTATTTTTTTATAATAGATTTCATAATGGTAATAAGATATTTTAATAATTCATTACAATACTGCAAAACCTTGTATATTTTGTATGACCATTCTAAAAAGCACTAATAAATTTTTTAATTATACTAATGAAAACTTTCTATTGTATTTCACAGCTCGGAACCCGTGACAGTATGACACATTTAAGAAGTAAAGAGGAAAAGGGGAGAATTCAGTTTAAATTGAAAGCAAAGCTGTTTGAAGTTATGTCTACAACTTGCTAAATTTTTTCTGACTATGGATGAATAATTTTATTTAACACAGAATTAAAAAAAATATTTATTGTACCATTTCAAACAATTTATGCTTATTCCATATTATCTCAAATTTAAGAACTTGATATATTTCACTTCAATTTTTTTTCTGCATGCATAGCTAGTTGTGAATGTCTTATTGTATGGAACCATTCCAAAACAATGTTAATTGCTATTATATTCTAAAGAAATATTTCCATAAACACTAGTAGTGTTAAGTGTACTTTTCACTGTGAATTACCACAATAAGTATTGCAGGATTGTATAAAATTCATTTGATTTTTGATATTGGTTTATTATTTAATATTTACAGAACATGAGGTAGAAATGATTTTTTTATGTATATTTGTATGCATTCAACTGACAACTACTTATAAGGCACTATTTTTTTTTTGATGAAAATATAAAAGTTTTATTACTTAAAATCTATAGTTAAGTTTTTTGTATTGAATTATTATAACACATAACTCAATTGGTTTATATAATTGGTATTTTGACATAATATTCACCTTCTATTTTCATAACCTAATACTACTATATGAAACAAAGTAACTAAAGTAAATACTTCAATGATATATATGATTATTTAAAATATTTTCATTTGCCAAGTGGTTAATTTTCTATTTAGGTTAATATCTTTATTCTTGCACATTATGAACTATGCACGTCTCATAGTGCAAAATGCACTATTCGCATTTACGTCGCGAGTTTTCTTGAAACAAAAATATCTAAAATCTTTTGATAAATTAGTAAGTAGGATTTGTTTCTTAGTGAATGTTTCATGTTATCACTAACAAAATATGAAATAACCTGTTCAAACAAACTTTATTATGAATATTATGGTGTGTAACTATTTTGCGTATGAAAGAAATAGCATTTTGAATGGCAAGAGAGAAACAATGCTATTTCGGGAAATATATTTATATTAGGTGATAATAAAGAAAAGGTGTTTGTTTTAAATTTTTATGAATCTTAAGATGCATTGTACACTGAAGCGTTTGGGCCCACTTATTTTAAACAGTGCATTGAGTATTTCTGTTGTGTATTAAAATAAGTAATTATGCTATGGCTATGAGCTTTATGTATATGTTGGTATCAGTTGAACTGCAAAATAAAGTTGTGATAATAAATTTTTTTTAAACTTATTTCACTTTTTCTGAAATATGATGGTTTGGACATGCACTGTGCACAAAAAAGTGACATGACATATCGTCAAAAAGCTAGTTTTTCAGAACAATCGCCTGAAGTTTATTCCAATGCACTTCATTATAGAAAACATAAGGATCCGCTAACTGTATTAAAACTATTTTACCAATCGATTTAAGACTTGCTTTAATTGCTAGACATTGTAATTTCAAATATTTTAGCATTTAAACCTTATATTTGTCCGATGGGGGGGCACTTTTCCGCGCATGGTGCAATATATGATCTAATAGTATACATATTTAAGATAATCACAAATTATCCATATTATCCAATATTTAGAAGAAGAAACTTTATTTTTCAAAACAGAATACATTGGTTGCCAAGGGGCCCTCGGGCTCTTCCAAGCAACACATAAAATTATAGTATCGAAATCGTCAATGAAAATTAAAAGCAACATTTCAGATTATACCCAAACAAAAGGGGAACAAAAAAAAATCTGGCAAAAGATCGGACACACGAAATAAACATATTACAGAACGGTAAAATACATAACTTCACTATTGGTTTTACAAAACAAATATATAATTTAGTTGACAGGACGTGATATAATTTATTTTTTTAAATTATATCACAGATTTGAAAAGTATCTCTATACATCGATATTTAAGAGGATCTTATTCTTTAGTATTTCTGAGTTAAATCTAAATAGTTAACAAATATGCGTGTAATACTAGCTTTGCTGAAGATTTCTTATTTGCTTTAGTAAATTGGTAACTATGCAGCCTTCTGAATTGTGTTTAGGTCAAGGGGGGGCAAATTGAAGTGTTTTGTCTATATATTGAGGCGATAGAATAATTCAAAGGTTTCGGACCAAATGTGTTGTTCACAGTTCTTAACCTTAAACATTGATTGAGTTTTTTTAAAGGTCGAATATTGGTGCACCAGCCATAGTTATTTCCGTATTGATTATTTATCTATTAAACGCAAAATAAGCAAAATGTATTAGCGGAAAATTTTTTCAATAATAAATGGATAAATCCAAAAATAAAATTAATTTTCACATGAATCCAAATGTTTGTCACCAATATGATCCAAATAAATTTAGCTCGGATTATAAAGGACAGTAATTTGAACTTTCAATTGACATAATATGAAATATAAGAGTTAAGTATTGCGTGACCAGCGTCTATAAAATTTGAAATTTATTTTCGTATTATTTACACGTTTTGGTTGACTTTAATTTTATAGATCGGAGTTACATTCTTTCTATAAAAATTGTAGTTTTTACTGATATGGTTCCCATATGTGATTAATTCCAAATGTTTTTTTTTAGTTTCTTAAAGTTGTGCCCAGTTTATCTGAAACTAACTGACAGATTCACTAAAAGGCAATGACTGAACATTCAAAATTGGCTATACAGAGCTTTATAAAGCTCGATTTTTTTTCTAGAAGAATTAAAAGCAGATAAATCTTTAATATTTTAACTTTCGACATTTTGTTTATTATGAAAAGTAAAACGTAAAAACGACACTCGTCGTCTCATCTGTAACCGAATTAGAAACCGTCACAATTATTAGGAATACGTACATGCAATCAAACTAAAGATAATTTAAATTAAGTTCAGAAAATCGTTGAAAAAAGTTTGTAACCATTTATTTTAATTTTTCCATTAAACTCAATCACTAAAATTTTACTTTCAATTACATAATCGCCGTGCGCAGAAAATCTGTATATAATACGATTTGTCATATTGTTGTATAAGCACTCAATAATCTAACCCATAAGTATACTCAAAAACTGTTTATTTCAGAGGCAAACGAGTCAATATCTTGTATTTACTATAGTTTATGCTCACGATTTATTCAAAAATAAGGTAATTAAAGTGTCATTAGGTCGAAATAGAAATTGCTTTTTTTTTAGCCATTTTGATCCTCTAGTTGGCCTTGTACTCTAAAAATTAAATGGATTCACTTATGTGTTGTGTTGTGTCTTACTGATCGAATTAAAGGGGTCTATGACCAACCACAAACCGAATATATATAGTTACCAACCAAGTGTGTTTTCTATGTTTTGGAGGGATACTTAATTCCAAAAAAAAGGTGAATTTGGAACACTGTGTACTGTCAGGCTGAAACTATCTTAACACCTGTTGGATGTCATTATAAGGTTTTCGTAAAAAATTGCGCATGTCGCAAACTGTCTACCATACAACTTTTTGTTTTAAAGTAATTAAAGTCTGATTTTTCACATCCCCAGTTTTTAATTAATATTTTTGAAATGCTTGAAAATAAACTTGTTAATATCATAACTAACCCTATAAAATTTAAGAAACTAAGGATTGTGTGTTTTCAATAAAGACAACGTAATAAGATTTAACAAATGAAATGACTAGCCAAAGGCTGACAAAAGAAATAAATCTAAATCATGTGTATTGTTATTGTTTTTTTAAATATTTTTTTAATGTGTCCATTCAACTAACTAGCTTCTTCAGTGACCCTTTTTCTCTATGCTCAGTGAATACTATGAAAAACCAGATAAGGTAGGGGTCCCCTGGGCCATGACTACAATCAGGTGAAAATGGATGGACGATTTTTGAAACTGACGGTCTAGAAAAGATATGGTTGATGGTTGAGGTATATAGAGATAGTAGACAATAGTTCTTGGGCTAATTATCACGAATTTGTTTGATTATTTTTTAAACAGTTTTGATAACTCAGATTAATAATATTTATTTAGTGCTCGTATAATACTATTAAAAATTCAGAGATTCAGTAATTAAAATTCAGTATTTGATATAGTATAATTTTGTATATGAAATTTCAAGTTATCTTTGATAAACTAATAGTTGAGTAAAAGACTAATATTCAAAAGTAGGACCAATTGTCATATGTCTTTAAATCTAATTTCATAATGAATATACATTTAATGTTATGATAGTGATGACACCCTATTGGATCAGAGGCCCGAAATCAACACATGGAAATCTCATATCCTCACAAAATTGTGAAAAGTAACATTAACAACTTTATAAACCAATACAAAAAATATATCACAAGGCAACACCAAATCAATAAGGATAACCCTAATTAATAGGTTATTTAAAAATGTCTTCGTCAACGGATACAGAAGTTACTTTCAGCATCGGGCCAAAAAAAAAAATTAAATGTCCATATTCTTATGCAGCCATGAACTATTTTCTAATAAGCATACAATTTGTAAGATAATAATGTGTCGAATTAATTAGAATGCCATAAAATACATCAAAGAACAATACTATGCAGTGGGGAGGGGCATGTTGAAAATATTCGATGTCTATTGGTTATTCAGACGAAAATTTCGCTCTCTTCTTCTTATTTTTTTTTAATTATCATTTTGAATTAAAAGTAATTTATTAAAATGAGTTTTAAAAAAACCTTGAAGTTAATGTTATTCTAAAACAAAAGAAAATGATTCGAAGGGCCACTTGGAAGCTGCAAGGCCCGTTTGCTTGCCTAATTGTAATCGGCCTTGTGTGTTTCCTATTATATTGCTAAAATTATCAAAAAATTACTTTTCCCCAATATTGAATACAAGAAAAGTATTATTGGCGACAAAACGAAAATATTTTTCTTACGCTAAATAAAAAATTAGCACTATAAAAAAAACATAAAATAATTGTTTGAAAACTTTAATATCGATAACAATTGGGTTAGTACCCGAAAAACAAAAATGTAATTACACAGGAGAATAACAAGTAAGGTTTGCACTAATATTAATAATATACAATAATGTAATACAGACAAATAAAAATTATATACAGTTTTTTTTATTAAAAACAATAACCCGTATAATCCAGTTTTGTTTTAGTTTGCGCGTTTTGTTCATAAGAAAGGTATTACGTATAATAGCTTTGTCCAGAAGCACTAAACCTATTGTCCTGTTTGGTATATAATACTACCATGAAATTCCCCTATTGACCAAATCATAGTTTTCATTCTCGAAATTCCAGCCGCCGAATGCGTTTCTTCAGAAGTCTTTTCATAAACCCAGCCGACTCATTGACAAAATGCAAAAATCTAGACCTGTAGAAGATCCCTTCCCCAAACCAGATGTTACACTCCACAGCCAATCTAAGCCCCGGGAGAAGTGCCCCCTTTCTTAGATCAGGGGCCAGCCAACCACGCTAATTGACCCCTGCAGAGCGACAGATAACAGCGTCATTAGGTCATAGGGTTGCTGTAAATGTACATTTCATTTCTGTGTAACTTTTCGTTGAAAATTTTCTAAAAAATATAAATATTTACATTAAAATTTTATAACAATTTTAAATCGATGTGGAAAGTATATTCTGTTACGAGTGAAAGAATTATTGCTCTATCTTTATTCGTTAGAGGGGTTGTGTTACGTTAAAAGTTAGAACTTAACGAGCACTCAATTTTTACAAACTTCAAAAAATTCTAAAAATACTAAATATGTGATTTCACAAAACAAATTACTGTTATGAAATCTACTCTTTCGTTTTTTCAATGATACAAAAAATAGGACCTTTATTAAAATGTGGCGGTAATTGACTTGCAATATTTTCCATAGGAATAACATTACGATTTTCAAGATGTGGAAATTCTGAATGGAGTCCTCTTAAGTCTTTTAAATGTATTCTTATGAGTTAAACTTACTATTTGTTCAGGCAGATAGTTAAAAAATTTGGGTGCTAAATACATAAAGCTTTTGTGGAAGATTTCTTTATTTGCTTTAGGTATATTGTAAATAGTTGCATTTCTTAAATTGTAGTTTACAGGGTCTTTAAGGGTGCAAAATGATCTATTTTTTATATAAATATAGAAGACTATTGTATACGTATAATTTTCATATAGTTAAAATCGGGTTATCAAAATTTTCTGGTTCACAGTTTAACATTCGAATCAATCTGGATTGAGTATTTATTAAAGGTCCGATATTATTTAGGTAGTCACCACCCTCTGAGGTTATGCCGTATTGTATTATTTATTGTATAAACGCAAAGTATAATTGTTTTAAAAATGTTTTACCGAGACTATTTTTTAAGTAATATAATGCATAAATACCAAAACGTAGCTTATATTTACTTTTTTACATGTAATTTCCATTTAAATGTTTGATCCACCATATAGTCCAAGATATTTTATATTTTCTACTCGGTTTATAAGAGGACATTCACAATTTGAAACATTTCCTTGGCATAAAATATGATATTTAAGAGTTAAGTCTACTGCGTGACCAGCGATCATATTAAAATTTATATATTTAGTTTTATAACTATTAATAATTAATTCATTTTGTTGAAACCATTTTTTAACTTTTATTAGATCGGAGTTTATCATTTCTTTCTATAAAAAAAAATTGTAGTTTTTACTTGAATATACCAAAACGGTATCAACCGCATATGTGATTAATTTCCCAAATAGTTTTTCCCGTTTAGTTTTTAAATTGTAGCAAACCAGTTAAATATCGTTTGGAAGTACTGAACTGCACAAAAAATCTCACTTTTTTTTCAATCAAGTGCAATGGGAAGCTTTTAAGACACATTCAAAGACTGGCTGAGAAGAGCATTATAAAAGCTCGATATCTTAAAATATTATCTAGAAGAGATTAAGAAGCAGATGCTAAATCTCTTAGGATTACTTATACACATCAGTTATCCGACCGATTCTTGAGTATGATGGGTATTGATGTACCAAGTTTCAGCACTTACAAATCTCATTAAATTATAGAACACTTAAAAGGGAAAAACACGATTTTGAGCGTAAAAAATCGGTTAATTTGTTGCTATGAAATGAAAAATATAAACAAATTTGAAAAATCCTCTCCAGCGTTACCTCGTAAATTATGTACAGAAATAGTGTGCAAAATTTCAAAAGGATCGGTGCAGTAGTTTTGAAGTTATGATGGGCACAGCGCAATTCAACTTTTTTCCAAGGCGCTTGACAAAAATTCCTGCCATCGCTGTATTTTTTAATATTTCTTGGTGACAATTGGACACAATATTTTTCGAATGTCACACTTTAATGTACCATTGGTTTAACTTTAAATAAATAGATTTTAACCGCTTCGTCAAAAAAAAATCATAAATATGTGCTTTATTTCACACGAATTAACCTTACCCTGCCCGTAATGAAGTTGTTCTGTTCCAAGCTGATCTCCAGAGCTCATATAGAGAGAAGCTAATTTTGCTACGAGTAGTATATAGCCAAGCGAAAAAGTTTTAGACTTTTAAACAGAACAGAAGGACTTTTATCAAACTGGATACATAATCAGAGGTTGATAAAGGATAGGCTTCTGGGTGAAATGTGGAAGCATGTTTTGACCGACATTCAGGTTAAGGCTTGTCATCCTTTTAATCTATTAACATGTACTACATTTAGTAATATATTTTAATGGTGAACTTAGAAATGCTTTTACAAAACAAGACAAATATATAGAGTTATTCCGGTTAGCTGGTTCGGGAGATTGATAGTATCCCTCCAATTGAAACAACGCTAATACATACCGATGGCAGTAAATCTACATCGGGTACAATGTGAGGTGGTACTTTTGTGAAAATAAGTAAGGGGTGGCATAGATATCGTTTTAGAAATCCAGACAACATATCTGTCTTCCACTCTAAACTAATAGCAATAAATGAAGCTCTAAACTTATTAAACACCAGTAAACCTAAAATATGGATTTTAATCGAAAGCAATAAAAGCTCCATACAAACTTGAGGGATCGGTCACATATCTTTGATACCTTAGGGCAAGACATTTCAAAACCTGAGGTGCACTTCCTGTGTTTGGAAAAAAACAAAGCAGCCTGAAGGATTCCTCCCAAATAAATGGTAAGCAGCGAAGAGTCCTGGCATACCACTTTGAATCTCCTATCCAAGACCTGCCGAAATAGCTCAAGATGAACCTGAGATCATGTCAGCAAGATTCAGAGCGGGAGAAAAGAACTATACTCCTCTTCTCTCTCTCACATCTAGCTTGCATTCTTGCCCCATTGGGGCAGCTAATAGAAGAGGGGAACAATATATATGAGAACAATTGAAGAGCTTAGTGGAAGAACGTGCTAAGAGATACATTTTTGGAAAAATTTAGATTTTTGTGTCAGTGATCACATTATTCTACCCTTAAAAATAACAAGCTTCCCCTTTTTCAGAAACTTAGAAATTATATTTTTTTAGCATTTTATATATTTTTTAGAAGTATATTTTTTTACCGTTTATAACGGATTTAAGTGTAAGCGAAAAACTTTAAAGCTCATTTTCTCGTTTCACCTTTTTGTGCACGTTCTTCCACTAAGCTCTTCAATTGTGTCAGCTTTATCTTAAGGACCTGGTCTAGGGATACCTAGGCCAGGGGAATGAGAAAAAAGATGTGCTTTGGTTAAATATATGACCTATATGCTACCTTTGCTAAAAAAAACAACTACTTTATTGCTCTTATAATTTTGTAAAAAACAATATTTTTAAAAAGTGGAACAATGAAATTTATATTAAATTGAGCAATTTAATTTTGTAAAAAACTTTCTACAAGTTTTAGTATGCATAAAGAAAATACAAAACTAATTATAATAACCAAAATTTATTCATTATATTTTTGTCAACTAAAAATACCAAGTAGCTTTATTTTATAGAATTTAAAAAAAATAGTTAGCAAAGTACTAGGACCTTTATTTTATTTTCCTGGAACTTTATAAAGCAACTCCCCATCTTCATCATAAACTGCCCGACCTACTTTATATACAGCACCTTCTTTACGTAACTTATTGGGTAAACGAATCTTTGATTGAACTGGTTTTCCTGTCGGATGTTGATATCCCATTTTATCATCGTAATAATACACATTTTTAGATTGGTCTTCCTTAAGCTCAATAGTTTGATCTCTTTTGAATTTCGGTATTTTTGAAAATACCTTTTTTGAATCCACTGGTTTAGGTGGCATCCTTAAATTCTCTTTTTCTTCAGTCTGATCTTGCATCCACTGAACATATCTCCCATCAGGCTTATGTTTGGAGTTAGAAACTTCTTCTTTCAAATTTTCCTTGAACTGACTATGTATCATTTCCTCCGAATTCTGGCGATAGTTGTTTTTCGAAAAAGGCCTAAAAGTATTGGTGATATAATCTGTATCGTCAGTTTCATCATCCATGTGATATTTACTACTCCTTAGCAAATTAAGCGATTTCTTTCTATCTTTTCCAGAGTGTTTCAAACCATCGCTGATTATCAATTCATCACTTGTACTCTCGCTAACAAGACCAGATTCTTTGCTCTTCTTATATTCGATGTACTGCTGTATTATTGAAGAGAACTCGCCAACTTCTTTCTCTTCTTGATGAATGACAACTTTACCGCTCTCGGGTGGTACGTTTGGTAGATTTGGATCCCCGTTGTAGTTCTCCTTCATTATTTTCTCTTCATCCCACATACGTCGAGTGTATGGAGAGATCAGGGGGGATGGTGTCCTTGACTTCAAACAGGCCCATCGCTCAGCTACTTCTGCGTCATGTTGCCGTATTCTTTCCGGAGAACGGAGAACAAAGTTGCTTTTTAAAAGTTTCTGAAAATGTAAATAGATTAATGTGACTGAATCTAATTACACACTATTACTTACTACTACAGTCAAACCTCATTTATTGTGAACTCTAAAGAAATTCCAAAATAGTTCATATTAACTGCTAGGGAAAATTTTTACCTATAATAATCGTTTAAAATATTATTAAAAAAATCCAAATTGTTTTTAATATTAATATTCAGCACGATCTATAATGATTACTTGGGCAAACAACAATTAAAAACAATGTATAAAATGCAACTCAGAGAAGAATAAAAAAATTTAAAGCGATTTTTCAAACGCTCATCACCGATTCCATTGAAAAATTATTTTACTAACTGTTACATAAAAAGATAAAATAATACAATATTTAGTTTATGCTAATCAGATTGTTATGTAAAGTGATGATCTAACACAATTTTTTCAGCATTTGTTCAAATCTTAACAGGCTAAGACAATGCTTTTAGTTTGAATATCTTAAACTGAAATTCATGTTAAGCGAGTTCATGTTAACAAGATTCGACTGTACTGTTTATAAATTATGCTGAAGCTATAAAAAAAATACCCATTTCTGTTTCTGTAACCCAAGCCTGAGGTGCTAATTACTGAGTATTATCCATGCCAGATGTTTAGAACATCAGTTAATACCCTATTAAGGTGAGTCGGATGGTTCTATCTCGCCCATGTTAATTTTCCTAACTTTAGGAACATTTTTCTAAGGAACTATATAAGATATCTTTAAGAACTTTTTTATATTTTGTTCCTTACATATAGCTCTTTGATTTAAACTGAGGGTATTTTAAAGTATAAAAAATACTGTTACAGATTTTTAAAAAAAATATTTACAGGGTGATCCAAAAGTCAGAACGAAATTTAAAATTGAATAATTCGAAAACAAATAAAGAAAAAAAAGATGCGTTTTGGACCAAACTGACTGAAAAGAAGACAGGTTTTATGTGGCTACAAAATAATAATAGTAGTTCTCTTGGTGACCAACAGATGGCGCTTTACTTTTTTATTTCACCAAAAGATAATTTACAAATTAAAAAAATGTTTACAAGTTACAAGATTAGTTACAGTTATTTACAGTAAATGTTCAACGTGCTGTCCACCATTCAGAAGTACCGCTGTAAGACGAGTCACCACACCGTTCACAGAACTTTGTAGCATTTCTTGCGTTATGGCAGATACATTTTGGCGGATGGCATCTTTCAGTGCTACTAGTGATGCCGGTTGGTCGTGGTACACTTTTGACTTTAAGAATCCCCACAGCCTAAAGTCACAGGGTGTCAGATTGGGAGATCTTGGAGGCCATGCTTGATTAAAGCATCGACTGATAATTCGATTCTCCCCAAATGTTGAATGTAGCAAGTGTTGCACAGGCAGTGCAATACGAGGTGGTGCTCCGTCTTGCATAAAGGTGGTTGTTTGGAGTGCCTGTTGCTCTTGAAGTTCAGGAATAATGTGGTTCTCGAACAGTGATGCATATCTCTGACCAGTGACAGAAACAGTTTGAAACCAGTATTTGTGGCTTCCTCGAAAAAAAATGGACCAATTATAAAATCAGCAGTGAAGCCACACAGATTGTCACTTTAGGTTGATGCGATGGTACCTCAACAAATTCATGCGGTTTTTCTGTGGTTCACACCCGACAATTGCGGGTGTTAACAGCGCCGGAGAGTGTGAAATGCGCTTCATCTGTCCAAAGCACAGTGTGAAGCCAGTCGTGCTGTTCTTCCATCTTATTGAATATCAAATTTGCAAAATCTTGGCGAGAGTCGAAGTCACGAGGTTTCCGTTCTTGGTTATGTTGCAGTTTGTATGGATACTGTTTCAGAGTTATTCGCAGTGCCCTCAAGACACTTCCGTACGATACTCCTGTCTGCCTTGAAACTTCTCGAGCACTGCATTCCCCATGGGCATTAACCGCCGACATGGTTTGTACCGTCTGCTCCACTGTCGTGGCAACAGCTGCGACTGTTGAGAGACGACCACTTCTTGGCCGTGACTCCAAAGAACCAGTAGCTTCGAATTTCTTCATCAGTTTATTCAATGCAGAAGATGTTATTGGTCCTTTGCCATCTCGTATACCTTTCATGTAGCGATATGCTCGCAATGGCACTTTCCGAATTTTTATAATACAGTTTAACTAAGAGGGCTTTGTCAACTATGGACAGCATTTCGATGCATTTAAGCTTACCTGCTGCAGTTGCTACTTTTTATATCGTTTGTTGCTTTGCAATTTGCATAATCCTATATCAGGAATCTGCCAGCGCCATCTGTCGGTCTCCAACAGAACTATTATTATAATTATTTTTTGTAACCACACAAAACCCGGCTTCTTTTTCAGTCCGTTTGGTGCAAACCGCTTTTTTTTCTTTGTTTTCGAATTATTCAATTTTATTAGATATTTAAAATTCCTCAGTTTAAATCAAAGAGGAAGAAATAATAAAACAAAATATGTTGATATCTTTTATAGTTCCGGAGAAAAATGTTCCTAATTGTTGAAAACCTTATATTTCAGGAAACACAAAAGAAATGTAAGGTTTAGGTAAGAACTGATGTTCAGAGTTTCTCAAAAATGCTTATAAAAAGAAAACCACTAAACAGAAATTGATAATATTGGTCTTAAATTAAAGCTAAAGATATGTAGAATAAAAAAATAAAAACAGAAAATTGACATTTTTTTTAACAAACACCCATCCGACTCCCCTTAATTTACCAAAGGAGAATAAGTATGGCTCATCGAACTTTTTTTTTCTCGAATGGTTGTGTAAAAATAATGACTGTGCTAGTGGCAGACTGCGTCAGAATATTTAACCATGTTTAAGGGAGGTGGGCCCTGGGAACTTAAATCAACATACAAGTGACACTGTATAAGCAGGCTTAGGACATTGTACTGACCAGACTTATGGTGCACTAGCTCCCTTTATGGAGTTTTGATTGGAACAACAATGGCTTCATGCGGTTTTTACTAATAAACACAGAATTACACATTTGCAATTTAAGCTAAACTTGCAACAAAATATTTTAATTTGAATCCAGTAGTCTCGTTCAATAAAAGGTCCTACCTATTAAAGCATGACCAGTCTATAGCAATGTGAACTTAAAATTTATACTACTAAAACTTAAGAAAAATATTTTAATAAATATTTGTCCCAAAACCAGTTGAACAGCAATACTAGAGGTCTCGAAAAGCGTGCTTTTGACAAAAGGGATTTTTATAAAGTTGGGGTAAGAGCATTTTAGAAAACAAAAATTTTAATTTTTAAATTAAAGTTCTGGATATCCATAGCAGAATCTTTTGTTGATTATTTAAACTATTTTAAAATGTATTGAAGGATAAAATTATAGTTGATACATCCGACCAAGGTTTATTATGCTGTGGTCTTAAATTTTGAAGTGCTTAGAATTGAAAGAGATAGATAACTTACTTTAACACCATTGATAGTAACTGGAAAACTTTGAGATAAATTTTCTGGATTCCACTGCACTGGATCAATTCTATGTAAATGGCGTATTTGATTTTTAGCAGCATTTGTTAATAGGGTGGACTCTATTTCAGTTTTAAAATATTTTCTTTTAATAATTTGTTTCTTAACAAATGCCTTGTGATCTTTATCCAAACTAAAAAACAAAATTCAAAGTAAATTTTTGGATATACTATACTAAATATTAACACTGTAAATGGTAATTATTAAATCTGTTTGTATATATCACATCATATAAAAATTCAATAAGGAATTTAAATCAAAATAAATAAGTTATCAGATTTTCAATTTTATAGCTATTTTATTGTAACAAAATAATTTGTTTGTACTGATAAATATTTGAGAGTACCTTCACTTGATAAATTCAAATTCTAGGGGTAAATTCCCAGTTTACTGTGCCTCTTAATTCGGTTTTGATAATTAAAAAAATTAAATGTTAAGAAAATAATTAGATAGAAATTCTTTAATCGTTTCTTAAATAAACGCTTTTCACTCTTTAAAAGAATGCCAGGGTCTCTGTCAATATATAGAATTTGCCTCTTTAGTAGCAACATAGGCGTCAACTCCAGGGAGGCTGGCTTGTCCAATTTCAAATCTTGGGGAAGCTGCCTATACCTGTTTTAGAAAGGTTTCCCTCTTAATTCCTTTCAATTCTATAATAACGTAAACATACAGGTATAGACAGAAACAAATAAGTCACCGAAATTACCTTTGCAGCAAAATTGAAACCATTGGTTAAACATGTAAACATAGCGTTTACTTTTTTGAACACCAATTTTGAAACTACTATTCATCAAGTTTCATTTTTAAAAATTTGGCAGCTTATTTATTATTTGCCTATAACATAAAATGTCATTTGTTAAGCATGCTACTGTTTTACTTTTATGCCTATTAACTTTTGTATTTTTGCACAGTACTATTTCTCTGTTTTATTTTTATAATAAAAAAACTGCTCCTTAATTAAATAAGGTTAATTGATGGCCCTACTAGAGAAAAGGGCCGCTTTTTAATCATCACAATATTAAAAAATAACTATAGAAACTGGCCTCCTTAAGTTTTTTCAAAAGTTGACGACTATGTCGTAGCAACTTCATAAAAAAATTGCAATCATAAAAATTACTTTATTTAATTAATGTGAAATGATATACTAACAATTTATCTCTTTCATTCGGCCGAGCCAAAGAACCGATTGCGGTTCCAACGTCCTCCCCACTATTTAATGCTTCTTCAATTTCTACATCGTTTATATGAGCAGACGATTTGACTTTCTGGACAAAGTCACGATAATTCTCAGAAACTTCGTATTCCTCCAATTGAGTTCGATATACATTTTTTACAGAACCTTTCACAAGTTTCGGCTCGTCACCCCGTCTGGTACCTCGTAAATAGCGCAATATTGCATATGATTGACTGAACTTTTTAAGAAAAATAGTTGATTGAATTAAAGAAAATGCCATGTTGATTAAAATATAGTAGAATTAGTTACCGAATTATAATTAAATTATGACATGCTTCGTGTTTCGCTTTAATTTTGTAAATAAACAAACATGTTTTTGCTGAGTTGAAGATAATACTTGCTGCTAACGTTTTGTTGTAAGTTTGGTTTAGTTGAATAACATTGGACGATCGTAAGTACTATAAACTATTTATGACAGTTCATTTTCTTTAATGGGCATCTCTCGCGTCGTGAGTGGCAACAGTTCAATCGGTATTGTGTTCATCTTTGATTTTTCTGGAATTACAATCTAAATTTTTTTTAACAATCCAATATTTTCAAAACGCTTCTTACTGCTACAGAGGTTTAAAGTTAAAGCTTAAAACAAAACTACCCCTTATTTTTCTTTTAAATTTAGCTGCCTAGTTTAGTTTACTTATATTCTGAAACCTCCAAATAGCAGGAATAAAAACAAGTTTTACGTAAAAATTTCTAAAGTAGAAAATGCAGACGAAAAATGCTTAGTTCGAGAGTGAAATTGAAACTACCAATGAAATCACATGAAATGCAAAAATGAAAACAGGAGAGTTACATCATCTGATATAACCTCATTAAGAAAGATTCACAATGATTTATGTTACTTTAAGGATCAAATAAAAAATAAACTTTTACATTAATTTTGTATCGATGAAAACGTATTAGATTTAGTTTTTTTTCATATAAATAAAGGTTATGCCACCCTTTCGGATATACTGAAATGTTTTATATTTCAGTGTTATGACACGCGAAATAATAATAATTGTGTATATTGCCGACTCCAATGACTTAGAAACCACACGATACTTACTTTTGCATTACACTTCTAATAAGGCGAATGAATTTTTTATTGATGAAACTTGTTGTAAATTGAGTAAGGATTCAATGATTTAACTGATTTAATTTGGTGCAAATGATATTAAACTAAAATTTAAATTATTTAAACATACAATTTCTATAAAACAAATAAACCGAGTAACTACTATTTTAACTCAATTAAATTAAGTTTAACCCTTTGAGGGATAAGGAAATTGACAGAAGTGTAAACTTGTTTTCACTGCATGATTTTAAAATAAAAATTTTTAACTAAAAAACCTTCTTTACTTTTTTAAAATTATATTTATGACTTCATGCTGCAAATTTTAAAATTTATAATTAAAAAAATATGTATGTCACTGGAAAACTGGAATGTCAGGTGACCG
Source organism: Oedothorax gibbosus (assembly GCA_019343175.1). Taxonomy (NCBI): domain Eukaryota; kingdom Metazoa; phylum Arthropoda; class Arachnida; order Araneae; family Linyphiidae; genus Oedothorax; species Oedothorax gibbosus. The sequence continues at coordinate 18,825,185 of CM033280.1, forward strand.
GTTTATACATCTGTATCCCTCAGATAGTTAAATTAGTAAGCTGTTTTTAATTTGGGTTCAATTAATTTTTTTGGTTTAATTGAATGTAAAATTAAACTAAATAAATTAAATCAATAAATCTTATTGAAGGAGACACAGTTCCCAAAAAATTAGTTTGGATACAGCTACTTTTAAATCTCAAATCGTATTATTTTTGGGTACAATTAATAACAACAAATCATATATGTATAGAAAAAATGCCTATAATAATAAAATAAAGTTTGTATATGTGTCTATCCGTGAGTCACGAAAGACCTACTTATACTGCCCTCAGAAATATGAAATTTTTAATATATATTCCCTTTAATACCTTCGTGTGCACTTGAGGCTTAGTTTTTTCATATTGGATTTTGATTTTTTAAAATTGATATTAATATTTTCAAAACACGTGGGCCGGGACGAAACGAAGGACGTCCTCCGCCGATAAACGTGAATATCCAGTAAGAAGATCCGGTAACAAATTACTAAATAAATTTTGTCTTCTTTTTCTTATCTCAATTTTTTATTCATTAAATTGTTTGAATATTGCTTCAAAAGTTTTCATTTGTTATTATTTGCTTTTGTATTGCATATGTGCCTACACGAATTCGATTTTGTTTTGAAGATTTCAATAAGTAGGCATGCCTATTCTAAAAAGAAACAACTTTTCTATTTAGTAAACGAGTTTCCAGCTAGGCGAACAATACAGCCTATATTAAATAGTAGACGACATAAAACTGCATATATTTGGCATTTTTCAAAACCATATATTCCTTCAGTGAATTTGCCGATAGGCAGATGCCCGTCCGGACGTTCAGACAGACGAGAAAAAATATAAAACTTGGGTCTCTGAGGTCACATCTTTCTAACAAATAATGTAAAATACGACCTATAGAACCGATTTTGGAAGTGTAGGGTACGGACAGAGGGACATCGTCAGCATGTCAATACCTACCAAAATAAATTTGATTTGAAGTACCGTCAGTGCGGGTAACTTTTGGTCCAAAATCATAGATTTTTTTACAAAAGAAGAAAAATTAAACTACAAAAACGATTTAAAAACTTAAAAATCATTATGCATTCTAAGTATTGTACTTTTAGGAATACAAGCATTTTTGTTAAATTTTATAAATTAATAAAAAATTGGTGTTAGTTTAAAAAATTAGAACACGGTTAGGATCCGGGCGGGTAACTTTGGTCCATGCATGAAATACATAAGAAACATACTTTTTAACATTCTTAAATGCTGTGTTATCGAATTAAATAGTAATTTTAAAATGTTTAAAAATAACAAAGTTCTAAGATACATAGTTATTAAAAAATGGTATATAACTTAACATTTACATTGCAGTGCATCGTAGAATGACATTACAATATGAATACCAGTATTGATTGTAGCTTAAAAGAAAAGTAAACTGCAATTTTAATAAGAGAAAATAACTTATTTTAAGAAGCAAGATTTAATAACAAATATCTTTATAAAAAGCAAACGATTTTATTATAAAAGGAAAAAATAAATAATATATTCGTAATTAAGAATTGGAAAATGTTTACATTTCGACATAGCGATTTAGAATGTTGTACGTTTCTTGCATTCTATCTTTATCTTTTTAAGGGTTAAAATCGTTTAGTTTTTTAAAAAAATCATTTCAAAAATGAACAATCATAAAAATAAGACTTCTTCAAATATAGTTAAGCAGAATACACTTTTACATACATTTTTGAAAGTGCAAAGTTCCATAAAGAAATAGTTACATCTTGGACCAAAGTTACCCGCATTCATCGGCAAAAGTTTCCCATTGACAAATAATTAAATATAGCATAAAAAGTATTCAACTTAGATAAAAACAAATGGTGTAATATTCATCCCCATAAATAAAAGAATAGTATAGAATGTTTTACTTAGCTATTTTTAATATTTTTTAAGGTGTTCCAGAAAAAGTTGGAAGAAATAGATTTTTGTCATTAAATGATCGTAAGAGTACAAACGTCATTTGTAGTATTGCCAAAACTAGAATGAAATTTTTTTTTACATGAAATGAAAGACAATGTTCCACCTTTCCAAAAATGTAAAACAATTTACAATGGGATCATTTTATGAAGAGAAATTAAGAAACAAATCTTTTTCCGACGCGTGGACCAAAGTTACCCTCCATGGCCAAAGATACCCGCTTCGACGGTATAAATAAATGCAAATATGTATTAATATTATTTCTAAACTATTAAACCTGATATCTTATGATTTAAATAAAAATACACAAAAATAAATAATTAAATTTAATAAATGAATTAAAATTATCGAAAACTTTACAATTTTAATATTTCATTTAAATTAACGAAATTATTAAACTCCATTTAAACTCACTTTAAACTAAGTTCGAACTCAACACAAACTTAATTGAAACCGAACTCAATTTAATCCAATCCAAACACCAAACCATTGAATTTAAATTATTAACTTCTATTTAAATACAATTATGTTTTAGAATTGTGTACCTTTTTTGGGTACTAGATTTTACTGTATAATTTGGTTGCATTGAATGAGTGAAAGTCATGTATTTTAGATGAAACAAAACTTTTATAATTTAACATCAATAATTAATTTTTAACTTTGGAATAAAACGCTATATTTAGCCCCTGTAAACTTTGCAGCCAGCGTAACAGCCTATTTAGAATTTTTTTTGTGAACTTTTAATTTTTGGTAACTTTTTAACAAAGCAAAAACATTATTTCGAAACAAAGCAGGGAACTGCTGTAAACCTTTTCAATCAACAATGTAAAATATTTTAAAACACAGAATGCATTACAACAATTGAACGCGCTATAACAACAATGTTTTAACTGCTTTTTCTTCAGATCCCCTCCAGTCTTCATCGACTTAACACGCATATAAGTTCATAGATAATTTACCAAATATAATTGCGCAAAAATAAATATCGTCAATAGCGTTATTTGATAACATTTCTTCAATAGCATCTGACTGGCATTCACTGCCATCAAATATAAAATAGCCATGGCACCCATTGGGAGACGAATAAGACGTGTTTTGTAAGTATAGAACTAAAATTTAGATTTTTAACAATTAGCTACAGTTGAATCGCGTTAGGATGAATTTCCTTAACATGAATCTTTTCTTAAAATGATTCGAAAGCATTTTCCTAGCTGGCTTGTCAAAATTTAAACTGATGCTAAAATATTGCGTAATTTTCTCTTAATTGCTAAACTCTTTCCCTCTCATTTCTGTTTTATATATTATTTTCAATTGTTGTTTCTCTTAGTAAGCATCTTAAAATTGTATCTAGTATTAGTATAATAAACTAATTATTATTATTTTTATATGAAATAAATTTGTAAGCATTCACTTAGTAATAGGGTCAAATTTTTCCTGATATTTGACGTGAATTATTTCAGCGGTCTCTTGGAGTACACATTTACAAAGTTCGAATGTAATTAGCTATTTTGCAATCTTTTTTGACGACCGAGGAACAAAATGCCCAGTAGCAAGGATGAAAAAATGAAAAAGGAGATACAAAAAATAAAGGGAAACGCAAACCTTCTGACTGGCTTTCAATTTACTACAATTTACTTCAAAAGGAGGACGACTTGCATGATGTATCGTTCAAAGAACATATGTATTACGTCTTAGCTACATGGTGTCGCAGTTTGAGGGATATTTAATGAGGAAAACTGTCGAGGATTGAGAGTTATAGAAAAAAAAGTCATATTTGTTAAAGTTGCAAGTACGAAATACATTGGTTTCGATTGAAAAGAGAAATTCTTAAAGAACTGTGCCTATTACAAATTAAAAATTTGGCCTGTGAGGAAGAAACGGTTCTCCATATTGTCCACTCAAACATTGAGCCTTTGAGCACCACATTTACAAGTTCGTTCAGCAGTGCCCTTTGACAAGAAAAGTAGTATCATTATTGCCAGCGAGCAAAATAACAGAAGGAAGCAACAGAGATTATTTTACTCTGCTGTTAATAACTCTCCAAAGAAGACAGCAAATCCCCCCCAAAAGAAAATATATGCTAATCTTAAAAAATAAAAATAATAAAAAAGGAAAGGAGAGAGCCTCATGTAAAAACAAGAAGTTCTTAAAGAACTAAAATAGCCTACTTTCTCTTACTTAAACACTTACTGAAATTCTAATCGGGAAACAACTAGGTTCTTAACAGTAAATATCATCAACAACCGTTTCTACACTAGATTTATACACATTAGAGAAAAAAATCACTAAACACAGCATCCAGCTATAACATAAACTTCTAAAAGCCAAAATCAACTATTTTTCTTAATATTCTTTCGCAAATTATCTAAATATTATGTATCGTCTGCTCGCGCGATTTATTTGTAGTTCGAAGAATAATTAAATATTTATTAATAACAAAAATAATGAAACCCCTCCAAACTGCATTAAAAAATACGAAATGTAAATTAAAACTAAGCATAATTGTATGCAAAAAATATGCCTTGCCGTTTTCTTGGTAAACTATTAATGAACAATCAAAGAATAACATTGTGCGACATTTTATGACGTCATTCCAAACTGATTCATAAAAAAATTATTTTGCTTCAAATATTTTAAATAAATAAAGTTTCTCATGCCATTGTTGATTTGGCAACAGTGATTTAAATGACTCAAAATTGAATTCCAATGCTAATTCAATGGGAAATTCGCCGACAGATAGTAAATTTATGTCCGTCCGGACGTACAGACAGGCGGACAAAAAGTATGAAAGTTGGGTCTCCGAGGTCATAGCTTTCTAACAAAAAGAATTTTTAAGATCTGATGTATAGAACCCATTTTGGAAGGGGGGTACGGACAGACAGACGGACATCGACCGCATGTCAATACCTACTTTTTCATTTTTTTTAATTCTTTCGAATTAAAAAAAGAAAAGTACGCTAAAAAGTAAAGAGGATTTTAATCCCTTCTCTCACTTTTCTGCCTTAAGAAAGGTATGAGAATAAAGCAGGCGCCTTCTGAAAGGATAACTAATGGAATATGGGGAACTTCAAACCCCATCAGGTGGACAACACTGGATTACAATGCCCGATTAAACAAGAAGTTCATAAAGAACTAAAATAGCCTACTTTCCTGTTACTTAAATACTTACTGAAGTTCTAATCGGGAAAAAAAAACTAGGTTCCTAAAGTAAATATCATCAACAGCCGTTTCTACACTAGATTTATGCACATTAGAAAAAAAAATCGAAACACAGCACCCAGCTATAATTTAAACTTCTAAAAGCCCAAATAAACTATTTCCTTAATATTCTTTCGCAAATTAATTAAATATTATTTATCATCTGCTCGTGATTTATTTGTAGTTCGAAGAATAATTAAATATTTATTAATAACAAAAGTAATGAAACTACTCCGAACTGCATTAAAAAATAAGAAATGTAAATTAAAACTAAGCATAATTGCATGCAAAAGTATGCCTTGCCGCTTTCTTGGTAGATAATTAATGAATAATCAAAGAATCAAATTGTGCTACATTTTATGACGTCATTCCAAACTGATTCATGAAAATATTATTTTGCTTCAAATATGTTTAAATAAATAAAGTTTCTCATGCCATTGTTGATTTGGCAACAGTGATTTAAACGACTCAAAATTGAATTCAAATGCTAATTCAATGGGAAATTCGCCGACAGATAGTAGATTTATGTCCGTCCGGACGTACAGACAGACGGACAAAAAGTATGAAAGTTGGGTATCTGAGGTCATAGCTTTCTAACAAAAAAAGAATTTTTAAGATCCGATGGATAGAACCGATTTTGGAAGGGGGGTACGGACAGACAGACGGACATCGACCGCATGTCAATACCTACTTTTTCATTTTTAGCCTACTTTTCTTTTTTTAATTCGAAAGAATTAAAAAAATGAAAAAGTAGGTATTGACATGCGGTCGATGTCCGTCTGTCCGTCTGTCCGTCTGTCCGTCTGTCCGTCTGTCTGTCCGTCCGTACCCCCCTTCCAAAATCGGTTCTAATCATCGGATCTTAAAAATTCTTTTTTTGTTAGAAAGCTATAACCTCAGATACCCAACTTTCATACTTTTTGTCCGTCTGTCTGTACGTCCGGACGGACATAAATCTACTATCTGTCGGCGAATTTCCCATTGAATTAGCATTGAAATTTAATTTTGAGTCATTTAAATCACTGTAGGTATTGAAATGCGGTTGATGTCCAACTGTCTGTCTGTCCATCTGTCTGTCTGTTCGTATGTCTGTCTGTTCGTATGTCTGTCCGTCTGTCTGTCCGCCTGTCTGTCCGTTTGTCTGTCTGTCTGTACTCCCCTTCCAAAATCGGTTCTAATCATCGGATCTTAAAAATTCTTTTTTTGTTAGAAAGCTATGACCTCAGATACCCAACTTTCATACTTTTTGTCCGTCTGTCTGTACGTCCGGACGGACATAAATCTACTATCTGTCGGCGAATTTCCCATTGAATTAGCATTGAAATTCAATTTTGAGTCATTTAAATCACTGTAGGTATTGAAATGCTGTTGATGTCCATCTGTCTGTCTGTCCATCTGTCTGTCTGTTCGTATGTCTGTCCGTCTGTCTGTCCGCCTGTCTGTCCGTTTGTCTGTCTGTCTGTCTGTCTGTACCCCCCTTCCAAAATCGGTTCTAATCATCGGATCTTAAAAATTCTTTTTTTGTTAGAAAGCTATGACCTCAGATACCCAACTTTCATACTTTTTGTCCGTCTGTCTGTACGTCCGGACGGACATAAATCTACTATCTGTCGGCGAATTTCCCATTGAATTAGCATTGAAATTCAATTTTGAGTCATTTAAATCACTGTAGGTAGTGAAATGCGGTTGATGTCCATCTGTCTGTATGTCCATCTGTCTGTCTGTTCGTATGTCTGTCTGTTCGTATGTCTGTCCGTCTGTCTGTCCGCCTGTCTGTCCGTTTATCTGTCTGTCCGTACCCCCCTTCCAAAATCGGTTCTATCAATCGGATCTTAAAAATTCTTTTTTGTTAGAAAGCTATGACCTCAGATACCCAACTTTCATACTTTTTGTCCGTCTGTCTGTACGTCCGGACGGACATAAATCTACTATCTGTCGGCGAATTTCCCATTGAATTAGCATTGAAATTCAATTTTGAGTCATTTAAATCACTGTTGCCAAATCAACAATGGCATGAGAAACTTTATTTAAACATATTTGAAGCAAAATAATAATTTCATGAATCAGTTTGGAATGACGTCATAAAATGTAGAACAATTTGATTCTTTGATTATTCATAATTATCTACCAAGAAAGCGGCAAGGCATACTTTTGCATGCAATTATGCTTAGTTTTAATTTACATTTCTTGTTTTTTAATGCAGTTCGGAGTAGTTTCATTACTTTTGTTATTAATAAATATTTATTCTTCGAACTACAAATAAATCACGAGCAGATGATAAATAATATTTAATTAATTTGCGAACGAATATTAAGGAAAATAGTTGATTTTGGCTTTTAGAAGTTTAAATTATAGCTGGGTGCTGTGTTTCGATTTTTTTTCTAATGTGTATAAATCTAGTGTAGAAACGGCTGTTGATGATATTTACTTTAGGAACCTAGTTTTTTTCCCGATTAGAACTTCAGTAAGTATTTAAGAACAGGAAAGTAGGCTATTTTAGTTCTTTATGAACTTCTTGTTTTAATTCTTTCGAATTAAAAAAAGAAAAGTAGGCTAAAAAACCAAAAATATATAATAACAATAAAGGGCTTCTCAAGATGTATCAAGAAAAGAAATTCTTATTCATCATATCAATTTGGTGCAAAAGTGGACGGCTTATAGAAAGTATATGGATTGATAAACTAGAAGCGAGAACTGTTGGGGATTGAAAGCTTATAGGAAATATAACGATTGATAAAGTAAATGCGTATAAGGGCTTTACGGTAGAATCCCAGCTTTAACACACAAGACAGACATTATTATGAACAGTAATATCACAATAGTTCAATACTTATTGCAGTCCACACAGACAGCGAAGAAAATATATAGACTTGTATTTTTTAGCCTACTTTTCTTTTTAGCCTACTTTTCTTTTTTTAATTCGAAAGAATTAAAAAAATGAAAAAGTAGGTATTGGCATGCGGTCGATGTCCGTCTGTCCGTCTGGTCTGTCCGTCCGTACCCCCCTTCCAAAATCGGTTCTATCCATCGGATCTTAAAAATTATTTTTTTGTTAGAAAGCTATGACCTCAGATACCCAACATTCATACTTTTTGTCCGTCTGTCTGTACGTCCGGACGGACATAAATCTACTATCTGTCGGCGAATTTCCCATTGAATTAGCATTGAAATTCAATTTTGAGTCATTTAAATCACTGTTGCCAAATCAACAATGGCATGAGAAACTTTATTTAAACATATTTGAAGCAAAATAATATTTTCATGAATCAGTTTGGAATGACGTCATAAAATGTAGAACAATTTGATTCTTTGATTATTCATTAATTATCTACCAAGAAAGCGGCAAGGCATACTTTTGCATGCAATTATGCTTAGTTTTAATTTACATTTCTTGTTTTTTAATGCAGTTCGGAGTAGTTTCATTACTTTTGTTATTAATAAATATTTATTCTTCGAACTACAAATAAATCACGAGCAGATGATAAATAATATTTAATTAATTTGCGAACGAATATTAAGGAAAATAGTTGATTTTGGCTTTTAGAAGTTTAAATTATAGCTGGGTGCTGTGTTTCGATTTTTTTTTCTAATGTGTATAAATCTAGTGTAGAAACGGCTGTTGATGATATTTACTTTAGGAACCTAGTTTTTTTCCCGATTAGAACTTCAGTAAGTATTTAAGTAACAGGAAAGTAGGCTATTTTAGTTCTTTATGAACTTCTTTTTTTAATTCGAAAGAATTAAAAAAATGAAAAAGTAGGTATTGACATGCGGTCGATGTCCGTCTGTCTGTCCGTACCCCCCTTCCAAAATCGGTTCTATCCATCGGATCTTAAAAATTATCTTTTTGTTAGAAAGCTATGACCTCAGATACCCAACTTTCATACTTTTTGTCCGTCTGTCTGTACGTCCGGACGGACATAAATCTACTACCTGTCGGCGAATTTCCCATTGAATTAGCATTGAAATTCAATTTTGAGTCATTTAAATCACTGTTGTAGGTATTGAAATGCGGTTGATGTCCATCTGTCTGTCTGTTCGGATGTCTGTCTGTCTTTCCGTCTGTCTGTCCTTATGTCTGTCTGTCCGTACACCCCTTCCAAAATCGGTTCTATCCATCGGATCTTAAAAATTCTTTTTTTGTTAGAAAGCTATGACCTCAGATACCCAACTTTCATACTTTTTGTCCGTCTGTCTGTACGTCCGGACGGACATAAATCTACTATCTGTCGGCGAATTTCCCATTGAATTAGCATTGAAATTCAATTTTGAGTCATTTAAATCACTGTTGCCAAATCAACAATGGCATGAGAAACTTTATTTATTTAAACATATTTGAAGCAAAATAATATTTTCATGAATCAGTTTGGAATGACGTCATAAAATGTAGCACAATTTGATTCTTTGATTATTCATTAATTATCTACCAATAAAGCGGCAATGCATACTTTTGCATGCAATTATGCTTAGTTTTAATTTACATTTCTTATTTTTTAATGCAGTTCGGAGTAGTTTTTTTACACTCTTAAAACAAAAGAGTGAAATTCACTCCTATAGGAGAAGTGCATTTTCGGCACCGGAAAGGAGTGGAAATTAACTCAGACTGAGTTAAAACCGCTCGTTTTAAGAGTGTAGGACGCAGATTGTTTTCTTTTATTTCTTTTACCCACTCCGAAAAAGAGCGAAATTCACTCCTATAGGAGAAGTGCATTTTCGGCACGGAAAGGAGTGGAAATTAACTCAGACTGAGTTAAAATCGCTCGCTTGTTTTAAGAGTGTACTTTTGTTATTAATAAATATTAAATTATTCTTCGAACTACAAATAAATCACGAGCAGATGATAAATAATATTTAATTAATTTACGAAAGAATATTAAGGAAAATAGTTGATTTTGGCTTTTAGAAGTTTAAATTATAGCTGGGTGCTGTGTTTCGATTTTTTTTCTAATGTGTATAAATCTAGTGTAGAAAGGGCTGTTGATGATATTTACTTTAGGAACCTAGTTTTTTTTTCCCGATTAGAACTTCAGTAAGTATTTAAGTAACAGGAAAGTAGGCTATTTTAGTTCTTTATGAACTTCTTGTTTAAAGACAATTTTATAAATGTTACTCAGTTTAAATTTTAAATGAAAATAATATATAACGATTTTTTTTTTTTTTGGATTTGGAATAAAAGTTTTATCTGAAAAGTGTCTTTGTTTTACTTGTGTCGTAGTCGTTTCTCATTTTTTTTTATTTTAGTATTTAAAAAACCTCATTTAATTATGTTTCGAATTAAATTTAATTATTTATAAATGGTAAGAAATGAAGGTATGGAGGAATGTATTCGGCATAAATAATTTGCACTTTATAAAACTTTTCCTACCATACAAGAGGATGAATGTCTGTTTTGTTTTCTGAGGTTAAGATGGCGTAATGGCCGATAGACTTTTGGAATTGGCACCTTTTGGCGACGTTGAAAATTTAAGGTAGGGTAGCTATAGACGGTTTAATGTCACAAACTTTCGCAGGTGGCGCTGTTACTCGGAAGTCTGTCCAACCTACCTAGAAATATTCCGGTTCACGGGTTTGTTGATGTTTTAAACAGCGCTATCGCTTTGCGGTGTGTTCGAGAATGTATAAAAACGAATAAACTATACAATATATTCTGGAAAATAAATATACTGTACAATACAATATATCCAGCATTTATTGTGTAGTACCAACCAATGTGCAACATTTTTGGCAATGTTTTTTTTAACGAACGTGGAAGCATTGAATCGGATGCCTAGATTAAAATTCTTTATGCAGCTTCCGAGTTCGTAATATTCAACACTTGATTTTAATGATCTAAGCTGTTGTTGACTATTTTAAACATTGATTAGCATCAAATAGAATTTTAAACAGAAATGCAACCGACTTTACCATCAAATTAAAAATAATAAGAATCGTAATTACGATCAATAATTTTAATTAATAAGAAGACTTTAGAGTTATGAATTAAAATACTACAAATTTTTGCCAAAAAAGCACAATTCTTCAAATTATTTAAACTATGTAAGAGTCTAACGGGCTATATAATCTTACAATTGATTAAAATGACAATCCATAAATTGAATATCCTTCATAAATTGTCTTATCATGTTTGTATTATTTTTTACACACACGTTATCGACGTGCACTATATATTAGTAAATAAATATACATATATAGTAATAAATTGTCAAAAACTTGTATTATTAGCATTTATTTAGTTTTGATAATAAACAAAAAATAACAATGTCATTATGGCAGAGATTTTCATAAAAACAGTCTTCTATCTAAATAATAAAACACAATTTGCAATTGGGAGTAATTACTTTTGGGGAAGAACTAAATTGTTTTTTTAATCGCACAAACGTTAAGTTAGGTCATGTAAATAATTTAAGTTTCTAATATAAAAGCAAACAGATTAAAAATGAAAATGATTTCTCAAATTGTAAAGTTTTTTAGTCAAATAACATATTATAAAAATGCAATTGATTCCAATTATGTTTGGGGGGGAATTGAATTTTTCAACATCGCGCTACGGCATGAGGAGAAAATCAACATTGAAGCTAGCGACGAAAACGAGCTTCCGGTGTCTCAACCGGAAGTTAACTTGGTAGTTTTTGGGGGTAACCAATCAGAGGAAGGTAGGGTTTGTTTGCAAACTTTAAACCCTCTATACCCATCCAGTTGTATGGGTTAGGGTTAGTTTTCAATTATCGTTGAACTAGAGCTACCCATGAGGGCTATTGGCCATAGTTAAGTGACGAGCCGACACCTGAGTTGGCAACCCAACGCAAACTTTAAGGGCGTGATCGTACGGAGAGTCGGGACTTTGAAGGATATTTAACGTAAACTCCCTCCACACAGGGTGTTATTCTTCGGCATTTTTTGGCTGTACGCTTTTAGGTCGGCAGCTATTTAGGCGATGCCCGGACCTGAACCTGGGACCTTTCTTTAAGGCTAACACCGGGGCCTATGGGAAAGCCCTCTAACTCATGGAAGGGCCTGGGTACAATCGGACAGGGAGAATCATAATGGGAGGCAACAATTGGTATAAAATAAAAGTTTACATAAAATATCACTGTTATTAAGGGTCTACCCGTGCAACGCCGGGTTTATAAAGCTAGTTATACATAAAAAATATTGTTTGTCCCATTATTTTGGTGTTTGACAAGTAACGTCTTTTTCTAGAAGTGTCATTCCGAGTTTTAAATGACCAGCAGCAGTCTGTCCATATACTTGAAGAAGAATGAACCCGCTGGACCGCGGGTCTCCAAACCAAAGTGCCTCTCTGTTAATCCAATGGGAAAAAAATAATTTCTAAGCCACATTTCTTAGGCTGTATTGAATATCTTTACAAACTGTTTTTATATGATAAATGTAGGTTACATGGGTCTTTTTTCCCCTTTTTAAAATTCACAAATCAAATCAAAGATCAAGTATAAAATTGAAACTTCCAATACGTTAATGCGTATTCTTTTGGGGCTTTTTCTGTTTATTTCTAGAAGTGGATCATGATATTTTCAAATTTTAACCTTTACATTAAAAGATTTTTTTTAAAAAAATTAGTTTCAAAACCCTCAAACTCCTGGAAGAGCCAGTATACAATTGGACATACACTTACATTTTAAAAAAATTAATGCTGATAACAGAATGGGGAAGATTATAATTCATGAACGGGTGTTGACCAGTGGAGAGGGGAACAATTGTCATAAAATCTAAGTTTACATTAAAAAATAACAATAACCGTTACTACACGTGCAACGCCGGGTTCATAATGCTAGTATTATTATAAATATTTGATTTATAATAACACGAATTCGTTAAAAGCATCGCTTTTTCTACATTTATTGATTTTAAATTTTTTTTTGCACGATATAAAAACAGTTTTTTAAACATGTAATTTTAATGTTGTCCTTTTTATCTGGTTATATTATTGTTTCATATAACTTTGTTTAATTATCAACCTTTATTTGAATGCATATGCGTTGTGTACAAATAATATATTTTTAACTAAAGAATCAAAGTATTAAATATATTTATTATAATACACTTGTATAAAAAAAATGCTGATTTTAAACTTGATGTTAAAAAAACTAAGCCCAAACTTATGATACTTAGAAATATTATTTTAGTAACACTTTTATGAATTACTAGCAAATTTATACCAGTTCTTCGCACGTAATAAAAAAAATATCAAATAGATTCCAAATATGTGTACCATATACCCCGTTATAGGATCATAAACTTATTATTGTTTCCGCTCGTTATAAATTATAAAATCCCGTTTCATTGCCTTAAAATTCCAAAATAAAAAATACGCTATAAAATGCACTAATAAATGTCATCACAATTCCCTCATAAATACATAAAACCTTTTAGCTCATTTGGCGCGTTTTGGGAAATAATTTGGCGAGAAAATAGATATAGCTACCCACACCCATTATACAGCTCTAACACAATGACCTTCGAACAACCGACCAGCTTATAAATTATTTATAAAAGAAATTGCCTATTTGGCGAATTTTAGTTAATAATTTGGCGAGTTTGGCAACGTATTTGGCAAAAAAAATAAAGACATAAAACACTAATAGCTCTAGTGCGATGGCCTTTATTAACCATCATAGTTCAGTAATAGCTTAACTATACATTTATTGCTTAAATATGCATACATGCAGTCAACAGAAAAATCAATGAAAAAAAAACATCAAATAAACCCACAATGAAATCCGGGAATGAAGACTGGCGGAATTACGTCACTTGAAACATGTCAATTATTTTTCAAATAATGAATTAAGTTTCTGAAAGTAATGGCAAAAGAATAAAATAAACATTTTGAATTTTAAATGTTTTCGTTAAAAGTTTTATTTAATTTTTTCAGCCAATGGCATCAGGAAAGAGAAAAAATGATCGGATTTGAGCGAAAGTGGTGTATTTTTTTCAGAAAATTCGAATTTTCTCTAAAAATGAAACAAATATGAAAAAACTAAGCCTCAGGTGCACACGTTAGTATTAAAGGGAATCTATCTTTAAAATTTCGAATTCCTGTGGGCAGTATAAGTAGGTATTTTACGATCCGAAGACAGACACACAGACAGACTCTTTCTTTTATTATTATAGACTAGCAAATTTATACCCGTTCTTCGCACGGATTAAAAAAAATATCAGATCGTTCCAAATATGTTTACCATATAACCTGTTATAGGATCATAAACTTATTATTGTTTCCGCTCGTTATAAATTATAAAATCCCGTTTCATTGCCTTAAAATTCCGAAATGAAAAATACGCTATAAAATGCACTCATAAATGTCATCACAATTCCCTCATAAATACATAAAACCTTTTAGCTCATTTGGCGCGTTTTGGGAAATAATTTGGCGAGAAAATAGATATAGCTACCCACACCCATTATACAGCTCTAACACAATGACCTTCGAACAACCGACCAGCTTATAAATTATTCATAAAAGAAATTGCCTATTTGGCGAATTTTAGTTAATAATTTGGCGAGTTTGGCAACGTATTTGGCAAAAAAATAAAGACATAACACACTAATAGCTCTAGTGCGCTGGCCTTTATTAACCATCATAGTTCAGTAATAGCTTAACTATACATTTATTGCTTAAATATGCATACATGCAGTTAACAGAAAAATCAATGAAAAAATCATCAAATAAACCCACAATAAAATCCGGGAATGAAGACTGGCGGAATTACGTCACTTGAAACGTGTCAATTATTTTTCAAATAATGAATTTAGTTTCTGAAAGTAATGGCAAAAGAATAAAATAAACATTTTGAATTTTAAATGTTTTTGTTAAAAGTTTTATTTAATTTTTTCAGCCGATGGCATCAGGAAAGAGAAAAAATGATCGGATTTGAGCGAAAGTGGTGTATTTTTTTCAGAAAATTCAAATTTTCTCTAAAAATTGAACAAATATGAAAAAACTAAGCCTCAGGTGCCCACGTTAATTTTAAAGGGAATCTATCTTACAAATTTCGAATTTCTGAGGGCAGTATATGTAGGTCTTTTACGATCCGATAACAGACACACACACAGACAGACAGACTCTTTCTTTTATTATTATAGACTAGCAAATTTATACCCGTTCTTCGCACGGATTAAAAAAATATCAAATCGTTCCAAATATGTTTACCATATAACCTGTTACAGGATCATAAACTTATGTTATTGTTCCCGCTCGTTATAAAGTATAAAATCCCGTTTCATTGCCTTAAAATTCCAAAATGAAAAATAAGCTATAAAATGCACTCATAAATGTCATCACAATTCCCTCATAAATACATAGAACCTTTTAGCTCATTTGGCGCGTTTTGGGAAATAATTTGGCGAGAAAATAGATATAGCTACAAACACACCCATTATACAGCTCTAACACAATGACCTTCGAACAACCGACCAGCTTATAAATTATTTATAAAAGAAATTGCCTATTTGGCGAATTTTAGTTAATAATTTGGCGAGTTTGGCAACGTATTTAGCAAAAAAATAAAGACATAAAACACTAATAGCTCTAGTGCGATGGCCTTTATTAACCATCATAGTTCAGTAATAGCTTAACTATACATTTATGGCTTAAATATGCATACATGCAGTCAACAGAAAAATCAATGAAAAAATCATCAAATAAACCCACAATAAAATCCGGGAATGAAAACTGGCGGAATTACGTCACTTGAAACGTGTCAATTATTTTTCAAATAATGAATTAAGTTTCTGAAAGTATTGGCAAAAGAATAAAATAAACATTTTGAATTTTAAATGTTTTCGTTAAAAGTTTTATTTAATTTTTTCAGCCGAAACTTATGTTATTGTTCCCGCTCGTTATAAAGTATAAAATCCCGTTTCATCGCCTTAAAATTCCAAAATGAAAAATAAGCTATAAAATGCACTCATAAATGTCATCACAATTCCCTCATAAATACATAAAACCTTTTAGCTCATTTGGCGCGTTTTGGAAAATAATTTGGCGAGAAAATAGATATAGCTACAAACACACCCATTATACAGCTCTAACACAATGACCTTCGAACAACCGACCAGCTTATAAATTATTTATAAAAGAAATTGCCTATTTGGCGAATTTTAATTAATAATTTGGCGAGTTTGGCAACGTATTTGGCAAAAAAATAAAGACATAAAACACTAATAGCTCTAGTGCGATGGCCTTTATTAACCATCATAGTTCAGTAATAGCTTAACTATACATTTATTGCTTAAATATGCATACATGCAGTCAACAGAAAAATCAATGAAAAAATCATCAAATAAACCCACAATAAAATCCGGGAATGAAAACTGGCGGAATTACGTCACTTGAAACGTGTCAATTATTTTTCAAATAATGAATTAAGTTTCTGAAAGTATTGGCAAAAGAATAAAATAAACATTTTGAATTTTAAATGTTTTCGTTAAAAGTTTTATTTAATTTTTTCAGCCGATGGCATCAGGAAAGAGAAAAAAATGATCGGATTTGAGCGAAAGTGGTGTATTTTTTTCAGAAAATTCGAATTTTCTCTAAAAATGGAACAAATATGAAAAAACTAAGCCTCAGGTGCACACGTCAATATTAAAGGGAATCTATCTTTAAAATTTCGAATTCCTGTGGGCAGTATAAGTAGGTCTTTTACGATCCGATAACAGACACACACACACACAGACAGACAGACTCTTTCTTTTATTATTATAGACTAGCAAATTTATACCCGTTCTTCGCACGGAATAAAAAATATCAAATAGATTCCAAATATGTGTACCATATAACCTGTTATAGGATCATAAACTTATCATTGTTTCCGCTCGTTATAAATTATAAAATCCCGTTTCATTGCCTTAAAATTCCAAAATGAAAAATACGCTGTAAAATGCACTCATAAATGCCATCACAATTCCCTCATAAATACATAAAACCTTTTTGCTCATTTGGCGCGTTTTGGGAAATAATTTGGCGAGAAAATAGATATAGCTACCCACACCCATTATACAGCTCAAACACAATGACCTTCGAACAACGACCAGCTTATAAATTATTCATAAAAGAAATTGCCTATTTGGCGAATTTTAGTTAATAATTTGGCGAGTTTGGCAACGTATTTGGCGAAAAAATAAAGACATAACACACTAATAGCTCTAGTGCGATGGCCTTTATTAACCATCATAGTTCAGTAATAGCTTAACTATACATTTATTGCTTAAATATGCATACATGCAGTCAACAGAAAAATCCAATGAAAAAATCATCAAATAAACCCACAATAAAATCCGGGAATGAAGACTGGCGGAATTACGTCACTTGAAACGTGTCAATTATTTTTCAAATAATAAATTTAGTTTCTGAAAGTAATGGCAAAAGAATAAAATAAAAATTTTGAATTTTAAATGTTTTCGTTAAAAGTTTTATTTAATTTTTTCAGCCGATGGCATCAGGAAAGAGAAAAAATGATCGGATTTGAGCGAAAGTGGTGTATTTTTTCAGAAAATTCAAATTTTCTCTAAAAATTGAACAAATATGAAAAAACTAAGCCTCAGGTGCCCACGTTAATTTTAAAGGGAATCTATCTTACAAATTTCGAATTTCTGAGGGCAGTATATGTAGGTCTTTTACGATCCGATAACAGACACACACACAGACAGACAGACTCTTTCTTTTATTATTATAGACTAGCAAATTTATACCCGTTCTTCGCACGGATTAAAAAAATATCAAATCGTTCCAAATATGTGTACCATATAACCTGTTACATGATCATAAACTTATGTTATTGTTCCCGCTCGTTATAAAGTATAAAATCCCGTTTCATTGCCTTAAAATTCCAAAATGAAAAATAAGCTATAAAATGCACTCATAAATGTCATCACAATTCCCTCATAAATACATAGAACCTTTTAGCTCATTTGGCGCGTTTTGGGAAATAATTTGGCGAGAAAATAGATATAGCTACAAACACACCCATTATACAGCTCTAACACAATGACCTTCGAACAACCGACCAGCTTATAAATTATTTATAAAGAAATTGCCTATTTGGCGAATTTTAGTTAATAATTTGGCGAGTTTGGCAACGTATTTGGCAAAAAAATAAAGACATAAAACACTAATAGCTCTAGTGCGATGGCCTTTATTAACCATCATAGTTCAGTAATAGCTTAACTATACATTTATTGCTTAAATATGCATACATGCAGTCAACAGAAAAATCAATGAAAAAATCATCAAATAAACCCACAATAAAATCCGGGAATGAAAACTGGCGGAATTACGTCACTTGAAACGTGTCAATTATTTTTCAAATAATGAATTAAGTTTCTGAAAGTATTGGCAAAAGAATAAAATAAACATTTTGAATTTTAAATGTTTTCGTTAAAAGTTTTATTTAATTTTTTCAGCCGAAACTTATGTTATTGTTCCCGCTCGTTATAAAGTATAAAATCCCGTTTCATCGCCTTAAAATTCCAAAATGAAAAATAAGCTATAAAATGCACTCATAAATGTCATCACAATTCCCTCATAAATACATAAAACCTTTTAGCTCATTTGGCGCGTTTTGGAAAATAATTTGGCGAGAAAATAGATATAGCTACAAACACACCCATTATACAGCTCTAACACAATGACCTTCGAACAACCGACCAGCTTATAAATTATTTATAAAAGAAATTGCCTATTTGGCGAATTTTAATTAATAATTTGGCGAGTTTGGCAACGTATTTGGCAAAAAAATAAAGACATAAAACACTAATAGCTCTAGTGCGATGGCCTTTATTAACCATCATAGTTCAGTAATAGCTTAACTATACATTTATTGCTTAAATATGCATACATGCAGTCAACAGAAAAATCAATGAAAAAATCATCAAATAAACCCACAATAAAATCCGGGAATGAAAACTGGCGGAATTACGTCACTTGAAACGTGTCAATTATTTTTCAAATAATGAATTTAGTTTCTGAAAGTAATGGCAAAAGAATAAAATAAACATTTTGAATTTTAAATGTTTTCGTTAAAAGTTTTATTTAATTTTTTCAGCCGATGGCATCAGGAAAGAGAAAAAATGATCGGATTTGAGCGAAAGTGGTGTATTTTTTTCAGAAAATTCGAATTTTCTCTAAAAATGGAACGAATATGAAAAAACTAAGCCTCAGGTGCACACGTTAGTATTAAAGGGAATCTATCTTTAAAATTTCGAATTCCTGTGGGCAGTATAAGTAGGTCTTTTACGATCCGATAACAGACACACACACACACACAGACAGACAGACTCTTTCTTTTATTATTATAGATAACTATATAATTTCATCACATAACATTGTTCTGATACGTAAATGTCACATAAACTCACGAATGCTATCCATATCTTAAATAATTTAGTCTTAAATAGATTCATGCATTAACACATGAGCTGGCTTTTATTCATCGTTGTGTTATAATGATTGAAAAAAAAATATTTGATAATTTTTTTCCAAGATTCCAAGAAACTAGTATGGGATAAAATGTGGAATTCATAAGACGTATATTTGAAAAGGAAGGTATAAAATTTTGAAAGAGCCCATAACAATGAGGTTTTCTCATAATATAATTTTAAGGTACATCACATTTGAACCTCTAAAGCTCGTTGCCAGAAATAGTCTTTTAAAATGAACTTCAAAGAATTTGATGTAAAGTAAAAAAAATCGTTTTTTTGAAAACTAAGACTTTATCTAAATCTAATATATTTGACTCAAATTGATTTATAAAAAAGTTAGAATCGCCAGTATGAGTTGTTGATAAGAGTGCAATTTTTGGAAGTGGGGCAGAGTGACTTTCTTAGCTATAACCGAGGAACTTCTGAGTCTAAAGGCATCATGAATTATTAAAATAAAAATATATTAACATAAAGAAGATTTAAATTATAACTTCAATACTTATACAATGTATCTTTGTTTGTATAATATATCCCAATAACTTGCATAATGTTGTGGTTGCTGCCTGCCCCCAAATGTCAGCAGTGCTAGACAAGGTCCATGGCGTTGTACACCCTCAAAACATGACGTAGTACACCAAAATATCCAGCAACAATAAAAGGGTCGTCTGCTAAATCCTGCCTGTAGAGCCCCAGGCACGCGAGGATGTGATCAGGAGAATCTCTACAGAAATCTAATCTCAAACGTGCATTAAATTTGAGTGCATGCATACTCTAATAACAAAAAAGAATTTTAGATACAAATTTAAAAGGATGGATTTCTCTTGGAAGGAGTCCAAAGACGGTTTTGAATCTAGAAAACTCATCTAAAAAAATAGAATGCTTCTACGAGACTGTATATTAAAAACTACAATGAAAAATGTAGAAAGTTATATTATGTTTTGGGTTGTTTTTCAGACTTTTCATCACATCTCAGCGTCTATAATTTACGTTGCTGTCTTGTAAATGTTCCATCTTTTTTGTACAAAACGACAACGTCGATTCCCTAAGGCGTTCCCGCAGTTATTCATTGTAAAATTTAAACTTTTTATTTTATGGTATTTTACTATGATACAAATATTCAAAATTTTGTTTTTATATGCCACTTTCACCAACATTGATTTTTAGTATATATACTAAAAATATTAAATTCGTATTTTCGATCTAAAAGTAGGTTTTTAAATTAAATACGATAACAGTTAATGATACACCTAATGCATAAAATTAATTGAAAACAAAAGAGGGGAATTATGTCTTTTTAACATGACTGATTGTGGGAATCGCGATAATTCGTTTACACAGAAAGAGTGTCTAAAACTCTTTACTTTTAATCACCTAATATGAAATATAAGTTAATGAATCTGTAGGACGTTACAATAAAGTTATCTAGAAAATAGCGTATACTCAAAGGGTAGCTGAAATAGAGCTCTTTTGGTTTTAAGAGTATTGAAATTACCTTATTGGGTATGTTTTACTTTTAAATGTATTGATTTATTGAGTAAGAATTGAAGGTCTAAAAGTGTTACACTAGTTTTTTTTTAAATAAACAGTATTTATAACAGTAATTTTACATCAGGGTTTGTTAAAAGCCTATTTTAGGCATGAGTAATTATTAAAAAGATTTTCCTACGATAATATAAAAATGATATTCCACGCAAATACGTAAATTATAGTAAATTTATTAAAATACAAATTTATACACATTATATTTTAATTCATTTAAATGGACAACTTGTTATTCGAAATCTAGTTAGTATTTACGTTACAGCGTACCATGTGTAATTACAGGATTCAATTAACGTGTGATTACAGGATGTATCCGTCCACTTAAACCGGAAAATCTCAATTCAACTATCAATTTAACTAGCTCAATCATTTAATATAGTTGGGATTATCAGATTGTTTCTACTGACCAGTTTCAATATTGCAATATTACATCATTTACATTAATACATCTAAATTCAATTGCGAAATTCTTTTTTTAATGTTCACTTTGTACGTTTCTTTAAACGGTTGTTAAAAGTAAAGTATAAGATAAATTTTGTGCTCGTTTTTATATCTTTTCTTCAAAAACGTTACATTTTATTTTAATATTTATCTTTATTTTTCGTATTGAACCATACACTCTTAAAACAAACGAGCGGTTTTAACTCAGTCTGAGTTAATTTCCACTCCTTTCCGTGCTGAAAATGCACTTCTCCTATAAGAGTGAATTTCACTCTTTTTCGGAGTGGGCAAAAGAAATAAAAGACAACAATCTGCGTCCTACACTCTTAAAACGAGCGGTTTTAACTCAGTCTGAGTTAATTTCCACTCCTTTCCAGTGCCGAAAATGCACTTCTCATATAGGAGTGAATTTCACTCTTTTGTTTTAAGAGTGTAGATGTGTTAGTATTTTAACATCGCACTGGTATTTATCCCAAGCAACTTTGGGCATTGTAGCCAGTCATTTAATACCTTTACAATGCATTCTATTAAAATATAATATGCCATATCTATTCTCCATGTATATCTTAAATACGAAGTTAAGATTTTAAGTGGTACAAATGCATCAATCTTTCAACTGTTACGCCTTATGTACTTAGCATGGGAACTATTAAGCAGCTGCTTTGAACATGATCAAAATGAATGCGACGGCGATGTTGGAACGCATTCACTTTCTATAAGCCCGCTTCGAACATGAATATTTCCTTATTACATTCAGTTGAATACAAGTTCGAAATCTTGAAATTAGCATACCAAATCACTCATTGAAAACTTAAGATTTCTATTTTGCCTTGAGATAGACGATAAGTTTTAATTTAAAGTGAATTAAATTGTATTGGCATCTTAAGTCTTTATGCTGTGAAACGACTGAAACATCTGCGAACGGATAAACATACCAGACAGAGCTGTTATAAAAGCTTACAGCTTACACTTTTTGCATTATAAACGTATTGTGGAAGCTAAAATTTGAGTATAAATAAAAATTTTGAATTTTATGGTTATTCCTAAAACGACTGGTGCATAAATTAAGGAGAAATCTGGGTCTAAACGCTGGTAAGATTAATATGGCTTTACACGATTTTCTGAAGTTTTATGTAGAATTTGTCTATATTTCAACTTCTAATCAGGCAATAAAACAAAAAACGTACATCATCGTCACATTTTGGTATTTTTTGTTTTTGTGTGATGCCATTTAAACTAATATAAGATCATTATGTCAATTTATTTGACGCATATTTTTAACTAGCTTTATAAACCCGGCGTTGCACGGGTGTAACCTTACGGTGATTGTAAAATTTTATTCTATACCAATTTGATCCCCTATCCACTGGTCAGCACTCCATCAGTATATTATACTTTCCTCCCATTCTAATATCAGCATTAATTTAAAAATAAAGTCCGATTGTGTATCAAGGCCTTTCTAGGAGTAAGTTGGCTATAGGCCCTGTTAAAATTGACAGAATAGCTATGATATAATGGCCAGTTTCCATTTACCCTCTTACACCCGAAAATGCCCAAAATGTGGTAAATATATTCCACTTCATATTCGACCACTCGACAGGGCTGGGGTGCCCAATCGGTAAAGGCGTTCACCTTGCATGCGATAGATCCCAGATTCGAGTCCGGGCATCGTCAAAATAACTGCCGAGCTATAAACGGCCCATACAGCCAAAAATGTTCCATGTCCCGAATAATACCCCGCGTGGTGGGAGTGCACGTTAAATATTTTTCAAAGTCCCGACGCTGCGTACGATGTCCCCCTTAAGTTGCATTTGGTGCCTACTCATGTTTCGGCTCATCACTGACTATTGTTCTAAATGAAGATGCCCGTGGCCAATAGCCTCGTGAGTAGCTCTAGTGCGACGATAATTCAAACTAACCCTAACCCATACAACTGGATGGGAATAGCTACCCTACGTTAAATTTTTAATTTCGCCAAAAGCCGCCAATGCCAAAATTCAATCGGATATTATATCATAGCTGTACCAAATTGCCAGTTTCATAAACATATAATACATACGCAATACGAAGAGAGAATCGACACTTCTTAGAAGTATTCTTCAGATCATATCTAGAATAATTATTGCCTTTACTGCCATGATACATTGTAGCAATATCTTCATTTCTTAAAATTTGTAAACATCAATTAAATTAAATTCGGAAACAAAAAAAATCAAAAGGTTTAAATTCAATAGATAAAATAAAATACTGATATTCAAATAACAATCCTACAAATTAAACTCACATGCTCTTACGAGTTTAGATTTAACTAGCTTTATAAACCCGGCGTTGCACGGGTGTATCCTCAATAACGGTGATTGTTTATTTTTATGTAAACAGTTATTTCATAACAATTGATCCCTTCTTCACTGGTCAGCACTCTATCGGTATATTATAATTTCCTCCCCTTCTAATATCAGCATTAATTTTTTAAAAAAAGAATCTGATTGTATCCAGGCCCTTCTAAGAGTTAAAGGGATTTCCCATAGGCTCTGTTTAAATTGCCAGAATAGCTGTGATGTAATGGCCAGTTTCTATTTACCCTTATACACCCGAAAATGCCCAAAATGTGGTAAACATTCCACTCCATATTCGACCACTCGACAGTTCTGGGGAGCCCAGTCGGTAAATGCGTTCGCCTTACCTGCGATATAGGTCCCAGATTCGGGTCCGGGCATCGTCAAAATTACTGCCGACCTATAAACGGCAAATGCAGCCAAAACTGTCCGACGAATAATACCCCGTGTGGTGGGAGTGCATGTTAAATATTTTTCTAAGTCCCGACGATGCGTTCGAAGTCGCCCTTAAAAGCTGCATTGGTTGCCTACTCAGATGTCGACTCGTCACTTGACTGTGGTTCTAAATTAAGACGCCCGTGACAAATAGCCTTTGTGTATAGCTCTAGTGCGACGATAAGTCACACTTACTCTAACCCATACAACTGGATGGGAAAAGCTACCCTATGTTATTTTTTTTTACTTTGCCAAAAGCAGCCAATGCCATAATTCAATCGGCCATTATATCATAACTGTACCAAATTGTCAGTTTCATAAACATAAAGTTTGTACGCTATACGTACAGGGAATTAACATTTCTTAGAGGTTTTCATCAGATCTAAAATAGTTATCGCCTTTAAAGTCGTGAGACATTGTAGCAATATCTTCACTTCTTACCATTTGTAAACATTAATTAAATTAAATTCGGAAACCAAAAATCCTTTCAAAAATTGAAATTCTAATATAAATGTAAAATAAGACATTCCAAAATTAGCAATCCTACCAATTGAAACTGAGCGTGCTCTTGACTGTTTATAATTATATTTTCGGTTCACGCGTAAACCAAGTGATTTCTTTTAAATTGAATAAATTTAAAATTGTTCTCTCATTCTATTCTCCTTGAGACGGCTCCGTTTGCACTCCTACACCCGTTCGGGTTCGAATTTCGAAAAATCGCCTTCTTAAATGACGGCTACAATGTAAAAAAGACATTTTCCTAAAATTTGGTAGCTCTACCTCTAGTAGTTTGGGCTGGGCGTTGATACGTTAGTGAGTGAATCAGTGAGTCAGTCAGGACTTTGCTTTTTATATATATACTAGCTTTATAAACCCGGCGTTGCACGGGTAGACCCTTAAGTGATTTTTTATGTAAACTTTTATTTTATACCAATTGTTGCCTCTCATTCTGATTCTCCCTGTCCGATTGTACCCCAGGCCCTTCCACGAGTTAGAGGGCTTTCCCATAGGCCCCGGTGTTCGCCTTCCATGCGAAAGGTCCCAGGTTCAGGTCCGGGCTTCGCCTAAATAGCTGCCGACCTAAAAGCGTAAAACCAAAAAATGCCGAAGAATAACATCCTGTGTGGAGGAGTTTACGTTAAATATCCTTCAAAGTCCCGACTTCCGTACGAATCACGCCTGAGAAATATTAGGGTGCCACTCACGTGTCGGCTCGCACTTAACTCATTGTACTCTAGTTGACGATATTCAATAACCCTTCCAAACTGGATGGTATAGCTACCCTACCTTAATTTTCAACTTCGCCAAGGCGCATTCCAAAGTCAATCGGCCTTTATATCATAGCTGTATTAATCAACGTTTCACAAACAAAGAAAGAATGGTCAGTATCATGTCAAAGATAATCTATAATAATAAAAGAAAGAGCTGTCTGTCTGGTGTCTGTTATCGGATCGTAAAAGACCTATTATAGCCCTCAAAATTCGATTTTTAGATAGATTCCTATATTAACGTGTGCACCTGAGGCTTAGTTTTTATATTTTTCTTTGAGAAAATTCGAATTCTGAAAAATACCCACTTTCGCTCAATCCGGTCATTTTTCTCTTCCTGATGCATCGCTGAAAAAATTAAATAAAACTTTTAACGAAAACATTTAAAATTCAAAATGTTTATTTTCTTTTGCCATACTTTCAGAAACTAAATCATTATTGAAAAATAATTGACACGTTCAAGTGACGTATTCCGCCGTCTCATTCCGGATTTATTGTGGTTTATTTGATGATTTTTTCATTGATTTCTGTTGACTGCATGTATGCATTTTAAGCAATAAATGTATAGTTAAGCTATCTACGAACTATGATGGTTATAAACGCCATCGCACTAGAGCTATTAGTGCTTTTATGTCTGTATTTTTGCCAAATACGTTGCCAAACTCGCCAAATATTAACTAAAATTTGCCAAATAGCTATTTATTTATAATTATAGTGTTGTTGTTCGAAGTCATTGTGTTTGAGCTTAAATGGTTGGTGCTATATCTTTTTCTGCCAATTATTCCAAACGCGCCAATGAGTAAAAGGTTTAGATTATGAGGAATGTGATCATTTAGAGTGGATTTACAGCTATATTGAATTAAGCATACGTTTATTAAGCGAAACATAATATTTATCATAAGTTATTAAATTGACGATTGAAAAGCAAAGGTAAATTGTAGTCAATAAATAATAGGATTTCAATAACAATACTGGTACAATCATAGCTGATCTTATTCTTTGTAACCATATAACTGAATATAATTTAGAAATAAAATCTATATATATATAATACTCTTATACGGCGCCCAAATTTCCTTATATTTCTATCTCTGGAATGGCAGCAATCGAAATGAACAAAAATACTACTAATTTCAAAACGGCCGACTGAAAACAACACAAAAGTGTTTCTTCAGGAATGGCTTGAAAAAGGGAAAAATAACTATAAATATTATGCACAAAACATAGTTCGATACGGCAGAAAAACATTGAATGTATTTTTTTGAAAAAAGCACTACGAAATAACACAAGGGCATTTCGGGAATGGCTGCAATAAGGCCAAAAAATGAAAAACATCCATAAAAAGCACCCAACAACTTTAGGATAGAATCAGTAAGTTTAAATTTAACATGCATAATATTAGGGACGTTTAATGTTTGAAAATTTAAATTATAATTTCGATTGACTGAATTACCAAACACTATTGTTAATAAACAAGTAGGTTTGTAACAGAATCTGTCACTTAACCCGCTTCCACACATTTGTGTTTAACATGAATAAACGCGCCAAACACAACATTAATTCTATATTAAACATTTACACGCCAAATTTGGCTAGTTTCATTTATTTTATTTCGAAAATTTAATAATTATTACTTATCGTTTGCAAAAATTAATTTATATTTCAAAGAATAAATATATATTATTCCTCGCACATTCCTGCACATTTTTATGCCAAGTTAGAATTTTCTATGCATCTTTCTTCATACATATATAATGAACCATCAAAAGAACTCTATTGTGATATTACAACAATCCAAACTGAATTATATCACATAAATAAATATTTTTATTTTTTTTCAAATAAAGTTTCTCGTACGTTTAACGAAATGGCAACAGTGAAAATATTGAATAAAAATGGAATTTGCATGTTATTTCAATGTAGATTAAATGTTTGGTTATTTAAATTTTAAACTTCTAATTTAAATTTTTTAATGAAATTTGGAATGTAGCCTAATCTGATTTTTTGCTTCAAAATGACGTATCCCACTTGTCTGTGGGACTTGTGGTTCTTTCTGTGAAAGTGGGTGACGGACGACGACGGACGGACGACAGACAGACGGACTGAACGATTATAAAACCTTCCACTTTTTACGTTATAAACGTAGTGTGGAAGCTAAAAAGGAAAAATTCAAATTGTTTTTAAATATAGTTTCTAGCGTTGATGGCTACCACAGTTTCCAATTTATTTACAAATCATAGTCGAGCAGCGAAATGTTTTCGCAATAATCACCATTAATTTATAAGCATCAATTTATAATTATTTTATTTTAAAAGGATACTAAAGGCGGTTAACCAAAAGGATCATGTCCGGATTTGGCGCCAGTCGAAAAAGGTCGCCAAGTCAAAAAGACAACAAACCGAGCGTTTGCCAAGTCTGTGAAATGACAACAAATAATTACTTAAAATGCTGCTCAAAACTGAAAATGTCTGCTGAGAGAATATGAAAGATTTCCTTATTAAAAATTATCGTGGCATTGGCGATCGTAGATCGTAGCGATATTTTAAAATACGAAAATCAGAACTCAACAGTTTTCTGCAAGTTCAAAACAATGTGCACAAAAAATAATTTAAGAAATGTATTTTAATAATTAATGACTAATAGTATTTAGTATTTTATATATATTAATACGATTTAAGAATTCTTAACGATGAAAGAAATGGACAGGATCAACTTATAAAGAAAGTAGCAAAATAAATTCTCTAATGCAATATAGAAAAACTGAACTATTTGAAAATTATTCGCTTAAAATACGATCCGTTGCGATTTTCGTAGCCAATGGCTGCCATAATACCAATTTGGCGGGGTTACCATATTTGAGGAAAAAATTGCCGAACATGTTCCTCAAGGTTAACCCTTAAGGCTAGACTAAAATATTTCAATGAACGGTGAGCGAGCGAAGCGAGCCTGGATCGCGAGGCGATTCAAAGGGAACTGCCCAAGCAGTTCCCGGGGGTTGGCGAGCGATAGCGAGAAGGGGGCGTGCCCCCTAGTAGTTTATAATAGTCCATCTTTTTCGAAACTGCCAAAGTGAATTGAATTCGAAAATATAATTGGAATCGAGTTGAGTATATCTGATATCTGACGAAGCATTATTAAAAAAAATTAGTTTAAATAATTAATTTTTAAGAAATCCTGCCATGGGCTTGTTTCAACACTTTGCCACAAAAAACAAAACAACCAATGAAATCGCAGTTCAGAGCGCGTGACGGTATAAAAAACCAATGAGCTTGTTTCTATACTTTGCCACAAAAAACAAAACTACCAGTGAAAAATAAATATTACCATCTTACATATTAAACTCTCGCGCTTTTTATATACTTAATTTTCGCACGCGTTGATATTTCTTTTTTCAAATTAAAAATAGAAAAATTGAATAAAAACACAATGCATAATGCTATTCCTATGGAGAAATCGGCTCACGTTTTGCACTACACCCGTTTGGGTTCGAATTTCAAAAAATAGCTTCTTAAATGACGCCTACGATATAAAAAGAATATTTTCCTAAAATTTGGTAGCTTTACCTCCAGTAGTTTGGGCTGGGCGTTGATACGTGAACGAATGAATAGATGAGTGAGTGAGTCAGTCAGGACTTTGCCTTTTATATATGTAGATATAGATTTTCGTTCACTTTGAACGTGCAGAAATTTCCTTTTAAATTGAAATAAAAAGTATAAATTCTAATCTTACAATGCTATTCCTATGGAAATCAGTTCACATTTTGCACTTCTACACTCGTTTGGGTTCGAATTTCGAAAAAAAGCTTCTTAAATGACGCCTTCATTACAAAAAGAATATACTCCTAAAATTTGGTAACTGTACCTCCAGTAGTTTGGGCTGGGCGTTGATACGCGAGTCAGTCAGGACTTAGCCTTTTATATATATAAATTATAAATATTCTAAATTAAAACAATATGTCTAAAAATTCAACCTGTTATAATTAATTAATGGGCATGTTTCCGTCTTGAGTGGGAACATTTCCGCAGGAATGTAAATAAGGAATCGATTGGAGGTGGGTGGAGCTTCCGTACCATATCACCAATCACTGAAACCACCAATGAAATCCAAGAATAAAAGAATGAATCTACGTCACTTGAAACAAGCCATTTGATTATTTCGAGACAATTCTTTAAAATTCAATTCAACGTTTTTGCGGAATCCGCCTTTGGCTTATAATATTACAAAAAGAATTCCAAAAATTCTTATAAATACGATACAAAGCTTTTAAATAAAAATACTACTAAGCATCAAAAGAATTCACTTACGTTTCTTTCAGCGGAAAATGGAGACTTCTGTTAGCGAGCGTGTTTAGTAAAAATTTCCGGAGTGCTTTGACGAAAACTTATGTGGGTTTGCCTCGTGCCCATGTTTTACAGGAAATTGCAAACGTCAAAACAGCATTCACTGTGGTTAGTTGATCGTTAAATGGGAACTAATGTTGTATAAAAGGTCTTTTGTTTGGGGCAAATAAGTTTTTTAGGGCTTTAGCTGATGGCACATTTGCTTTTAAAGGACATATGATCTTTAATTACGAATGCTAATACTTTAAAGTTTAAGCTCCAATTAGAAAATTTAATTAGAGACCTTATTTAGTTTTTAGAATCTAGTATTATATTTCAAAGTTAGAAAAGTTGGGAGAAGTTACAGATTTGTATTGATTGTACAATTAAAGTTAATTTTACTGTTATTTATATAGATCTTCGAGTTAATTTTAAATGATTATTTTATCTGCTTTTAAAGATATATTTAGTGCAAATTAAAAATAATACTGTAGAATAATAGATAAAGTTCTATTTTAAACTAAAATGTTAGTTTAATCCCAGTTTAAATTAAATTGTAGATTTGTATTGATTGTACAATTAAAGTTAATTTTACTGAAGTTATTTATGTAGATCTTTGAGTTGATTTAAAATGAGTATTTTATCTACACTTTAAGGACCATTTAGTGCAATGTAAAAATTAAATACTGTAAAGAATAATTTGCAGAGACTCCTAGTTCAAATTAAACATTAAAACATTTATTTATAAATGAGCTGGAATACTGCGATTACTATAGCGCAAAAAATAAAAGAACATTTCTTATACATAAAATTCTTATGAGTTTCATACAAAATATTATATGTAAGTGAATATTAAAACCACGAGTTTTAAGAAAAGTACGTTTTCCCAAAATTAATGAAAAATACATTTTAAACAGCTACTTTTCACCACTGTAATCATTGTTAATGCTTTCGTAGGAAGTAAGCACTTTAGACTTTGTTTTACAATATTTTGTTTAAATAAAGCGTTCTTAGAAACATGGTTTTTTAATTTAAACTGTAAAAGAAAAGGGATATTTAACAAATTAGCAAATCTCTTGAGACTTAATGCGTATATTTTAAAAAAGAGTTGGCTATATTATAAGACAAAAAGTAAAATTGAAGAGTAATTTGACGAGCTTAGTGGAAGAACGTGCTAAGTGACATAAAGGTGAAACCAAGAAAATGAGCTTTAAAGTTTTTGGTTTGCCCTTAAATACATTGAAAATGGCACTTACAAAAGGTAGAAATTATACTTAACTTAAAATTTATGAAAAGCGGGACTCTTGTAATCTGTAAAGGAAGGAATAATATGTTCTTTGACACAAAAATCTCATTTTTTTCGAAAGATGTCCCTTAGCACGTTCTTCCACTAAGCTCTTCATTTGCGAATAGCTAAATGTAAAAAAGGGCTCAAATCGAGTTTGAGTTTGGTCCTACTGTAATAACATTTGCTTTGGTGATAATTCGATTTAATTATTTAAATTTAACAAAAAAATATTAAATTCGTTGAATTTTGAAAAGCGTATGTTTTTATAGCGTTTCCTTTTAATTTTATTTTCTCTTATTTTTCGTTTCGTTTCTTTGTTCTCTTATTGTCCTTATTACGTTGTGTATTTTATTGTACTGTAATATGTAGGATAGTTTTATCTAACTATCCTACAGATTACAGTACAATAATAATACTAGATAAATAGATAATAATAGATAATAGATATAAATAGATAATAGATATAAATAGATAATAGATATAAATAGATAATAGATATAAATTGATAATAGATATAAATTGATAATAGATATAAATTGATAATAGATATAAATTGATAATAGATATAAATAGATAATAGATATAATACAAGATAAATACTAAACATAAAATATCCACGAAATATAAAATATCCGAAATATCCGCAGTTTTTACCGCCCATCGACAGTGAAATCGAAACAACCAATGAAATCGTGAAGAGAAAGGATGAAAACTGGAAACTTACTTCATCTGACTACCTACCCTTCATCTAACTACCCAATAATATATTCCATAAATGTTTAGTCATTTTAGAAGTGTAACACTATGTTATTGCACGTAAATATCTTTAGTGACCTACATAATTGGATGCACTTGTGATTGACATTGTTGCAGTTATTGGGTAAAATCTTCCTATTTATTTACATTTACAAATATCAGATGCAAATTAGGTCTGATTGGTGCCTTTGCTGGCGTTACGACAGTTGTGCTTTTAAGAAGTTTAATGCAACAGGGAACACATTTAAATTTAACGAGTGATAAAAGTAATTAGGTTGCAACATGAATTGTTGCACCAAATGTCTAACCGTGGTTAGTTGAGTTTAACAGCACACACACTAGAGCTATACACAGGGCTATTTTCGACGGGCTTCATAATTTCGAACCAGTCAAGTGACAAGCCCGACTCCTGAGCAGGCACCCAACGCAATATTTAAGGGCGACATCGTACTCGCCGTCAAGACTCTGGAAGATATTTTACGTGCTCAGTCCCGAACCTGGGACATTTCGCATGCATTGCAAGCGCCTATCCAACTAGGCTCCCCAACCCCTAAGTTGTGGTTCGTATCTTTCTTCTTTAGTACGTGGGATACTATTTGCAGGTCCCTCACATTTTAAGACATTCTTCTATCGTTTTAAAAATATTTACGTGTAGTATAGCCTCACCTAGTAACATGTTATGGGAAACAATTTCGTAAAATTTTTCCTTAAGGGGCCCCACATTTTGTTGTGTCCATAGTCAGTATTGTCCTAGATCGGCTATTGACTGGCATAAAATACCTCACGATCAATTGAAGAGCTGATTTCTAAATAGCATTAAGTCAAAATTTTTAAAAATTGACTTTGTGATGCTAATAGATGTAAGCACATTAAAGTTATTGAAATTACCTAATACGGTAAATAATTACCTTTAAGGGGGAATGGGCGAGCTGGACCGGGGGTCACTAAAGCAAAGTGCTTCAGTGTTAATCCTATGGTGAAAAAATATTTTCTATGTCACATTTCTCCGGCTGTATTGAATATTTTTACAAGCGGATTTTTTTAGGTGATAAATGTAGCCGACTTACAGGTCCCGACCTTCCCACTTTTTCAAATTGGTTCGAATATATATTTTTTAATTTTCGATAAATAATTTTACATAAAATATTCGAAGCAATTTAAAAAAAAATGGGAAGATAGAGACCTGTAAGTTATCTACATTTATTATTAAAAAAAACCGTTTGTAAAAATATTCAATACAGCCGGAGAAATGTGGCAGAGAAAATAGTTTTTCCCATTGAATTAACACTGAGGTACTTGAGTTTGGAGACCCGCGGTCCAGCGTGACCATTCCCCCCTAAATATGCGCATTGATTCATTGAGTGTAATTGTCGCGTAGAGTTACACGCCCCTAGTTATGCACACATATTAGCAATTATAGATAAACTCAAGCCTTTTTCACCTTTTTTTAGCTTCCACACTACGTTTATAACGTAAAAAGTGGAAGGTTTTATAATCGTTCAGTCCGTCTGTCTGTCACCCACTTTCACAGAAAGAACCACAAGTCCCACAGACAAGTGGGATACGTCATTTTAAAGCAAAAAATCAGATTAGGCTACATTCCAAATTTCATTAAAAAATTTAAATTAGAAGTTTATTTAAAATTTAAATAACTAAATTTTTTTTATCTACATTGAAATAACATGCAAATTCTATTTTTATTCATATTTTCACTGTTGTCATCCACAAGTCCCACAAACAAGTGGGATACGTCATTTTGAAGCAAAAAATCAGATTAGGCTACATGCCAAATTTCATTAAAAAATTTAAACTAGAAGCTTATTTAAAATTGAAATAACTAAAAATTTAATCTACATTGAAATAACATGCAAATTCTATTTTTATTCAATATTTTCACTGTTGCCATTTCGTTAAACGTACGAGAAACTTTTGTTAAAATAAAAATACACTTTTGAAAAAATATTTATTTATGTGATATAATTCGGTTTGGATTGTTGTATTATCACAATAGAGTTCTTTTAATGGTTCTATATATAGTATGTAGAAATATGCATAGAGAATTCTAACTTAACATAAAAAAAATATGCTAAGTTTCGCTTTTATTTTAAAGCATCAATTATACAAATTATAAATTTTTTGAACTGTAAATTAATTTAACAAATTATAAATAAGTGAATTTTCGAAAGAAATGTAAATGGGAAATTGTGGCGACAAAAATATTTATTAAAAAAGATTACATCATTATTCTTCGAACTTCAAACAAATTTAGCAAACGATAAAGTCTAATTATTAAATCTGAGAAAGAAGATTAATGAAAATAGTTAATTTTGGCGTTTAAAAGTTTGAATTACAAATAGCTAAAGGCCCTGTTTTTATTAGAATTAAATCACATTTGCCATTCGCAACAATCGCTCGAGAAACTTTAATTCTTTTAGACAATAAATTAAAATAAATTTATTTTTGCAACATCGATCAGTTTGAAATGACGACAAATATATTTCACTACGGAATCCTTGTATGGTGATATGAAATGTTTCATTCTATTTAAAAGCGAGGAATATGACATATTTATTCTTTAAAATATAAATTAATTTTTGCAAACGATAAGTAATAATTATTGAATTTTCGAAATAAAATAAATGAAACTAGCCAAATTTAGCTTGTAAATGTTAAATATAGAATTAATGTTGTGTTTGGCGCGTTTTTTCCTGTTAAACACAAATATGTGGAAGCGAGTTAAGTGACAGATTCTGTTACAAACCTACTTTTATTCAATATTTTCACTGTTGCCATTTCGGTAAACGTACGAGAAACTTTAGTTAAAATAAAACAAAAAAATTTTACAAATATTTATTTATGCTATAATATTCAGTTTGGATTGTTGTAATATCACATTAGAGTTCTATTGATGGTTTATTATATATGTATGAAGAAAGATTCATAGAGAATTCTAACTTGGCATAAAAAATATGCAAAGTTTCGCTTTTATTTTTAAAGCATCAATTGCACTAATTATATATTTTTGAACTGTAAATTAATTTAACAAACGATAAATAACTGAATTTTCGAAAGAAATGTAAATGGGAAATTGTGGCGACACAAAGATATTTATTAAAAAAGATTACATTATTATTCTTCGAACTTCAAACAAATTTAGCAAAGTCTAATTATTAAATCTGAGAAAGAAGATTAATGAAAATAATTAATTTTATCGTTTAAATGTTTAATTACAACTAGCTAAAGGCTCTGTTTGGCGAATTTCTTTCTGAGGTGTATAAATAGTTCGTTTCCTGTTGAGCACAAATGTTGTGTGGAAGCGGTTTAAGTGACAGATTCTGTAACAAATCTACTTGTTTAATAAACGCATAGAAAACTGTATAAATATTTAGAATGTTATTTTAAGAACTTTACAAAATGACGTCATGCGTAAGAAAGCAAGTGGTAACTAATCTTTATATGTAACTTGAAGCGTCATAATTACTACCTACTTACTCCTCGGCGCTACAGTCCAGCTTTATAGACCTTGGCCTCCTTTAACACACAGCGCCACTTTTTCCTATCCTTGGCTTTGACTCTCCAATTCTTAACTTTCATCCCTCTTAGGTCTTCTTCCACCTCGTCCAGCCATTTCTTCCTGGGACGTCCAACTCTTCTCCTTCCTTCTGGTTTTCCTTTATAGATTTTCTTTGTGGCTCTCTCCTCACTTATTCGCTCGAGATGTCCGAGCCATTGAAGTCTTGATTTTTATCATATCCACTATATGAAGCGTCATAATTAAAAACATTAATTTTACTGTAGATTTTTCAAACAGCCAAAAATCAAATTTTTAAATAACAAATATGCTTAATTGTTTCGAATAAAATAGTAAATTAGCTGTTAGGATTAATCTTTTATACACGCAAGTTTTTTAAAAAAAATTTCCAACATTACATTCATCCCTAATGAATAAATGCTGTGAAAAAAATACTTCTCGTGTGGTCTAACAGCCAAAAATCTTATTTTAAAATAATTTTTTTTAAAAAATGCATTATTTATTGAAATAAAACGTACATTTCCTGTGTGTGTTCTGGGTTAAATTACTTTATTAGAGCAAATTTTGAATTGTCTTGCATAAATTAATTTCTAACGAATTCCAAAGAAAATATCATTCCAAACAATTTTCCTTTTTTCGTCACGTGGTAGGCATTGAACCAATCCCGAAAGCCTGACTTTCTCCCATTCTCTCTTCCCATCGCTCTTTCATTCAGTTTCGGAATTGACGCGAAACAGGTTGCAACTTTTTCCCCGTTGTACTTCGACGAAGTTTTTTTGAGAGAAAAAAAATACTTCTGAACTTTTTATTTTAATTTAAAAAGAATTACTTTGTGTTAGTTTTCATTTAGATTGTTTGTTAAAATTATTAACCGTGATTCGGTTTCGTTTGTGTTGAGTCAGATAACTAAAAGGTAAGTTTATTTTATGAATTATTATTGAATGTAAAAACGTGTTTTTGTTGACATTTGTAGGTAATAGAATTAAAAAAAAAATTTATCATCAAAAATTTAGCATTTTCATAATTTTTGTTGTTGTACCAATATACCTGTAGTAATATACCTATATTATTCGTATTAAATGATGTACTGCTTCTAAAGCTAGCATTTGTAAAAAAGTGATAATTGTCCATGAAATATAAGTTTGAAAGCTGTATTGAGTTTTATATAATATGGATACAATTTAATAAGAGATGTATAAGTTTCATGTATGTTTTCTAGTTTCAAATGCAAGCATAGTTTTTCTGTAAACCAAGTCCGTTGATTTTACTGTGTAATATTTAAAGAATTTATTTTTTTAACAAAATCTATAAAACTAGCTTTATATACCCGGCGTTCTACGGGTGCACCTTTATAATATATCAAACAGCTATAATTTATTGACGGTCTTAATTTGATTATTTGTGTTACGTTGCTAAGTCATGAAACCTTACAAATCAGAAAAATATTCCACATCAATAAAACTTGTTATATATAGCACATTTACTAAGGTTTTTGCGATTGCCAATAATCGACAACAGGCCGATCCATTTATATCGTAACTGTATTCAGAAAGAGAAACAACTGAACATGACAAAAAACAAAAATCGGATCGTAATAATGTATCTTAAGTAATTATGTATCTAATTTGAATTTGTACTTTCAAATCATCCATCAAGTAGCTTAGACAGCTGGTTGTACAGTTTTTGTTGTTCTAGAAATATTCCGAAATATTAAAAAGAAATATGTCGCGGCAAAATCCTATAGGGTGACACGGGGTAATTGCTGGACAAAAATCTAACTTTTACCATAGCTCCCCACATTTATGTAATTTTTATAAAGTAATTTTTTTCGTAATGACTTTTTGATATATATGTCGGGTACCATTGTTGAAATTCACTATTTCCTCTGTAGAAGTTGAAAAAAAAAACTTGTGTCCAAAAATTACCCCGCCAATTGGGGTAATTATTGGGCAGTTGTTTTCAATCTGTTCCGCGCAGTATTTAGACTAGCTACAAGGGATAAATTGTGAGATATGGTGTGTATTATAGTACTGTGTGTTTGATAATTATTTAACACCATATGTGGATTTTGTAAAAAATGTATAACTGTGAAACCAAGTAAAAATTATCAGACATTTAAATTTCTTCTCTTTCCAAGTTCAAACATTGCGTAGATGGTGTTTCTTAATCACACAAACTATACCAAGTTAATTTAAGCATATTGCGATGCTGTTTTGTCTTGCCCCTTAGAATTTCCAACAATTTCACCGCTTTGTCCAATAATTACCCCGTAACTAAACATGCATGTCATTATGTTACTATTCATCCTACAATGGTGTTTTTCAGGACAAACCACATTCATAAACGTATCTAAAACTAATAATTACAAAATTTAAAATCATGTAAAAGAAAACAAAATTGCACACAATTTGGCATCGATTGAACAAAAGTTTAAACAATTTTTTAAATGTTCATTGGGTTATTAATATATTTTTTGAGAAAAAGTACCTGTATAATCCCAATAATTAATCAGAGCATTGCTGTATATGCAATTAACAAATTATGGTTTGTTAGACGCAATAAATTATTATGCATTATGGTTGTAGGGTGCTGTCCAATAATTACCCTGATTTTCTGTGTCCAATTATTACCCTGGGTCACCCTGCATAAGAGTAGAAATCGGTTTAAACCAACAAAAAACTAACTTCCATCCAAATTCGACTTAGTGTAATAGCATTTAATTAAAAAGCATTTTCCCTATTAATGCAAAATAGATATTCCTTCATATATTTCCATATATATAAACATTAGACAAAATTAACTCGAGTTAAGTAAACAAAGCATTAAAAATGAAATAAATATTTTAAATAAATACATAAAAAATAATATTCAAATTAAAATCTTACCAATTTAACCCACTTGCTTAGACTTATTTTTAATTTCTTATTTTTCAATACCAGGGACTTCCCAAAGGTTCTATGTGTATGAAATCGACTTTAGAAAAACATAACTTTCGAACGAAAGTTTGTAGAAACTCTTATAGTGTAGAGTTTATTTATAGTAGTAGCAGATTAACTTATCCGTTATATTCTGCCTATTTTGACATCTTTCCCATGTCTCTACGCTTAATGATTCAAACGGAGATAAATTTAAGACAAAGAGCCAGAACATGAAGAATTTAAAAAATAAAATGTGAGGACTGTATTAGTTCACATACTTCTTAAAAAAATATAGAGTAAGAAACTTTTTTTAATGTTGTTCATGCATTTGAAGGGAAACTTAAGTTCCATAAAGAAAAGTTTTCAATTATAAAATATAAGAAAACATCGAGAAATAATTCATCTTCGTTTAAATTTTAAGTTAAAGTGAGTCGGATGGTTCTATCTCGACCATGTTAATTTTTCCTAACTTTAGAAATTTTTTTCTCTGGAACTATACGAGATATCATTATGCACTTTTTTTTTACTTTTTGTTCCTTGATGCTCTTTGATTTAAACTGAGGAATTTTAAATATCTCTGTTAAAAAAATAGTGTAAAAGTATTTTTTTATACTTTGAAATATTCTCAGTTTAAATCAGAGAGCTATATGTAAGAAACCAAACATAAAAAGTTCATAATGATATCTCATATAGTTTCTGAGAAAAATGTTCCTAAAGTTAGGAAAATTAACATGGGCGAGATAAAACCATCCGACTCCCCTTAAATAGTTTATATCGTAAGTCAGTATAAAATTATACCCTGTGCTTGGTTCGTAAGAATTTAATTAATCTAGCTATTAAAATAATATAGTTTCCTTAAATAGATTCACATTCATTCGGTATTTTCGGTATTAAGTTACCAAACATATTGCAAAATCGAATTTTGGGTTTTCGCACTCAATTAACTTTAAAGCCCATTTAATGAATGATTCATTGAATCTATGAGGGATAAGAATATTAGATTAGTGCAGAAAAGAGATTGATCAGAAATATAAATTAATTAGGAACATTTCAATTATATATTTTGTCATAACTTTTATTTCCATAGAATAAATCCAATTTTTTTATACATCTTTAGTACTTCATTATGGGCTTGAGTGTTAATTGGGCTATGTCCTTTTTATTTACGCACAATTTAATCTTTACATGAAGAAAAAATGCAATAAACTGATTAGGGAAAGAAACGAGTTGAAAGTTCTTTCTTATGTAACAGTACAGCCGATCCC
Source organism: Oedothorax gibbosus (assembly GCA_019343175.1). NCBI lineage: Eukaryota > Metazoa > Arthropoda > Arachnida > Araneae > Linyphiidae > Oedothorax > Oedothorax gibbosus. The sequence continues at coordinate 18,864,888 of CM033280.1, forward strand.
TTCTTTTACTGCTTTACTCAAAATTTTGAAGTTTTTTTTCATTAAAAAATAGGAAGGAATGAAAATTAAAATTCTATCTTAAATTAATGTTGACAAATTAAAAATATAAAACTTTGAAATAATGGCAACAAATTTTTTTTTACTATGAAAAATGTTAGGGATAAAATACAAATTGGTTAAAAAGAACATATCAGTTTTAACATTTTGGATTAAAAGCATTTATTTTGAAAACTCTCTTAAGTGACTCCCTCAAAAAAATTACTTTAGGCCTGCTTCCTTTTCAAACGGACAATTAAAAAAAGTACAAATTGCCAAAGATGCTAGAAATTTAATTGCTTTTTTCTCATATATATTGTGATTTTTTTGTTATGTTATTACCTTCTGTTTTTTTTAATTTTCACAGATTTTAAATGTCCAAAAATCAAAATTAACTCCGGTTTAGACAAGAAAATTTAAATATTAAATTAAAGTCAAATACATATAAAAAACTTATTCCAAATCGCTGCATAGTTATTATACAAATACAGGTATCAGACAAAACCCTTATTATGCCTTTTTAGTTTTCTTTTATGCAAATTTTTGGTTGATCTTTCATGTTGTTTTTTACCTAAAAAAAAATTGTTTGGGTGTAAATTCTTTGCTGACCTTGGGTCTTGGAATAAATCCCAGACAAAGATTTTTCTGTTCATTCTGATTTTTAAATATAGGAGAATATTAATTTTTTTAAAAAAATATTTAGAGATTACTAAAATTTTTGAGGCTGTTAGAAATATTTAGGGGACAGATCCCCGAAAATCAAAGAATTTCAATTTTGATTTTTTAAATATGAATCTTATTTAATATAAAAAATTTTGTTTAAATATTTTAATATATATTTTTTATGTTAGATTTAGTCAAAACCTTATGTTCATAGTAAGTCTATTGTTATTTATCGTTATACTTATTTTCAGTTTGGTATTTTTCAGTTACTTAATATCACTGAGTTTTTATACGTTATTAGTTGTTTCTATAATTCGTTGGGGTTTGAGTATCATTAGTTTTGTTTCTTTATATTATGATTGGTTTTAGTCCAAATATGTGTGTTCGGTTATGTCATATTTATACCGTTAATGTCAGTAAATCATCGTTACGTTACTTAATCTAGAAGTAGCTAAAAATTTAGGTCAATAGTATTTAGAATTAAGGACAGGCCATTAACATGGCTTATAGGGCTCTCCCCGTTTATTAAAGTTGTCATAGTTAGTTAGACAGTCAGTTAGTTAGTCAGTTAGTCATTCCGTTAGTTAGTCACTCCGTTAGTTAGTCCAGACTGACTAACTTAGTCTACCTTCTGTCAAATGGTTAGTCAGTGAACTGACTGACTCACTGACTAACTGGCTGACTAACTAACTTACTAACTGACTGACTAACTAACTGACTAACTAACTGACTGACTGTCTGACTGACTAACTAACTGACTGTCTGACTGACTATCTGACTGACCAACGGACTGACTAACTAACTAACGGACTGACTAACTAACTAACCGACCGACTAACTAACCGACTGACTAACTAACTGACTGACTAACTAACGGACTGACTAGCTGACTAAAAAACTAAACAACTAACTAAATAAGTAAATAAAACACTAAGTAATCTCTAATATTTTTTTAGAAAAAAATCGAGAAATGGACAAAAATATATTTTTTCGGGATTTCGACCCGTTCGGGTTTCGTCTATGTCGGAATTATGGCCTTTCAGGATTTCGGCGTACGAGATTCTGGCTTGTCGGTATTTTGGCTTTCGGGATTGTGTCCGGAACCCCAAGTCACTTTATCGGTAATATAAACCACATATTACAAAACGAGAGTTATGATCTTAACACGATATTTAAAGGAAAGCAAAATAAAATTACGCAGAATCATTTGGCAATGATTTTTAACCAAGGCAGTGGGCACTAATCATTTTAAATAATCAATGTGGTAACAATAAAATATGCTAAACACCGAATTCCAATAATATTTTAGGGTATTTAATTTTTAATTTCAAACACACTTTTTGAAATTGTATTTGAAATAACATACATTCAAAAACAGTAATCGATATAATTTAATGTTAATTATACAAACAAAATACATTGTATGCACTTGAAACAAGAAAAGATTTTTATACATTTGACAGACATCAATAATTTGAATACACATTTACCAAAAACGCTTTTCAACCACCAAACGATAATGCAAGTTAGGATCCAATTTGCTAAGTAATTTTTTACACGGTCCCTAAAATTCGTTTTTTTTCAGTATTTTTACAATAACTCGGCAAATAATTGTCGTTGAATTAAAAAATTCGGGATTTGGGTTCTACTTGATCTACTTTATCGATTTATGTAACAAAATTTGGGGTTGCTATTCATGTTTTATTTTTTCTTATTTAAATTTAAAAAAAAAAATAATAATGAAAATTGATGACAAAACTTGTGTGATTTGTTTTGGAAGATTAAGAAGTATATAATGAAAAAAAAATTTTGGTTTAATTCATTTTATTTGTGGAGGTATGAATAAAAGTTTGTGAAACTTTTTAACATTATGGGCGTTCAACTTTGAATGCTTATATCTCACCAAATAAAGCAAATTAATAAATTTTCTTTTGGATCTGGGGTATTTTGAAGATGATAAACATTTTTATATTAAAAAAATTGGGTGTTGCCATTGGAATTTTCAAAGTTGGTACTCAATTTAATATGTAGACGACCCCTTATACAATTTTGGTTGCCAGTTCTCAATACCTTACGCTATTTCCTGAAAAATGACACCTTTCACAAAATTCCTTGACCAATAGCAGCCGAAAACCGAAGGGTGGATCGTTTTTTTTTCCCCAGCTGTACAAGCCGATCATATACTAATTATATAGACTTAACAAAAAAAAAACTATGAATTTTGTTAGTTAATTAAAAAAATATGGAAGTTACGAAATGAAAGATTAAATATTCTATCTTAAATTTAATGTTGACAAATTAAAAACATATAAATAGACGTTTAATAATGGTCATATTTCAATATTTTTTACTTTCTATCGAAATGCAAGTTAGGTATAAAATAAAATTCGGCTTAAAAACATTTGAAACATATCAGAAATGTTAAAAACATTTTAGGATCTAAATAGCATTTTTTAAAAAAGCTATGCGTTAAGTTTCTCCCTCAAAAAATTACCTTTAATGCACCCTGCCTTCTTAGCAATTTTTCAAAAAGTGACATAATTGGATAAAATAGCCAAGACTAAAAAAATATGGAAAAATATGGAGATAATTTAATTTGTTTTTATTTTCTCATAATTGATTATTGCTGTATTATTTTTTTGTTAAACGAAATATGTTAAAATATTCATTTTTTTCCAGGTTCTGAATTTCTCTTTTAATACTTGTCACAGATGTAGTAAATCTGTCCTTAAACATATGAAAATTACTCCGGTTTTAGAACATAATAGCAAAATTTACAAATAGTAAAATTTAAAGATCATGAATACCAATAAAAAATCTTATTCCAAATCCCTCACTAGTTACCGGTTTATACAATTAATAAAGGTTTATTCAATGATCAATGAACCATTATTTGCCTTTGTGGGTTGAGATTTTTTCTTCTGCAAAATTGATTTGGTATAGAATACTTTTTCAAGTGTTGAAATAACCGTTTTTCTATAACATTTCTGCAACAAAAACATTGTTTGGAGGTGTAAATTCTTTTCTGACCTTCAAGCTTGTGATATAACTATGCCTTCAGAAGAATTGTAAATATTTTTCAATGTGTCAACTGAAATCTGAAATTTTAAACTGAAAGCGGAGGGTCTATCATATCTTCAACCATTTTTGTTGAAGAGAAAGGATAGCTTCATAGGATTAAACTGAAAATATTGAGGACTTGTTGAGGCGAAAAATATTTAAGGGGAACCAGACCCCCAAAATTTTCAAAAATGACATTTCAATGTTATTAGTGTTTCTTAAACTATGCAATCTTAGCTTTACAACGATATCTTAGAACAAAAAAGTACTAGAATTATTTTTAATATATATTTTTTTAAATGTTGTTTAGGTAAAAAACCCTTATGTGTCATAGGTAAGAAATCATATTGGTTACTTTAAACGCTTATATCTCAAAACTTACTTTTTCAATGTTTGTGTATCTTTTTCTTAGAATCTACTATAAGTATCAACCTGAAATTTTTTATACGTATTTAAGAAGTTGGTTTCTAAAATTCGTTGGAGGGATTTGAGTATAACTATCTTACTTTTTTTTCTTTTTAATATTACTGATGTTTTTTAGGCCAAAAATATGTGTGTTCACTTCAAAATTTATAATTTAAAAACTAAACAAATTTTTTAAAAATGCCTCCAGTAAAGTATCGTTAAACATCTACTTAATAACTAGAAAATAGTAAAAATTTCATTAAAGTGTACCAAATAGATTCTGAGAAAAAGGTACATGAAAAAGGCCATTTTAACATGGGCTTCAATGGAGGGCTCCGGTCCCCCGTATTTAAATTAAAGTTTGTAAAATTAGTGGTCGGAAAAGGATATTTATTTTTTAATCAAATATATATAAGTAGGTAAGGTATGTAAGTGTGATAAGGTATTCAACATAAGTTTAAAGTTTTAACTATGTGATATGAGGCAGACTGTAATTTAAATTTAAAAATTTGTATTTAATTAACTAAAAAACTTAGTTTTTAAGTTTTTCCTAAGAAGTAATAAGGCAAAAAGAGGATTTTTGTAATTAAATTCGTTCCAGTACATAAAAGTAAAGTTTTTTTTACAAAAACGTTAATGAGATTTAGGAATGGTCATGTTAAAACCAATAAATATTCAATAATATTTGCAAATTAATATTTGCTTATTTTGTACGATAGTTTTATGATAGAATTTTTTATTATTTATTAACCATCGGGAAGGCACGCGTATATGATATGCTTCTCAGAATGTAGTTCCATATATCTCTAAAGTAGAAGACGTTATGATTGCGTGACTTTTAATTATTAGCTTAATTTTTGTACTCTTTTATAGGGTATTTAAACTAGTAATATTAAAACAAAACGAATAGCATGCCGCGTTCCTTTTTTTCAAAACAAGTAATCAAAGAATCTCATTGCGAGATATATTCTGACGTCATTCCAAACTGATTTATGTCTCAAAAATAAATATCCCCAAAGTTTTTACTTCATAATCGCACGATAAACTTTATTTACATTAAGTGGAAATGGTGATTTAATTTCATTAAAAGTGGCATTTTTATTCGTTTTAAATGGACATTAAATCTCGCAGCTGAAATCAAAATTATTTTTTATATCTAAAGAATTTTTCCAACATTAGCAACTCCATTTATTTTATGGTTTAATCATCATGATTAAAACTCTTTCATTATTAATACTTTTTTAAAAATGTTTTTAGCAATTGGAAATCTAAAATTAATTTAATAGTGCAACATATGTTTAATATTTAATCCTTTAATAATGTTATACTTTATACCAGTGTATCCAAAAAATACGTGCGACTTGTAGTGTTGGTTTAGTTAAGCGCGCCTTATGAAGTTTATTGCTTAAATTAATGTAAATAAAATCCCAACTTTATTATTTAGAGTTGCAAATGTCTTTAATAAGTAATTAAATGTATTTTGTTATAAAATTAAATTATTTGAATTTAGGTATACTCAAAATTTAAAGAAAATAAATTAACTGTGCAAACACGGACATGTTTTACGCCTTTTACGGCGACTGATTGGTTCGTTTTTGAGTTTATCTTTTAACTAACCAATCATTGTCCTCAAACGCTATCCGTGTCCTCTCGGACCAGGAATCAGTTCCTTTAGAATTTAAATGTAGTTAAAATAAAATACAAATTTTATAAATTAAATATTTTCATAAAAGAAATTTTATGTCATAATTGAATGCACAAAAAAATGCGTAAACCTTATTTAATATATTAGTTATTATAATTTGTTAACATACATAAATATAGTAATTTATATTTCGACAATACAGCACAGTATATAAATTAACTAATGTTATTTTTTTGTGTTGGCTTTTGATGTTTTAAATTTACTAGATACTATTTTAACCCCTTAAGATTGGAGAGTTTTCAAAGAAACGGTCATAAATGTGTCTATTTCGGTTTTATTGGGCCGTTACGTACTGAGCACTCCAGCCACTGGCGTTTCAATTGGTGGATTTTAGTTGGGTTTTTTTTAATCTTATTGGCGCGCTACAACCAGGGTTTGAAATTAAAGGTCAATCATTTAAGTTTGCGACTACAAAGCGAATACAATGATCGCGACTGGTTTTCCAAATTAGTGTCAAACAATTTTTTTAAAACTTTGCCGAAACTAATTAAGAAATCACAAATCTTCAGCGATCCTAAACTTCTCAAATCGTTGATATGATCATAAAATTGCCTAAATTCGGCAGTCCTAAAATCGCACAACTCTGGCGATTTGTAAATTGCGAATAATCAATAATTTCAATAATTTGTTTTAATGAAATGCTCCTAAGTAATGCGCATTCTCTCCTAGTTTTTTTTAAGTGCGTAGCTACAGATTGCTCCTAAATTTCTTTATCCAATTTTGAACACTGGTTACAACTGAACGCTCCAGCCAGGAAATATCACGGATGCGAGAAAGAAAGGGTTAAAATAAACAGTCGAACTCAATTTATTCATAACATTGTAAAAAAAGTTTTTTACAAACTAATAGATTTAGAATATATAATGTGATTTGGAAATACAAATATTCTTCTGATATATAACACTGCATCCTCAGATTTTTCATACACATTGCAAGCAAATAAGATAAAACGAACACTAGTATCATCTTGATATTTGATCCAGGTTCATTTTACTTTGACTTGTAATCACAAGTTGAATGCAAAACTTTTAAAATATAATATCTAACACAGCAAACAAGATGATGTAAAATCAGTTCAAACTATATGTTTCTTCTTAATGTAATATTAATATAAAGCTAAAATGAAATGGAGGCATGGACAAATTTTGTATTCCAAGATTTTTCGGAACATTTTGATGTTTTCATTTTTACACGACAATATTTATTTTGATTAAAATGCAAAATCTTTTAGACATTCTGAAATGAAATACTTTCGCATTACATGTGTTTCGAAGTGTTCTTAATTTCAAACTTGAGTTTTGTTTTCCTTACTTTATATGAAATCACACGAGTTTAGACTTAGTATTTGACAATCGAATAGGTTAATTTTGTTCTTACTCTTACGTTACACAAATCTTTATAAATTTGCATGTTTTTAAATTAATTTTTCTTTAACAAACTTTAGTAATATTTATTTCTGGGTGAAATTAATTATAGGATGGCGGCATTTTCCAATATTTGAGTAAATGATTTTTGTTCATTCACAAAAGACGACACTTTTTAAATGAAAAATAGAAATTAGCTTAGTAGAAGTACGTGCTAAGTGACATTTTTGAAAAAAAAAAGAGATTCTTGTGTAAGAGAACATACGTATAGAGCATATTTGATGCACTGCATGAGAGTATAAATACAGATGAAGTTCTCAACAAACAATGAACATTCATTAAAATTCGATGATGTTTCAAAAAATATATATTCCTAATTCCACCGTAAAAAATTCGCACAGTTTTAGAGTTTTAGTAGAATTTGTCAAAAGAGAGGTTTTACTATAGCTACCTAAAGTTTGACATAATTTTAAACACTTGATATGGTCGGATTTAATATGATTCTGATGTTGAAACAAATAATACAATTATTTTAACAATTGTATATTCTCTTTTACCAAATTTTATATGTTTAACCTTTGAAAATAACTGAAAATATTCATTTATAAAAGTTAAATTCCCGTCGACACACAGTGCGGTAAAAATGGGTGTTTTTGGACAAAAATCCGTGTTTCATAAGATATTAACAGAAGCACTTACTATTTTTAGGGTATGTTTCAGACATTATGTAGAATTATATTTAGTGAAAATAAAAGTCATATTCAAATTATTTTTGAATTTATGATCAAAAAATCAAAAGTTTGTGAATTTTTAATAAAAATGAGTTATTTTCCACAAATTTATTAGAATCACTTATTATTTTATAGGATAAGTTTAAGACATTATCTAAAATAAATTTGGTGAAAATTAAGGTAATAGTCAAATTATTTTTAAATTTATGATCAAAAACTAAAAAAAAATAATTTTGTGTGATTTTAATAAAAAAATAGGTATATTCCACATATTTGAATCGATTATTATTTTATATTATAAGCTTCAGATACTATTTTAAATACATTTAGTGAAAATAAGGTCGTATTTAAATTATTTTGGAATTTATGATCAAAAATTAAAACCACACAAACTTTTTTTTAAAAATGAAAATTAGTTTTTTTCTTCAAATTTATTTGAATCTTACTGAATTACTTGAATTCTCTTATTTGAATTACCTCAGAGGGTAAGTTTCAGACATTATCTTAAATATACTTAGTTAATAAAAAGGTAATACTCAAAATTATTTTTGAATTTATGATCAAAAACTCAAAAACTAAGTGTTCGCGGGTTTTGTTTTGCAATAGCAGCCTATAGTGAACTGCGCCGCGTTAATTAAAAATTCGATAAAAATATAGTAGCAGCGATTAGCAGCTAAAAATTAGATATTTCGAATTAAAATAGTTTAAAGACATTATATACAAGGTAGCTACTTGGGGGTCAGTGGGGGATTTTTCTTAGGTCACTTTAAAGATGAAGATTTGTAACGGGTTTTGAAACTCCATTTTCAAGTAAACAAATTACATACATTTAAAATTTGTTACATGCACTGAAAAGTTCATACTTTAATGTATATATTTTAAACAAATAAATATATTCAAAGATTCTTAAAAATTGTCCAAACTATATTAATTTCGTAACACTATTTTTCTTACCGCTCCATAAAATCTTACTTTAAATGATTATTACGCTTTTATTATAATTACTTTGTACTTAAATACTATTTTACGAAACTATAACTATCCTAGATCAATAATCTATTCACTAAACTTCTCAAATAAAAAGTCACTTTTTCGATTTTTGTCCATTACACACCGCACTCTGAGACATCTAAAATTTAATTATCATATTCAGGTTTTTCAAAAAAAATCTAAATGCAATAAGAACACTGCACATTATATATTAAAATTTTGTTTCTAAAAATATTTTGAATTCGAAATACATTTCTATTTACTTTTTTATAACAACTAATAAATTTAGCAACTATCAAAATGTCCGAAAATAGCCCAACCTAACAGCAATGCAAAACCTTTATTTCAGTAGAAAACATTCCAATATTCTATTCATAACATTTTACATTGAAATTGTTTCAGGGGAAGATAAGCGTAGTGGAAATCTGACAAAAGAATTTTCTAAATAAAAAGTCATATAAAAGAAATATTTAAATATTATTCAAGAAAAACGCATAGCGTTTTCAATAAATATGTTCTAAAGTATCGTTTTACATATTTACGATACATTGCGTTTTACAGATTTTATTTTTCTTAAATGGTGAACAACGATAAACTAATATTGTTGTTTAGTTTACAAAAGTTTGTTTTGTGCTTTTTTTTAAAAAAAGAATTACACGAATAAAAAATCTTTTGTCAAAGCAACATCAAAAAATGAAATTATGTTTGGGTAATTTAATTTATGAACACACATAGTTATTTATTGTTGAGTAAAATCACGTCGTAAATTGGTATATTTAGTGATATGAATTAAAATTGAAAAGGTTCCTTAACACTAAATGTTTATTTTTTCAGAGTTCGGGAGTGAAATATATTATAAACGTCAACAGTTGCAAAATTAAAACTTAATAATGTTTAACTTCGTATTTTCTCTTGTGTATAAGCAATGTTTAGGAAAAGTTTTAAATTAGATAATCTATCATTTAAAAAGTTTCTTTTATTACTTTTAATTAATTGAGAACTAATTCTTTTGTTTGCTTTCTTCGCAACAAATGTTACCTTAAATAAAGACGAACTCTTTAGTCGCTACGTTATTCATTACATTTTCATTTAAATCATTTTTAACGGCTGTATTTTTCTCTAATGAAACTCAAAAAATTTAAATTTGATTAGAAATCTTTGTATATATTTCAATAACTAGCTGTTATACCGACGTTGCACGGGTAGAGGTGGAAAATATTTAACAGTCATTTAACTATTTTTTTCTTTCATTTTAGTTACATAAGATATGAAGATTACCAGTAATTTTCCATTTAATTACCCAACTTGGATATAGAAATGATTAATATTAATTTCAAAATACCTTTGATAAGAAGCTCAAATTAAAAATAATACATATTTAAGTAAAAAATAATCAGTAAGAATTAAAATGGAAAATTTTAGTTAATAATTGGCGAGTTTGGCAACGTATTTGGCGAAAAATAAATACATAAAACACTAATATGCAGCTCTAGTGCGATGGCCTTATTAACCATCACAGTTCAGTATAGCTTAACTCTATGCATTATTGCTTAAATATGCATACATACATATGCAGTCACAGAAAAATCAATAAAAAAATCATCAATAAACCCACAATAAAATCCGGGAATGAAGACTGGCGGAATTACGTCACTTGAAACATGTCAATTATTTTTCAAATAATGAAATTAGTTCTGAAGGTAATGGCAACAGAATAAAATAAACATTTCAATTTTAAACGTTTCGTTAAAAGTTTTAATTTTTCAGCCGATGGCATCAGGAAAGTAAAAAAAGATCGGATTTGAGCCAAGTGGTGTAGTTTTTTCAGAAAATTCGAATAAAAATGTTCGAAACTATAGAAGGAATGTCTGATTCGAAAATTCTTAGCTATGTTTGTTCCGGAGATGAGATGAATTTTTGTGCCAATTTCGTGACGATCTGTTGCGTGGTTCTTTAGATCTCGTGTCTTATACAACAAACGGAAGTTGTCTTTTATGTATATAGATCAAGCTATTATTTCCGAACAAATGATGAAAAAGAAAGCGGTTGAAGAGAAAAATACAATGTTTCAGAATTTTCAAATCTATATATTGAATAATGTAACAAATGCCCAATTGTTAAAATAAAACTGTATTATTTTATATACATAAAAGGGCCTTTTATATGTATTACGTAGCATTATGTGTCGGTTTTCAGAGTTAAAATATCACTCGTCAATGGTTACAATATTTTAGAAAAAATAATTATTTCAGAATTTGCAAATCTATTGAATAATGTTACAATTGCTTAATTGTTAGAATAAAACTGTTTTACTGCGTACATATAATAGGGCCATTTAAAAGTATAACGTACCATTATGTGTCTGTGTTAACACATTTAAAATATAATTCGTCAATGGTTATTCGAGATATTCTGGAGCTTATTATGTGTTAGACACATGAAGAATACGTGCCTATAAATCAGCTTTTGATGGCAAAAGAAAATCTGAACATTTCAGGACGGGACGATTGTAAATTGAATGGGGCGGAGTCGTTAATGGACGAACCGAACCGTTTATCTTAGTTATACTTTGATTTAGTTTAGTTTGAATTATCGACGCACTAGAGCTACACGAGGGCTATTAGCGACGGGCATCATATTTTAGAACCACAGTCAAGTGACGAGCCGACACCTGAGTAAAGACCCAACGCAACCGTTAAAGACGACATCGTACGCAGCGTTAGGACTTTGAAGGATATTTAACGTGCACTCCCTCTACACGGGGTATTATTCGTCGAACATTTTTGGCTGCACGGGCCGTTTATAGGTCGGCAGTTATTTTGGCGATGCCCGGACCCGAACCTGGGACCTTCCGCATGCTAGGTGAATGCCTAACCGACTGGGCTCCCCTGCCCCTAGGTAGTTATACTTTGGAGAATGCGAGTTTTGTAACTAGACCCTTCAAATATATATGACAGTAAAAGTTTATTTATCTTACACTAGATTTATATACCCCGAGTTGCACGAGTGTACCCTTAATAACGGTGATTTGCGCTTTATGTAACTTTTATTGTGTGCGAATCAATCCCTCTCTACACTGGTCAGCAGCCCATCAGTACGTTATTTACTTCCCTACGGTGATATTAGCATGAATTAAGAATAACAATTGGGTGTCCGATTAAGTCCAGGCACCTCGAAACTTTTGAGTTTCCCCAGTAGGTAACTAATAAAATTGGCAAGTTTCAAAAACAGAGAATAAACCTGGCTAGGATATAATTAAGGATAAAAAAAACCACAGTTGAACAGTTCATCTGCTTTTTCCAATTCGGCAAGAGCTGTAGAGAGAATTGACATTTCGGAGAAGTATGCAGCAGATCTGGAATATTCAGAAAATATCTTCAACTTTGCACATGAAAAATGAGAGTATTCACGAAGGAAACAACGTATATCATTGGCTCAAATAGCACCAACGTACCAACAAATAGACTATTCGCGCCAATAATATACGTCGTTTCCTTCGTGAATACTCTCATGATAACTGGAATAGTTATCGCTATTTCTCACATGGGACATAGTAGCATATCTTATATCGCCAAACTCCCGATATGTCTCGCATTTGATTCACATACTTCCTTAGCCTTCAAGTCTGTATCATACATAAAAAAATAGAACGAAACATACATGCATCATTTTTTACGGTTCGAAATATTCTAAGAAGTACAAATCATTATTTATTTTTAAATATTCCTTCATATCTTCGTTTCTTACCATTTGTTAACATCAATTAAATTCAGAAATATAATTAGAATTGAGTTGAGTACATAGTATCATCAAGCAGAAATAAGATTAGCTTAATCAAATAAAGATTTTAAACGCAAAAAATTAATATTCAAATAATAATCTTACAAATTTAACCCAACTGGTTAATGCGAGTTTATACTTACTTTTCGCTCACGCTAAAATTTCTTTCAAATTGAAATGAGCATGCTTCAGGTCTTGAGTAGCAACAGAAATGCTAAATGATTTTTTTTTTCTTGAGCATCGATTGATAAATTAATGTACGTGGAAACAGAACACTAATCGGAGCACTGACGAAGGAAGTTCAGGAATAAATTACGTCACCTGAAAAAAGCCAATTGAAAAATTGCAATAAATTCTATGCTTATAACAATGTATTATGCTAATCCGATAGAGAAATTGGCTCATGCTTTGGCACTCCTAGATCCCTTTAGGTGCGAATTTCAAAAAATAGCTTTTTAAATGACGCCTTCAGTACAGAAGGAATAAGCTACAAAAATTTAATATCTATTCCTCCATTAGTTTTTGCTGGTCTTTGATCCGTGAGTCAGGCACAACTTTTCCCTTTATAGCTAAGTTTTTAATTAAAAGTTAGTGAACATTGGATGGATATCAAAGTTACGATAACTTGAAAAATATAATAGAAGTATTAAATTTATAAATTATAAAATGCGACATTTATATTACATTTTAAGATAAAATAGACTTTAAACGTGAATAATACTACCTAATTTTATTCGCAATAACTTTTTAATACAAAAAGATAAAAGAACAGCAAAAATGCATAGGAAAAACAGTAATCTAAATAAAATAACCGCGGTTACGAGGTACTACTGGTGACGGGACACCAATAGCTTTTGTGTAGCTCTAGAACGACGCTATTTCAGTCTAAGCAAACCATGTATTCTAAAAAACTCAATAAATAACTGACATAAGAATTCTATACATTTTTTTCCCCTCAACGAAGCTAACTTTTAGTACAACCACGAATATAGAATCATATTGAATTTTTATTGAACTTTTACACTGAAACTGAATTATATTTATTGAATATAAATTGAATTACATATTGAAATTTTCTATGTGAGGAGCGCATTTAAATTGTGTTTATCTATCTTATTTAAAAGGAAAAGAATTTTGCAACACAAAACAATAGAAATGGATTTTGAATGCATCGAAATTTGAACAAGAATTCTTCCCAAAATGGTCTTTTTTCGGCTAAGGTCACACAGCAATGTATAAGACTTTGGCCCATGATATCTCCACTGGCTTTCTTCAGTCTTACTCCATTATTCAATTGATATCTGAAAACGAAGCTATATCGTCTCGCATTTTTTTTTTGGAGATTTCAAATCATGCTGACCTGTGACTTTTATTTTCTTAGAGGTCTATAAATAGTAACTTTCAATAAATGAAGTAAGCATTCGAAAAGTTATTTTATTGTTTAGAGCAGTATTTTTGTGCTGCATAAAATCTTTAGTAGTTAACCTTGCACAATACAGCCAGTTCCATTACAGATATATCAAAAACAAATTATGCAATTACATCAAACATTATTACATTATTTTCATGTAATGGGAATATTGCTTATGATGTCACGCTCTCAATACTGCGATTTCATTGGTTGTTTTGTTTTCTTTGAAAAATTGTTGTAACAAGCCCATTGTATAGTTGAAAATAAATATTCTGAATTGTGAATTCAAAAGTTTTCGATAAATGTTTATGTACCATGATAAATAATGTTTGCTTTAATTGACGAACAAATTATAAAAATATATATTAACTAAGAAGTCTTTCGTTCCATAACTGGGTTGTTTAAATGAGTACCAAGAACTAAACTAACAAAGGGATCTAAACAAAGGATTTTCCGTGTGAGGTCGACCTGACCAGTGCATACATTTCGATTCCCACAGCCGTTGCTCATGAGAGTTGAAATGGTCACAACAGGCTTTGTCCCACTGTGGGCTGTTGTGCCACCTAAGTTAATTTAATTATTAAAGGAAAGTTATATTTTTAATTTTGCGAAAGCACTTAAAATGATAAAATTTGGAGTAAAGTAAAGACAGAGCTACAAGACTTTATAAATTAATTTGGTCAAGCATGAACATGAACATACAGTCCCTGGACAAATTATTAGACGCACTGTATTTTTTTTAGTAATGATGAAAACATACCAAAGAATGCCATATCATTAAAAAAGATGTCGATATATGTATTAAGTATAGCAGATAGTATTTTCTATTCAATAGCTTAAGTTTAGGAACACAAATGTCCTTCTAAAGGTATTTTGTTCATCATTGATTGATACATGAAATCTTGCAGTGCGTCTAATAATTTGTCCAGGGACTGTACACATAAAATTTTAGAACCTCAAACAGAATGTAATAATTAAGGATCAAAACTTGTATTTGCGCTTACCTATAATGTTGAAATCAGACCAATTGCCGAATTACTCAATTGTAGTGTCAGGATACTTACCCTAATTATATTATCACGGACTAGTGCGATGCTTGTACGCGATTGCGATCGTTTAGTATACGAGGTAGATTAATTCTTACCTGTCCAGTAATTCATTATTATTAAATCCATCAAAGAGGAATGGCAAACATTACACGTTTGCTGTGACAAATTGTTCGTGAAAATGATAGTGCATATATATTACCATTATATGTAACTGTTTCGTAAATATTATTTGGTGCATAGTTGCTGTTTTGGGCATATATTGGAGTGTATAGAGAATGATATAAATACCAAATTTTTGATTTGTTCTAAGTAAAATAAAGATAAAAATTTAAATCAAGCCATTTAATCAAGCCATTTTTCGTAAATTTAAAATGTTTTTCTAGATCACAGCCATAAAACTATAAATGTAGATTCATCTTTAATGAACACGTTTAGGTTAATTGTTTTTTGGACAAGTATGCCTTTTAATTGAAACTTTAAGAATATTATCTTTTAAATGAAAATTGCTAGGAAATGTCGTGTTATAAAAAAAAGCAGAATTTGTTTGACCAAATAAATTTTATTAACGTTTTTGATTGAATGATTTATGAACATGAAACATGGTACTTCAATGTGACTAACTCGTCTTCGTAACTTATGCGTTTATCTTAACTTTGTACCGATCAAGATAACAGATATTTACGCAACTAATGCAAAAAGCATGAGCTTTTTTTTTACTGGTTGAATAAATTGTTTAACGAGTACCATACTGCGAGAAAAATATATTCTTGAGTTTAGAAAAAAGCTATTTTCAACGTGTTGTCACATGATTTATTTTGAAATCACGTGCAAAAAAGTGTTTCTTAGTTAAGCATTGGAAACTCACCAGGCAACAAGTAAATGCCAATTTAAAGAATGAAAAAGTTATCATAAAATCAAAGATATAAGTAAATTCTATTTTGATGATTAATTATTTTATTATCAGGTTCAAATAATGAATTTTTTTACCAATAATATGCTTTTATTTACATTGGCGCAGTAGTGCGTAAAAGTAGCTTTTTTTTAAACAACAGCATTTCGTTGAAAATATCACTTTTGCCACGATTATTTATTTTGAAAAAAAAGTTTTTTTGCACGATACTTATACAAAAAAAAATTAATTAAAGCTAAATAGTTTGTTAAAGAACGTCTGAATCTTAACACTCTATATATATGGGATAATCGGTAAAGAAAGTTTTTTTTTAAATTGGGTTCTGGAAAAATATGAATTATAATGCGTTGTTTTATCTTTTATCGTGTTATTTAGCAATTTTTGAAGAAGCTATTTTTATTTTTTCTTACTAATAATCAATTACTTTCGTTTTGCAAATAAAAAAATATATAAACATATAATATCGTAATGCCACTTAGGTTAGTATTTAACAAAGTAGAGAAACTTAAATTATAAAAAAATAATAGTATGAAGAAATAATAAGAGTTAATAATAAATTGATATAAACTATAAGTAGGACTCTTAAAATTTTTAAAACTCTGAAGTGAGATGATTGATTTTTTAAAGTTTAGTTTACAGTTTAGTTTGAATTATCGTAGAGCTACTAGAGCTACACGAGGGCTATTGGCGTAGGGGCGTCGTATTTTAGAACCACAACCAAGTGACGAGCCGACACCTGAGCAGGCACCCAACGCAACCGTTAAGAGCGACATCGTACGCAGCGTTAGGACTTTGGAGGATATTTAACGTGCACTCCCTCTACACGGGGTATTATTCGTCGGACATTTTTGGCTTCACGGGCCGTTTATAGGTTGGCAGGGTTTTTTTTTGGCGATGCCCGGACCCGAACCTGGGACCTTTCGCATGCTAGGCGAATGCCTAACCGACTGGGCTCCCCAGCCCTTGATTGATTTGTAATTGAGTAAGATTTACTTAAACACTGAACTACAATGTATGTCATTTATTTTGAAGTTTAATGTGCTCTGTTCACATAAATCACTTATTTGTTAACAAATACATCAATTTATAATACTCTTAACTGAATACTTATTTTTAACATAATTGTAGTCATTA
Organism: Oedothorax gibbosus; assembly: GCA_019343175.1. Taxonomy (NCBI): domain Eukaryota; kingdom Metazoa; phylum Arthropoda; class Arachnida; order Araneae; family Linyphiidae; genus Oedothorax; species Oedothorax gibbosus. Next base: position 18,882,126 of record CM033280.1, read on the forward strand.
TTTTATTAGCTACTGATACATTTAATACCTTTTAAATACTAAATAAAATGGTATTTGATCAAACGTTACTTTGATGCATTTGTTAATTAGACTTGTAAAATGAATCGGGATTAATTTAATTTCATGGAAATGTTTTAACAAAATAGGCTTCTGATGTAACTAGAATTTAAACTGCTGTCTTAAAGTATTAAGTAACATTTAATATTGCTAATACTTAGAGATTAAATTAACGAAACTAAGACTGCCCGAAAGTTTAAATATCTTTTGTATTTAACAAATTATATTAGTGCGAGTGATAAGTACTGAATTAAATATCTATTGTGATTGTATTTTACATTGTACTACTAATACCGAGGTTACAAAACATATTCATTAATGCCATTTAGGTATTTGCATCTGTGTATTAATTTTAATGTTAAATAACTATTCACATGGAAAAAAGTAATTATTTAATTGAATAAGTCTATTGTGTTGTTACATTAGATGAAAAGCTATTTACACTAGTATTTTCTTAAAGTTACTGTGCCCTTAGGGAATAGCATAGCTTGTCCTTTATTCAATTGTTGTGGTCTAAGTGAATTGCATAAGATTTTGCGCCTTTTGGAGATGCGTATGTATCAGTTAGAGTGTAAGTGTGTTTTCCGGAGACCATTTTATAAATGTAAAGAGATTGAAGATTCGATATAAGTCCTGTAATCTCATTTCAAAGAATGGCGACAGTATATAGAGATAAGTAAATGGAAATGTTGTCAAAGAGACAAATGTATGCACATAAATAAATGAGGTTTCATTATCTATATATTCTTCAAATAATAATTATGTAGTCTTTGTGTAAAAGTTGTCTAAAAATAAATCTAATTAGTTTATCAGAATTTCTAAAAAGAAATAATTGCATTGTATACATTTTAATTTAGTTTAATTACAATCTTAAGAAAATATAATCTAAAATAGTTATTTTTTGTTTAAAAAATGAAGCATGAAAATTTTGAGTGAGTTTTATATATATTTTTGAATAGTGTAAAATGTGTTATTATTTACAATTCAAAAGTCTATATTACATATTTAATATAAAAATCCGATATTAAGAACTACCTTTAAATTTTAAAAATCATGCAAATGTCCATTAATTAATACGTGAACTAAATGCGTCGTAAATCAGTTTTGTAATTAAAATTGTATTTAAATGGTTAATTATTAAACTTTTTAACCTCTAAGAACGTAAAAAAGTATGCTTTTATACGAAATGTTTATCATGTTACACTTGATTAATAGTCTATGTTTAAACCAAAATTAGTATGTTATATCAATTTTTGTTAATTCCTTGTTATGTTTTGGAAAAGACTTAATTTTTTTTATTTGAATCGTGATTTAGAGACATTAACGCATTTAACATTCATTTCCGAGTTTTGGGGTGCATGTTCAAAAAATATATCTCCTTCAAGATTAGTTGCGTTTTAAAAACTTTTCGTAATCTTTGCACACAAACACACAAAACCAGCAGTAAAAATTAATCATTGTTTATGATATACATGTGGAAATCATTACCATGCCGCTTATTTCACAGCTTTCACTAGTTTTACTCACACCTTTTTAGAAAGAATATGGTTGAAAGTCGTGTTTAGTTTTCAGAATAACAAAAGAAAACTCCTTTGTTGCAACATTTTTCACTGCGAAAACTAGTTTTTAGTTAACATTTGGTGGACTATGAAGGGAGAATGCTAAAAGTAAAATGGTTTAAGATACCAACTATAACTTAACGTAGCGATGAAGCGTAGTTTCAACTTGGATAATTTCAAGGTTTGGAGCTTTTTGCAGTTTGAAAAAATTGTGTATTTCAAGAAGAAAGATAATAAATTGCATTTCAAGATATTTCAAAGTATGTTCTTGTTAAGAACGAGAATGATTTTTCTGAAGTAAAAGAAAACAAAATTTTCTAAACCCTTCCATTCCCATTTCACCTATACACTGTTAAAGTAAAACGAGAAAAGGCGTTTGTATAAAATGGGATGCAAATTGCACATGTAACTATTTTAAGCAGAAGCGTTTTACTTTTTCGAAAAAAAAAATACTAAATCTCCTTCAAACCATTATACGCAAGATGCAAATGCTTATTCATCATCATAACTGTCAATTATAGAACATTTGTCATGGGTCCACCTATGGCAGAACATACTATTACACCATACTTCACAATTTTTATCATGCCCAAACCATCTATTACATTAAACATGTAACTGTCCATCCCTTCACCTGCTTGCTCATCCGTTGCTTCATTGCTCATAATAACTACATCCCATTTTCCGTATGCATTCATTTGCTATTAAAAATCTACTACAATCTACTATGATATTTGGCCTAAACCTTAAAACAAGCATGGCTTGAACAGGAAAAAACCCGATTCAGTAAAAAAAAAACATCCAGGACTCCGGAAGCGTTGCAGTAGTATGCCAAAAACAAACATTAAATCAATATAAAGCTAAAATTGCACCAGTGTGTGTAAAAGTGAGAAAATTTACTATATTCCAAAAGTTAAAAGCAGAGTACAAGATCATAATATAGGAAAGAATATAAATGAATAATGAAGTTAGTTGTATTTCACTCCGAGAGATGCACCAATTCTTGGGGACAAAAACATGGTGTACCGTTTTAAAACACTACCCCCCAGTTATTTTATATATCAATTAGAATGGCTCTAAGCAATACTTTTAAAGCCAAAAAAGTATTTACGCATACGCTGTTTTCTTGAAAATATTATTACGACCGACGTCCGGCACGTACTAGAAACTCGTATCCAAATTTGAAGTTCATAGTTGTTGTTTTTTTATTCCGAGCTGTAGAGGGGTTTCAAACAGACAGACTAATGTTAAAACACTCATTTTTAGCTTCCACACTACGTTTCTAACGTAAAAAGTGGAAGGTATTATAATCGTTCAGTCCGTCTGTCTGTCCGTCTGTCCATCACACACTTTCATAGCACAAACTACAAATGCTACGGACAAGTGTGATACGTCAAAAATTCAGCGCATCGAAATTGGAATACATTGAAAATTTCAGAGAAGAATTCGAATTCGAAGTACTTCAATTATTTTAAAAAACTGCAAAATTTAATGCTCGTTTAAAAAGTATAGAAAGTTATTTTTATTAGAATTAAATCACCATTACCATTCGCAATAATCGCTCGAGAATCGCCCTTCCCATCGCAATACTTTTAATACTTATTCTTTCTTATTAGGTAATTGAAAGTAAATAAAGACATTCTTTACCCGTTGCTGGATTAATATGTTTCCTTAGCAAAAATTTTAATTACTAAACACTATATTGTGTGGTCTATTATTTGAGATTCAAAATAAATAGCTGTAATATTAAAGTACTAAACTTTTTTCCCCGGTTTGGTAAATTAAACAATTGAACTGAAAAAAAAACCCTAAAAAGCAGTTCAGTTGAAGTATGGCAATATAAAGTTTTGATAATCATTCTCAATCTAATTTCGTTTATGATAGCGCTACAAAAGTATTAAAAAAGTCGTATGTGATTTTAAGAATAGTATTTGTTTATCCCATATTTTACACATTTCAAATGCTATATTACGTTTTAAATATTATTTAATTTAATAATGCCTTGATTATCTTAAAACTTTCATTATTTCTACATTAAGTCATATTTTTTTATAATCCTATGTGGTTTTAGGTTTAGGTAATAATCCTTTTTAGAAACATATAAAGATAAATTATTATTCTTGTTTTGAACCAGTGAAATTACAAAATAAATATAAATATCCAACGTATCAAAGGTTTATCTTTAAAATCTTAAACATGTCAATTACCCAGAAATTCTTCAAATTAGTAAAAAATCTTATTATAAAAATTCAGTTTAACGCAAGGCATTCTAATTCTATTCAAACTTTTAGATTCTAGCAAACTTTTTAGAAACAAAATATTGACCGATTCAAGAAACACTCATTTTGAGAAATACAACAAAACTTATCTTTTAAGGGCCACCCCTTTGTAAAACTATAAATAACTCGAAATTTCCACAGCGACGGGCTTTGCAAAAGATTGTATTTGATACATTGCATAGAACAGTGTTCTTGAGATTTCTCAATCTAAAAGTTTGGGCTCTGTGTGTGTTGTATCTAGAGGTCTGGGCCTACAATAAAACCGTGAATCAATGTCCAACGTGTCCTGCGAGATTGAGTTAGATGGTTTTTGAAAATATAAGCTAGAAAATCCGTGTCTCTTTTTCGATAAAAAAATAAAGACTTTTAAAGTTATTATTTTTTTTTATAAAGAAATAGTTTTTGCTCATTCTAATTTTATTTGTTTGAAAATTAAAATTGATTTTTACAAAATTGAGATATTTTGTCCCTAAAATGTCTGTAGGTTTAGTAAATACTTATTTATCCAACTAAATACACGCATAACACGATCATAGTATAATCCAAACTTGTTATTTTTATCGAAATAAATGCATTTTTATTATTTTAATTTTATTTGTATTAAAATTATAATTAATTTTCAAGCAAAATTGAAATATTTTGTCTGGAGTTTAATTAATATTTATAATGTTATTACTTCCAATGTTAAACCTCCAGAAATTATTAATAATATAATGTCTGGAGGTTTAGAAAATATTTATTCAACTAATTATATCATATAGTACGATCATAACGTATTTGTGTTTTATAAATATTTCTACAAAACTAAATATACTTGTTTATCAAACTAATGTATAGGTGTTTGATAACTACATGTATGTACTATGCACTATAACGTTTGACATAGCGTTACTCCACAGAGCTGGGGTAATCCTACACCAAAAGAATTTATGCTTACACCACAAAAGAAATGTCAAATCACGTGATAGCAAAGCTACACCGTAAATTTGAAGGAAGTCAAACGTCCTTTAAATGTAAGGTAGACTTTACTATATTATTCATACCAGTGAAATTATGCAATGGTATTTTGTGGTTATTTTTTGTAGTTTTATATTCCAAAGTCAAAGTTTGTTCGGAGGTGAGACTCAACCTTTCAATTCTTCTATTACAAGAACGTTGCTTTTCAATCTACTCTAGCCGGTTTGTTAGAATCCACATTTTTCATAATCCCTTTCGTTTCACAACATTTATGCTAGCGTATGCGCTTTGAGTCCGTTCAAGGATGGTGGAAAGTTAGCCAGCGTTATGAGTAATTATTTCTTTTTTTTCTCAATTATTATTTGAGCATAGTGAGCCTACTCTAAAATTGGTGTAACGTTAGACCCAAACATCCTGGTAACTTTACACTACATTAAAGAGCTAAATTTTATTATCATACTATTTATAGTTTTTGGTAATTATCTATTCATAAAGCAGAATATACCTATGCATTATCATAATATGGCGGATAAATTAAGTAATTATTTACTGTACAAAATATCTTTGCTATCATTAAAATGTCAAGGTTCGCTAATTACTTATTTATCAAAAGGAAATGTTTTAAAACAGTTTTTTATACTACCATAAAATTAAATCTCTTATACAATGTTTTTATAAAATATCTAATGAGAAATGATTATATCGGATACTTAACGTGTGAGCCGTTATTACTTGAGATATTCCAAAAAGTCAATAACATCTTAAATTTGTTCAATACATTAATGAAATTACCATAAAAAAGATTTTTTTTGCTGCTTTGCACTAACCAATTTTACTACCTTCACTAATGAAAAAAATTCATATTCCCAATATTTATTCAATTCATAAATTTCATTTCCTATAAAAACATCATCTATCGATAAAAGAACTATTCTTTAACCATTGAAGGAAGGAAATTGCTGTTTACTACGGAGATTTAATGTAGAACGAACTGCGCATTGGGGCAAACTAAAAAAGGTGACTATCATCACTCTCGTGACTTGATACAAAGTCACGTGGGTTTGACCAGAGAAAAACTGCGAAATTTTAAATAATCGTAATTATTTCGCTTTTCAAAATTAAATAATAGACTTGACTAATGTTATGAAAAATATTTTATTTTAGGTTTTTTTTTTAAGACCGCTTATAAACTGGGCATAAACAGAGACTTGGTCCACAGACCAACCACAGGAAGTTTTTCTCAGTTTTTCTCCTTGATTGTAATGGGTAAAGCTTAAATGTCAAATGGGCACAGAGCACCAATCGAGGAGTAGAAAAGTTGAGGAAAAAATACACTTCTGGTGGTTGGTCCATGAACCAAGTCTCTCCGTTTATGTCCAGCTTTACTCAAATAACAACGATAAATTGCCAAACATTTACAACCTATCTCGCCAAATAGAAGACTTGGCGAAATTCAACTGAGCCCCCTCTTGAAAGGCTTTTTAACACGTCTATTCTATTTATGTCGTTTGTTTTAAAGCGAGACTTTTAAATTGCGTGTCAAAGCATGGTTGGCTCCCATGGGACTATTGTTAGGTATTCAAGATTAATGAAATTTTCCCAAGTAAGTCTTTCAGGCATTTATTTATTCCATAGTTGCTTGTTTGAAAAAATGTATTATTGAAGCGGAATACTCAATTACGATATCAAGATTATATTAAAAACTTTTCGTTATAGAAACTTCATCTATTTCCTTAAAAAATAGTATGTAAAGCATATTTGATTTTAAAAAAAACTTTAATATATTACATTTTTAATAACAAAACTTTAAAGCTGGCATTGCAATGACTTTCTACCAAACTGAATTTAAAACTATTTTAAAGTCTTTGAATGCGAAATTAGAATAAAAAAAATAATAAAAAAAGCCAACATTTATTTTTAAGGAAATTTATTACGTAATATTTTTTACAGTATGGTTCAACAATCAAAATTAACAGAAAAGTAGTCTATTATTATGTCTTTATTTTTGCCTTTAAGTTATTACTTTTATATACATTTCATATTAGTTTATTAAATGATGTAAACATGATTTTTATGCTTTGGGGACTTATGATACTTTTTTTATAACAACATTGACAAATACAATATTACCCACTAAAATATTTGAAATAACCATTAAACTTTATAAATTTTGAATAATTCTTAATTTATTTTAACCAAATGTGAATTTCTTTTTACAAAATTAGTTTAGGTGGAAGATAAACTAAAAATATATTTAAGTTTAAGAAAGTGATATTTGTTTAATAAAAAAAATTAAAAATATATTACATAAAATACAGTAATTAGCAATATATAATTTTTTTTTCAATTTTAGTTATTTTATTTAAAACTTTTATTATTATTGTTAGTTGGCAAACTGGCAGTTACCAGGCCCGAAAAACGTTAAAGGTCAAAAAGGGTCGGCTTCCATGCGCATGAATCCTAATGATTGGAAGTCCGACATTTCTCAATAAACACTTCTCAATTTAAAACCGAGTTATCACCTAACTGAACTTCTAACAACAACGTAGGCTAACATATGTCGGGATATTCATTCTTATATCTAGATATAAGAATGAAGTGTACTTGTATAGGAGAAAAGTGTAGGTACATATAAATGTAAAGTGTACTTAAAAGGTGTAAAGTGTACTAATAAAGGTAAAGTGTAAATATAGTTAAGTGAAGGATGAAACAAAAATAACAAGTCGGAGTAATTGTCAGTTATAAGAGTAAAGCGTACATATAAGAATTAAGTAAAGAATTAAAAAAATAAGTCTTAGTAATGGTCAGAAGTAGAGATAAAACTTTATGTTTAGTATTTTAATAGAATACTGAAGTACAATAAATCAAAATGTTATAGAATAAGAAGTAAAGCTTCTTTTATTATAATAAATGTTCTATCTGAGGTTCTGCCAAGAATGGAGAATAAAGGAAAATCCAACATAAGTGGAACGCGTTCCTCCACTTTGTGTCGCGTAAGGACGCGTGTAAATTGCGGCGAATGTGTCAAATAGCGAAGAACTAATTTGACGTCGCCCTTTATTCCCGCCGCTTCACTGCATATTGGATGTGAGAATTACAGTTGGACATTTGTTTTCAGGTTGATGTAAAAGAAACTAAGGGTTAGAACAAGGGCCCCCTTTAGGATTGTGTGAAAGGTACCTTTATATAGGATCTCCGAGTTTTACTGACTCGAATCAATTTCAAATACTAACTTATTAATTTATAACATAAATAAAATAATTACTAAAAATAAAATATTTAATGGATATGTCGCTTAATTAAAACTGCACCTAACTTAAATAATGTAAAATAAATTTTACATTAAGAGTTTAGTTGACTTATCGTCGCACTAGACTCTAGAGCTACACGAGGACTGTTGACGACGGTCGTCGTAATTTAGAGTCAAGTGAAGAGCCGAATCTAAATACGCAACACAACTTTTAGGAGCTACATCGTACTCAGCGCCGGACTTTAGAGCATATTTTATCTGCACTCCCTCTAGGCGGGGTATTACTCGTTGGACGTGTTTTTGGCTGCTAGGGCCGTTTATAGGTCGGCAGTTATTTTGCAATGCTAGGACTCAAACCTGAGACCTTTAACATGCAATGCAAACTCCTTAACCAACTGGGCTCCCCAGCCCATCTTTCCCATCAAGCTAATGTATGTTTTTTAATCACAACTCCTTCTAAAACATTGTTTTGCCATAGAAGCAGTTTTCTCCAGGTGCGAGAATCTTCATAACTGGAAAATAAAACAAATTTAAAGGAAAATATTATCTGGTTATTTAATTATTCATTTTGAAGTTTTAATTACCCCAAAATGTTCTGATGAGCTCGGCACTATTTTTAAAGTTTACAAATAAATTATTTAACAACTGAAAGTTATTTTCCTTTCAATTTTTTTTAACTTTGCTGGTATGACGATTCACATATCTGTTGAAAAAAAAAATTGCACGACAAAGCAAAGTTTTCGCAGAGGTTGCGATTGCAAAACAAGTGCACTAGTTCCTTCAGACTGGCAACGCAAAACAACTCTCTTAATGGAAGGGGACTAAGATGTACCAAAAAGGATGGCTAAGTTCCCTAAGTCCCTATGTATCAAGGGTTAGAATTACGTTGAATTACTGTCGCACTAGAGCTACACGAGGGCTATTCCATGTATTAAGGATTCAGAAACAATTAACAAAAAGGCTTAAAGTTAGTGCGGTCTCAATTTAACAATAGCAAGAACGTCATTTAGAGTCCAGTAATAAACCCAAAAGGATCGACCCTTTACGATATCGGGTTTCGATGACGATTCAATCTGAATTTAGAAATAGGCAGAACTTATGATGTAACCAAAACCTTAGATTAATTGTCTGAATAGATTTTACGTGAAAGACTACGACTCGGCAACCAATCTTTATTATTAAATGGAGATCTAGTTAATGAATTTTCTAGGGTGTGAAACGTAACAAAGTTCCATTGAGCCAATAACTTAAATTTGCAGGGAAATAGCTTTAGTTCCATTTTGGTACATAAACCTGATCTATTTGAGGTGATACTTTGCTAAATTGAACCATAAATCTGAAATCTAAGTAGTAAACTTCCGACAGGGATGTTTCTTTTTACAAAACAATATTTTATTTCAAACAATCGAAAATAATGTTTTGACGCTGTTTTTTTTATTTCCCCTGTTATTTTATTGTTACTAGCTTTTAACTATTAAGAAGGATACATTAAAATTAATGTTAGATTTATCGAGATTAAATACGCTTTTGATACAAAACATCGAATATAGATATTTCGATTATGAAAAGGGTCAAAGTTTATTGATGTAACATGAGAGTGTCCGTATTTCTATTATAATGGTGAATATATATTTAAGTAGGATATTTGATATATCTGATGATATATAAAAGTATTATTGCCGAGACATTTGCGTCTCTACAGATTTCTGTAAGATTGTCCTAAATATCAGTAGGTTAACGAGTCGCATAGTAGGACAATTCGCAGATCTAGTAGATATTAGAATCTTGTATCCTATTAACATAACAACATAAACTGATTGCGTTGCATTCTATATTGTCCCCAATTTGCACTTTCAATTACCCGATATGAAATGTAAGGTAATGAAAGTATTGCGATGGGGGATTGCGAAAGGGAGATTGTGTTTTCTACATGTTGTGGAAGGTGCCTGTTCTGAAAAACAAGATTTTTTTAAAAATATTAGTCCATCTGTTAGACAACCGTATATCATTCTCCTTCTATTATCCTCTTCAAACTACGGCAAACACGAGTTCATATTACATATTGAACGTCAACATACACGTTTTAAAAAATTGCACTTATAGAACGGACAGCCGAGACCAGCTTATTAAATATTTATTATTGAGTGGTATTTGAAGGCGTATGGTGTTTCACGCGTCTAGTTTTAAAATGTCTAAACACTACTTATTTTGGTTTTTATGTAATTTAAAAAGAATACGTCTTCAGGGTTAACCTCCTCGTATTTGATATACTCCATGTTTTGGTCCATGTCTCGATACTTTAAATCGAAGGAAAAAATAATGAGCTTTTAGAAAATATCTCAAGAATAGCGTAGCTCTATTAGTTAGAGCTGTAGAATAGTTTAAAACAAAGACGGACAAATTTTCAAAAGATACTTTTTTTAGAATCAGCACCTTCCAAGACTTTTTGAAAACAAAAAAAAAACCATTTCGAATTTTTTACCCCATCATAAAACTTCGATCATTACCTAATAGGTAAAGAAAGTAAAAATATAACAAAATCTTGAATTTTAAAAAAAAATCCTGTTTCAATTTGTTATAAATGATGATGTTTGCGCTACCATTATCCAAGGGAATATTTTGATACTAAATTAAGTAAGATCTGATTTTGCGGCGTCTTACCAGTTTAAGGTGAAGTCAATTTTCTTTCCTGGATGATAACGATATACATTGTTTAACATTAGCGGACACTGCCATGCGAGATTTTTGTCTAATTTTAATTCTGCTAATAGCAGCCATTTAAAGGAAACGGAACCAAAACTGTTCATTTAAAAGGAGCTTAGTGGAAGAACGTACTAATGACAAAAAGGTGAAAACGAGAAACTGAGCTTTAAAGATTTTAGTTTGCACTTATATACTTTAAAAACGGTACTTGTAAAAGGTAAAAAAATATACTTAACTTTAAGTTTACGAAAATGGGGAACTTGTTGAAGGATGGAATAATATATTCATGACACAAAAATATTTTTTTAGATATGTCACTTAGCACGTTCTTCCACTAAGCTCTTTAAATATCAGTCGAATTCCGTTGTTTGGAAAAGAAATGAAATTTGAATGTGACTTAATTTAAGAGGGACTGTCAGTCCCATAGAGCTAATGCATTAGTTTTGAAATCACAACATTTGCAAAAGAATTACTTTGCCATGTTATCATCATAACATAACATCAATTTGAAACAAAAATTGAAAAGAAAATAACATCCGGTTATTTAATTATTAATTGATAAAGTTTTTAAATAGTGTCGCCATCTGCTGTATATTTTTGGCATTGTAAAACTTCAAAAGTATATAATTAAATAACTAGATAACATTTTCGTTTCATTTCGATTTTTATGTTGATTCCCATACCTGGGGGAAAAGGGCTAATATGGCCAAAGCAATACTTCTACGGAAGTTGTGATTCCAAAACTAATGCGATTAGCTCTATGGGACTGACAATCCCTCTTAAGTTCATAATTCGTGAATCATGTATCAATCAAGTTCAACGTTAGTTTTTGTAATTTTAAAATTACATTCTTGATTACACTTGACGTTTCTACACTTATTATCAAAATAATTCGTTAAATTTTGTACTAAGCTACAACACACTTGCTTCTTCGTGGTGTTTACTAAGTAATTAAGCAAACTTGAGAGATTACTTTCATTTTGCCTACTGAAGAATTTCCAAGTATGTATAAAAGGCGATAACCGTTCCACTACTATAAGAGCCAGGCGTAACAGAATTAGATTGATAAAAGTGTAAGTGTCTTTGCAGGAGTGCGCTGGCGATATTGGCTACGAAAAGGCCAGAAAAAGTATAACTAACTATTATAATCGAACACACGTTTAGTTGTGGCTGTTTACTAGTTCTAGGACAACGCGTTATTGACGTAAGGATGCATTCTTTTTAGTGGGTATAGTTGAATTAACATTTCTCTAGAATTTTCCGAGGTTTTTTGGCCGCTGGTCTCGCAATTGAAATTCCCTTTTCTCATTTCTTATGGAAGAAATGTACATGTGTTATTTAATATTGAAAATCAACCACAAAAGTGGGTTCAACCAGTTGGCAACTTTTTTTAAGCTGCCTCGTTAACAATTTCGCCGGCGTACTCCTTTAATGAATGAACAAAGGCGACTTCTAGTAAGTAACAAAATATATGCTCGGGCTAGGGAAGCTAATATGATTTAATGTGCACTAAACACGCTTTACGCATTTATGATGCTTTTCTGTCAGATTTATAAATGCTACATTGATTTTTAAATACGATTGTCACAATCCCAAGAACTTGAGATGCCAAATATAACGCCCAAAGTGATTTCAATTGATTGATTTTAAATAAAGTTGGAAAGATACTTTAGTTTAATGAATGTAATTATTTCTGATTTTCTTTAACAGACTAGTATAAAGTTTTATGTATTGAAAATGTTTTAATAGTTTTAATACAGTCATACAACACATATTTTAAAGTAATTCGCCTCTCCTTCAATTTAAGTTTAAATTATGGACTGAAAACAGATGGAAGCAAGATGCAAGTTTCTAATAGCAAGGTTAATGATAGTAGCCGAGCCGAGTATGTCTCATTACAGACTGTCCAGTTTCAACCATTCGTGATGTTGAAGGCTAATGACTGAGCATTAGAATTCAACACTTAACTAAAATGTCGATTAACAGCACTGTCAAACCTAAACGCAGATACTTTCAAGCTCCCCCACGTGAGAACACCAACGATTATCTCGTTCACCAAACGCTAGAGAAGCTTAATTACTCCCAGAAGACCAGAGCTCTTACAACCGACGCATCAGTAGTTTTCATTCAGATTTTTCGCACCTCTTAATGATAGTTGAAGGCCTTCTTTCAAGAGTGGTACAGTGGTCTTTTTTATAGAGTCTTAGACAGAATAGTGCTTGCGATGCATTTTCATATAACTGTTGTGCAGTATGGTCAAAATGCTGTTTTGTAGACTGATTAATGGCATGAATGGTAATGACCAGAATGAGCCATCATGCAGTTTCGCTAATTTGTCAGAATTTAAGTTTTTAGATTGTAATTTCTTCCGTTTGTAATCTTTGAACTTTCTTCCAATTGTAGTCTTTAATTATTGTACCCTTTAATGCGTTCTATTCATGAAAAGCAATTAATCCGCCAAAGTCAACACAAAAATTGTGTTCCGACAGCATTTTTTTCTTCTAAAAATAGACATTGCCATACCTGGGCTTTTAGTCATAGAATATATTAATTACCAAATGCATTTCTGTCATTTGAAAATGATAATATGCTAAAAGAAGAAATCGCTGAATAAATATAAATCTCGTAAATTTAATTCGGAATCTAACAAGTATTGTGATCATCAGCTTGTGCTCTTACGGGGAAGCTTTAATAAAATAGTACTCTTAATAATACTCTAGTACTCTTAATAAAACTATGTAATAATACCCTTTTACTCTTAATCGCTAACTAGTTAATAATAAATAAACAATGAATGCCTTTAACTTTATACTTTTTCACAACCAGTGGTTTAAAACAATTGCTGTGTTAAGGAATTTAATGATATCCAGAATGATTGACTAATTACGAATTTATGGCATTCATTATTAGGTAAATGCAAAGAAAGTTTTGGTCAAATTTAAAATAAAAACCTAATTTCTGACCGGAGTTACTTCATTTATCATCAAAATCTGAGCGGATCTAAAAGATAAAAGAACTCGGTATAATGCAGTTTTTTGTGTATCATTGGAGTAAATAAAAACGAGTAAGTGGGAAAAAACAGGTATAATTCCCACCGTAGGGAATTCAAAGTATCTGATTTCCTTTTAAGGGAATCAGGGGCACTAGGGGAACGGAGAAAGGTCTTCGATTGGCTGAGCAAGTGTATGGAAGAATTTTTTAATGTTAAATAATTTTTATAAGTAACTCTAAATTACTTCCATTATAATCATATACGTATTAAAAAAAACCCTCAAGATATGAAGTTTGCTTTGATCTTCAGTTTATTCATGTAGTTTTTTAGAAAATTCCATGGTGTTAATTGCATATTCTATGCAAAATTACCTTTTCTGCAGTGTAAGTCACGTGTGTAAAAGGTGATTATTGCTACAACTTTTAACATTAAATGAAAAAATAGCGAAATAGCTGATCTACAATGGGAATGTTTCAGATGAAGAAACGCTCTTGTTTTCATATTTATCCGTACAGGATTTCATTGGTTACTTAGGTTTCACGTAGTGCGATTTCATTGGTTGCTTCGATTTCACTCTCACAATGACCGATTTAGATGAAAAGAATTTATTCTTTCTATACTAGTTTCTTTAACAAATGTTTTGAACAACCTACAGCACAGGAAGAAGTTGGCATTCAAAAAAAATTAATAAGTAAAATATTCTTAGAAAATTCATTTTCGAATACCAAAACAAAATTAATTCCAGACAACAAATGAAAAAAAAAACAGTTGGAGCTGTTGCCAACCACGACGTAAAACGACCCAATTACTGCAACCAAATAATATAACGTGCTTTATTTATTTTTCAAATTTAAAAAGCTTTGCGAATAATGCTCAAATTTTACGATATTTGTGTAAAGAGTTAATAATAAAGTTTTTTTGAAAACAAAATAAAAAAAGTTATATAAAAGGCGATTTTAAAAAACAACAACTATTTTTTGATATAATAATAACTATGAGTAACACATTGTTTTACACAATAAATTTGGGAAAAGAAGACACTTGATAAAATATAAATTCAAAACTTAGAACTTTCATAAGTTGTTATAATAATTTGTTGAGACTTATGTATGTGCACTGTTAAAAATTTTGTTCTTGGTTTCACCATAATAAATTGTTCCTAGTAGCTGCAACGGCTGTGTGGGGAAATGTTTCACCATATTTTCGGTACTAGGCTGAACCATTTTCAAGTTTTGGAAACACAAACCTGAGAAATGGTTCTACCGAATACCGAAAATATGGTGAAACATTTTCACACAGTTTCACAAACCACACAGCCGTTGCAGCTACTAGAAACATATTTAGTGAAACTAAGGTCAAAATTTTTAACAGTGTGAGATTAAACCCTTTATGTTAAAAATCCTGATCAACTTTAAAAGCAAAATGATAAATTAGTTTAGAGGGGATAAATTGTACTTAAAAATAATTTTCATTACTCAATGACATGCTTTAGTGACACTAACAACTTTTTAATTTGACGGTAATGTAATTTGAAAACTGAGCACATTACCTACCCCCTTAAATATTTTATTATTTAAACTCACGTTTATAAAGTTTGCACACGATGAGCATTGTTTAACAAATTTAACGATGATATATAAAGTTTTATAGTGTCTAGACTTTAAGTAAACTGTATTAGATTACCCTGGTAATGCAGTTTTTAAATGTAAATTATGTCAGTTTTAAGAACTTATATTCTCAACTTCTCTGTTATAAAATTATCAAGTTTTAGAAATTATTGAAAACTACCTTTAGTTATTTTATAAAAGGCAATGTTTTAGACTTCTTAGTGCCTCCTCGACATGGCCCAACTCCTTTTAAAAACTGATTTATTTGAAACTAGTCATTTTCTTTGCATGTGTAAAAGAAAATGACAAACTCGTTGTTTTGCACTTTTTTAAACTTTCAAAACACGTGCGAGTAAAGATGTATTCAACATATTTATGTTATTAACTTTCTATTACCTAATAATAATATGAAATATAAGGTAGTGAAAGTATTGCGATGAGGTTGAAAATCTGAATTGGAGATTTTTTGTTTTCTACTCGTTTTGGAGGATGCCGATTCCGAAAAAATAGTTATTTATGCAACTATTGTGAAAAGTAAGGCTTTTTTTAAACGAGTTGAATGAGCGAGTGAAATATATTCACGAGTTTAAAAAAGGCTATTTTCAACGTGTTGTCATACACTATTTTTTATAATAACGTGCAAAAAAAGTATTTATTAAATTGGCATTTATTGATTGGCTTATTAATTATTTTATTATCAGTTCAAATGATTTGAAGGTGATTATTTACATTAATGATTATTTTAAAATCACGTGCAAAAAGTATTTCTTAGATTGGCATTGGAAATAAGACGCCAAATAAAGAATCACGTTCAAATAAAGAATTTTGCACCAATCACAAAGCCGCCGAATAAAATATCACGCTCAAATAAAGAATTTTACACCAATCAGATGTTCCTATTTACTTTGTCGCACGATTAGTAGAAACACGATTTCCTCAAAAGCATAACTTTTGCCACGATTATTGATTTGAAAAAGTTAGTTTTTTTGCACGAAATTGTAAAAAGTGGCTTTTGAATACCGATTCGTCGGTGTTAGACAGTCTGTAACCACTCTACAGCTCGAAATCGAAGTCTGTAGCTCGAAGAACTACGTACTTCAAATTTGGTACATAAGTTCACAATACCCGTCGAACGTCATAATAAGGTGTTTGTAAAAAAAAAAATCGCGCATGTGCAATGGGAAACTGCCATCCAATTTTTTTGGTTTAAAAGATGTTTCTGAAAATCGAAAAAAGATAGTGGGAACTCGTGGTACCACATTTAAAGTTTATCTGTCCAACATCCCAATAAAGTTTTTGGAATAATCTGTCATGTGTAAATGATAGGTGCTATAAAACCTTTTATGTTTTAAAGTCATTGAAATAACCTTATAATTACCTTTAAACTTTAAATGTGTTGGTTTATTGTGATAATTGAAAGTCGAGTAACGTTGCAACCCCCCCCCCCCCCTCCTCCTCCTCCTCTCTCCTAGTTTATATATAAAAATGTATAAAAACCTTAGTTTAGAATAATGCTTTTACTCTGTATTCTAACATCAACAAGGATACATTTAGAAATAGTTGCGGCCAAAACCGGTTTAATAAATTTGTTTGCGGGTAACCCTGGTTTCCAAATATTTGTCACGATCTTAAATATTTTAATTTTTCATCATTTTTTTTTAACATAGAGGCAAAGTAAACTGAATTTTCATTCGTTAATAATAATTAAATTTAGTGAAGTGATTCAAATATTGACTTAAATTATCAGTTTGTTCGCAACTCATTTTACACTTGAGTGAAGTCAGTTAGATACACATCGTTTTAATTAAGTAGTTAAATAAACTTTCTTAATATATTTTTTTTAGAGTAAAAACCAATTAGGTTAGTTTCAGAATTTGTCAACTTAAAGTTTTACTAAGTTTCAATAACTAAAGGAAAAATTAGTTCAACAATTATTAATAATTTTTATTGTTTACAAAAAATTTAAATTGCATTCAAACATTTTTTTGCAATGAATTGTTCTGCCTATCTATTTACTGTAACTTTTTTTCTACATCGCATTTTCCAACTCAATATTTCTTTTGCTAAATAAAAACGCTTTAATTTTTTTGGTATCTTGAAGTCGAGGGTTTTAATTAAATGATGAATTTTTTATTCTTTGGAATTAGAAATAAATCTCTTTTTTGTTGTTGAAATCTACAACTATCTGTCCACCACTTGTATTTTGTTCTAGTCATTTTATGTGTGTGTTGTTTGAAAAATAAAATTATATAATTTATATTAAAACGTGTTCATCTCATTAGCCCAAGTTTGCGGGTTCGAGCCCCGGATGAGTCGTCAGATTTTCTGTATGGGAAAATCATGGGCACTCATGTCATATGATTATGTGGCATATAAAAGATCCATTGAGTATCCATTTGCCTTGGTTTCTCTCGGCAAACTTAAAGATCGCCATACTTTAATAGCATCCACAGAGAGCTCAGATTTAGCAATCCGAGCGTCAAATTTGGTAGCGAGAGTCGCCTAGATGGTGCCACAAAAAATGGCTCTCAGTTCTAGGGCATATGCCGAGTCTGCAAACGCTCAGCCTCCAAAGAAGCAGCGCCGTTGGAAAAAGTATTAAAAATAATTTTACGATTCTTCGCAAAATCCCCTATACCCTTTTTAGCATTGGAGTGAAAAAACAGTGGAGTAGTTATAAAAGAAATTGAATAGCCTACTTTCCTGTTACTATATTCACTGCAGTTCTTGTAGTACACTAAAAAAATTCTTTATAAATACACCACATTTGAAGCATATGCACAGGCTTTTCTGGTGTACTTGATTGCAGCTGCTGCAAACACCATTCACAGCAACCTGCTGTATTTTCCGTATCTGTATTTTCACAGCTTGCGAATGGACGGTAAAGCGTACAGACAGACGGACTAAAAGTAAAACAGAAAGAGTTGTCTCTGATGACATACTTTTTAACTTTTAAAAAAAATCGGACGGGTAGAACAGAATTCGGAAGTGGGATACAGTCGGACATCTCCATCATGTCAATATCTACTTTCCATTTTTTTTAAATTCTTAAAATCAAAATAGGAAAAACGCATACACATAATTAAATCACATTGTACGAAATTGCTTTATTAACACAATTGTCTCAGGAAATCGAATTTTATGTAAGCTAGGAACTTGATCATTTTGAAATAAAGTACCTTATGACTATGTATTATTTTATAAATAATCATATGGAATTATACAATCTTAACTTTTTCATTGTTATAATAAAAATATTTACAATGTAATCATCAAATGTACATTTTTTTCATTTTCTAAGCTTCCTATATAAAAATAATTTTGTTGTCTTCATATCATGTTACCAAATTTAAATTCAAATTACCCTAGAAATAAGCATAAATCTTACAGTACGAATGACGAAAACTACTAAATCTTCACTTTCTCATTATCTACACTCTTAAAACAAACGAGCGGTTTTAACTCAGTCTGAGTTAATTTCTACTCCTTTCCGTGCCGAAATGCACTTCTCCTATAGGAGTGAATTTCACTCTTTTTCGGAGTGGGTAAAAGAAATAAAAGAAAACAATCTGCGTCCTACACTCTTAAAACGAGCGGTTTTAACTCAGTCTGGGTTAATTTCCACTAATTCCCGATGCCGAAAATGCACTTCTCCTATAGGAGTGAATTTCACTCATTTGTTTTAAGAGTGTAGGTATAGTGTGTCAACACCGGATACTAAAGTAGTTATTTATGATTATTTATTCATCTACTGGGGGCAATTGGCCAACAAAGTAATATTCTTGGAAAACTCTTTAAAATAAATAAGAATGGCTTCGCAAGATGCCCGATAACGGTTACTTAAATATTATTTTACCTAGTAAACCCTTGTTATAATAGGACTTTATAAGTTTTAGATATTTTTAATAAAGTTATATAGGAATCTTTTTACATAATTTTTGCCATTGAAAAGTATTGTCAATTCAATTGCAAAATAAGTAAAGTAGCAATAGTTAATAGATTGAAAATATTTGTAGTGATATGAGAGGAAGCATTCGTAATTCAAAAATAAATGCAAAGTGCAGATTTCATTTGTATTGAATTCTCTTGAAAATTAAAGTTCCTGTAGTTTTTAAAACTTTGCAATAAAATCTGATATTTGAGTCACTTTTACATTTATAACTACATTATTCAAGACCTGAATAAATATTAATAAACTACTTAGGTTCAATATTTTATTTAGAAAAGAATAAAAATATTTATTGAAATATAATAGTAGACATATATACAACCTAAAATTTTTCTTTTATCTATTGATCACTTTTGCTACAATTACTCTATTTCTCTACTTGATTCGTAACTTTTTCATTCTATTAATTACTTCTGCCTCTTTTTCCGTAAGTACCCGAAGCAACTTCCATGAAAAGACGCATTTCTGTAGCATCCATGAAATCTGCTCTCTACACGAAAAAATCAATCACATTTTCGCCGAGTGTTGGGTATCAATACCGTCCTCTATAAAGCAACTATTAAGGATGTAAAAGACAAGTTTTGTGACTTCTTGTTTACTTATTTTGTCAAGCCTTTGTTCCCCCATCAACGAAAATAATTTTTTATGCTGAATTTTTCGTATGTTGTTGAATAACTAGTATTCTTATTAGGTGGTATATATATATTGTTTTCCCGATATATCGCATTGTGCACGGAAAAAGTCACGTAACTCTAACGGTTAACTAAATGGACAACTGAAACGACCACGCCTACTGTTGGATAAAGGTCGGTTAGTTTCACCCAAGCGGCTCAATTGGCAGTCAAACGCCTTTATGACGTCGCTACAAAAAGTATATATTATTTGTATTCAACCCGGTTCTGGATTTGTCAACTATAATAAGAAAGTTTTAAATAGTTGACGTTTTCAAATGGTTAGGACGTTGTTAGCCACCATTTAAACTTGTGTTCAGCTTCAATAAAATGAATAGTCGCGTTCATGAGTTTCATTTATAGATTTAAATAGTCAGTTTGTCTCGTTTGATACACCTACAGTGACGTCCCTGTTAAGTCAATCCTAACCAATCCTATCCTAAACCCCACAAACAAACCGGTAGCTAATTCGTCTAAACTAGAAGGGTCACGCCTACAGTGACGTCACAGTTACGTCAAGTATGACGCCTCGCTCGAATCGTCCATAGGAGATACGTCAATTTTCAGTGTATGGTACGATATGTGTCAAATAATTTTACTCTCGTCCTATTAATTGCTCAATGGGCTTAAATCTCGGGGCGCTAGTATAGTGCAGGTCTAAATTTTTGATGGATTTCAAAAATTGCTCAAGGTATAGTTCATCTAAAACTTGTGTAGCTCAAGACAACCGGAAATTAGTAATAGAATAAAATTTCGAAATGGATTTTTCTCAACCCTAATCGCTTTACGGATGCTTGTTTGTATATTCAAAAAATCAACCCTGGCCATTTCCTGAATTTAGTGCCGTAACTTCTATTTAAAGTTAGGAATTATTCCGTAAAATACTCAGAATATTTTTTTTTAATTAAGTAACGGTTGAGGATGGTTGTAAATTGTAAGAGAGTTTTGAAAACGGTTTAAGACCGTAAAGTACGATTTTAAACAGCTGAAAGTACGAGAAATTTCCGTAAAAGGGGCGAGTGATTTTTTTTTTACGGTGTACCGATTCTTTAAAAATAACTTTCTTGGTATCCGCACGAAAAACATCCCATACATCGCGGTGTTAAAGCACAGAACCCAGGGAATAGCTCGGAGGATCCAAAGAATAAAATATAAAAAAAGTTATTTCGCTGTCAATGGATAAGAGTGTATGTCACGACTTCATTGTGAATGTGCATACGTATGATTGATGGCAAAGGATTGCCCGGAATATAGACTTCTTTCACTGGTTCTATTCGTGAGCGAAATATTTTTATATTTTCCCTTTTTAAATGTGCTGAAAAAATATCATCTGTTTGAATGTCTATGGCGCATGTTTTCTTAAATTAAACTATTTTATGTGGCTTAAAGCTATGGAAAAAAATTCGTATTTTCTTACAGCATGGCTATTCTGCCATGATTGGCCGATTAAAAAGGATTTTCTAGTACACCCTACATGATGCGTATTAGGTGTAACATAAATGGAAATAAGAAACTTTCAAGCAGACTATAGTCACCATACTGTGAAGATAATTTTGAATGAGAGGTGTAAATTGGCTGCTTATTGTTACTCTACTAAAGCTAAATTGGAGACTATAGTAATTGACTGCCACAGGTTCTTAGCAGAACACAACAACATATGATAAAATGTAGACATCTTGCCGATATCATTCTGGCATTGTAGTATCGAATCAATATCAAAAGGCGATGGCACGATATCCTTCTATATTATTGAGACTTAATAAATCATTACAGCATGACCGATTCTGCTATGATTGACTGACTGACAAGGATTTTCTAGTACACCCTACATGATGCGTATTAGGTGTAACATAAATGGAAATAAGAAACTTTCAAGCACACTATAGTCACAATACTGTGAAGATATTTTTGAATGAGAGGTGTAAATTGGCTGCTTATTGTTACTCTACTAAAGCTAAATTGGAGACTATAGTAATTGACTGCCACAGGTTCTTAGCAGAACACAACAACATATATAAATGTAACATCTTGGCGATATCATTCTGGCATTGTAGTATCGAATCATATCAAAAGGTGATGGCACGATATCCTTCTATATTATTCAGACTTAATATATCATTACAGCATGACCGATTCTGCTATGATTGACTGACAAGGATTTTCTAGTACACCCTACATGATGCGTATTAGGTGTAACATAATGGAATAGAAACTTCAGCAGACTATAGTCACCATACTGTGAAGATATTTTTGAATGAGAGTGTAAATTGGCTGCTTATTGTTACTCTACTAAGCTAAATTGGAGACTATAGTAATTGACTGCCACAGGTTCTTAGCAGAACACAACAACATATGATGAAATGTAGACATCTTGGCGATATCATTCTGGCATTGTAGTATCGAATCATATCAAAAGGTGATGGCACGATATCCTTCTATATTATTGAGACTTAATAAATCATTACAGCATGACCGATCTGCTATGATTGACTGACTGACAAGGATTTTCTAGTACACCCTACATGATGCGTATTAGGTGTAACATAATGGAAATAAGAACTTCAAGCACACTATAGTCACCATACTGTGAAGATATTTTTGAATGAGAGGTGTAAATGGCTGCTTATTGTTACTCTACTAAAGCTAAATAGGAGACTAGTAATTGACTGTCGCAAGTTAGTAGCAGAACACAATAACCACAATAATCAATCATATGATAAAATTTAGACATTTTCACCAATCTCAATCTCATTGATATCAAGAGGCGATGGCTCGATATCCTGCTGGGTCCTCATTTTATCGACCCACTTATGGGATGAAAGGATGAGTCAACCTCGCACAATCCGGGATTCGATCCCCGGACCTGTGTCATGGTAATGCGAAGCACTACCACTAAGCCACTGGGCCTTGCTGTATTATTTATATAGTCTTAAAAAATCCCATAGTACTTGATTCTGCAACAATAACTTATCCCTCGGGTCCTTGAAGAAACATTCGAGGAATGGGAATGTCAAAGTATAACTAGGAGCATCCAATGAATAAAAAATATATATATAAGTTATTTCGCTGTCAATGGATAAGAGTGTGATTCACGACTTCATTGTGAATATGTGCACGTATGATTGATGGCAAAGCATTGTACATAATATAGACTTCTTTCACTGGCTCTCTATCCACGGGCAAAATACTTTTGAAGATATTTCCCCCTTGAAATATGCTAAAAAAAATATCAGCTGTTCGAAAATATGTTTGTTGAGTATGTTTTCTAAAATGTAACTATTCTATGTGTCAAGAAGCTGGAAAAAGTTTCGCATGGTCGATTACAGCATGGCATATTCCGCTTATAATTGGCAGATTCTTCTATAATTGGAATATTGACAAGGCTCCTCTAGTACATATGATACGTATAAGGTATAACAGAAGTTAGAAAAAAATTTCAGGCAGACTAACCACTATACTGTGAAGATATTTTGAACGAGAGGGGTAAATTGGCTGCTTGTTACACTATTAAATCTATGTATCGGAAATTAGTAATTGACTGTCGCAAGTTCCTAGTAGAACACTGCCGTGGGTAGGTAAACTGCAGTACCAATGCTTGGACCACTGTTGTAGACACTTAATAGCCCTAATCTATAACAAAGTATACTAACAGACTGATTATTTAAGTACAAAAATGGTCCAATGCATTGTTGGGGTTATTGCAGTTTACCTGTCCACGGCAGAACACAATAACATACAATAAAACTTAGACGTCTTTCAGATATCATTCTGTTATTGTAGTATAAAATCAGTATCAAGAGGTGATGGTAAAATATCATGCTGTATTATTGAGTCTTAACAAATTCCATACTCTGTTCTGTAATAATAACTTGTCTCTCGCGTTCTTGAACGTTAACAATGCCATCCTAGGGATAGTATTGTTAACGCACATAACACCCAGAATATAACCTGAAGGTATATATAAAAATGGGTAAGAGAGTATACCAAGACTGTCAATTTGCATCAGTATGATTGAAGGCAAAGGATTTCCCGGATTATAGAGTTTTTCACTGGCTAAAAAAAAATCGCAGATAATTCTCCTTCAGAAATATGCTGGAAAAATATTTTTTTGTGGCGTGTGTGTGTTTTTTTAAATGAAATATCTTTATATGGTGTGAAGGTGGAAAAGATTTCATGTGTGTGATTTAGTTTGAGTATTTTGTTAATTTTAAAAAATCATTCAGTAATGCAGAGCTCTTAAGTTACTTGAAATTTTTTTTTTTTAATGTATAATTAGTGTTTTAAAAAGCACCATTTAAGTAAATTAAATTATCCTAACGTCAAAAAGAGTTTTAGTAGAGAAAATATGTTCATTACTTACTCTCCTCCTCCTTGTTAATTTTTCAGGAAACGTTACTCTATAAAACTAATGGAAGCGTAGCTGCCTTCAGCCTCATGGAAATAGTAGCCAACATTTAGTTTTTGTATAAGAAAAGAATAAATGAGAAGAGCTGTTCACAATGATGTTTAAACTATCAAAAATGATTCCTAGGATGTTCCCATATTATTGTGAAGACAATATTCTCAAAAGTAAATAGTTGAAATCTTAAATTTGAGCTCAGTTAAAAATAAAACCATGGAAAATTAGGACTAGGATATTCTCATTTCATTATAAGAACAATATTTTCAGAAATAAATACTTTAAAATATCACATTTGAGATTTTACATATTCTTACAATTTCATCTGTCTGGTGGTGGTTCACCACAAAGCAACTTCAAAAAGCCTAGAACCCACTGGCGATGGAATGCCACGGTGGCAATACACTTCGTACAAGGCTTTGAGTGGATCCTCGCATCGCGAGATCGAACCCACATTGCGAAAAAGAACTACGTTTTCTAAACTAAGAACTACGTTTGCGAAAAAGAACTATCTAAATACTTAAACGTACTTCAAAATTGTTTTTCCAACAATTCGTTTTCATTCGAATGAAACTTTCTTTCATTTCTTTAATGATTTTCAGAAACAAAAGAAAAGGTATAAATAAGGAGTTCTTACATTTTCGAACATAGGAAATGAAGTTAATTACAAGATAAATTTTTAAAAAGACTTTTAATACTGTTAAACTGCTTCCCGATTTCACCTAATCATTTTATAAAAATAATAGTCTTTAATTTTATAGGAACTTTTTATGGAAAAAGAATACTTTAATTACCTCAATATTATATTTGATCACTTCTTGAGAATATTTTTTAAGAAAATTATGAAATAAGATTGAAAGACAATACCTTAAACATATTTCGGATTTTTTTGAAGGAATAGATTGGGTTCATAAACATATTTATAAAAAAAATTAGAAAAAATTATTGTTTTAACGTTAAATTTTAAAAAATATTTCAAAATTATATTTTTGGCATTTTTTTGAAAAAAACCATACTCTTTCTACTTTATTTTCAGGAATTTTTAATATATATATATATTTTTAAAGTAGATATTTTTTAATTATATGTCTCCGGAACTGTAGATAAGCATTGAGACAGCAAAGGTTTTTTAAAAGGTTAATTTGCAGAAGTGTATTATTTTATTTAATTTTTTATTTATCGAAAATATTTATGTAAAAAAAACTAAACAGAATATACCTTTTTCCTTCCAAGAGGGTGTTTTTATGCAGGAGAAAATACTCAAGATCTATATTACTTTTTTTGATAGCTATAGAAATTTAAGTATCAAACGAACTGAAAACAATTAATTTAGGATAATTAACTAATTTTATTTTTTTATTTCATAGGCTAGAGGCTTCTAAAATAAGAGAGAGAACTCTAAAAATGCTCCATAACTTTTTTAAAACTTAAACTACAAAATACTTGTTTGCATCGATATTCACGAAGAGTTACTTAAAAAATACTTTATTAGTTACAAAAAAATGTTTTTGGATGATTTCTGTACGCTTTGTCCTCTTAATTAAATTTGTAATCGTAAACAAAATGTTCAATTTTATGAAGTGGATTTCTCAGTTGTATGAAAAATGATTGTATTCAAAATTTTAAAAAAATCTTGCTGTGTTATATTCTTGCTGTGGAAATGGATGAAATAAATTGCTCCAGAAACAGTATTTATTAATAGGCACATATATTTTTACGCATTGTATTCCATCCTCACTTCAAAAGATTCGCGTCAAATAAATAACCGATATGTCATCGTAAACAGCATTTTTACGCAACAGGAATTTGTGTTAGTATCATAGATAATTTATGTAATCAGAACAACTTTGAGCACGAAAAGAAAATGTAACAATAGGGCACATGCAGTGACACCAAACAATGTAAGTAACTCATAAATAGTAACCTATTTCTTATGAAAAGGAAATAATTAAATATATACTATAAATCTAGAGCCAAAATTGTTTAATATTTTGAAGCAATTCGGTGATAGCATTTTTACACAAAAATATAGTTAGCCCATATTGAAATTAATTACCATTGATATTTTAGTGGGAGAAGGGCCGATGTATAACGTTAAAAGCATACGGCACAAATCCCTTTTCTACTAAAGATGTAAAACTAGACGAGTAATCTACACTGTTAAAAATTTTGTGCTTGGTTTCACCATGACCTAGTAGCTGCAACGGCTGTGTGGTAAAATGTTTCACCTTTTTTTCGGTGTTTGGTTGAACCATTTTTCTGGATTTGGAAACAAAACCTGAGAAATTGTTCAACCGAATACCAAAAATATGGTTTAACGTTTCACCACACAGCCGTTGCAGCTACTAGGAACCATATTTTGGGCGAAACAAAGTGTCTATTTTTTAACAGTGTAGAATAGTTATAAGTAGAGTTTATATGTGGGAGAATTATAGTTGATCTATAGTTTTCTTTCGTTATTTATGTTTTCTTTTGACTATACATAACAAAATAGGGTTATATTAATCTATAAGAATCTATTTACATAACCTTAAAGTTTCTATAAATCTAATGATACAAAAGCTTTTTTAAACGTTAAAAATTATATTGATATAATTTTGTCGTGAATATTTTCAAAGATGTTTTGATTAATTCTTGAAAAATTAAAGGATTTAAATTACGACACAATAAAATGTGATACAGGAAAAAATATCCACATTTCCCCCGCCCCCTCCTTATTTCTAAAAATTTTTATTTGCAATATTCAAATAAATAAAATATTTTTATCATCCTATTCTGAATTCTATTTACTAAACTATTTCTATTTGCGGAAGAAATGACATTCTAAAATATTTACTTGAATTTTAGTCTTTAGAGAGAGTTGGTATATTTTAAAACTGAAAACAGGTAAAAGAATATTCTTGTAACTTTAGGGCCTATAATCTTGGATGAGGCATTGAGAGGAAATAATATATGGTAAACGTAACTCCAGTGTCCCATGATTACGGGGTCCATTGACCCTTTGGTCGTAGATCACGTGTTATACTGTTGAACACACTCGATTTAAAATTTTAATATGACTTTGTCAACAAATAACTTTTATTGGTTGTTGAAAACAATTTTCGTTGTTCGGAGAGTTTGTGCCAAATGTGGCAACCCTTTTGACGTCGGTCTCTTGCAATAACCAGTTCAAAGGAAAATTTAAATGGACTTGAGTAATTTACTTTCAGTACATCATCTGAGCAGACAAAAGCATTCTGCATATAAAAGTTAAAACTAGTTCAAGTAATGTATAAAACAACAAAAACATTTTTTAACAAACTTATGAACAAACCATAATATATATAATGGATTTTTAATATATTTAAGAGTAAAATACTTTACAATTCCGCCATTTTTAGAGTTACCGATTCCATTAAAGTTTTCATTTAATATTTTGAATAATCTGCTCAGCGTATTTTTACCTAATTCTCAGCTGAAAAGTTGTATATAAATTAAGCAAGGTAACTTCCACTCGTTTTGAATAATCACAAATTTAAATAAAAGTTTTTATGTACACCGAGTTATCGAAAATTTCCGTGAGTTTTAGAAGTAAAAAACTATGGTCAATAAGGACAGCAAGAGGAGAAAGCTTTTTGAGTTTTAATTTAAAAAAATTGACTTTGGGGAAGTGTTCTAATGCTCAAGTGCAACAATTTGGTGCAATAAAGAAGAATTATTATGATAGTAAAAGAAGAAATCCTCATGATATTTACTTGTAATAGCTTTTGGAATCGTCTAAAGCTTGATAATATAACGAAAATAGGAATTATCCCGAGTCATTTGCTAAAAGCGCAGGGTACTTATAATTAATTCTGAGATTTAAAATGGCTCTCTCTCTCTCTCTAAAATGAGAACTTCCGGTTAGAATACAGTATTAAGTTTTACAAGAGCATAGTGGAGTAGTAGGATTTTATATGTTATAGTACAATGGGGCAGTCAAAGTATAGTAAAATTTCATGTGTTTTTTACATTTATTTTTAACCATTTAAGAACTTAACTATAACCTAAACTAAGAGGCTATTACCTTGTTTACTAGTTAACTAATAGGGGCAGTTAGGGTATATTCATGCAGGTTATTTCAGAGAGTTTATTTTGTGCCACGGAAGAAGAAACGTCAAGTTATTTTTCGATGTGATCTGAGCAAATTTAGTGTATTTTTTTGCCTGCTAATCATTAATAAAATGTTTTGCATGTAATCAATTAATTTTTTGTATCGATGTCCCAGATCATGTAGCGGATTACTTAGATTCAAATAATGTTATATACTCTCAGTAGTATTTTGTAGATCTAACCAAGGAAATTTTTCTTTGAAATTGTTTCTACTTGCGACATTTCTAATTGTCACCTTTCGAGATATTACATATTTTATAATTCTTATATTCATCGTATCACAGAAAATTATATCAGATTAATATAGAAAAGTTATTCATCGAAGTTCAATTATTTTCGTTGCAATTGTCAGCATTTGGCAAATTTGTTATTATGTAGTACTACCTTGCTAGGATATTACATATTTTTTTTATATTTATCGTATCACATCGAATTATATCATATTAATGTAAAAAAAAGCTATTCATAGAGGTTCTTCAGGAATTTCTTTATACAATCCGTCATAGCCATATCGTGATACAGAGTAAGGGGCTTCTTTAAAAATGCATGCTATCTAATAAGAATCTTCCAGGAACAATTATTGATTCATGACCTTGACATTTCCGATTTCCCCCGAATTGTAATAATATAAGTTTCTATCATTTCCGATCGCCCTTGTTGTCTTTTGCCCAATCTCTATACATCGTATAACATTCCAGTATGTATTAATCTCTAAAGAAAACTGATAACTATAGGATCTTATAGATTATGTATACTATGCTGAAAGTCATATTTCTAACAGCATATAGTAATGTAATAAACTATATTACTTATAATAATATAAATTATGAAGACTAGTATTATAAATAACTTAGAGTTCTTATTTTTTTTTAAAAACCGATAAAAATAGTTTTAATGTTGAAAGATCTTACATTTTATATCAATTGCAAAGTCTCAGTTCTCTTAAAATTATTATTTCAATTATTGCAGAAATTAAAAAAAAAATAATAAAAAAAGTAACGTATTTACAAAAATTCGATTAATGATATTTAAAGCATTGCAAGGATAATTTTTAACCTACTTTCTATTTTTTAAATTCTTTTGAATTAAAAAAAATTGAAAATGAGGTATTGACATGCTGGATATGTCCGTCTCACACGGTCTATCCATTTTTCCCAAGAAAGTAAGGCAACAGATACTGTCATTTACCCTTTTTGTCTATAGTACGCTATTCTAGTTCTTTTACAACTTCTTTTTATTGATGATATACAGATATATAACATCATAAAATTTGCTACATTTTTTATGGAACATAAAATTTTAAAATAATGTATTAGAGATCCAATTACTTTAAACACAAATAGTATGTTGCGGCCTTTTCTTTTCAAAAATGCAGTAAAGTTTCTGCCACTACAGCCCTTCAATTTCTTTAATTTTATTTTCACCATTAAACAGAATAGACACTAAAGTCTTCTTTAGCAGTTTCATGTTTTTTTGAAATACCCCCCCCCCCCCAAAAAAAAAAAAACAAAAAAAAAACATATATCCTTTCACAGGCAGTTCTTAAATAAACTTTGAAATTGCAGAACGTTTTAAGTGGCCATGTTTAGTTTATAAAAAATTCAATATGTTAGTTATAAAATTCGAATAATGTTTTTAAAAGAATATTTTGTAAATACAAATGTCTGATTTTTTTTATTTTAACTATAAATAAACAGAAAAGTATTAGGTCAAAAGCTATAAAAGATTTGCTACCATACATTGAAGGCATCTTTTTAATAGAAAACACACATCTTTGATATTTCTTATTGTCCCCAAAGACTCCTAAAAAGTTACCCTGCTTTTTTATTACCCATAAATATGTTTTAGCTAAGGCTTTATGTCTTGGAAATAGTTTCTTATTTAGTACAGACAAACACAGGGTGTAAAGGCGCAACGTTTTCGTTTATAAAAACATAAATAAACATAGGATTTTCCGACTTATTTAAGTACCCATAAACGAACAGTTTTTTTATTGATCCCAAATCAAATCAGAGAAAAAATACACATCAAAATAATTGAAGATCAAAGCGGAAGAACGTGCTAAGTGACAAAAACGTGAAAACGAGAAAATGCGCTTAAAAGTTTTTAATTTGCACTTAACTCCGTTAAAATCAATACTTGCAAACTGTAAAAAAAAGACGCCAAACACAGCATTATTTCTATATTAAACATTTACATGCTAAAATTGGCTAGTTTCATTTATTTTATTTCGAAAATTCAATAATTATTACTTATCGTTTGCAAAAATTAATTTATATTTCAAAAATAAATATGTAATATTCCTCGCTTTTATAAGAATATTTCATATCAACATGCAAAGAAACGATTATAATACCTTCCCTTTTTCACGTTATAAACGTAGTGTGAAAGCTAAAAATATACTTAACTAAGTTTATGAAAATGGGGAACTTGTTATCTTTAAAGGATAGAATAATATGCTCATTGACACAAAAATCTTAATTTTTTTCAAAAATGTCACTTAGAACGTTCTTCCACTAAGCTCTTCAATTAATACTCTAAGTAATTTCTCGATCAAATTGTAGGTAAAAGTTCTTGCAGAGCAGTTTTATATTTTTGTTTATAAGTAAAGTGTTCGGCTATAAAATCCTAAGGACTGTAACGAATAAACGATGTATGTGTTGTTGAATTTAACAAAATGGAGCACTTTGGCAATGAAAACTCTTTTAAATAAGAAGTTCTAAAAGAACTAAAAAATTGGCTACTTTCCTATTACTTAAATACTTACTAATATTCTATTTGGAAGACAAGTAGGTTTGTAACAGTAACTGTCACCTAGACCGCATCTATACTAGATTTATACACATTAGAAAAAAAAACTGCCAAATGCAGTATCTAGTCGTAATTTAAACTTTTTAAAACCAGTTCAATTGTAATGCTTATTCAATGGAAATTCGTCAACAGAAAGTAGACAGATGTCTGTCCGGACGTACAAACCGATAGACAAAAAGCATGAATGTTAGAAAGGTATGACCTCATAAAGACATAACAAAAACGAATTTTCAAGATCCGACGGATAGAACAGATTTTTGAATGGACGGAAGGACAGACAGACCTTCAGGTGGACATCGGCAGCATGTCAATACTTACTTTTCATTTTTTAATTCTTTCGAATCAAAAAAAAGTAGGCTAAAAACTATAGTATTTTTTTAGCGAGGATCCAGATAAACTAGTAAGGGTTAGGCTTAGTTTGAATGTTTGTAGCACTAAAGCTACACTGGGGCTATTGGCGGCGTGCATTATAATTTAGAACCACAGTCAAGTGAAGAGCCGACACCCGAGTTGGCTCCCAACGCAACTTTTTTTTAAAGGAACATCGTACGCGGCGTAGGAACGTTGTAGAATATCTAATGTGCGCTTCCCTCTATACTGGGGCATTATTCTTTACGTTACAGGACTTTTATAGGTCAGTAGTTATTTTGCCAATGCCCGGCCCGAACCTGGGACAGTTCGTATCAAAGCAAGCGCCTGACTGACTGGGTTTCCCAACCCCCTAAACTAGTAAGGATAATATTGGTTAAAAGTATTTCGAATTGGATTAGCACTGAGACTATACAAGTAGATTTGTAGTAAATTTCCCATGCACAAAATCAATAAAAAAAATTCTATTAATGCATAGTTCCGTACAATGGCATTATAAACCTAATCTAAAAACCTAACATTGTCTTTAAAGAAATAAAATCTACCATATCTTTTTTATATTACAACCTTCAATTTGTAAATCAAACTATTATTTCAAACTTTTAAGAAATTCTCAAAAAGTTTTAGGATTTCATTTGTCATAAATCAATCTTCATAGTTATAAAATAACATTACCAGCCTTGAATATTATTGATTTTCAATAAAAATAACACACATTGGACGTTTAAAAAAAAGTTATGAAAAAATATAAACTTTAGTTTTTTCTACTATTACGTTTTCCTCTTCATCCATCTTACAATAAGATATCTGCGAAACTGACACCAGAGATTACTTCTTCCAGCGAGTTTAAAGTAATTTCAGGTTATTAGAAATGTCCTCACGTTTCACTAATATACTTGAAAACTGGGGTACAACTATTTATTTCAATGCCAATCCTGCAGTAAGACAG
The DNA here is from genome assembly GCA_019343175.1 of Oedothorax gibbosus. NCBI lineage: Eukaryota > Metazoa > Arthropoda > Arachnida > Araneae > Linyphiidae > Oedothorax > Oedothorax gibbosus. Next base: position 18,914,809 of record CM033280.1, read on the forward strand.
GTTTAAACTACAATATATTTTGAGTCAATATTTCCGATAGCTGTTATGATTATCGTCTCTTTACAAATTTAGAACGTAAGTTTTTTTCAATTATTATATTATTGCTAGTGTATTAATCACATTTTGTTCGATCCCGAACTACCAGAAGATAGATTTGTCTTATTCACAAATTGATTTTCGCATCACTCGCTTCACTTAATATATTAGTAAGTATTATAAGTATTTACAAATAAAAAAAAAGACTATTTAATATGGAAACCTTAAGTTAACCTAGAATGTAGTTAATTGAGTAAGTATCACATTTAAAAATCCTTCCAATTTTAAAAGTGCAATATTTTATGACTAACTATGATTGTTTAAGTTCATTAAACTATTAAAAAATGCGATATATACCCTAACAAAAAATAATTGTATACGCCTTTGCATTATTGAACCTAATTTAAATGCACCAAAACCTCTTGCGAGTTTAAATCTAATTAATACTTACCCTAAGAACATGTTTTTTTTTTAAATTCTTCCTATTGAACAAAAATCCGCCACTCCCTTCAAATCATTAAAATTTACTATAGTTGTTACAAAGACATTTTAACTCCTTTTTATGGCTTTAAATAGCTATATTTGTGATTAAACCCCTTTTTTCTTACATATTTTGTGTATTTGAGTACAGCAATTCAGTACCATGAATAAATTCTTGGTTAATTTTCAAAAAGTTTGATGTTCCTTTTCTTCTAAAATAGACATTACAATTTTAATCTATTAAAACGACACCTTCATCGTTTACATCAAAATGTGGTGATTTGAAAAAAAATATGTAACAACTTTTATTTTTTAAATTGTATATGTTTAAAAAAATTACAAAGAATTTCAATATTATTATTTATTACAATACTAAAACATCCCTATTTATAATTTTAACGTTAACATTTATAAGTTATAATTTTAACTTTAAGACCGTCAGATGAGGCACTTCCATTGGCTTAAAGTGGGTTTTCTGAATAAGCCTGTGTCGCCCACAAAGCACAAATAATAGGCCAACGACAAGTTATGATTTCCCAGAGGTTGAGACAATTTCCTTTCCTTATTTTCAGTCTCATTTCAAATTTTAAAGGGATTTTGCAGTGCTCTTTTGGATAAGGTATATGAGACATGATTAGGTCAGAATCAAAATCAAAAATTCAGCATTTAAATCAAAAATAGATGAAGAAACGAATGATGCATTAAAAGATCTTTATTATCATTTAACAACATCGGAAGCTAATGAATATTTTTATTGAATTTGAACTGTTTGGAGGTTAATTATATGGTATAGCTGTATTAAGTTATTTTATTCTTACGAATTTAGAAACTTTTCGATAGACATTTTGACGGAAATTCCTAAATTTGATGGCCATTTTTGTATTTTAGTTTGTAGAGAATATATAAGTAAATATAACCTTCCTCAAACAGTTCAAAAATAATCTAATGACTATTATTGTGTAGAATTTTATGACACAGCACTCAAATCATATTACCACTTCTCAGAAATTAAGTTAGAGTGTTCATTTTATAAGTTCGAAAACAAACTCAATGGACTGATAATAAACATTTTCTATTGTTGACTATTTAAATACATGTATTATTTAAATTAACACTTTTATGGGTGATAAATAAATGTATGTTCGTTCAAACGCCCTCTTTAGGTCGCAGCAATTTTAAAGCCGGTTAGTTAAACTTGTTTATGCCACTAAAACCATTCTACGGAATAAGAACTTTTGAACTTCGCCTTTTAGGATTATTGGTTTAACATTATATAGCCAACGTCTATGCGATTAATTATATTGTTTAGAGTTAATAGGATGATGTTTAGAAGGTGTTAAAACTTCGAATTTTGAAATACAATAATTTTAATAACATTTGATCGACGTGAAAATACGAATACGGAATTTTGATTATTTAATGTATTATTAACACATTATCATTTTTACGCTGTCACCAAAAATTCCTTAGTTTAAATGATTAGTAGTACCTAAGATAATCATTTAAAAAAATTCGTTTCTGCAACCAACACTCCGATATTTCATTCTATATCGAAACCATTTTATTCACCACACAAAATTACAAATCCATCAGTTTTATATCCATGTTTTTTTGGCGCCAAGTCCATCCATCATTCGGGGTTTGCACAAAGCAAGAAAAGCCGACATTTTCATGAACGGCCCAAAACGTTACTTTGCGACTCAAGCAAGTGCAAGTGATTGATTCGAATTGGATTAGAGGGGCCGAGGGGCAAACGAAGCAGTAATGACCACCCCTTACAAAGAAAGATTTCTATTTTTAGGGGATATTTCGACGAGTTTGTTGACCTCCTTCCAAAATGCAACTGAATTTCGGAATGGTAATCATAAAAACTTGAATGCGGTTCAAAATTATGACGCCCGTCGCCAATAGCCCTCGTTTAGCTCTAGTGCGCGAGAATGATTCAACTCAATCAAATGAAATTTCGGTAAGGAGACAGTACCCCAAAAACATCGTTTTTTAAAAATATTTTTTATTGTAATTTGTTAAGTAATTTTTGTTAACAATGATGTAAAGCTGTCTATCGGTATCCTAAGTAGAAACAAGTAGGTTTGTAACAGAATCTGTCACTTAACCCGCTTCCACACAACACATGTGTTTAACAGGTAAAAAGGCGACAAACACAGCATTGATATCCTATATTAAACATTTACATGCTAAATTTGGCTAGTTTCATTTATTTTATATCGAAAATTCAATGATTATTACTTATCGTTTACTTATCGTATATTTCAAAGAATAAATATGTAATATTCCTCGCTTTTAAATTGAATTAAATCATTTCATATCAACGTACAAAGAGTCTCGTAGTGAAATATATTTGACGTCATTTCAAACTGATCGATGTTGCAAAAATAAATTTATTTTAATTTATTGTCTAAAAAAAATTAAAGTTTCTCGAGCGATTGTTGCGAATGAGAATGGTGATTAAATTCTAATAAAAATGGCTTCCTATGCTTTTTAAATGAGCATTAAATTTTGCAGTTTTTTAAATAATTAAAGTACTTAGAATTTGAATTATTTTCTGAAATTTTCAATGTATTCTAATTTCGATGCGCTGAATGTTTTGACGGATCACACTTGTCCGTCATTGTAGTGGCTATGAAGGGTGGAACGAGACGCCAGACAACTGACTGACGATATAAACCTTCCACTTTACGTAAACGTAGTGGGGAGCTATACACTTGAATTGCATACACATGAATATATCATTATTAATTTAAGTCACGCAGTTAATTCTCGGCTTCGTAAATTTTAGACTTCAGTCGCATTGCGTTTATAAAACTGTGGGACCGTTTGAAAGTACATTGGAGGAAACGTCTAAATTTTCTTCGGAATTGTCGAATACATTATCAGCTATGATACATCAAAGCTTTTAACTAAAAGCAAAATGAATTATTCACATTTGCTATCATACTATTCATTGCATATCCTTTCTTTTATGCTTTAAGATTAAAGTTCAGGCCCATTTAAAAGAGTTTTAAATTGTAAATAATTCACGAACTTAACGCAGTTAAATAAATATTCAAATTATGTTACCTTACATTTTAGATTTTCAAGTAATACAAACTTACATAACATGTCTAAAATTTGAAATTTTTTTAGAGAAAAATTACCTTACCATCTGTTAATTTAAAAGAAAAACTATATTACAGTTTCTCTTTGTCTATAATAAAAGAAGAGTCGTCGTCTGGTGGTGTTCTTATCGATCGAAAACCTCATAATATGCCTCAGAAATTGAAATTTTTAAATAGATCCCTTAATACTAACGTGTGCATGAGCTTAGTTTTTTTCATATTTGTTCAAATTTTAGGATAAAATCGAATTTTCATGAAAAATCACATTTTCGCTCAAATAATCATTTTTTCTCTTCTAGCCATGCTGAAAATTAATAAAATTGAACAAACATTAAATTCAAAATGTTGATTTTTTTTATTTTCCATTTATTCAAAAAACTAATTCATTTTTGAAAAAATAAATTGACATGTTTCAATGAGAATTCCGACAAGTTTTTTCGATTATTTTTTATATGAATTTTTCATAGATTTTTCCTGTTAAACTGCAGTATGCATATTTAAGATAATTTGTATTTACTATTACTAACTATATGTGTTAAGAGAAAAGAAGCCATGCTATGATGTCAATTATGTGTTTTCATGTCTTATTCTTTGTTTCCCATCGTTCCAGACTCTGCAAATTATTAATCAAATTCCGGCAATAGCAATTTCTTTATAATAATTTATAAACTGGTCGGTTGATCGAAGGTCATTGTGTTAGAGCTGTATAATGGGTGTGGGTAGCTATATCTATTTTCTCGCCAAATTATTTCCAAAAACGCGCCAAATGAGCAAAAAGGTTTTATGCATTTATGAGGGAATTGTGATGGCATTTTTGAGGGAATTGTGATGGCATTTATGAGTGCATTTTACAGCGTATTTTTCATTTTGGAATTTTAAGGCAATGAAACGGGATTTTATAATTTATAACGAGCGGAAACAATAATAAGTTTATGATCCTATAACAGGTTATATGTTACACATATTTGGAATCTATTTGATATTTTTTTATTCCGTGCGAAGAACGGGTATAAATTTGCTAGTTTTAATTATAAATCCTAAAATTAGCATCATTCAAAACTCTTATCAAAATGGAATTAAAACAAGACAATGTATTTTTTGATTATTTTTTACAAATCACATAGGAATTATTGATAAATATAGGAAGGTATTGGTATTGCCAAATTTATAAATGCAGTATAATACTTATTGATTTTGTATTTTCACATATCAATAGTTCTGTTGTTAAGAAGAAAAAGGAATTATGACCAGTGTTATAGGATTGTACACAACTTTTTCATTTAGTTTCATAATTTATTCTAGTATGTTTCCTTGGTTACTCGTTTTTCATGGTTAATTAATCGATATTACTCGGTTCACTTATAATTTTCTTTTGAAACTCGATATTTTTCCAATGAAATTTTACCCCAAAGTGAACAAAAGTTTTTAAATTAGTTTTTACGGCAAATATTTATACAAGCATCCATCTTTTTAAAAAATGCATTAAATTTAAGGTAGTAAAAAGTTTCTTAGTAAAATAAGTAAAAAGAATAATAAATCCAACGTGTTAGAAATATCGACGATAATAATAGCTATAAATTTATGAATGGCGCTTCATCAGTTTTCTTTAGAATAGAGGAAACAATCTTTCTACGGGATACCTTTATTTGAATCACATTCAAGATGTTTTATTTCAGAGAAATTTGAAAATCAGAAATGCAAAACAAATTTACGGGGAGTGAAGTTGGATTAAAACGCTGAGCAGTATAGCAAACTTACTTCGCGCCGCGCCGATGGCTCCGAGCCTTGAATTTGAAGTACTTAGAAGTAAAATGAAGTAACTTTACCATTGTGTCTTCAGCAAAAAAACTTCAACTGTTCCTTACTTCAAAATAAAATTCATTTAATGTTTTTTATGTAAGAAAAAATTACTTTTTCAAAGTTTTATTTAAAATTTAACCATATTGAGAACAATTACAAAGTCACTTGCATTGCTGAGAAGACTGCAGATAAAATATTTCGATCTTGCGCTTGTAATAGTTTGAAATTCAATATTCTTTTAAGGATAGAACCGTAACTTACTTTTAAAAAAAACTATAAAGTTGGTGCCTCGATATTTTCAATACGAGTAGTTTATATTAGTATAAAAGAGCTAGACCGTCAAGCACATTTTTGGATGTCTTACAAAAAAAGTTTTTCAGTACTAAATTTTAAAGGCACTTTGCATTAAAAAATTATAATAGACTATTAATTACAAAAATTGACAAAGCTTGTTTGGGTAATCATATCACAGCAACTGTATGTTTAAGGTTAACACCTCAATATCCATTATATCTTAATTTTCCTTCAGCAAATATTAAACTTTAATTTTCTAGAAATTCTTAGTAAAACAAACTTTTAAATACGTATTTGTTAAAAAATAAATTTGTATAAAAATATGTGTAGTATTTTTTTCCCTGGGGCCTCAAAATGTTAATCTCCCCCCAAAAGAGTTGCATAGGGTAGACCGGGGGAATCGCGTCACCTTAAGGGAAATTGAATTTTCGTGCAGAGTTGTGTTAGAATAATTGTAAAAAACATATTATACTACATTTCCTAACCTATCTTGTAGTGATTTTTTAAACTTGAAATCTTTAATAGAAACTGAATAAAATTGTTTTTTCTAAAAGCTTACAGAGTGGTGGTATTACATGGGTATTACCCCGGTTACCCCGGGGTTATGCCGCCACACCATCAAACACAGCAAATAATCTATGAATGGAAAAGGATGTAATGAAGCACAACATATGGCAATAAAATAGGTTGAATTAAATGAACAAATTAATTAAGAAGTTTAAAAAAAATCATACGCGTAGTAAATGGCTATTACTTGTCTCTGCTATGGTCTCTGCCTTAGTCTTACTGTTCTTAACAAAGTAACAAGTGTAAAAAATGACTATTAGTTTGTCTATGCCATACTATTCTTTAAATAAAAATTGTATTGGCTTAGTAAATGGCTATTAAGTCTCTGTAGTTCTAATCTGAGCAAAAATCTGAAAGAAAAGGATGGCGGTATAACCCCGGAGTGATGTGGCGGCATAACCCCGGTAAGACAAAATGGCATAGACGGCTTGTTTAGGGAAAGGTAGATAGCCCAGCGTCCAAACTAACATAACTTGATAACATGGCCAAATTATTGCTCTTTTCAATTATATGTAACTGATTTATCTAACTTAGGGATAACAGTAACTTATCTCTTAGTTTCAGAAGACTCAAAATTAGATGAAACTCACTAAAAAACGTATTTTTTATAACGTTACACCAACACACCGCATGGCCATAAACCTCTATACTACTGATTACCATGTTTTCTGCTACAGGTCAGTGCTTACAGGACACACCGCTGGCGAGATACAGGGGGTGGCGGCATTGCCCAGGGTGGCGCGATTCCCCCGGTTTCCCCTACCTGTTAATGTGTTTATATTGTTTAAATTTAATAGGGTATAGGTATTTGGGGATGTTGCAATGTATTGGTAAAAGTTTTTCTGACAACTCTGACTTTGCGAGTTAAAATTACTCCCATATTCGAAATTTAAAAATTTATCGAACAATGCAAGTCTTAAATAGATGGGTAGAAAAGTTAGGCAACAATAAGTAGATCAACAACCGTTCCACGATGGGTGTAGGCCTCATCACTTGACCTTGTTTCTAAAATACGAGGTTAATAGCTCTCGGTTAGCTGACGTTAATTCAACCTAACCAATCCACAATGAAATGAAATGCGAATGCTAAACGGCAAACAATTTCTTATTTTTGCCAATACGTCACATTTGACAGCATACAGTGCGATAAGGTTTAGTTTGAATTATCGTCGCACTAGAGCTACACGAGGGTTATTGGCGACGGGCGTCATAATTTAGTGCGATAAGGAAAAAAAATTCACTTTCCGCCAAAACATATAATTTAAAAAAAAATATTTTTATTCGAGATTATTTTTTACCACTTAACGAAGTAAGAGAGAGTTGCATCATTATATGCTACAAAGTAATATAAGCGTTACCCTCTTGTGTTACTTCATTGTGCTTCTAAATACCTTATTGGCCTGTCGATACCTTAGGCAAGGTAAACACAAGTCTCCCGGGTATAATTTGACAGAAAAAAATAAGATTAACGCATGCCGGAAGTCGACAGTTTTAAATTCCTGATTTATGGTTCTAGAAAATAACATAACGTCACAAAAATAAGAAAATGGAACATTGACTTCATCAAAGGGAATAAATGCATTTTTATTTGTACCAACCGTGAACGGAACAATTTTTCGAAGCCCGCATGCATATAAAATATATTTTTTTTATCCTTTAGGCAAAAAGGCAAAGTAAATACTGCAGCTTTGTGACTAAATTATATTGAAGAAAGCATACATTGTGACTTAAACTATGAGGTATGTAAGGAATAAAAAAAAAAGACTATTTAATCTTCTGAACGTTCAAGGAATTATGTGGCAACAACCAGTCCGGCTTGTTTCGTATATTTATAAGAAAATATTTGTTTCCCGAAGGCGTATATCCTTAAATATATATAAAGGTTTTTCTACAATTCACAGTCAATATTACTGGCAGCTTTTGCTATCTGAATATTTCTGTGATTTTGACACCATTTTTTTTTTAATTTCGAAAAAATACTCCGGGGATTCCCCCGTGTTTCAGTACTTAACTATTATCTTTTATCTTCCATAGGCTATGTCCTCACTACGACATCAAACGCCACAAAGGCAGCAAAAGCAACAAAATTTGGCGATCGCCAAAGGCGCCAAGCGATGCAATAGCATGGGGGCAGACTCTGCCAAGTCGAAATTTTTTGTTGCATTTGCTGCTTTTGTGGCATTTGTGGCGTAGTCAGGATATAGCCATACTACGTTTATAACGTAGATATAGATAATAAATTAAGAACGATATTGGAAAATATATAATTAGTATTAACATTTATAAATTTCCGTGTGGTTATGAGGCTTCGGCTTCTAATTTTTCATGAACCGGCGTTTTTATCCATAGTGCTCTAAATCGATGTTAATTTGAGTTGAAACAGCAACAATACAAGTTATATTCTGATTTGGTCCATTTTTGTTCTGAAAAAACCTTACGTATTAAATTACGATGAAATAATGGAACGATATTTTAGTATCTTGGAACTTTAATGGAGCAAATTGTCATTAATCTTGAATCGTTGTTGCAGAATTGCATTCCATTGCATGAAGGATTTCTTCATTAAATTCCAAATATAGATAATTTCGTTTTGTATATTGCCGATTTATCAGCGTTTTTATCCATAACGCTCTAAATTGATTTAGTTTGAGTTGATCAAGCAACAGCAATACAAGTTTGATTTGGTCCATTATTGTTCTGAAAAAAACAACAACTTTCGTATAAAAAAGGATAAAATAATGAAAACAATATTTAGTATCTCGAAACATTAATGCAACAAATAAGGATTAATCTTGAGTCGTCGTTGCTCAATTGCCTTCAATTGCTTAAGTAATGTTTTCTTCATTAAATTCTAAATCTCTATATTTTGTAGAAGTGTTTTTTTTCTATGCTCCATAAATAATAAACTATTTCCACGTTGTACATTCGTTTAAATGTGTTTTATTCAACGCTCCCCGCTTTTATTTGTCTTTAAGAGTCGTAATCTTCAGGGAATTTCTTATAAATTCTTTAGAAGCATGCTTATATTTCGGAAAGAAAACAGTCATTGAAAACAAAAAGTAAAAACACTTGTAATAAATGAAAAAAAAAATATTTTTAATGTTATAGCAAATTAGTTTTTTATGTTTTATTGGCCTGTTTTTTAAACGAATGTTTTTTTCTTGCATAAAAAATGACATTTTACGCATACGCAACACTTAAAGATTAAAATTCAAATCATTGAAACATAGTTTAAGTATTTATATGAGGTTTAGTTAATGAAACAAATGTTTTTTCCAAAAAATATATGTAGTTAAATTATTAGTTTTGAAAAACGTTAACTTAATCCCAAACTAACTATTCTTTAGTTCAATTTTTTAAGAAAAAATGAAATGTTTGATATTAATATTTATAAATAGAAATAGCTGAAATTATTGATAGTTACCAACATAGGCCATATTTTGTTTTATTAAAAAGGCATTTAAGACATTTTTAGTTAATAAAAGTTTTGACATTTTATGTATTGATATTTTAGTATAAAAAATGTCCTCACAAGATCCATTAATCATGCAGCCAAAATAAGTTATTTCATTAAAGATAAATGCTTCAAAATAATAAATAAAAGTTTTTAAAAATTATCATTAGAACAAAAGCGCATTGTTCATCTTAAAAGAAACTTATTTATTGGTAATACTTATCAGTTTGTGTCATTGACACATTAGCACTACAATTTTTAATAAAGTATTTTACTTCTCTTTAAAAGTGAATACGTTTATAAAGTTCATTAGAAGTGTCATTAATCAATGTTTTTATAAATTTATATTCTGGAAATTGAAAGTGATGAAATGTTTATAATTATAAGTTATTTATTTATACTAAGAACACTAAAGAGGCATGTTTAAATTCAACAGATTTTATTCGGTTTTACCAAACGCTTTCCTTACATTTCCTTTAGTTTATAGGTTTCTTATCTATTAATGTCTATATAAATAGATAATACAGTAAAACCCGGTTATAGCGCCATTCAAGGGATCGTGGTGTTTTTGACATTATAAATGTAGAAACGTTATAAACAAGGTTGAATATTAAGTGCAGCAAATCATGTAAAATACGTATTATATATACTATTCTTATTATTAATTATAGTCTGATTAGCTGCATTTTTTCTCTCTGTGATATTAGAAGTAGTTTAATTTCTCTTTCTCCTATCCATAAATTTCAAATTTAACGACTTTTCGCATTAGTTTGGATATCCTATAAACTTATATTTTTTAGTGTTATTATCAAGGAGTTAATATTGTCGTTATAGGCAAGATATAATAACATTAAGGTCTATGGGCAATTCAAGAGACCAAGCATTTATGGTGTTGTAAACGAATTGTTTAAAAAAAAAAGGGCGTATTGTAACCGAGTTTGACTGTTATTTAACTTTTACTATATAACCATTTTTAGTGTTGCTTGCATACTTTTTTTATTTGTTGATTGCATCATTTTTTATTTGTTGCTTACTTCCTTATTTGTATATGTTGCTTAAGATATAACTGCCTATTCAAGTTAAGAGTAAGTTATCCTTTACCAGAAGCCTTACCTTTAGTTTACTTTGGACATTTCTTAATAATGGTAGGGTTCTGTGATAACAGCAACACCTTTATCGGTACACCTCGAGAATGTGATGACCAAGTCAAAGTATACGGTATGGTTGCCACGTAATTCAGGTTAGGACCATATAACTGCGTAAAAATGATTATCAGCGATGAAATGGTTGCTGTGTCGGTGGAAACTACTTTTAAAACTTGCCATTTAAACTTCTCTGGGAATTTAATATCAGTCTGCGAAATTTTTCTCTATTTAGACTTAATTTTTTAGGTTTTCCCGCTATTACCACATATATTTTAAGAACACTTTAGGCTTTTAAAATAATAAATTTGCTACTTACTCCAAACGTCTTACAAGTCATAGAACCATCTACGTACAACGATCTTTGTTAAACCGTAAAACACGTTGAGTGTAACATTACTCACGGAGTAAAGTTACAACAAAAAGTGGTGTAAACTTGAACCACACCTGAGTAAACTTACACTACATAAACGAAGTAAAAGTTACACTTAAAACAGTAAAGTTACACCAAAAATAAGTAAATTACACCATAAACAGAGTAAAGTCATGCCACAAAAAATGAAAGAAAAGCTACTTTATTCGGAGTCGTATTTTACTAAATAATTCAATTTTGAACTGCATAATTAACAATCCTACAGCATTAACTATTACAGACCAGAAAACATTTCACAATAATATGCTTCGAATTTTCCATAAAATGTTTGTGAGTTAATATTTACCTAGGTGTGTTCAAGTGAGAATTTTCAGCTTCAAGGAAATTGTTAATTTAATATCAGCTAAGCTTTTAATCTCTCATGGGGAATTGTTATTTAATTACTCATTTCAACTAATTCTTTCCGATGCCGAACCACAAGTTATCCCAAATTTCAGTTTTATGCCTGTTCCGCAGTTTAGTATTATATAAATATTCGATATCTCCATATTTCAAATATTGAGTGTTCCAAAGCGTTATAATAACGTTTTAATACTTTAAATTTAGAATTTAAAATATTACATCCACATTCAATGTCAAATTATAAACTTTTAAAAGTTATAGATACGATGTAAATTTCAGAATTAAATTAAATAACTGAAATAATTTTTTTAAAGAATTTTATTTCCTCGTACTAAGTAAATTTTTAGTTAATGCAATAGTTAAAAGAATTAACTAATCATATTAATGATTGAAATATTTAAAAACTATGTACGTTGATAACAAATTGTAACTCTCTAATTACATATTCAAAAAAAAGTTTACATTTTACCCTTAATTTGTTGCGTCCAAAAAAAGTTTTCTGGTTATAACGAAGGTGTAGTATAAGTCGGTGTGAACACATGTTAAGTAGACTAGGCTACATTACTTTAAGTTTATCTTATATACTACAAATGAAAAAAGATTACTCCCCCAGGGCATGGATAATTTATATCGACATCAGAGCTTCTAACATTTATTTAACTAACATTCGCCGCATGCCTTCTAATTTGTCAATTACAAGAGCTTATTCATAAGAAACCAAATTTAATTATTGGTAAAATTTAAACTAATAGCTATAATTAACAACGGATAAACTTTTTTGTAGTTTGCAAGAATTCTATGTTTTCGATACTAAAACTTAAAATGAGGAATAGGCAAAATCTTTTTTTAATATTATACGTGATTAAAATATAGTTGACTATCCCATATTGTATAAAATAAGTGTTTATATACAAGAACTTATGATTACCCGAGTTTTTTCATCAGTTTTGTATTTGACATCACTGAATATCGATTACATACTTAAGCTAATTAATTTTCCTTCTTTATAGGAATTTAATAAAATGTTTTGGGGTAATTATTGAAACATAGGATCTATTTAATGAGGTTTTTTTAAATATAATTGTACGGTCTTATCAAGGAAATAATAACGTAAAATCAATGTTTTATGCATATAATTTTTTAAAGAAAATCGCGTATTTAATGCATTGGTGCTATTATTCAATGTAATTTTTTTCCAAAATATATAGCATATTTGCCTCATATTAACAGCGCATTCAGCTGTATTAGATTACCGCTTGTGCTGAAATCCCAATTTTATATAACCTTTCTGTAATTGCTTTGCTTTAGCTCGTTTAAGACGGCGCGCGGCGTGACCTTAAAGTCAGTGTTCATCTTCTCTACTAAGCTAGAATTTCAAATCGCGCCCGAGTCACATAATATGCGCTTGAAAATTACAGAACCCGTGTAGGCGTTACGTTTACCATCACGGATACTGTATTTTGACTTACAATTTTTTTACAGTGGTTTTGTACGTGATAATTTGTTTAACAATTTCAAAGCAAATATTTTTTTTTACTAAGTGTGATTTAAGGGGAATGGGACGTGGACTTTGAAAATCAGTTCCAAGGCGAAAAGAAATTCTTTATGCTTTCTCGGCTATGAATTTTGTCACGTTTTAAATGATTTGTGATAACAAGTTTTTGCCCAAAAGTATGACCATATTTTGTAGAATATCAGAATATCGACTACAATTTCAGGAAAATAAAACAATTTCGATAAAAACAGGTTAGATATAAACAGTTTCGAGGTACATAGCAACTATACATTATTTTTTTACAAGAAACAAAATTGTATGTGCAACAAATTTTAAAGCTTAAATTTCTATTGAAATCCCTTTTAGTAACGTATCTTGAGGCATCTTACATGAGAATGTGTAGGCTTAAAAGTTCTAGTTTACGCGCGTCGAACGTGGTAGGCCTTTGGGAGAAACCTTTTGAATTTTTACCAATACGTGCTGCATAAAAACTCTTGTGTGAATGAAAAATCACGTACTTTCAAGCTTGCAAAATACCCTTTCGTTGTGAAACTTCAAACCTCCATAATTTAATATTAGAGGGTTGTTCAGAGCATAAAGTGCAAAAATGCATAGTATCACAAGTAAATCCATTTTGGCTCCTCTTAACCGGCAATTTTGAAGATTCTGAAAAGAATAGAACAGCTGAATTCGTGGAACTAATATTTTGTGCCATGATCTTATGTTATTAAAATTGAGGCAGTAGTATGATAATGTGTTAATACTATTTTTCTAAGTCAATGTCAGCATATATCAGGGTAAAAGTTTGAAAATAATATCGTGGATACCATTGTAATTGTGCTAGATTGATTTTCTGCCACCTACACGAGTGTTAAGATAAAAACCATTAACCCAATAAGTATAATTTAAAATACAAATATTAACGACCAACTACATACCAAGGGCCCCCATCAAGGTTGGTCTAAATCAGTAATCATTTACCAGATCTTATGAGTTATTATTTATTTTTTTATTTTCAAATCCCTTATCATTCCTCCTATTTGTACAATGCAACCATTGAACAATTTAAAAATCACCGCCCATTAAGTTTAATTTCAAATGCAAACATCGAAGACTAACAACAGTCTTGATACTATCGAGTGATAACTTTTTCGACAGTAACAGTAAAAATATTTTTTTTTTACAAATCAGTGAGCTAGAGTAAGAAGACACCAAATTCATTCGTTTTAAACCATTTTTTTTTCACATCGAAGTAAAAAGATTTTTTTATAAAGGATCTTTAGTGTGAAGAGTAACAACGTGTTCTTCATTTCAATAGTGTCATTTTGAAACAATGATTGGAAACTGCTCGTATTAATTTTACAACGTTTGCAGTATGGATTTACCTTTTAAAAATATCAAGTGGTTAACCGAAACTTGAAACAAAAAATTGTGTTTGCATCCTTATAAAATAAATCATCTTTGAAAGCCTTCTTTGAACTAGAAAAAATGAACAACGATGTATACGTTACGGACACTTTGATTTATCCGGGCATTACTCATAATATCAGGGCGATTTAAAAAAATGCCCGATAAAAACGGTCGATTTAATATTTTTTTATTTGCGTACCATAATTTATCACAATGCCCGGGCATTGTAAATACCGCTATTATTTTTCTGGGCACTTTGATGAATTAACAACTATGTGTCAACCTGGCTTGTTGCTTGCACCTGCCGCGACTCTCGTCGTAACCTTCTGGACGGACTGGAAATGGGCAAAAATGTATGGTTGCTTTCATTGCATACATTTTAAATTAAGATTTATTTCAGATATAATTCTTAAAAAATGGAGTTAGTTTTATTTTGAAGAGATTATTTTAAAATCTATTCTAAATGAAAAAAAAAAATCATTATGAATAAAATATTATTATTTATTAAATTTTACTATTTAATGTTATTGTAAAAAAGACTGATGCACAGGATATGGAAAAACCCTGGTCTAACGCTCGGAAGTATCCATTTAAAGGGTACATACATAATGTGTCATTTTTAGTAAATTAAAAAAAATGTAATATAATGTATCCTCTTATTCTCACACGCAGAAAAAATTGATGAAAAATATATTCCGGAATTGCCCACTCTGCTTTCAACATAATTCATAATGGGGAAATGTGATATTTTCTATATAATTTAATACTTTGTCACATCTCTTTTAGGAATTTTTAAATTGCCCGGGATTTATGAATGATGCCCAATTATTCCTAATTCAATTAACACATGTACAGGGATTGTTCAGATTAAATATATATCGTTGCCTAAAGTCTTGAAGCCGCTCGTGCCCAATTTCGGCATTAGGTTCGTTAGGTGTGTTAGCTCAGGTGTCAGCCTTGCAATTGACCACTGCCAAAATTACCGAGCAGATCGCCTTAAGGGGGATTGGGCGCGCTGGACCGGGGGTCTCCAAAGCAAAGTGTATCAGTGTTAATCCTATGGAGAAAAAAATATTTTCTCTGCCACATTTCTCCGGCTGTATTGAATATTTTTGCAAGCGGATTTTTTGTGTGATAAATGTAGCTGACTTACAGGACCTTCCCATTTTTTGAAATTGGTTCGAATATTTTTTTTAAATTTTCAATAAATAATTTTCCACAAAATATTAGAAGCAATTTCAAAAAGTGGGAAGATGGAGACCTGTGAGTTATCTACATTTATTATTTAAAAAAAACGTTTGTAAAAATATTCAATACAGTCGGAGAAATGTGGCAGAGAAAATAGTTTTTTCCCATTTTCACACTGAGGCACTTGAGTTTGGAGACCCGCGATCCAGCGCGCCCATTCCCCCTTAAGCCCTTATTTAACCTCTGGTGTGACATTGAACCAAACCAAATCTTACGATAAATACCCTAGACACTATTAATTTTTTGTTGAACTTCAGTAATTCATTTATCTATGACTATACCAAGCAAACAATATCCTTTTCAGCTATGCATTCCACGCACACCCATAAGGTAGATCAACGATCCATGATATATACTGGATAGCTTGCTAAACATTAAGAAATCACGACCCGATGCCAGATACCTGAAGTCAACTATTTGGATTCTTCAACTTTGGCCCTAGGTTTTAGCTTCTTTTAACGATTCATCAAGGCCCACTACCTAATCATTTCCTTCTAAAGTTGTATAGAAACTTTCCACGGTTCTACAACAAATTACAGTGATACCTTCATAAAAATATAAAAAGCACAAGTTCTAGATGATTTTTAAAAAAAATCCTTTCTTTAAAATAAGGTTTAAAAAAATCATAAAAATAAATTACCTGAACAGCAAATAAGATATTTTAGAAAAAAACACTATAAAAACTATTTGCATTTCGTTAAGAAAATCATTAGTACAAAAAGCATCTGATAAAATCTTATTATATAACAAAAACCTATACCAAAGCATTTTTGTTATTAAATAATTCTAATTATTTTTTATTTATAAAATACAATACTTAAACAGAAGTAAACGTAAAAGGCTCCATTATGTTGAAAAGAAGGTTAGGTTAGTTTGAATTATCGTCGCACTAGAGCTAAACGATGGTTATTGGCAACAGGCGTCGTAATTAAGAACCACAGTCAAGTGACGAGTCGACACCTGAGTAGGCGACTGTTGTTAGAAGAAAAAAACTGCGCACCTGCAATAGCTTTTTCCAAGGCAGAAAAGAGAAGAAAAAGATAGCTTAAGAAGGGCTGTCAGTCCCATAGAGCTAATGCATTAGTTTTTAAATCACAACTTTTGCAAAAGAATTGCTTTGCTATGTTATCCCATTTTCACCAGGCATGGGAATCTTCACAACATCAATTTAAAAGAAAATGGAAAAGAAAATAACACCCGGTTATTTAATTATTAATTGATAAAGTTTTAAAATAGTGTCACCATATGTTGTATATTTTTGGCATTTTAAAACTTCAACAATATATAATTAAATAACTAGGTAACATTTTCGTTTTAAATTTGTTTCATTTCAAGGTTATGTTGATTCCCATATCTGGGGAAAAAGGGCCAACATGGCAAAGCAATATTTCTTCGGAAGTTGTGATTCCACAACTAATGCAATCATCTCTATGAGACTAACAATCCCTCTTAAGTTATACAATTTCTTCCTCCAATGAGACAGCGTTTTCGTGTCCGGTGATTTAGTTTTGTCCGGTTTTTAATCAATTTGTTTTATCGAAAATTATTTTGTCAATTTTTATGACAGATTCTAGAAAAAAGACCGTCAAACTACTGGAAATAACTGAAACATTGTGTTTACCAGAATCCAGACAAATAGAAATTCCTTATTAAAATGCTGATAATCATGTTTTAAAATTCAACAAAGTATACATTTCTACATACTTTTTTAGTCAAATTCAAATAACTTACGCCATTCTTTACATTTGCCTATTGAGATGAATCTTTGATATGTTTTTGATAAATTTAATATAACATAATGTTTAATTCATTTTTTTATATAATGAAAAATTATCATTAAGTAACACAGAATTATAAGGCTTCAAAAACATCGATTATGTAGTTATGAAACATAAGACCTTCTTTTGAAATCTTAGTTGGTTAACACAAGCTAATTAATGGAGTCTTTCTTTTAATTGTTACTGAGGATTAGGTGAGGAACAAAGAAACAGTTTGAAAAAAAACATTGTTAGTCTGAAAATTAATCTTTGAATAGTTTTCCGTTTAAAAATGTTAGAATACTATTGTTTAACTTTTAAAGCCACCTACAAGATATTCAAAAAATATTTTAACAATGAATTGTTAAGAGTTTTTTTTATGCCAAAGATGTCTATTTTGAAATCATTGTATTGTTGGGTCGTAAAATTATCGGATAACTATTTAACCTTAAGAAATGCAATAAATGAATGAATAGAAAAAAGGTAAGAACAATGAAAATAGATTAGAAAGAATGAATAGAAATTGGTCCATGCAACCTTTATCTTTCCGAAGAAAAGTGGTTTCAATACAAGTGAACTTGGTATTTTCTAAATTTAACTCACTCAACTCTGTAAAACTTTGGAACTTTTCTCCATAAATACTTTAGAGCTGGCAAAAAGTACTTCCACCATGTTTATGGAGTAACGCTATGCAACGTTACACAGGAAGCTTTCTCCGATTTTGTGGTATAACGGTAAACAACGTTACTGCGTAAACACGGTGGCAACACTTTTCTCCAGCTGAAGTAACGTTCCACCAAAGTTTTACAGTGAAGTAATAATCAATAAACCCCCAAATAACTGATTCTTCAGAACACCAAAGAATTTTTTAGTAAAAGTTTTACCACGTTAATTTATAAAACCATTGAACTAAATAATGGGAAATTCATTACAGAAAGCCTGTCAATGTGTTCGGAATTTATTGAAAACTATTGTTTTATATGATAAAACTTTTTGAATGAACTAATTAAAAATACTTGAAATTCCCTTGTTATTATTTCTATTGTAATGTAAATACTAAGATGTGTACGGAATAGCCTTTGATAAATCATATCATGATATTAATTAACTGAAAATGACATAATCGAATTTTACTTCATTATAACACTCGGCTTAGCATACTCTTTGTCAATTCTTTATAATTTGCTTACATATATCCTTTCGCAAATAAAATAGGACGCCATATTTATCTAGAATACAAGACATTTTCGACGAAATTTTAGCATTAATTTTCTCAGTAAATCGAACCTTACCCTAAGCTTAATTGCGTTTTTTAATAATAAAGAAATATTCTCAACCTTTGTACTTATATAGAACTAGATTAGGTACATGGAATAAAAGGTAATGATGGTATGGGTAAACAATTAGTAGGGAAATAGTTACTGTACAGCAAAAATGTAAGCAATATAAAGCATGTTTCAATACAATAAAGGTAAACGCTTACTAATATATTATTCTTGTTTTTACTTACATAGCATTGTGCGGTAAAGTGACGAATCTCCCTTTGAGTAAACCCGACAAAACGCATGGCATTTTTCCTCGCATAGTCCGCTATGTAATACGTAAAATTTTATCTTCCATTTTAAATTGTAAGTAAAATTTAAATAGTACCAATGATAAAATCAATGAATTAACACCGATGATAAATAAATTAATGAAATAATGCCAATAATAAAAATAATGAAGTAATACTATTTTTAAAATTAATGTGTCATTATCATTTAAAGTTAACTTTGGCCAAATGTCCCTTTAGTAATATGTTTTCCATAAAAAAAACTAAATAAATTTTTTAGTTAGATACATTTTTATTCATTGTCATTGAAAAATCAAAACATTTAATGTAATTTATTAGAATATTTATAGTGGTTAATGCATGTTAATATAAATAATAAATACCGTTTTTATCAAATGATTAAAAAAAAACTAACTACTATTTATATTCTACTTTAAAAAGCTGCAGTTAAAATTTTCCATACTTTTGGACGGTTGTAATCTATTTCGCTTACGTTACGGTCTTGAACCGTTTATTAAAATAACGTTCTCACCATCAACAAGATTACTTATTTTTATTTCAATCTGTGGAGAGATTTGGTGGCCAAGTGTTGGTATGATGCGTATCTTCTAACTTAAAGATTACGGGATCAAACAGCGCCAAACCAAAATACTTGTCAAAATTTTTAATTAAATACGAGTATTTAATAGGACACTGTTTCAAATGGAATTCACCACATTTAATAAGAAAGCTTTCGTTTTTTAACGTTTCAACTCAGCTGCAAGTTAACACCGTAATTTAATTAAATACGAGGAATTTTAGCGTGTTTAAATGGAAGTCAGCACATTTAATACGAAGTTTTCGTTTTTAACGTTCAACATCAGCTGCAAGTACACCGTAAATTTTAAATTAATACGAGAATTTACAGACAGTGTTCAATGAATTCAGCATTTATACAAAGTTTCGTTTTAACGTTTAACTCAGGAGTTAACACGTACATTGAGGGTTTTTTTTACAGTGACTGCATTGATGAACAAAAGCTTATTTAGATAAGTTCAATTATTTACTTTATTTACGTTAAGAATATTTCATAAACTAAGTAGGTGTGATGAGGAAAATAAAGTATCCAAATACACTAAAAAGAGCTAGTACAATATTTAGTGTTTTTTATTAATCCTGTAAGTCACTTGTTAATACTCTATATTTTTTTCTTCTGAATTTTCAACAATGACACAAAATTCATTTTTAAAAATGTAATATTATTATTTATTAGTGAAAATACTTTTTAATATGGATGGATAAGAAAAGTATCGCTTTTAAAAATTATCCTATTGATTTAAGGTGACAGTCTATTAATTAAACTCACTGATATGTAAAAAAAATACTAGGAATAAGCAAGGAGAATACCTTCATTCTTAAAAAGAGCAGCGCAATATTTCGTTAAAAAAATCTTTTATTTTTACTTTTAAAAAATAAAGCTACCCTTGTACAGTCAATAAAAGATTAAAATGGTGTTAAAATGTCAGAAATCAATAAAAATTATAATAAGCAAAGACATTTTTCTTTTGATGAAGGTATGATTTATTACGAAAGCTTTTGGTGACGTAATACATTGTTTCCATCATGATGGAGAAAAACTGATAACGCTAGTTTAGAAAGAGTAAAAACTATTAAAAAATATTTTATAGACAAAGTTATTACCACAGCTGTTAAATAAAAAAAATTAACTCAAGATTTTTAATCTTATTTGTTTTATCATGTGCAAACGTTAATAAATGAATTATTTTTGTTAAAATTATGAGTTTTCGTTCTTAAAATTTCATACTTGGAAGTGTATACGATTTCGTTTATATACAATTAACTAAACAATGTGGTTGTTTCACGTCGTGGATGGCAACAGCTCCAAATGTTTGTTTTCATTTGTTGTCTGGAATTACTTTTGTTTTGGTATTCGAAAATGAGTTTTCTATACATATTTTACTTGTTAATTTTTTAATGCCAACTACTTGCTGTGCTGTTAATTGTTCAAGTCATTTCTTAAAGAAATCTTGCAAAGAAAGAAAAGTTTCTTTTCATCTATGTCGGTCATTTTGAGAGTGAAACAGAAGCAACCAATGAAATCGCAGTACGGATGAAAAATGAAAACAAGAGCGTTACATTATCTGAAACATTCCCATGTGGCTTATTGATAGATTAAGATGTCGCAAAACACACATTTCTGAAGTATCACATTTTAAGAATAATGTAACATATTTTAAAATTTTCTTAACTAGGGTTTTATACCTTCCGCTCGACTAACGTTCTACCAACTTTTAATTGTTAAGATATTCTCCCAATGTTTACTGTGCAAACTGTCAAAATTTGACTAAACTGAGATTGGCTGAAAATTTTTAACATTAACATTGTAAGAATTGTATGCATAAAACCTAAAAACAAAAAATTCCTATAAATATAAGTTGCTTGCTTTAGTTTAAGTTGTAATAATAATCTTGAACCATGGCACTTAATAAGTTAAAATTATTTTACGATTTTCTATGAATTCCAATCAGAATTTAAACAATTTTGATTTAAATAGTATTTTATCTAAACGTAATTTGAAATTGAAAGGGAAATTCAAGCTTGGAATATTTATTGCAAATTGAAATTCACAGAATTTAGATTTATCTTAAAGAAATTACTCATCGTGGATAATACTTCTCTATTTGAATAACGAAATACGAATTTAATTAAAAAATATATAATTAAGTGCAAGTAAAAATAGTTAAATGCAATTTACTAAATTTCAATTTCTTACAATCCTGATTTATATATGGAAACGCATAGTTTTATGGATAAATTCATTTCTAAACATTTAATACTATTAAATATGGAAAAGTACTTTAAAAAGGTTATGGAGTCATATATTACGTTAAAATATATAGATGAAACTATATTCCTATAACTATAAAATACGATGAACTGTATGTCATTTAATTTGAAATTTATGTGTAAACTGTTCGGAAGATAGTATATGAAGAAATGTAAAAAAAAATACTTCGATTATTATTAGTTTAAAGACATTATACTCCCAATAAAGAGTATTAATTTTAATAATTTGTTATAACTCCGTTTTATATAATATAAGAAAGTGTAGAAAGGTTTGATTAACTAATTTTAATGATTTTTTCTGTATACTTTTAAAAGTAAAACAAATGAATACAATATTTATCAGTCAAACATTGAATTAAAGAAGACAAGAGGATCATTCAGTCTGAATAGGGTAATTTTGGAAGATGCAAATTGTAAATTTATAAACTACCAAATGCATACATTTTTCCTTAATATATAGCTTTAAAAATTTATTTTGTGTTACTCTTATCATTTACCATTAATAACTCTTAAAATTTAATAATTTATGTAATTCTTTTTTTAAAAAAAAGCATATGAAATAGTAATGGTATATACTGAGCAGGGGAATGTCATTTGCTAAGTGAGGGATTGAATTATCTATGAAGTATTGTAAACAACTATTAATGGTTGAAAATTAAAATAGCAGTTGCTTTATTTACTTATTGGTAATAGTTTTTTCACTATATCATTTTTCTCTGGTTGGAGCCATTTATTAATTATATCAACATGATGAGTGCATTGTGATACAGAATATTAAAAATAATGAATATGTGTGCTGAAAAACTTCCACTTCAATCATAAAATGAAAAATAGGTTTACCTTTAATTTAGTCAGAAAAAATTGACCCAGGAGAATGATAGACAATAAAAAAAAACAGAAGAATTAATAGCTAGAATTTTCTTTCCACAGCTACAAAACAAAAGTTTCACAGAATGCAAAATTCCTGGAATTCTGTTTTCATAGCATAGATAAGACTTCAGAGAGAGTCACCTATTGGGTTTTTTTAATTAATATATTTTATTATTAATTAATATATTTTTATAAGTGCAGGGGAATGATGCTTTACTTCAGGGACATACTTCATTGCATTTTTTTCTCTAAAAAAATTGCATAATAATATATAATGTATTTATTCATCGTACAAAGCAACAAATTGTGAATCTATATTGCGAACTACAATGGACAAGTTGCATGAACCGCGAAATTCAGAATATATATCTTTATCTGGTAGATTAGAAGCTGTAGATTCCGAATATAAGCTTAAATATTCACAAATATGTTTAATTTTAGCAAAAAATACATTTAAAATTTGCTGAAAATGTACGTCACTGAAAACAGTACTGACGTCAAATGATATGTTTCTGGCGATGTTTCGATCTATGTCCATAATGTTTTAATACACTTTATAAAATGGCAAACCTTACAATTTCTGTAAAACCTCATTAAAACAAGAACAAAATATTATTTTAACCGGTTCCTATCAAAGAATTTAAACAGCTTGCTCCAAGTTTGGTTGTTAGTTAAAATACACACACTAGAGCGCGTATGAGCTACTGCAGAACAATTGACTGTTGGATCTGATCGGAATAGTCGGGTGAAATCGTTAAACGTTTGAAGAAATTTACTGGAATGAACATGACATGTTTCTGTAAAATAGCATAACTTTTTTTAAGAGTTTGATAAAGATGAAAGCAAGTTTCACAGTTTCAAAAGTGATACAGTGAAACGTGATATGAAATAACACGCCAAGAACCAAAAATCCAAACATGACGTCATTTGCTATGCCAAAAGGTGGCTTAACAGAAGAGACGTATCACTAACTTTAAAAATGAATTTAACAATAAATACATCTTAAAAACCAGAGTTGTTTGAGTTTTAGAGGTTTCTTAATGTGCTTAATTGAATAAAAATGTTTGTGGAAAGCGCTGTAATTGTCCATTGTATAAATTACTATTTAAGTAAATTTTTGAAGCATTTAAAGTGCGAGTTTCGTGGTGGGAGACATCCAGGGAAATGACATTTTGCGTATATTTAAAAAATATTTAAATTTGTGATGATTTTTCGAAGTATATATCTATAAAATATTTGTGTTTATATTCCCTTAACCGCATTTTATATCGGTAGTAATTTGTAATATGCTTTTTAATTTTATTAATATCATTTATGTCTTGTTAGCCCTGGGGCCCCTTGACAGCCAATATATATATGTAAATTATATAAAGTTTTTCTTCAAGTTAATAATTCAAGTGGTAGGTATTAAAAATGTACGGATTTTACTTTTAAAAATCTGGTAAAATTGTTCAAAATCCTTTTTTCCTATTACATGAGAATGAGCCAAATATATTTTAAATAATGAATTACCATGGCAGTCTTACATTAAAAAAGTACTTTATTTAGTTAAAAATGTTTGGAGTGTAATAATATTTGAGTTTCAAAAATACCATTACGTTATTTATCGTCAGAAAAAGTGATTAAATTAAAAACGTTTTATACAAACTAACAAATTTAAAGAAACATAATTTACATTTTTTAACAGGTGTTTTTTTTACATAATAAACGTCAACGTTTATTTTTAAATCTAGTGTCTTAAGTGCTTTTTAATTTTATAACATTCACTTCTTTTATCAAGCGCTTGGTTTTTTTAGTAAATCTGTCCAAAATATTTTTTTGAATATGAAAATAAAGCTAATTATTCTTCAATGGTGTCGTATGTGCAATCAATTTAAAGATAAATGTATTAATAGCGTTAGGCACTCAATTTTCAACGAAACTGGGATTTTTTGCATTATTGTTTTCTGCTAAATAAAAAATAAAATAATGCTAATACTCGGTTATTAAGTAGAAAAAAGTAAGCGTGGGGACATCTAAAATCATCAAAAATTCAATACAATAAGGTAATATACTTAAAAGAATTTGAATTGTTAATCATATATTTCATTAATAAAAATACACTATTTATAGAACATGCTTTTAGGTCTATGACTTATACTGATCTATACACTTATAATAAATTATTACACAAAATTGACTTTAAGAGAAAGTCTATTAATAAAAACTGACGAATGTAAAAAAAAAATATTTTGGAATAAACACGTCAAATTATATAAGTAAAAACAGTTTAAAACATACGGATTTTTTTTAAGTCAAAAGAAATTGCAATCCCATTTAATACTTACATGACAACAGCCACAACGAAGTTTTTTTATAATGTTAAATTGGCAAAAACACACTTTTTCAACGCTTCATTGTTTAGATAGTAAAGCAATTATAAAAATATGATTTTTTATTAACGAACATTTTATCAGTTGTTACCAAAATTATTAATATACTAGCAAATTTATACCCTTTCTTCACACGGATTAAAAAAAATATCAAATCGATCCAAATACCATATAATTTGTTATAGGATTATAAACTTATGTTATTGTTCCCGCTCGTTATAAAGTATAAAATCCCGTTTCATTGCCTTAAAATTCCAAAATGAAAAATACGCTATAAAATGCACTCATATATGTCATCACAATTCCCTCATAAATACATAAAACCTTTTAGCTCATTTGGCGTGTTTTGGGAAATAATTTAGCGAGAAAATGAATATAGCTACAAACACACTCATTATACAGCTCTAGCACAATGACCTTCGAACAACCAACCAGCTTATAAATTATTTATTTAAAAAAAAACATTTTTCCCATTTGGCGCGTATTAGTAAATAATTTGGCAAGTCTGGCAACGTACTTGGTGAAAAAATTAAGACATAAAACCCTGATATGTAGCTCTAGTGCGATGGCCTTTATCAACCATCATAGTTCAGTAATAGCTTAACTATACATTTATTGCTTCAATATGCATACATGTAGTCCACAGAAAAATCAATGAAAAAATCATCAAATAAACCCTCAATAAAATCCGGGAATGTAGACTGGCGGAATTACGTCAGCTGAAACATGTGAATTATTTTTCAAATAATGAATTTAGTTTCTGAAGGTAATGGCAAATAAAATAAAATAAACATTTTTAATTTTAAATGTTTTCGTTAAAAGTTTTATTTAATTTTTTCAGAAGATGGCATCAGGAAAGTAAAAAAAAGATCGGATTTGAACCAAAGTATGGTGTAGTTTTTTTCAGAAATTTCGAATTTTCTCTAAAAATAGAACATTTTGAAACCTGAAAGTTCAAAATTCATAATCTAAGTATGAACTACGCATTTTGTCAAGTTACGAGTCAAACAGATCCCTAGTTTAAGAGTGTATGAGACATATACATACACACAAAACTTCATTTTTATTATTATAGATTCAAAAATAATTAGTATCAATCTGCATTAACTCATAGATTGTTATTATATTTTTTATTAACATGTCTATTAGTAATATGAATTAATTCATTTGAAGAGCTTAGTGGAAGAACGTGCTAGTGATATTTTAAAAAAAATATTGAGATTTTTGTGTCAATGAACACAATAGACCCGTCCCTCTTTAAAGGTAACAAGATTCCCAAATTTCACAAACTTTAAGTAAAGTATATTTTTTTACCTTTGTAAGTGCCGTTTTTAACGTATCTTAGTGCAAACGAAAATCTTTGTAGCTCATTTTCTCATTTTCATCTTTTTATCACTTAGCACGTTCTTCCACTAAGCTATTCATTTATCATCAATATATTCATTTCCTGTGCATTATCAAAAGCCACAAATTATTTTCAAACGTGCTCGTTATCGGGAAAAGTAATCGGTCATTATAATTGTTATTATCGGTAATGGTACATGTAAACTTTCTTAACTATTTTCTAAATTTTACTACTAACTTTCTTCAGAGAGTTATTAGCATTCATAATATGCAATGCATTTAATGAACTCTAAATGTAAGCACCTAAAACGAAAACTACAAAATTACATTCTAAATACCGTTTGATGTTTGAAATATCAGTTGAAATCTAAACGATCGGTCTACACGTAACGTTTGCATCATTATGCTAAGCGCACTTCTTAAAATATCCTTGATTTAAAGTTTGGTCTTCGGTGATTTGACAGAATGTTAACTGGTCCTGAGTAAAAATATTTTAATAGTATACACAATATTGAAACCAAAATATTATGTAGTATGGTGTAGTATATGTTTCCGCACAAGTAGTATCTTCACTTGACCATGGATTGAAATCATCAGACCGATAGTCCATGCGTTGCTCTATTTTAATATAATATTCTAACTAAACAAGTTTGGCGATTGATTGAAAATGTGGAAAAGTTACAACGCGTGTTAGATAGTACCTATATTAACCTGAACTACCTAATATTTAACATGTTTTAGTCTATAACCCAGCGAAATCCTACATATTTATTTTCTATAGAAAAATACTTTTCCAACAAACATAGATCTGAAAGCATGTTTTACACGGATTTTTTTAAAAATGATGTTGAATTTTTTTCTGAAGAGGCACATTAATTTTAATAGAGGATGAAGTCTTAAGCACTAAAAATATTTTTTTTAAAAAAATAATTTATAATTTTTTTTTAAGATCTCCGAAATTGTGCTGGATCCTCGTTTCTTCGCCATTTTTATTCAATAAACGACTGATACCTACAATCAACGAAGAGAAAAGCGAAGCGGTAGAAAAGCGATTTTCATATCCGGGTCATTCCTCAGAAAACGTACAATTTGAGGCAAAAAATCTCGAGAAAAAATATTGATGGAACATTTTGAAATTTTGCATTTGAGTTGCACTTACATACTACATTAGAAAAATAACATCGGTCCAGATCATACAATTATTAATTATTCAGATGGTAAGTCTTAATTTAATAATGTTTAATTTAGAAAAGTTTTAACCTCCAAAATTAACAAAAATATTTTATTGATATGTTACACTTGAATAAAATTTTAGCTTTACTTTATTATATTAGCTCACGGCAAAATATAATAAAAAATAATGTATTAATAGAATAAATAAATATAATTAAAATAATAAATAAATATAATGTATTTAATCAATTTATTCTTATATAATTAAAACGTCATGCCCGTGGACACATAAATAAATCATGTCCGGGAGCCCAAATACATGGACATGCTGGTACATGCAAACTGATATTATATAACTTATTTCTTTCTATAAATAACAAATTATAAGTAAAAATCATTAGCTTACCTTCTTATATCTTGATCACAGTAATGACGCTATGATCTTGTCAATGGCCTATTTTTAACTTTAAACTTCTATTTACTGTTTATCTACTGCGGTATTCAAGCCTTCGACGTTATACAACGTATAACGTGTGTATTATTGAATACTAATAAGACTGAAACAGAGTACTGTTATCATTTCTAGATATTTATGCAAGCTAAATAATATGTTGTACACGGACATGACGAAAATCTGTGGGACATTTTATTTTCACGGAATTTATATATTTATATTCTTTATAATGATTATATTTTATGTTTTGTATGTTCTAGTAATGTCAGTTGAATTAAAAATCAACTTTAGTTATAAAAAAATTTGGATTTAATTAGTATATATTAACTAAAACAGTCCCCGGACATGACGGTGAGACAGCTCACGGACATGATTTGTCATAGTCTGTGGACACAAATTTTTACACAAAATATCTATTTTTTTGTATTTATTCAACGTTATTAAGTAGATAAAATATTCATCATCTTAAATTAATTCAATTGGAAGTATAACTCTTCTTCATGTGAAAGATAACTTGCGGGGACATGATTTTGTACGTTTTCTCAGGAATGACCCATCCCCGTGCATTGAACTACTTCAGCTTCACGTTAGCTTTTAAAACTACCCCAAAGTATAACTAAGATGTAGGGTCCAGTCCAGTCATTGGCGACTTCGTCCAATTGAATTTACGATTGTCAAAAGTTGCCAATGAACGGACCGGACATTATATCTGCTATATCTTATTTCTACTGTGGAGAATGCGAGAATTGAAATTGCATCCTTCAAATATATTAGTAACAGCCTTGTAAAAATAAACGTATTAAGATTTATGACAGACATTAAACTTTGTTACCTCTGGTACAAATATTTTTTTTCTAATTCAATCGTTTGAAAACCACCGTCTTCATTTAAAACGTTTTATCATCTTTACCAATACCTTCAACTTTAGCTTTAACCAGTTTGCAATAGTTATACACTCGTAAAACAAAAGAGTGAAATTCACTCCTATAGGAGAAGTGCATTTTTGGCACCGGAAAGGAGTGGAAATTAACTCAGACTGAGTTAAAACCACTCGTTTTAAGAGTGTAGGACGCAGATTGTTTTCTTTTATTTCTTTTACCCACTCCGAAAAAGAGTGAAATTCACTCCTATAGGAGAAGTGCATTTTCGGCACGGAAAGGAGTGGAAATTAACTCAGACTGAGTTAAAACCGCTCGTTTGTTTTAAGAGTGTAGCTCTCTTAAGTCGCTAAAAACTTTAAGTTTCCGGTTTTATCACGTCTTGTACCTGAATCTAAGATCCATAATTTTTTTTTATTTATATCAATTCTTTGAGTTTGAAGCCCAAAATTTTGATCAGTTATCGAGCAATTTTTATTCGATTCGGAGGTTTACTTTATCGAATAAGTTTTGCAAACATTTTATTTTTGTTTTTAAGTTTTATAATCACGAAAATTACTTGTATCATTGTCTTTATTTTTATTTTCCGATACCTGCATTCAGATTGTGTGATTAGACTTTTCATAATTTGCACAACATTTTGTAATCTTGAACTAGTTTTATCGTTAACTTTTAAAAATTGATTATGATTTTACGTAGATGTTTGTTTTAAATTCGCTAATCATATTCATCAATAAGTTTTTATTTTATATAAGCCAAGGTCAGTACCTCGTCGATCTTAGATTCTAAACTAGTCGCTAAAACTTAGTAACTTGCAAATAACGAATAAATTAGAATGACACCTAGGAGCGATTCTTTTATAAATTCTCCAATATTAGCTAACTTCAGTATGACAGTTCAAACACCTAATTTATATGCTTGTTTAGAGTTTTATGATCATTTCTAATTTAAATTTCCAAACTGAATAATTTCATTTGCTAGTTTCTCTCTTGGGTAAATAATTCCTTAGATGCAGACATATTTGCAGTTTATAAATCCAAGTTATTTATCTTTGATATAATACCAGAAAAAATTTATTATTAATCTTTGCATAATTTATCTTGAATAGTTCTAATTTAAATAATGCTTCAATATTCCATCAATATTATAATTTACGACAAAAAGGTGTGTTGAGTTTAACAACTTACGTTGGGTTGTAGACACAACTGTTGACTTGAAAACTCCATTTGTCTGAAGACTAAATTTTAATTCTTTCATTTTAATAAATTATTATGAAAAACATTCTAGGTTTAATTTTAACATAAATAGTTTAAAATAAACATTTCAAAAAGTTAAATAAAAGCAAACATCTTATATTAAAAAGTAAACATATAGTTCGTAAAGTCACTCATTCTCGAAAAAGGGTAGCTGGTCATCCGCGATGCATCATCTCACTGGATCGAGAAAGGTTCGGTTGTACGTTTCCGGTTTCTATTTCTAGCCTACATGAAGCTTTTAACATAGCCAATTACGCCTCGTAATTTAGAACCCTTGTGACGTAACAAGGTCGATACCAGATCGGGCACCCAAAGCTAACCAGTGGCGCCGTCGTGCGCTTGTTCGGGACTTCCGACTTCACAGATTTAACGAGCACGTATGTCGTAGTGTACTCAGCACAATACAGACAAACACACAACACAAACCATACCCATACCGGGATTCGAGCCCGAGACTTTCTAACTGCCTGCCATTTAGTCGCCCAGCGAGTTGACGCCAAAGAGTTTTATAGTAGGGTAGAGACTGAAACTGGCAACAGGCATGGACCAACACGGGGACAATATAGGGTGGCATGTGGGGCCCGATGGCCGAGTGGTTTGGATCGCAGGCCATAACGCTAGCAGTCCGCGCGCTGTAACGGGTGCGGGTTCGATTCCCGCCTTTGCCATGGGTGTACTTCCTTTCTCAGTATCAAAATTCTAAATTAACTAGCACTTTTGCCACTCTATTCGGGGTCCGTAGTGAGCCATGGCTGCCGATGGCAGTTCAGTACGAGTCGTTCCTCTACCCTACTATAGAACTCTTTGGTTGACGCCCCCTCTTCTACTGCATTCCTGAAGACTAAAGCAAGTGTTGCCACCAACAGTAACTTGGCCAAAATTGTATTCGTAAATCATTTTCTCAGACTTTAGACTTTAGTTTGAATTATCGTCGCACTATAGAAGGAGGATATTTTGAGGGTATTTTGAAACTGTATTTCGTGTTCTCTCTCCTTCCCCAAGGAAGAAATCTTTCAAAATATTTTTTCTTTTTTCGAATCAGGTGTTGATCGCAAGAAGAGCCAAGGGGTAAAATTTAGGATCATACTGCGAAAAAATTACCTGTACTTTGTTCAAGTATATATATTTAAAAAAAACCAACCAACCCTGCTTACTATTTTTGTAAGATTAGACAAAGCTCAATTGGATGTCTTATATTTTGCGATTTTTATAAAAGAGAACATTTAAAAATGTTTATTTAGTTTGATGGTACGTGTTTTAAATATTAGATGCATCCAGATCTTATTTATCTAATTTCATAAGGTAATTATACCGGGTGGTTATAAAATAACGCTCGCTATTCTTAGAGGTCTGTAGCTTGAATGAATAATCCGAATGCAACAAACATCGAGACACTTACTAATCAAGAAGGGGGGGAAAGAATGGAATCACAAAAAAAAGAAACTCGTCTCTTGACCAGGGTTCTAAATTACAAGGCGTAATTGGCTGTGTTGGCCGTAATTGGCCATAATTGGCTACGCCTCGTAATTTAGAACCCTGGTCAAGAGACGAGTTTCTTTTTTATGATTCCATTCTTTTCCCCCCTTCTTGATTAGTAAGTGCCTCAATAAGACACTTACTAAATCAAGAAGGGGGAAAGAGAATGGAATCATAAAAAAGAAACTCGTCTCTTGACAAGGGTTCTAAATTACGAGGCGTAATTGGCTGTGTTGGCCGTTATCGGCCATAATTGGCTACGCCTCGTAATTTAGAACCCGGGTCAAGAGACGAGTTTCTTTTTTATGATTCCATTCTTTTTCCCCCTTCTTGATTAGTAAGTGTCTTAATGCTTGTTGCATTCGGAATATTTATTCAAGCTACAGACCACTCCGAATAGCGAGCGTTATTTTATAACTACTTTGTATATTTCTGGGGAAAAAGTGTTTGCGAAATGTCTCAGATAAATGTCTGCACTACGAAAGCTAAGTCTACACTAAAATCTATACTACAGCTAACACTAAGTTTATACCTTTTACTTCTAACTTAATCATTGGAAATATATTTGACTATAACTTTTTTTTGCCTCAATCATTGACCAATATGAACATTAGCAAACTGGATATTCGTGACAAGCGACTTAAAAATCCGAGTCACGAAGAACATTTATGGAAACTGCTCCAACATTTTCTAAATATATCGTGGGCATCACTTATACAGAACTTACGAAGAATAGTTGCGAGAATAGTATAAATCGAAGATATCTCTCATTATAACGTATTGATCTTTTCTATATCAAATCTGGTGGAGCGAAGGAAATATGATAACTAATTTACTATGTTCATATCTGCTACTATATCGATTTATAATATTTAGTGGCAGACATGGTGAAACATATATTTCTATGGTTTTATGTTAAATAATAATATTAAGAAGATTAGGGTTTAATGTGTTAGTTAACCATATTGTTATTACAAAATTAAATCTTCTAAAAAGCTTTTGTCTGTCTGTCCATCACCACTACATATTCGAAACTGTAAGTTGGTTGCTTTCATCCAAATTAAAAGTAATTAAATATTCAACCCAAAACTAAAAAAGTAGCATATAAATATATGTACATTAGGATTAAAATCTTATTTATTTAATATTCAACAATCATTTTTCGTTTCATTATGTTTCATGGTAAGCAAATGTATATGCTATTATAAATATATTTTAATTAAAGGTATATGCAAATGATGGTTAGAATAGAAAGTATAAAAAGTATTTGTTTAGGTTATGAAATTGTTATTATGAAATTTATATGCATTATTCTAAACATAATATGTTGTTTTAATGGAAAAAATTTCCGGATCGAGTAATTAAAAAACTATCAAGACACCCAACATGTTACTTAAAGTTTAATATGCATATTGAACAAACCCGTGAACCGTAACTTTACACTCCCTTTCTATAGTCGTATTGAGGGACTGAAAGAAGAAAATCTGCAATATCACAATGTATTACAACTTTCAAGGGTTTCATATTCACTTGATATAAGGCGAGTTGTCATTTTATTTATAATTGATATAAATTAAAGTTGCATGTTAAATTTCAAAAAAAGATAATGGTTTTTAAAGCGTGGTTAGTTAACAATTCAATTATTCAGATATGTCTTTGTCTTTGGACAGCTGAAGTCACGTATTTGTTAATGATGTCTAAGTAGGAAAAACTCCCAGTAAGTGGTATGCATATTTTGTTGGCCAAAGTTTTAGCGGTGTGATTCGTTGGGAAGTGAACTCAACAAGATAATTATTATTCACGCAAAAATATTCGTTTACAAATGCCAATAATAACAATATAAAAATATAACTTTTGTTTGCATATAAGAAAGGGGCGTAGTTCCTATCTAGAGTACATTAAAACAATTCTAACTTAAATAGAAATAAATGGCAAGAAATAGCAATTTGTTTTGGTTGATAAAATATCTCAATTTTCTGCTTGGTTAGCGAACCATATTAATGAAGTTTATTCTATTGATTAGATATCATTTGAAATTTCTTTTAAATACAAAATTAATATATAATGAAGTTCGAATCAGAGTTAAATTAAGAATTTTAATCTAGTTTTTATAAGACTTTTGTTAGATAGTTATGTTATTCGCACTAAATCTCCTATTCGGCTGGGTTTTTTTTTGTAATAATGAGCATATCATATTTCTTTTAAAAACCAATCATCTTGCAAAAATCGTCTCTTTTTAATCCGATGGAGAGTAAAGCCTATTTTTATACTACAGTGAAAAATAAATCAAACTTTTTACATCTGTAATCGTACGTAAAGTAACTTTTTTACAAGCCGGTGCTTAAAAATTACATATTCACAAATCAATTAAACAGTTGAATGTTTGCCATATGACAGGCAGCCATATGACCAGTGAAACAATTCGGTACGTCTATAAGCAGACCGTCACCTTAAGGGGGAATGGGTGCGCTGGACAGGGGGTCTCCAAAGCAAAGTGTATCAGTGTTAATCCTATGGCGAAAAAACTATTTTCTCTGACACATTTCTCCGGCTGTATTTAATATTTTTACAAGCGGATTTTTTATGTGATAAATGTAGCTGACTTACAGGTTCCGACCTTCCCACTTTTTGAAATTGGTTCGAATATTTTTTTTAATTTTCAGTAAATAATTTTACACAAAATATTCGAAGCAATTTCAAAAAGTGGGAAGATAGAGACCTGTAAGTTATCTACATTTATTATTAAAAAAACCGTTTGTAAAAATATTTAATACAGCCGGATAAATGTGGCAGAGAAAATACATTTTTCGCCATTGGATTAACATTGAGGCACTTGAGTTTGGAGACCTGCGGTCTAGCGCGCCCATTCCCCCTTAAATCAGTTGTCGAAAATACATCTAAACGTGGAATTCAGTCGTAAAATGGGAGTTTCTGTAAGATGAATGAAAAAAAGCTTTCTTCTGTCAAATCCCATGTTAAGTCAATGCGACAATTTCTGGTGTGTTTTTTTGCAAAATCAGTTTACAAAGTTTTCATCTCTAACTCCTTAGTTACACTTTTTTATTTTTAACGACTGATTTCTAAATATATTAAATGGTAAATTTAAACTTTTGAAACAATTACTTTGTAAACTGAATCGCTGAATCAAAAGCAAAATGAACTAGGAATTGTTACACAGAATAATCTTTTGCCTTCCTTTCATGCGACATGAAAGGAAGGCAAAAGATTATTTTATTACACTTTTAAGGAGAGTTCTTTATATAATACCGAATTCAGCCTTTTATTAGATAAAAAGATAAGAAAAATCCACAATAGATATCTAGGTTTACCCTAAAACTGTTTAACTCCCCAAAGTAGCGCCCATTTTAATAAACCTTGTTTGTTCTTGTAAAACAATAAATAAATCTTATTTAGAGTCAATTCCCCACAAAGTTATTCGCGTGATTGTTCACTTTTTTTTCCAAGCACTAACTTTGTTTCGTTCTAAGAACATTGGGCTTCCTTGATCAATACCGGTAGTGGAGGCAATGGCATTTTTCCTATTCATGGATCTTTCACGGAAATGTCGGAATTTGGGAAGTTAAACACAGGTGCTTTTGATAGAACGGTTTCTTTCTTATCCTGCTGTCTAACTTTGCAAAAGTTTCGTTGACTACTCAAAGTGTTGGCTGTTCACTTGACTGTGGTTCTAAATTATGACGCCCGTCGCCAATACCCATCGTGTAGCTCTAGCCACGATCACTATTCTAACCTTAGAGGGACTGTCAGTCCATAGAGCAAGCATTAGTTTTGAATATAGTTTTGCAAAAGTATTGCTTTGATGTTTTCTTTTCACCACGCTATAGAATCATCTACAATTAAAACAACACAAAAGAAATTATACTGCACGGTATTAATTTAAATTTACAAAGTCTTAAAGGTCGTTCACGCCCGAATTGGGATTATCAAAATTAAAAGAATAACTAATAACTAGATAACAGTCGTTCAAATTTATTTTTGACTGTGTTCTATATCTGCCATCCTGTCACGACATTCGAGTTACATTCAAAACTGCAAGGGCCTATGCAACGATCTGACCTACGGGTTAGTTGTTCAACCCCAGCTTGTAATCCCTAGCAGAGAAAGATGGAATATATAGTTTGCACATTTATTATTCCGGTGTTGATGTGTGTTATCGACCCGCTTATCCGTCAAGTAAAACACACACAATTAGGCCATAACTTTATACTGCGAACTAGGGAGAAGTACACCGAGGGAGAAGACGAGAAACGAACCCGCATCCGGTACAGTGCGCAAACTGTTAGCGTAATGGGCTGCGATCAAACCCCCTATAGGCCACCCGGACTCCCTCTCTAACTTTAAACAGAAAAAGATTGATGGATTGGTTGGGTAGGGAAGCTGGTTTATTACTACGTTTAGAAGATATGGGGATCTTTGACATTTTAGGGATTTATATTTGCTATAAACTTGATTGTTAAAATGTTTTTTAAACTGAAAAATATGGTTTCCATAAAACCTGAAATATGAAAAGGTTCAAGAGATCAGGACGATTCAATTAAATTCTGTATAGATGAAGATGAACTGATATTTTTGCATTTTTAAGGCTGTTTAAATTCAGTCCGTTCTGATTATTTTGTTTAGTGTCATTCCGTATACTAAGTTTATCAAAAAACAAACTGGAAAATCATTTTAATTACAAACACTTTAGTAAATGACATGTGAGAATACCCGAAAATATATTAACTTTTTTCATGCGAAATTTTTTCCTTCGTTGTCCAGTGAACAATATATTACGGTTTGAAAATGTAAAAACACACACATTTGTTACCATTTGCAGCAAAAATTTTACAAAATAACGAGGTTCCACGTTCTTTCTTATCCGCGTGGCGATCCGAAAGGCAATTAACTGGACGCATCTATTATTTGCACCGACTACTTCGAAGGTCGGGAGAATTTGTAAAAAACTGCCAAGATTTAACTGCGCACAAAGCGCATTATAGGGTAACGTTAACGGGAGCGATAAAATTGCATGGTCCGTAACTGCCCAATATATACGGCAGAGCGATGAACTCTGCAACGCAATATAGGAGGCAAAGTGACGCAAATGACAAATGACTTTTCGAATTAAAATTACTTAAACGTTCGAATTTCTAAGATCTATCGATCAATATAATTCTTAAATAGAACAAAACAGTACAATAGAAAGGTGGCAATAAACCAGTCTTGTCTTTTTTGTCTTTTCGTGAGGGTATTTTAGGGGCTAAGGCGCCTCTGCCTTTGATGCAATAAACTAGTCCGTATACTTTCGATAATGAAATGCAATAGAAACAGAAAAGTTCAAACGAAAATCCAGGAGAATCGTAATTTTGTGATACGCCCTTTTTCCTTTCATGGAACGATATATGTTAGTCCGTATATTTTCGACAATGAATTGCAACGGAAATACAAAATTTCAGGCAACAATCCTGGAAAATCGTAATACACCACTTTTCCTTGAACGGAACGATACATGTTAGTTGAAAATGGGGATCGCTGTTCAATTGAGTCGATGGTGATGGTCTCCTGGACACTTTATATGTGTGAGTTAGTCCTTCGTATGTGACATTGGCCTTTTTTATGAAGTCGGCAAGGAGATGAGTTTTCAAACTTCAAAATTTACATTCTCCAAATTTTGCTTGAGGTACAGCTCTAATATAGGTGCCGGGCCGTTTATGAGTGACTTCTGGTGATCGTAAGAAATAAACATAGGGTTACTATACCTATGACTTGGTATTGATATTGAACAGAAATATGTTTACCGAATTCATGCGTTTTCGTTGGTTCGAAATATAACAAAAATTCACCAAGTTGTCAACGGCTGTTCCTAAATCTGGGGATGGAGACTGCTACTTTTGCTGTTCGAGCACTCAGGTGTATCAAATTAAAATCTTCATTGGTAATAAATTCTGCATATGAAAAGTACTTTTTAAATCTTCTTAAATCGAATCATTTCACTTCTTAAAGTTTAAAAGGATTTATACGCAGTTACCCTAACGAAAAAACAAAACACCCATTTAAATGGATGTCAGGTCTCAAGAGATATACTGAGACAATATTATCTAAATATTTTATGACTTATACATATATATGAATAACTGAATTTAATTATTATTTATAATTATTATTTTATATATGGCCATATATATACTATCACTAACTTAGTATATAACTTAAATGTGAAAGTGTCTATAGAGAAATACGCATAACGTCTCAAATGGAAATTGTTCTATTTTGTAGGGTACATTAGTGTAATCCCCATTTCAAAAACATTCCGTACTTTCCTTGCGATGTAACTGCCTACATTCCCATGCAAAATTTCGAGATAAAGTGGCTTATAATTGCAAATATGTATGGTAAAAATAATAATTTTCTGCTAGGATTTCAACAACAGTCTAAGCATTGATACCTTTGATTTTTACGGTGCCAAATAAAAGTTTTCAAAAGCTAGGCATCCAATTGCCAAGTATCATAAATAAAAATAATACAAAATACATACTTTAGGGAATCGATTATTTCACTTTTGTACTAACTTCAGTATTTCTGGCAGATTTGTAAACTCTTAATTTTTATAAGGTTAAGTAGGATTTATATGTATAAAAATACGAAAAAGTTAAGAAATACGAACTTATTAGAAAATAAAACAAACTAATCTTGAAGAGCTTTCAAATTTTAGACAAGACTGCATAAAAAAAAAGAATTCATGAATAGTTTTGACTTCTGAGTGATATTCCTACATCTAATATTGTATCTCAAACTAATTTGTTTTACTGTAACTATACCCTTGATTACGAAAACAGATAAAGTGAGTTATTTATTGAGCAGAACAACGTTTCGTTTACACAAGAGATATTTTTTCGAACTGAAAGCGGAAAACCTTTTCGAGAGGAATTCCAATTTGTTAAAGGTGAAAAAACAGCGATAGGTGGTTAACTAATACTTTGTGATTTACGACTCTTACAGGCTGACAATGCTGGCTTGACAATGTTTTAGGGGTCGATACCGTGAAAAGTGTAAATTTACACATATGATGAGGCGTTACAGCTCTGACGACGAAATTAAATTATAATATCAATAATCTATTAAAACTTAAAATTAGAGCTAATTATCCGTATTATAATTTAAAACGAAAAAAAATATATGTGAGAAACAGCCTTCGCTAGTTGTGACACCTTACCAATCTCCCTTTTGAAAACTTTAAAATCTTCCCCAGTAAGAAATATTAGACAAGGAATCAGCTCACTAAAGACATTTCGTTTATATTTAATCTTTCATCGTACAAAGACAAACATAAACGTCCAATATGCACCGCGACAAAAAGTTGTTAATTAGTGATAAAATAGTTTGAGAGGCAAATTTTCGTAAATAATATTTTAAAAAATCAAGTCAGGACGCAAATTGGCCATTTTTCTAATATTGACCCTTAAACTGATACAGATTTCACAGGGAAACAGCTGTTTCGGTGCCGGGATATTTGGAGCTGATTTCATATGAATTTGATGCCCTGAATACAAATATGGCATTAGTTTCTGTCCAGAAGATCAGTTATTTAACGTAGGAGCCAGGGCCGGATTTCTAAATAGGCTAAGTAGGCTGTAGCCTAGAGCGGAGAATTTTTGGGGGAGGCAAATTTTACGACCAATTAAAGCGATATTCGGCATAAAAATTTAAAATAAAGATACGAATATTTTTAAGAAAGAAAACAAATAATTTACATCAATGCGTAAACCGCCAACGTATATATAGTACTAAAATTTCGTAGCAAACATGGTCGCTGCAAGGGCAAGTGCACCCCTCCTCCCAGATTTCGAAGTTGAAAGAAAATAGTAGAACAGTTTTAAAAAAATTCGCCTATTTCGATTTAGTGTGTAAGGGTACATAGATGATTCTAATATGGTATCTATTTTAAACAGCACATATACCACCCTATTTTGCAGCTAACCAGCTACCTATCCCCGAAGTGGTAGAATATTGTGACTGGGACAGCAAATCGTAGCCTACAGGCGGCAAATCTTTAAATCCGGCCCTGGTAGGAGCTGCTCAGTGTTTGCTTCCGTCGTTTCGTCCCAGTGGAAAAGGCCTAGAGATGAAAGTATCAAATTCTGAAAGGATTTAGCGTGTTAGAAACGAATATCTAAGTACAAATTCTAAGCTCCAGATTATAAATTTTTCAACAAAATAGACCTTGTTTTATTTTGTTGGGTACATAAGTGTAATCTCCCTTTCAAATATATTCCATCCCTTCATTGCTGTATGAGTTCCCACATTCCCATTGCAAATTTTCGTCAGCATCAATGTAAGTTTTCAAGATGTAGTGGCTTCTTATTACGAAAAGTTATGATAAAGATAATAATTTCCTACTAGGATTTCAACAACATTCTAGGCATTGTTACCTTTCATGTTTACGCTGCTGAATAAAAGCCTTCGAAAGTCGAAAGCTAGGCATTCGACTGCCAAGTATTATAAATAAGAATAATACAAAAGGTAAACTTTCGGAATCTATTAGCTCACTTTTAAAGTTACTTCAGTATTATCAGGTTTATAAAATATAAAGAGTTATAAAAGGTTAAAAAAAAGATTGATCCATGCATAAAAATAAGAAAAGGTTTTAAAAAAATACAAACTAATTCGAAACTCCGCTTTCAATGTGATTGAATAAAAAAAAATAACTGATTTCATAGATAGTTTAGAATTTTTAGCGATATTCCTACAACTAATATTATATTTCAAACTAATTTGTTTTCATATAACTACTCTTAATTACGAAAACAGATAATTCCATCATGTCAGGTTCATAACATTCTACAACCAGATAGATGTTAAAACAATTTACAGGTGCTACTTAGAATTTTAGTACACTACAAAATTTATATCGAATCATAGAACGTGTAAAAACATTGAAGTGTTTCTCGTAAAGCTGAATTGTAGTTGCTTATGTAGTATTCAGCCCTACAGTATATGCTGGAGGCTATTTCAATAATTTATGAGAAACTTTTTACACTGCTTTTCAATATCAAATAGAATGCTCATTTTTTGGGGAGCAAGGTTTTTCTGAATAATACACATTAATGTTGGATCAACAGATTTTTTATTGTATTTAATTCTTCCTTGATTTTATGAACACTTTCAGAATATTCAAATCCGACATACCTTATTGGACACCTTTTACTTTTTTTTTTACTTTCAATTACCTGCTGAAAAATAAAGTAATGTAAGTATTATGCGATGGAGTCGAAAATCCGAAATCGAGATTTTGGTTGGTGCTGATTCTGAAAAATGGGTTTTTGAATATCGGTCCGTCTCTGGGCCTGAAACCACTCTATTGCTCAAACTAAAAGAGCTACGGAATTTAGCACACGCGTGCCCAGTACCTGTCATAATAAAGTTTTCCAGAAAATTGTGCAGTCGCAAAGGTTTGCTGATATAGATTTTTTCTGGTTTCCAAGGTATTGAAACGCTTTATAATGCACACAATTACTTTTAAATTTCTATTGATTTATTAAACGGTTATTGAAAGTCTTGTGGTGCTACACAGCTATAGTTTATTTTTAAAAACAATAAGATCATGTTTAATAGGGTCTATAGAAGTGCGCAACTACATTCTTCCGAATATTTTTTGTTTCCAATTTTGTCAAAGCAAAGAGGTCGGAGTTAAAGAAATGTCCGGTAAAAGAAATAAATGTCAAGAAAACCTCCTTGAGCCT
Source organism: Oedothorax gibbosus (assembly GCA_019343175.1). Lineage (NCBI taxonomy): Eukaryota > Metazoa > Arthropoda > Arachnida > Araneae > Linyphiidae > Oedothorax > Oedothorax gibbosus. The sequence continues at coordinate 18,956,344 of CM033280.1, forward strand.
TCTTCTGTTTATCTCGTTCCGATCGGAGAGTTTTGTCTTTTCGCAGGAACTTTGGTGTCACGATCGTTATCGAGTGATGGATTGGCAGTTTATTATCTGTGAAAGCCGAGAAAGCGAAAATAAATAAACTTACTTCCCCCCGTTTCTTAAATTATTATTTTTTGTGTTGTTGAAAGAAACATGAAGCGCTGTCAAGTACTTTTTCAGAGCATAAGAGTATAAAGTAACCAACTGATTTAAAGGGTTTGGTAAATAATTTTGTCAATAGTTTGTATAATAGTTATAACAGTTTGAAATAATAAAAAATAGCATTCTAACTTTACTATGTACAATAACTACAATCTTAAAACAAACGAGCGGTTTTAACTCAGTCTGAGTTAATTTCCACTCCTTTCCGTGCCGAAAATGCACTTCCCATATAAGAGTGGATTTCACTCTTTTTTCGGGGGGCGTAAAAGAAATAAAAGAAAACAATCAACGTCCTACACTCTTAAAACGAGCGGTTTTAACTCAGTCTGAGTTAATTTCCACTCCTTTCCGGTGCCGAAAATGCACTTCCCCTATAGGAGTGGATTTTACTACTTTGTTTTAAGAGTGTATGTACAGCTGGGGAAAAAAAACGATCCAGTTTCATATTTCGGCTGCTATTGGTCAAGGAATTTTGTGCAAGGTGTCATTTTTCAGGAAATAGCTTAAGGAATTAAGAACTGGCAACCAAAATTGTATAAGGGGTCGTCTACATATTAAAATGAGTACAAACTTTGAAAATTCCAATGGCAACACCCAATTTTTTTTACATAAAAATATTCAGCAACTTCAAAATACCCCAAGTATAAAAAAGAATTATTCATTTTGCATTATTTGCTGAGATATTAAAGCATTAATTTTCAGTTCCTTTGGGGGGAAATCTCCAAATTGATAAAGGTAATATTTAGGGTGTTTTTTCGAAACGACAATCTAGCAAAAGGGTTACCATAATCTCGCCAAAAGATGCTAGAATTAAACCTTCCCTAATATTGTGATTTTTTTTATGTTTTTACCTTTTTTTTTAAATTTTGGATTTTAAAATTCAGAAATAAAATAAAGGGTAGACGAGAAAAAGTTTTAATTTTAAATTAAGTCACATATACGATTATTTATAACGAACATATTTTCAAATGCGATTAGTTACAATCAGATAGACAAACATAATTATTACATTTATGTTTTACATTTTATGCAAATTTTTGTTTCATTCATATTGCTACAAAAGGTTGGTTTAAAATTCGGCACACTGGGTCTGGGACATATCCCGACAGCCGAAATCCCGACAAACCAAAATTCCGACAAGCCGAAATCCCAAATGAGTCAAAATCCCGAATGGGTCTAAATCCCGAAAACAGATTTTTGTCCATTTCTCGATTTTTTTTTAAATATTAGAGATTATTTATTTATTTAGTTATTTAGTTAGTTATTTAATCAGTTAGTTAGTCAGTTAGTTAGTCAGTCAGTTAGTTAGTTAGCCAGTCAGTTAGTTAGTCAGTCAGTCAGTAAGTTAGTCAGTCAGTAAGTTAGTCAGTCAGTCAGTAAGTTAGTCAGTCAGTTATCAGTCAGTTAATTAGTCAGTTAGTTAATCAGTCAGTTAGTTAGTCAGTCAGTCAGTCCGTTAGTTAGTCCGTTAGTCAGTCAGTTAGTTAGTCAGTTAGTCAGTCCGTTAGTTAGTAAGTCAGTCAGTCAGTTAGTTAGTCAGTCAGTCAATTAATCACTCCGTTAGTTAGTCACTCCTTTAGTTAGTCCAGACTGAGTAACTTAGTCTAACTGACTTTCAATTAGTTAGTCAGTGAACTGACTGACTCACTGACTAACTAATTGACTGACTGGCTAACTAACGGACTAACTGACTGACTGACTAACTTACTGACTGACTAACTTACGGACTGAGTAACTTACGGACTGACTAACTAACGGACTGACTAATTAACTGACCGACTAACTAACCGACTGACTAACTAACTAACCGACTGACCGACTAACTAACGGACTGACTAACTGACTAAATAACTAACTGACTAAATAACTAAATAAATAAGTAATCTCTAATAATTAAAAAAAAATCGAGGAAATAACATATTATTGGAAATTTTATAATAAAATAATTATAAATAATATTGGAAATAACATACATTCAAAAACATAGTAATCGATATAATTTAATGGTTATTATACAAACAAAATACATTGTATGCACTTGAAACAAGAAAAGATTTTTAGACATTTGACAGTCATCAATAATTTGAATAAACATTTACCAAAAAACGCTTTTCAACCACCAAACGATAATGCAAATTAGGATCCAATTTGCTAAGTAAATTTTTACACGGTCCCTAAAATTCGTTTTTTTCAGTATTTTTACAATAACTCGGCAAATAATTGTTGTTGAATTTAAAAATTCGGGATTTTGGTTCTACTTGATCTACTTTATCGATTTATGTAACCAAAATTTGGGGTTGCTATTCATAATTTATTTTTTCTTATTTAAATTTAAATAAAAAAATAATAAAAATTAAAAATTGATGAAAAAACTTGTGTGATTTGTTTTTGGAAGATTATGAAGTATATAATGAAAAAAAATTGTTGGTTTAATTCATTTTATTTGTGGAGGTATAAATAAAAGTTTGTGAAACTTTTTAACATTATGGGCCTTCAACTTCGAATGCTTATATCTCAACCAATAATGCAAATTAATAAAAAAAATTTTGGATCTGGGGTATTTTGAAGATGATAAACATTTTTATATAAAAAAAATTGGGTGTTGCCATTGGAATTTTCAAAGTTGGTACTCATTTTAATATGTAGATGACGCCTTATACAATTTTGGTTGCCAGTTCTGAATTCCTTACGCTATTTCCTGAAAAATGACACCGATCACAAAATTTCCTGATCAATAGCAGCCGAAAAACGAAGGGTGGATCGGTTTTTTTCCCCAGCTGTACTAGCAATTAGAATGTTAACAAATAAATTTCATTACATACAAATGCATTTTCACACATATCATTGACTTGAATTCAGCATTTATGTATGCAAAAAATAGCAGCTTAAAACACATTTTAGATTACATTATAGTTAAATAAATTTCATATAGTCACCAGCTATAAAAATAATAGATTTTAATATATAATTTACGAATTTTTATTCGCATTTTGTTGTATCGTAGTCTTTTACTAACTTATACAGCGACATAGAAGATTAAAAACTAAAAAAATATCTGTGAATAGCGAATTCGTCAATTAATTATAAAAAGTGAATGATGTAAAAACTTTTCATCATTTTCGAAAGTTAGTCAGTCATAAGAGACAAACATTTACCAAACCTACTTTCACATCGGAAATTTCAAGACAAACAATGTACTTAACTTTCTATGACCAAACATTTTCGTGCATTTACACATACTCATCAATAGGTAAAAAACCATCAATGTCAAATGTAGCATACAAATCTAACATTCGCTTTTATGCAGCATCAAATCATGCGTATTTTTCGCCCACGACAGCAAATAAAACCAATGAAAGTAACATACAATGTAAAACAATTCCAAAGAGACAATTTTGTCAATTGGTTATTCAAACATTGCTAACTACGAATACAGCTGCCATGGATACGGACGATTGTTTACTGAGCATTTGAGTGCGTTGATTTTAAATAGTTCTATCGAACTATTAACTGTTTTTTTTTTTACTAAAATTGTTTTTGAAATAGAGAGTATAAGTTGCTTGGACAGACGCTCTACATTTTAATGAACTTTCCCAGGTAATAATAGTACTTAATTTTGCCTTGAATATTTGTCAAAGTCATTGCCTGCTTTCGGTAAACAAATATGAGAAATTCTAAGTTTTATAAACACTTAAACAAGGGAACACTGACAATATAAATTATTTTTCCTGGGCCAAAATTTTTTTATGTAACCATATGTTAAAATCCTATGCTAATATTGCTTGTCCATTAAAATCCTTTAAAGCATTCCAGTCAAAAAGGCCATTGCCCAGGCTTAAACTAAAAGGATGTCTTTTTTCGTGTTAAGAATGCTAATAACTTTTTTTCATAGTATTGCATCTGGTTACAAGGGTAACCTAAGAGGATGTTCAAAATATTCTTGATAACTACGGTTTCATTGAGGCCCAGTAGTTTAAGTGGCAGCGCTTCGGACTGCCAAGACAATAACTACAAAACTGGTTTTTTTTTTAAGTTCATCTGTAACATAACCTCTTATTTCTGTTCTAAAAAAAAACTCCTTTCACATAATAATCGTTTCCTGCTGCCTATTTCTACCTCTTGTCTGATGTCAGCGCTTTAACACAGCTACGTACGCCTCTTAATTTAGAACCGTGTAAATCAGTTACAAGTATATCAATCCAGGCAGTTACCTAAATGATACGTGTGTGTGTTTCCGTGATTGTGTGTGTTTTTTACGAGTGAGGGATTCTAAAAAGGGAATGACATTAGGAATAAGTGAACATCGGTCTCTTTAATTAGAAAGCAAAGTTGAGGGTCACGACACCACGGGGTTTTTTTTTGGCCGATGCATTCTTTTAATAGATAGTGTGCATACACGAAAGCTGTTAGTAGCCATTTGTAATATGAATCTCTGGTAAATATAGCCACTGGAAACCTAAATATAACATCACATTAATAGGAGAGGTGAAATATTAATTAATAGGGGAATGCTCGATTGCAGCTAAATTTTAAACATTTTTTGTGATTTTTGACGTTTTTGTATGAAACACCAGCTGTTGTTATGCAAATAAATACTCTTGTGTTAAACAGCTGTTTAAAACTGTTTTAATTTATGCAGGTACTATAGGTATTAAATAAAATCCTTTTTAGAATTAGTACCTTCCCAAATGTGTTGAGTTTAAAAGTTCATGTTAACCCAGATACTCATTGCATCCTTATAAACTTCTTTGAAAGCAAAATACCACCACAACTCTATTTTTACCATAAAAAAAATTACTAGGAATGATATTCATTATTTTGATTTCTAGCTAAAATAGTTATTTATGCAACAAGTGTGAAAAGTAACACTTTTTAAAACTAGTGGATTTTATTTCACGAGCGAGGTACGAACGAGTGAAATAATGACACGTGTTTTTAAAAGTTTACTTTTCACACGTGTTTCATACACTATTTTTTTATAATTACGTGAAAAAAATCAAATCTCATTGGTTCAAAAATAATTCACGTGCTAATTTTTTTACGTAAAGAAGATCAGCACGATAAATCTCTGGAACTACAAAAGGCAAACTTATTTTTAGTTTAAAGCCTAACATTTGAACATGGATACTGATACGAATTTTGAGCCTGTAGAAGAGATAGAAATATAGAAACTTTTCATACACCTTTTCGTAAAATTTTCTTGATTTTTCCGGAAGCATATTTGAAGTAACATCATTAGCTGCTATTTTTATCTCTTCTGGAAGCTCAAAATTCGTATCAGTATCCATGTTCAAATGTTTTACTTTAAACTAAAAAATAAGTTTGCCTTTTGTCCAGAGATTTATCGCAGCCAATCTTCTTTACGTAAAAAAATTAGCACGTGAATTATTTTTGAACCAATGAGATTTGATTTTTTTCACGTAAGTTTTACTTGAAATGTTGGCATCTTATAAAAAGAGTGAAAAAAAGTACTTTTTTTCACTGCTTTGGGTGAAAAAAAGTAATTTTTTATCACTGTTTCTAAAAAGTATAACATTTCGCACGCGTCTGATATTAAAATTACAATGTAAAAGTCGGATTTTTTTCACGCAATTATAAAAAAATAATTTTGTTACAAATGGTTGAAAAAATACCACATTTAACTTTTATTATGTACCAAAAGTAATGCAGTCAAAATTTTTCTTTTCAAATTAACGCGGAAGTTTTTGTGTGTAAAAAGAATTAAAAAAACTTAAATAAGAAATGTTATTGTTATTGCTTTCCCTAAGCGATTAACACCTCCATTCTTATAAGGTAATGACGCTTGTGTAATACTTCAGCGACTAATTGTTTGCTATTAACTCATTTGTTACATTTTTGTCTTTTTAAGATAACGCAATAGCACAATTAAATCCTTTAAAAAAAGTTTATGGGCTTTTTTTTACATTTTATTTAATGCCTGGTTGTTCGGGGCGAGGTTAGGGATTAACGAAAAAAGTGCTTCATTTGCATATTTGCGAGGATTTCACACATTCAAGCTTTTTTTTTTAAAGTTCTGTAATACAAAAGAGTTTTTTCTAAAGCATTGAGAAATTCACGCTAGACGATACAAAATACATTTGAACTAAAATTAGTAAAACTGTGCGAATAATGATTATCCGCTTACAAAAATAAAAAAATCTTTTGTTTAAAAGTTTACATCCTATATATATAATTGCTTTAAAGGGGAATTTCTATGTTCGGAATGGCAACAGCATTGCAGATTCAGCAGCCAAGTTAGGCTTAACTAAAACTCTTATTAAGTTCTAATTTATTCCATATCTCGTATATACAGGGTGGCGCAAATAAAAGTGACCCCGTCATGAAGATAAGAATAAGATAGAGTTGTTGCTAAGTCAATAATAAATGCAAAAACAGGTTTACCAAGTGAAGCTATTGATCGCTTCAAAGTTAAGCTCAAACAAACGCTTGGCGAATTATTTGCCGGCAACTATGCTATGGTTTGACAAGCTAGTTGGAATGCAATATAACTGAAGGTTTGTACAGCTGTGCAAAAAAGTTCCCACTAGTGATTATTTTGGCCGTTATCCTAGAGAATCGGACCTTTTTTGTTTTTGTTAATACAAAACATTCTAAATTAATTGCAAGACACAAAATTTGCAGAATAGGCCGTCTTAATATAATACACACTAAGATCTAAACTCGCCAATAGTCCATGACTAGCTCTAATGTGATTCTATCCAATCCAACCAATGCGAAAAAAAGGTTTACGAAGTGAAGCATGCTTGAACAATCTTCTATTTCGACTTGAAGGCTTTCAGACGGATTCAATAGTTTTTCTCGCCAAACATCTCAATGCATTCCTATCTCTACGCCGGGGGCACTTTTATTTCCGCCACCCTGTATTTTAGCTTCCATACTACGTTTATAACGTAAAAAGTGGAAGGTATTATAATCGTTCAGTCCGTCTGTCCTTCACCCACTTTTATAGCCCGAACTACAAATGCTACGGACAATTGTGATGCGTCAAAAAAAATTCAGCGCATCAAAATTAGAATACATTGAAAATTTCAGAAAAGAATTCGAATTCGAAGTACTTCAATTATTTATAAAACTGCCAAATTTAATGCTCATTTAAAAAGCATATGAAGCCATTTTTATTAGAATTAAATCACCATTGTCATTGCAACAATCGCTCGAGAAACTTTAATTCTTTTAGACAATAAATTAAAATAAATTTATTTTTGCGACATCGATCAGTTTGAAATGACGTCAAATATATTTCACTACAAGATTCTTTGTAACGGAAGAAAACGTTTATTTAAATATGTTTTGAAATACAAAAGAAGATAAAAAAAAAATAGTAATTCCAGACCATAAGTGAGTGACACTCAATGCCATTCAGTTTTCATACCTTTCAGTAAAACGCCAACATTTGACGCATCCAACTATTGAAATGCAGCCAAATATCGTAGTTGGAGAATATGATATAGTAGGGGGTAAGGAAACGTCATTCGGCTAATGTGATTGCAGATGCTTTTCTCACCTGTGGCCACTCTCTCTCCCCAGAAGAGGAATCCCAGCCACTCTAGTCGAGGCTGAGCTCAGGATATACAAGGAGCCAGGATCCAGGATGGGAGAAAAGAACTATATTCCTTGCCATTGTGAAGCCCTTGCTCCTCCCTCTCACAACTTAGTTTGTATTGGAGCAGCTGATTGGAGAGGGGAACAAGGTTTGAAAACAATTGAAGAGTTTGATGGAAAAACGTGCTAAGTGACATTTTGTAATTTTTTTTTAATTCTTGTGGAGTTATGTTATTCCCTCCTTCAAAGAAATCAAGTTTCCTCGTTTCCATAAACTTTCAGTTAAGTGTATTTTTTACCTTTAGTAAGTGCCATTTTTAACTTATCCAAGTGCAAACTAAACAATTTAAAAGCTAATTTTCTCGTTTTCACCTTTTTGTCATTTAGCACGTTCCTCCACTTATTTCTTCAATTGTGGCGACTTGATCTAAAGGGCCTGGTTTAGGGATGCATAAACCAGGCGAATGAAAAAGAAGAAGATGCATACACCTTAGAAAAAAATTGCCAAACACAGTATTAACTTTAGGGTCAGGTGGGATAAAATGGGTCACTTTTGAGCTATTTTCACCTTTGAAGTTCTCTGGCAATAAAAATATAATTTTTTTCGTTTTTTTTTTCAATTGCATCTTAACATTGCATTCTTTTAGTACATTTTTATGTAGTTTAGGTAATTTTTTAAAAATTATAAATGGATTGAACTTAGTTTCATAAGTTGTGACACATGGTGTAAAATGGGTCATAATGCAAAATGATGAGTATATAATAATCTATTTATTTGGAAATACACTAAATAAGGAGAGTAGGTCAAGAACGCATAAAATAATTTTAATGATACATAATAACAACGTTAAATTTTCTAAATAATGTGTTTGCAGTTGTTACAAAACGGCTCTTCCAAGACTCTTATAAGATCTTACTTTTCTACAATATCCCCTTCCTCTTTATCGGGAAAGACATAAAAGTTTCTTATACTATATTTTTTTGAACTTATTTGCATGTAAATCATCCGCATCAATAAGTGTAATTTGTCCAACAAATTATTCAATTGACTTTTTTCCTTTGTATTCAACTATCACCCATTTTCCAGTCAAAATCTGTTGGCTATCGCCAACAATCTTGAGTTTAGGTGGCTCTGTTTTTTACTCTGGTTTCTTTCGTTTATGTTTTGAAAGAAAATCCAAATTATTCATTTTCTTGTTTTTTTACCATTCGTTGAAGTTCTTCTTGTAAACTATCCATCACATCTGCTAACATCATTACTTCGCCAACTTTATGTCGAACTCTTTTCTCTTATTTTTAGAGTTGGCTATCACTGCCTTCGGAAGACTTCATGACATAGGTGACAGAGTTGTCAAGACAGCACTTTTGTGATCTTTAAATGGAGAAGATAAAAGATTGTATATATGAATTTAACTAAGCGCTGCAAAAGTATGGGACATAGCTGGTGTTGAACAGGAAGGCAGGGTTGAAATTGAATTTGGTGTAGCTGGTTTTGAGCAAGAAGGCAGGGTGGCAATTGTATTTGATGTAGCTGGTGTTGAACAGGATGGAACAGCTGCATCATCTGAAATAACTGGATCATGTAATATAACTGCGTTCAATGATGGGGCATCCGGCTGATCAGAGACTCTTTCAGTCAACAATATCATGCGTTCTACTGCTTTTCTATCAGTAGGAAACAATCATGCACCTTTATTGACCTCCAAGGCATGATTTGCCGTTAAACTTTCAAAAACTTGCTTCAAAAGAGCTAAGCCTAACTATGACCCATTTTACCCCATCCAAAAAAAAATTAAAAATAAAAAGTAAAATAAATATTTTTCTTAACCGATTGGACGGAGGTGTTGCCTAGTATGTACGTCCAGGATATAAATAAATTACAGTGCAAGATTGAAGTGTTTTCTTAGTTTTTTTCAGAAGTTAGAAAGCCATATGGTTTGCTCAACACACTTTACTGCTTATAAAAGGATTCTTTTTGGTTGTCAGATTCATGAAATTAACTTTTTATCGTATGAAATATGTTTCAAACACCTATTAAAGTATTATTACAAAAATTGGTTCAAAAAAATAAATTCTATACAAAATTACATTGGGGTATTTATAAAGTGACCAATTTTACCCCAAGACCCATTTTACCCCACCCTACCCTATTAACTTTTATAATTTTTAAAGGCTAATTTAATTGGCTAATTTCATGAATTTTCTTTCGCAACTTATATTAATATTCTTTATCGAGTTTGCTAAAATTACTTGCAGTGCGATTAATAATTATGTAAATGGGCTTGTTTCAACACTTTGTCAAAGAAAACAAAACAACCAATGAAATCGCAGTTCGGAGCGCGTGGCATCATAAGAAATATCCCCATTAACTTGGGTCCAAATTCTAGTATCTATTCCTACGACATCCGTTCCTGGAGCGTTTGGAAAATGTCACCAACGCTTTTAAATGACTCGAGCTTCTTATTTTTAACGTCACAACCTACAAATTTGTAAAATCTCGACATTTTCGAAATGTTTAGTAATAAAAAACATGAAACAATTCCAAATTCCATTAATAAATGAAGAGATGTGAATAAAAACTAACCATCTTTTCATAGAGAAATTGAGGAATGGAACGCTTTGCCGCTTCTTAGTAAACAAATAATGAACAATCAAAGAATCACATTGCGTTAATGAATATATGATGTCTGACAAAACTAAATTTTCCTAGAAATGTTAATATGTAATATATATTTATCCGTAGTTTTTATAGATTAACACGAATCTGTTCTCCGTTTTCATCTACATCTTTCTCTTTTGTCACAATATGACTTTTTTTTTATCTTAACCAAACACTGTCATCTTCATACTTTCAAATAAAATAACACATCTCACAAAACCGTAAAAAGGACCTTATGTAGAAAACAGACTGATGTTCTAAATTATAACTTAGATTACAGACCACTTTTCTACAAAAGTGTACGATTAAAGTTTGAACTTAATTAATGATGGATAGATTTTCAATGGGAAGGGAATAAATATGCTAATTTATCGCCTGTAAAGCCATGAAAAGGCCTTTCAAAAACCGAAAATTTGCTATTTGTCTGATAACGAACGAACCGAACATACCAAATTTTTTAAATAAAAGGAATATGAAATGAATGAGATTTCATTTCCACCAGTGAAATCTAATTGAAAATTATAATTTCTTGTCATTAGTAGGCTTGAGTAGTCAAAAGAGCTGGAAAATTTGAGATTAATCTTAAACAACTTATTAATAATTGATGTCAATAAGATTATTGGGGTTCATTTTCAGTATATGATTAGTTCGTGGAATATTGTTAGAAGAATGTTTTTATTTGTTATTTTTATGCCGGAACATAATGGTTAAGATAGAAATGCTAATTTTAATCTGTGACAATGCTTATTTGAAAACTTTATTTTGGGCCTGCTCTCATTTTCTTTAACTGTTTTGAACTAAAGAAAAAAGAAAATTAAGTAATAAAGTCGGCTTCAGATTTTTACATTGACTATTGTACAGAAGAATTTATATCCAAATTCAACTTTGTATAACAATAATAAAATATCAAATACAATATTGCACAAAATTGTATGTGCAATGAGCAATCAAAATTACCATCAAACTATCAATTTACTTTTAATATGTTTAAAATGTGAGTGAAATAGTTAAAATAATAATGCATAAATCTTAAAAAATAAAATTTACATCTTAAAAAATGCTTTATATTTTTTTTGTTAAAGTCTTTTATTCACTGGAATTAACTATTTCATCAAAACCGAATTCCTAAAAATTATTCCGTACATAAAAGCATTCAATAAATTTATTAATAAATTAAACTTTAAGACATTTATAAAAGAAATAGCATACTTTTATGATAAAAAAAATAACAAAATTTCGTTCGTATTCATTACACATTTTCCATTCTGTTGCATTTTATCATTCTTCAATGCCTTAACATCTCAAAAACGAAAACGAACATTTCCGATTCTTAAGAAACTCAGTTATTTTAAGAATCTACAAAAAATAAAAGAAACTATTTTTTTATCTTTCCAACTCAACAAAGAACTTCTCCCGATCACACGCTGAGTGACATGAAATAAAAGATTGTTCGATTTTTTTTAAATCGTAGAACACAGCGTTTAACTTGTGAAGCCCCAACTTACAGAACTACACCAAGCGTAAAACCCCAAGAATGGCGAAAAAATAGTCTGCCAATTTTTTTTCTCGATGTTCTATTTATTCTGATCAATACCTTGTTTTTTACTGTAGAATTGCTTGATGGTGTGTAAACTTGATGTGAGTTTACTTACTCGAAATTGCTTTACAAAATTCATTACTTAATGTTTTGATATTCGAGCTCCGGTTAAGTCCTCAAATTTTCTGGATGAGGAAATCGAGCATGCATGTCATATGATTATGTGGCATGTAAAAGATCCCTTGAGTAGCCATTTGTTTTGAGTTCTCAGCAAAATTAAATCTTGGCATACTTTAACATCTACAGAAAGCGCAGATTCATTGTAATTTGAGAGTTAAAATTGGTAGCGGGAGTCGCCTAGATAGTGCTCAAAAAGTGGCTCTCAGTTTTGGAGAATATGCCGAGTCTGCAAAGGCTAAGCTGCCAATAAAGCAGCCCCTTTGGAAAAAAATATTCTGGTATTAATTTAAATTGCCAACAATATACTACATAACTGAATAATATTTTTAAAATTAAATAAGTATTAGATCACTCTTTTAGAGTGTATTTTAGCTTCCACACTACGTTTATAACGTAACAAGTGGAAGGTTTTATAATCGTTCAGTCCGTCTGTCTGTCCGTCCGTCCCCCACTTTCACAGAAATAACCACAAGTCCACAGACAAGTGGGATACGTCATTTTAAAACAAAAAATCAGATTAGGCTGCATTCCAAATTTCATTAAAAAATTTAAATTAGAAATTTATTTAAAATTTAAATAACTAAAAATTTAATCTACATTGAAATAACATGAAAATTCCATTTTTATTCAATATTTTCACTGTTGCCATTTCGTTAAACGTACGAGAAACTTTATTCAAAATAAGAATAAAAACATTTGAAAGAATATTTATTTATGTGATATAATTCAGTTTGGACTGCTGTAATATCACGATTAGAGTTTTTTGATAGTTCATTATATATGTATGAAGAAAGGTGCATAGAGAATTCTAACTTGGCGTAAAAAAAATATGCAAAGTTTCGCTTTTATTTTTAAAGCATCAATTGTACTAATTATATATTTTTTGAACTGTAAGTTAATTTAACAAACTATAAATAAGTGAATTTTCGAAAGAAATGTAAATGGAAAATTGTGGCAACACAAAAATATTTATTAAAATGATTACATCATTATTCTTCGAACTTCAAACAAATTTAGCAAACGATAAAGTCTAATTATTAAATCTGAGAAAGTAGATAAATGAAAATAGTTAATTTTGGCGTTTAAAAGTTTGAATTACAAATAGCTAAAGGCCCTGTTTGTTATTAGAATTAAATCACCATTGCCATTCGCAACAATCGCCCGAGAAACTTATTTCTTTTAGACAATTAATTAAAATAAATTTATTTTTGCGACATCGATCAGTTTGAAATGACGTCAAATATATTTCACTACGAGATTCTTCGTATGTTGATATGAAATATTTTCATTCTATTTAAAAGCGAGAAATATTACATATTTATTCTTTGAAATATAAATTAAATTTTGCAAACTATAAGTAATAATTATTGAATTTTCGAAATCAAATAAATAAAACTAGCCAAATTTAGCATGTAAATGTTTAATATAGAATTAATGCTGTGTTTGGCTCCTTTTTACCTGTTTAACACAAGTTTTGTGTGGAAGCGGGTTAAGTGACAGATTCTGTTACAAACCTACTTGTTTTAATATAATTTTATTAGTGATTTTTGCACATGAGTTTTCCATTGTACTAACAGAAACTGTAAACCATTTTTTTTTTAATTTTAACGAAATTGTAAATGAAGCCGTGAAAGTACTTCCATAAAGAATTTTAAAATATAGTCAAAAACAAATTCAAAGTTCGTATTTAATTTATTCCTAAGATTAACTTACCACTATAAAAAAGAAAAATTACGTATTTAACTGAGAAATTAAAATTGTGATGAAAAAAATTATAGTTGTACTATATTTTAATTTCACACATAAACTTCTTTCAATCTATTTTTAAGTAAATGTAATTTTAAATTTATAAAACTAATTCAGACTTGTATCTGTGATAAGCAGCCCATATTCTCTAATAATTCATTTTAAATTTCATTTTAAAAGATTTATTAAAAACAATAATCATTGGACTATTGGAGAGTTATTATAAAATTTGTCTTTTTAACGTTTCCAAATAATGTAGAAGCAGTAGATTCTCTACTAATTTATAACATGAAAAATATTAAGAATTTATTGACGCAATATACATAGATTTTAACGAAAAAGCTACCTTTATCTAATTATAAGAAATTTTTAATATAAAAAAACTCATTTCTTTTTTTATAAAAATACAAACGGTTAGTTAAAATATGGTTAGTGTAATGTATGGTAGTTTTATGGTTAGTGTAAAATAGCATTTATTTGTGTTCTGTAAATATCTTATAACTTATGCAGGAAAACATCATGCATATTTAAAATTTAGGTAGCCATGTTTTTAAAAATATAATAGAAAATAAAATAAAATTGTTAATAGAAAAGAAAATTGCAATCTATAATAATAAAGAGTCTGTTTGTCTGTGGACCGTGAAAGACCTACTTATACTGCCCTAAAAAATTCGAAATTTTTAATTAGATTTTTTAATATTCATAGTGTTTCGATCTCCCTAGGAATAGCATTGTGAATTCTATAAACTTTGGATTCATACTTTTCATTTTCAAATTTGAAAGAAATTTCGGCGCGAGAGAAAAATTAAGTACAAACAAGTAAAGGCATGTGGGTTTAATCTGAAGGATTTGGATATCATTATTCTATTTCGTTTATAGATTTAATTTTTTTTATGCTGCATGAGGTTTCCTCAACTCGATTCTAATTATATTTCCGTTATGAATTTAATTGATATTTACAAATGGTAAGAAATGAAGATATTAAGGAAGATTTATATGTAAATAAGGTGTTTATACATTCACTTAATATTTCCTAAAATTCGATAGTTTTAGCAACCCTAAGTTAAATTTTCACACTCGCCAAAAGTTGCCAATGAACAGACCGGCCATTGCATCATAGCTATACCCGGTTGTAGGCTGTAGCAGGACATCTGAATTTACACACGATGGTAGTAGTTTCCTTTACAGGTAAGAAAAATGCGTTGCAATTATAGTTTTTATTAGAGAGTCAGAAATCAATCGCCAAGTCGATGTAGTAAGCCTATGCAAGCTTTACTATAGAATAGCGTCAAATATTTCACCGAGAGCGTTTGTTTAGGCTTACTACAAAGCGATCGGTGGCTTCACTTGACGAACTGGATTTTGTATTGGTGTTTACTAGGAAAAGAAACTACTATGACTCAAGCAACTGAAAGTACCTAGATACAATCGGACATCCACTTATTTTTTTAAATTAATGCTGATATCAGAATGGGAGCAGATTATCATATCCGGATAGAATCCAGTGGGATAGTGTATTAATTGGCATAAAATCAAAGTTTACTTAAAAAAACAAATCACCGTTATTAAGGTTACACCCGTGCAACGCCGGGTTTACAAAGCTAGTAATGCATAAATCTTAAAAATAAAATTTACATCTTAAAAAATGCTTTTAATTTTTTTTATTAAAGTCTTTTATTCACTGGAATTAATATTTCATCAAAACCAAATTCCTAAAAATTATTCCGTACATAAAAACAGTCAATAAATTTATTAATAAATTAAACTTTAAGACATTTATAAAAGAAATAGCATACTTATGATAAAAAAAAAATAACGGAATTTCATTCGTATTCATTACACATTTTCCATTCTGTTGCATTTTATCATTCTTCAATGCCTTAACATCTCAAAAACGAAAACGAACATTTCCGATTCTTAAGAAACTCAGCTATTTTAAGAATCTACTAAAAATAAAAGAAACTATTTTTTTTATCTTTCCAACTCAACAAAGAACTTCTCCCGATCACACGCTGAGTGACATGAAATAAAAGATTGTTCGATTTTTTTAAAATCTTAGAACACAGCGTTTAACTTGTGAAGCCCCAACTTACAGAACTACACCAAGCGTAAAACCCCAAGAAAGGCGAAAAAATAGTCTGCCAATTTTTTCTCTCGATGTTCTATTTATTCGGATCAATACTTTGTTTTTTACTGTAGAATTGCTTGATGGTGTGTAAACTTGATGTGAGTTTACTTACTCGAAATTGCTTTACAAAATTCATTACTTAATGTTCTGATATTCGAGCTCCGGTTAAGTCCTCAAATTTTCTGGATGAGAAAATCGAGGGCACGCATGTCATATGATTATGTGGCATGTAAAAGATCCCTTGAGTCTTGAGTTCTCTCAGCAAAATTAAATCTTGGCATACTTTAACATCTACGGAAAGCGCAGATTCATTGTAATCTGAGAGTCAAAATTGGTAGCGAGAGTCGCCTAGATGGTGTCACAAAATAATGCCTCTCAGTTCTGGAGAATATGCCGAGTCTTCAAAGGCTAAGCCGCCAATAAAGCAGCCCCGTTGGAAAAAAATATTCTGGTATCAATTTAAAAATGGCCAACAATATACTACATAACTGAATAATATTTTAAAAAATTAAATAAGTATTAGATCACCTTCCAAAAGACACTATAAACTTTTAGAGTGTATTTCTAATCTAATTTTTTTATTGATTTTTGTCCATGAGTTTTAGCGATTTTTGTCCATGTTCATTGTAATAACAGAAACTGTAAACCATTTTTTTTATTTCAACGAAATTGTAATTGAAGCCGTGAAAGTACTTCCATAAATAATTTTAAAATATAGTCAAAGTTTGTATTTCATTAATTCCTAATGCTTAACTTACCACTATACAAAGAAAAATTACGTATTTATCTGAGAAATTAAAATTGTGATGAAAAATAAATATAGTTGTACTATATTTTAATTTCACACATAAACTTCTTTCAATCTATTTTTAAGTAAATGTCATTTTAAATTTATGAAACTAATTCAAACTTGTATATTTGATAAGCAGCCCATATTCTCTAATAATTCATTTTAAATTTCACTTTAAAAGATTTATTGAAAACAATAATCATTGGACTATTGGAGAGTTATTATAAAATTTGTCTTTTTAACGTTTCCAAATAATGTAGAAGCAGTAGATTCTCTACTAATTTATAACATGAAAAATATTAAGAATTTATTGAAGCAATATACATAGATTTTAAAAAAGCTACCTTTATCTAATTATAAGAAATTTTTAATATAAAAAAACTCATTTTTTTTTTATAAAAATACAAACGGTTAGTTAAAATATGGTTAGTGTAATGTATGGTAGTTTTATGGTTAGTGCAAAATAGCATTTATTTGTGTTCTGTAATTATCTTATAACTTATGCAGGAAAACATCATGCATATTCCAAATTTAGGTAACATTGTTTTTAAAAATATAATAGAAAATAAAATAAAATTGTTAATAGAAAAGAAAATTGTAATGTATAATAATAAAAGAAAGAGTGTCTGTTTGTCTATGGACCGTGAAAGACCTACTTATACTGCCCTAAAAATTCGAAATTTTTAATATAGATTCCTTTTACTACCTACGTGTGCACCTGAGGCTCAGTTTTTTCATATTTGATTTAGATTTTTTAATATTCATAGTGTTTCGATCTCCATAGGAATAGCATTGTGAATTCTACAAACTTTGGATTCATACTTTTCATTTTCAAATTTGAAAGAAATTCGGCGCGAGAGAAATTTCAGTACAAACAAGTGAAGGCATGTGGGTTTAATCTGAAGGATTTGGATATCATTATTCTATTTCGTTTATAGATTTATTTTTTTTATGCTGCATGAGGTTTCCTCAACTCGATTCTAATTATATTTCCGTTATGAATTTAATTGATATTTAAAAATGGTAAGAAATAAAGATATTAAGGAAGATTTAATTGTAAATAAGGTGTTTATACATTCACTTCATATTTCCTAAAATTCGATAGTTTTAGCAACCCTAAGTTAAATTTTCACACTCGCCAAAAGTTGCCAATGAACATACCGGCCATTGCATCATAGCTGTACCCGGTTGTAGGCTGTAGCAGGACACATCTAATTTTGCACACATGGTAGTAGTTTCCTTTACAGGTAAGTATAGTTTTTTATAGAGAGTCAGAAATCAATCACCAAGTCGATATAGTAAGCCTATGCAAGCTTTACTACTACGTCAAATATTACTACGTCTAACTAACTACTTTACTACTAAATATTACTACAAAATTTACTACGTCAAATATTTCACCGAGAGCGTTTGTTTAGGCTTACTACAAAGCGATCGGTGGCTTCACTTGACGAACTGGATTTTGTATTGGTGTTTACTAGGAAAAGAAACTACTATGACTCAAGCAACTGAAAGTTCCTGGATACAATCGGATATCTACTTATTTTTAAAATTAATCCTGATATCAGGATGGGAGGAGATTATCATATCCTGAAGGAATCCAGTGGATAGTGTATCAATTGGCATAAAATCAAAGTTTACATAAAAAAAACAATCACCGTTATTAAGGTTACACCCGTGCAACGCCGGGTTTACAAAGCTAGTAAAAGTATATGGCAATAAAATTTATTTCAACCTGAGTAAAATTTTTAAACAATAATTATAATTTCAAAATTTTATTTCATTCTTTATATTTTTAATAAATAATATTTGTTTCAACCAAATTCGAAAACATTTCAAAACTATTTCGACACCAAAGCTATTAGCAAAAGGTTAAATATTTTCTTTCAAAACAATTTCCACAATATCAAAGTAAAAAGAATACAGAATATAGAATGACAAGAAACTGTTATTAAGTTTCAAAGAACTTAGTAAGTACTTCAAACTATTTTTCAGGACGCCACCGAAAACACCGTTTGAGCCTCATAAAGGGTAGACTATAACCTCTGGCGCCATTGAAAATGCCATCCATCGAAAATAGTTTTTTTAGTAGATTCGTTTTAAAGATTTATTTTTTGTTGATACCAAAAGTCAAACAGTGATATCCTTTCGCAAACCAACCACATCAAATATCATACATTTATCGCTTCTTTTAGAAAGAAGTAATATTAGTTTAAGATAAATTCGATACTCTTTAAGTTGTTTTTACAGTAGTAGATTTTGAAATAAAAAGTATTTCCTGGCGCCAAAAATGTTAGAAAAGCTGAAAAGCCGCCACTTAATTGGTAAATACGCCAAGCATCATTTGAAATGTGGAACTCAATTTACAAATATTTAACTTGACTGTACTTGAAGGGAACGTATTTTTAAAATTGTTTGTTTTTTTAAACAAATATAAAATATTTAATTTTTTTAAAGTTTTATTCAACATAAATTGTTGCATGGGTCAAAATATTTTTGAGATATCATATTTAGGCTTGAATAAAAAAAAAACACTTGTTTGTACTGTAAAGGAACATATGTTTTGAATAGGCTTTTAGACTAACTCATTTCTATTCAAATTCTTAAACATTTTTATCAAATATACAATGGTATATCAGACTTTTGGTATAACTTTCTAAATTAATGCATTTATCGCCGCTTTGCCTAAGCAGTTTTGGTGAAAGATCGAGTATGTATGTGATTAAAGTAAAATTTTTATTTAAAAAAAATAATGTTTATATTAGTAACTTTTCCTCTACATAAAATGTTTAAATTAATTTCCAAATAAGTAGAAAATTTATTGCTTAAATTTTTATGAATGGTGTATAAAAATTGGAAATGATATCTATATAAAAGAAAGTCGTGTTAGTAATACCATTTATAACTCAAGAACGGCTTAACTGATTTGGCTGAAAATTGGTGAGAAGGTAGCTTAAAACCAGGAATAGGCTATAGGATACTTTTTATTCGAACCCAAACGGGTGTAGGGGTGCAAAACGTGAGCCGATTTCCCCATAGGGATAGCATTGTAAGGTTAGAATTTATACTTTTTTAATTCAATTTAAAGGAATTCAGCGCATTCAGCGTGAACGAAAATTAAGAAAAGAAAAAAAGAGCGGGCGGGTTTAATTTTCTGGATTGTTATTTGAATATCAGTATTTTATTTTATTTGTTGATTTTAAATCTTTTCATTTTTTTTTTATGGTGAATCAGATTTCCTCAACTAGATTTCAATTACGTTTCCGAATTTAATTTAATTGATGTTTACAAATAGTAAGAAATGATGATATGTAGGAATATAGGTTAACCTAAAAAATTGCGGCCGGATTTGGCGAATTTCCAAAAATGTCGCCAAGTCGAAGTGATAACAAACCCCGGCACTTGCCGAGATGGTTACCATCTCGAAATGACCAAAAATACTACCTAATTTCAAAATGGACGACTTAAAACAACGAAAAAATTCATTATATTGCAGACCAGATTTATTTAAAAAAAAGTAAAACTTTAGAATGACGAAGAATTGATTTAAAAAAAAGTAAATAATTATTTAAAATCAGTAAGCATCTAATTAATAAAATATTAGTATAAGAAAACTTCAGAATAAATTATATGCGTTTAAGATTTAAATAGATTAACATTTAGAAATTGTCAATGCAATTACTAATTTCGCCAAAGGTTGCCATCGGGGTTAACAGATTTTGCGTAAAATTGCCGGCCACGATTCTTTAGGTTAACCGGAATATATTCGGTATAAATAAGGAATTTGTACTTTATAAAACTTTTCCAACCATACAAGAGGATGAATGTCTGTTTTTTTTCTGATGTTAAGATGGCGTAATGGTCGAATGAATTTTTGCATTGGCGGCTTTTGGCGAAGTTGAAAATTTAACGTAGGGTAGCAATTCCCCTTCCAGTTATATGGGTTAGGGTTAGTTTGAATTATCGTCGCATTAAAGCTACACACGAGTGCTATTGGAAACGGGAGTCGTAATTTAGAACCACAGTCAAGTTACGAGCCGACACGTGAGTAGGTACCCAATGCAACTTTTAAGGGGGACATCGTACGCAGCGTTGGGAATTTGGAGGATATTTAAAGTGCCCTTCCTCTATACGGGGTATTATTCGTCGGACATTTTTTGGCTGCACGAGCCTTTCATAGGTCTGCAGTTATTTTGGCGATGCCCTGATCTGAACCTGGGACCTACCGCATGCAAGACGAAAGTCGTTACCAACTGGGTCCCCCAACCCTATCGAGTTGTATGAAATATGAAGTGGAATGTTTACCACATTTGGGCAGTTTCGTTTTGCGCTAATTGTGAAATAGAAACAGGCCATTATATCATGTAGCTGTTCTGGCAATTTGAATAGGGGCCTATGGAAAAGCCCTCAAATTCCGGAAAGGCCTGGATAAAATCAACCCCTCATATCAGAATGGGAGGAGATTAAAATATACTGATGGAGTGGACCACAGTGGAAGGATCAATTGGTATAAAATAAAAGTTTACATTAAAAACCCTACTAATTAGGGTTATTATGGGTGCACCCGTGCAACTCCGGGTTTATAAAGCTAGTTACAAAATAAAACAATAAAAATACAAAGCTCCTAACTCTTAAGTTTTCATTAGGCTAGAGTTTCATTATTCACAGTTTTCCTTAGACATATTGAATAATGTTTTTTTTCACCAGGTATTTTTACTAGGATTCTTTTAAGTAAATTGAAGTCAATTTTTAAAGTTTGTTAAAGAACAGTATTCAAAACTGCTTTTCTTAAAGTAATACTTAAAAACTAAATTGAAGATCTTAGTGGAAGAACGTGATAAATGACAAAAAGGTGAAGACGAGCTTTAAAGTTTTTAGTTTGGACTTAGATCCGTTAAAACGGTAGTTGCAAACGGTAAAAAATCTACTTAATTTTAAGTTTTTTTTAAAGGGGAAACTTCTTATCCCTAAGAGGGACTGTTAGTCCCATAGAGCTAATGCATTAGTTTTGAAATCACAACTTTTGCAAAAGAATTGCTTTGCCATGTTATCCCATTTTCACCAGGTATGGGAATCATCATAACATCAATTTAAAACAAAATTGAAAAGAAATTAACATACGGTTATTTAATTATTAATTGATAAAGTTTTATAATAGTGCCGCCATCTGCTGAATATTTTGGGGCATTTTAAAACTTAAAAAATATATAATTAAATAACTAGATAACATTTTCGCTTCAAATTTGTTTCATTTCGATGTTATGGTGATTCTCATACCCGGGGAAAAGGGCTAACATGGCAAAGCAATATTTTAGCAGAATTTGTGATTCCAAAACTAATGCATAAGCTCTATGGGACTAACAATCCCTGTTAAAGAATGGAATAATATGTTTATTGACACAAAAATATCTAATTTTTTTCTCAAAAATGTCCCTTAGCACGTTCTTCCACTCTTCCTCTTCAAGACCCATCTTACCTCCACTTTAAGCTCTTCAGTTATTAGAGCAACAGTCTCGGTTTTGGAAAAAGGGGAATAAGATTATTATCAATTCTCGTTTTAAAAAATTATGGTTCCACTGCTACATATATGTTCCATTCAGTTACTAATGACGTCGTTTGAGGTTCGATCGTTAGAACGTTAAGTCATCAAAGATCAACGCAAGAAAAATCTAATACATAAATGACTTAGTTGTAGCAAAAAAAAAATTGTAAAAGATTCACTTTGAAAATACTTAAGTAAAAAAATTGAAGGTTATTTCATTCGTTCTTAAATCAAGAAACTATTACATGTACAAAACACAAATGGCCAATCTATTAAGTAAGGTCAAGTAAAACTTATAACTTTTGATTACTTTTTTATGACATGAAACAAGATTTAAGAGATGTCAAAATGATGGATTTGAATATGCATTTTAATTATTACTTCAAGATAGTAAAGGTAAGGGTACTAATGTTGAAACCCAGATTGCTTTTAGGTTAAAAAAAACTATGAATAACTAATTTAACCTGAATTTTAAAAAAATCATTATAATGTTAGAAATGGGGGATTGTAAGTAATATTCCAAAACAGGTACTTATAGAATAAAAATAGAAATTGGCAATTTACTACTTTTTTCGAGTTTTGAAAAAGTGATGGTAATGTCGGATCCCCTTAAAATGGCAATAAATCAATGTGTAAACACGTTATAAGTTGTTGAAGTATTAAACTGTACGCATTGTATGTTTTTCCTTGTATTCCTTAAAGTGTTATGTCTCTTAACATCTTATATTCATTATAGATGTTATAGTTTTAATCATCGTTCCCACAATTTAAAAAGTCCCTTTGGCTTAACATGGTATGTTTCCGTGGCATCTCAAGCGGAAACGTGTATAGTATAACATCTACACATACACTCTTAAAAAAAGAGTGAAATCCACTCCTATAGTGGAAGTGCATTTTCGGCACCGGAAAAGAGTGGAAATTAACTCAGACTGAGTTAAAACCGCTCGTTTTATTTTAAAATGTATGTACCATGGAAGTTTAATTAGTAACGCTTAAACATTATTCTTTCAAAAATCAATACGAGGAGAACTGTTAAAAGATTACTCTTTAAGGATATGTCTTACCCAAAATTGCAGTGAATGTTGACATTTACTGGTATTTGGTGACTGTCTGGGTGTTTTTTTAAAAAGATTCTTGGAAACTATTTCGGACATTTCTTATGTACATGGGGTCCATAATTTAACAGTACTCTGGGAGAGTCTGTAGTGTAAACTATTTGGTGGAATTTCTGCTCATTCGGTAAAGAAGCTATTAATGACATGGGGAAGAGAATCCTGTAAAAGGTTTTGTTCAAAAAAAATTATGTTGGAGAAATTTTTGTGTAAAAAATTCGTTATCAAGTCATCATAAATGGAAAATTTAAATCTCGGCATCAAAATTGACGTTTTTAAAGTTTTTAATTCGTTATATGGTTTACCATGAATTGAAATAACAATAATGGCCGCAAATATTCCCAATCAGAAAATTTGGAAGTTATTATTATTATTAAAATTATTATTTATTTTTTGGATCCTCTCTCTCAAGTTTCTCACATCTCTTCCAAATGAATAATAATTCCGACTATAAATTTGCTCAACTGAAATCCCTGATGAGAATTATCAATTATGATTACCCTCATAGTATGAATTTTGTAATCGAGCAAATTATTTCAACTCATTAATTTTTAAAAGTATTTTAAGCGTATTAACAAATCTAATTACGTCTCGTATGATTGAAAGTACTTGTAATACCATTTCGAGAATGCTTAGTAAAAATGTTTAACTACGTTTACAAATTTCAGAGAAAGTTTATGTAGTTTGTTCAACGGTTAATGATCGTAGATCCATCTCATCACAATTTATAGTTTACTAGCAAATTTATACCCGTTCTTCGCACGGAATAAAAAAAATATCAAATAGATTCCAAATATGTGTACCATATACCCTGTTATAGGATCATAAACTTCTTATTGTTTCCGCTCGTTATAAATTATAAAATCCTGTTTCATTGCCTTAAAATTCCAAAATGAAAAATACGCTATAATATGCACTCATAAATGTCATCACAATTCCCTCATAAATACATAAAACCTCTTAGCTCATTTGGCGCGTTTTGGGAAATAATTTGGCGAGAAAATAGATATAGCTACCCACACCCATTATACAGCTCTAACACAATGACTTTCGAACAACCGACCAGCTTATAAATTATTTATAAAAGAAACTGCCTATTTGGCGAATTTTAGTTAATAATTTGGTGAGTTTGGCAACGTATTTGGCGACAAAATAAAGACATAAAACACTAATAGCTCCAGTGCGATAGCCTTTATTAACCATCATAGTTCAGTAATAGCTTAACTATACATTTATTGCTTAAATATGCATACATGCAGTCAACAGAAAAATCAATGAAAAAAAACATCAAATAAACCTACAATAAAATCCGGGAATGAAGACTGGCGGAATTACGTCACTTGAAACATGTCAATTATTTTTCAAATAATGAATTTAGTTTCTGAAAGTAATGGCAAAAGAATAAAATAAACATTTTGAATTTTAAATGTTTTCGTTAAAAGTTTTATTTAATTTTTTCAGCCGATGGCATCAGTAAAGAGAAAAAATGATCGGATTTGAGCGAAAGTGGTGTATTTTTTTCAGAAAATTCGAATTTTCTCCAAAAATGGAACAAATATGAAAAATCTAAGCCTCAGGTGCACGGTATTAAAGGGAATCTATCTTAAAAATTTCGAAATTCTGAGGGCAGTATAAGTAGGTCTTTTACGATCCGAACACAAACAGACACACAGACAGACTCTTTCTTTTATTATTATAAACTAGCAAACTTATACCCGTTCTTCGCACGGAATAAAAAAAATATCAAATAGATTCCAAATATGCGTACCATATACCCTGTTATAGGATCATAAACTTATTGTTTCCGCTCGTTATAAATTATAAAATCCCGTTGCGTTGCCTTAAAATTCCAAAATGAAAAATACGCTATAAAATGCACTCATAAATGTCATCACAATTCCCTCATAAATACATAAAACCTTTTAGTTCGCTTTTTAGTTTTGGGAAATAATTTGGCGAGAAAATAGATATAGCTACCCACACCCATTATACAGCTCTAACACAATTACCTTCGAACAACCGACCAGCTTATACATTATTTATAAAAGAAATTGCCTATTTGGCGAATTTTAGTTAATAATTTGGCGAGTTTGGCAACGTAATTGGGGAAAAAATAAAGACATAACACACTAATAGCTCTAGTGCGATGGCCTTTATTAACCTTCATAGTTCAGTAATAGCTTAACTATACATTTATTGCTTATTTAAGCATACATGCAGTCAACAGAAAAATCATTGAAAAATCATCAAATAAACCCACAATAAAATCGGGGAATGAAGACTGGCGGAATTACGTCACTTGAAACATGTCAAATTATTTTTCAAATAATGAATTTAGTTTCTGAAAGTAATGGCAAAAGAATAAAATAAACATTTTGAATTTTAAATGTTTTCGTTAAAAGTTTTATTTAATTTTTTCAGCCGATGGCATCAGGAAAGAGAAAAAATTATCGGATTTGAGCGAAAGTGGTGTATTTTTTTCAGAAAATTCGAATTTTCTCTAAAAATTGAACAAATATGAAAAAACAAAGCCTCAAGTGCACACGTTCATATTAAAGGGAATCTATCTTAAAAATTTCGAATTTCTGAGGGCAGTATAAGTAGGTCTTTTACGATCCGAAAACAGACAGACACGCAGACTCTTTCTTTTATTATTATAGATTACCAGTTTCAAAATGATAAAACAGCTTAAATTCTTTAAATTCTATAGATGTATTTTCTCTTGTGAGTTATGTACTTTTTGCTTGACAGTTTTATGCTTGTAGCTTTGTAGAAAAAAGTCAATCTGCTATTATATGTTTCTATTTATGTATTTTTTCCATATTGATGTACACTTAACAGGTGTTCGTAATTTATGTGGGATACAAAATAAAAAATTTGTCTTAAATTTTGATTTTGAAATAAATAAAGGGCCACTTACTTAATAGTAAAGCTTTATAACATTCGTAATAAAATATTCTGTATCATACAAATACCTAAACATGGGCAAAACTACGAATGGGATAATTTTGAAACGGTTGGTTAGGTTATTATAGAAAAGAATTTTTACTAAATATTTTTCAAAACCTGTCTTACTAAAAAAATTCTAACATGAACTGCATAAATAAATCCTACATTGAAAAGCGCAAGTATAGATAAACGTCGATGGCTTTTTACAAAATTTTAAAATGTATTACACAAATTCATAAATTGTAAAATAAATTAATTTTTAATTGACAATTGGCCATTATAATATTATGGAAAATAACAAACAAATAAATATGCTTCAGGTATGTCGTCGTTGTTTTAATATTACCTGAGCAAAAACATAGTTTAAAAATATATAAATATTCGACTTAAATAGCTGTAAAATTAGTTTGTTAATATCTTACCTAAAAGGATAATTATCAAAAATATCTGACATTAGTAATTTAATTTCTTTTATACAGATCTATAATATCAATGCAAGTTCCGTTTTTTTTCTTCAGAAATATTTCATATAATTTTCAAAAAACTTCTTTTAAAAATTGTTCAAAAGCACATCCGGATTTTAGGAATAGACTTACGAAAAATAAGCCAATTAAGGACGCCAACTTTTATTAAATTTCCAAATGTACGAAGTTTCTTGGAGAAAACAAAAGATTTCCATCTAACGAGCCAGATTGACCAAAAAAGAAAAATGATAGAGTAGTTTTTATCTTTGAAATTCTTCGCCAAAAGAACTCAGTTTCATCTCAAGAGTCCATAAATAACCGTGAACTGTTTGCTTCGCCCAGCATTTTAAGCAAAGGTCACGTTTATAAAATGCAATAAGAAAAAATTATAACTTAAAGAGTATATTTTTTTGGTAAGTTTTTTTAAACTTTTCCCAAACATTTGATGCTTTAACTGCATGGCAGTTTTAATTTTCTTTTCTAAATATATTAATTAATCTAATTATACACACTGATTAAAGAAATTTTCAGTGAGTTTTTTAATCTCTGAATTCTTATAAAAAAGCAGAAAGATAACGAAAAACATTTTTTTTAAAAATACGACTCATGTCTGGGCACAACGGAACAGGGATTAGACGTTTTCTATGCACTCAAACTGCTTAGAAATTAAATAGTAAGAAATATCCTGATTAAAAATACATTACATGATTTTTTTTCAGAAATCGAACTAGAAATTTATTAAATATGAATGGTATATCTCATAACATACGAAGTTAGCATTTTTAACGTCGTTGATGTTTTAGGTTTCCTGAACAAAAATAATATTAGTTCGTTCCAAACACCTTTTTTTTTCATTAGCTTAGGCACACAAAAAACTTCTGATTAGCTCCTTTCAGTTTTTACTAGAATTTTTAATTTTGAATTTAAATTTTTATTATTTGTTTAAAAGCAAAAAGGCAAACGAACCTAATACATATATTCAGAAAAGTAATAATGTTTAGTTTAAAAAATACGAGTATTTTAATAATTTTTACAGTAAAGTAAACTTGTAATATTAAAATCTATATGCGATACAATCACTTCCAAATTTTAAAGGAGAAGCTACACCTTTAATTACAATGTGTCAACATTCTTTAATATTTATTTAAAAATCATCTATCGAAATAATAAGTGCACATTATTTTGCAGCACATAATTATATGTTAAAATACAGTAGAATCACGATATAAATTTGTTTTTACCTGTGACACAATTTCAAATCTTTGAAGCAAAAAACGATGAAAAATAAAATGTTCTTGTGTAATAACCAAAATAATTATAAAAATAAACAAAAAGTTCCGAAATAAGTAAGTATCCGTTTACTTTAGTACTCACAGAAATTCCTGATAGACCGACGGACGGACAAAAGGTGCAACATAACTAATTGTTACTTTCTAAATATTTAAGTCTTCAAAAAAATTTGTTTCGTTTTGGACAAACTCGTATATTGTACGTCATAGTTATTTAATTTTTTTAACTTAGCATTGACGCTAAGTAATGACTTTTTAGCATAGTTTCTAAACTGCTTATTACGGCAGTTTTTTTTTAGAATACAAGAAATTGAACGTACCTAACAACAACAACAAAAAAATTTGTCTTCATTTTTATTAAAAAAGCACAGAACGAAATTTTTTTTGAATGAAACCCATTTAACAGATTCCATTTTATAATTTCTTCCTTCCTGTCCATTGCACAGCTTCCGTTCAATTATTCTGTCCATTTATTAACTTCCGTATGACGAAAAATTAATTTTATAGTGACACTCAAAGATGCACTATAATAGAAGAATGGCTTATACTTCAATAATTACATTGGATAACAACCATTTTTCTAGTTAAATATAGAAACACTGTTACTTCTCGGAAATTTAATATAGAAACCGTTCTAATCAGGAATTCCCCATCAAAATAATTTAAAATTCTTAAAGAACTAAAATAACTTACTTTCTTTGAACACTCAAGAAAATTCTTATTCTACAAACAGACTTGAAAAGACAGAAAAGTATCAAATATGTCTATTGTGTTAGAACCCTGGTCAAGTGACGCGCAGAAGCAGACTATACTAATGGCGCAACGTTTGAGTAAACAGTTAAATTATCGGTTGCAGTTAATAGAAGTTGAACCTAATTTTCGTGCTATCGGAGTAGAAGTCGAACAAATTTTTCGTGAAAGCAGGTCTATTTCCAGAATGTGATATTTGGTTGAACCATTTTATGGTGTATCTACCAGAAGTTCTTGATTTTTCACCAATATTTGGTTCAACGTTGAACTGAAATTTTCAACAGTGTAGTTCAGCAAATATCTTTAACTTCGGTGAATGAAAAACACTACACTTTGATGTAAACGTTACACTAAATACTTGTTTGATATTCTTCCAAGCACTCTTATCAGCTGCAAATACACACACAAACCAAAATCTACAAACGCGTTGATTTTACAATGTAGGGTCATTTAACAAACTAACACGACTATAAACTACATAACGAAACCATTAGTATCTTCGTTTGTGCACGTAATATTTCCATTTACCGACGGAAAATCAAACGAGTGATTGCCATTTAGCTGGTGGAAGCAAAACCCATAAAACCCGATATAACGCTATCGGCCGTTACGTGAACATTAATGCGACGTGATAATGAGAATGGTGGAAAGTACTGACCGCCAAAAATTCGACGTGTACTACTTACCTGTTCGACTTATGAAATTAAAGGTCTGATTTGTGGTGTGGAGGTTAGAAAAATATATAATTACTGATATGAAATTCTTGTTAATTGGGAACAAAATATTTGCTTCGCTATGAGAGCCAATATTTAATGTTCTTGTAACAGATCATACTTCACTGAAATTCAAATCGGTGCTAATATAAATGAACTAAGACTGAAATGTAGTTAAACAACTTTCTTCTTAACTTGTAACATTTTTATCAGGAGTTATAAATTCTTGCCATTTAAAAACAATTACGGTTTTTTTAGCCTACTTTTCTTTTTTAATCGAGATTAAAGAAAGTATATTGGCATGCGGTCGATGTCCGTCTGTCCGTCTGTTCTGTCCGTCTGTCCGTCCGTACCCCCCTTCCAAAATCGGTTCTATCCATCGGATCTTAAAAATTCTTTTTTGTTAGAAAGCTATGACCTCAGATACCCAACTTTCATACTTTTTGTCCGTCTGTCTGTACGTCCGGACGGACATAAATCTACTATCTGTCGGCGAATTTCCCATTGAATTAGCATTGAAATTCAATTTTGAGTCATTTAAATCACTGTAGGTATTGAAATGCGGTTGATGTCCATCTGTCTGTCTGTTCGTATGTCTGTCTCCGTCTGTCTGTCCGTCGTCTGTCCGTATCCCTCTTCCAAAATCGGTTCTATCCCTCGGATCTTAAAAATTCTTTTTTTGTTAGAAAGCTATGACCTCAGATAACAACTTTCATACTTTTTGTCCGTCTGTCTGTACGTCCGGACGGACATAAATCTACTATCTTTCGGCGAATTTCCCATTGAATTAGCATTGAAATTCAATTTTGAGTCATTTAAATCACTGTTGCCAAATCAACAATGGCATGAGAAACTTTATTTATTTAAACATATTTGAAGCAAAATAATATTTTCATGAATCAGTTTGGAATGACGTCATAAAATGTAGCACAATTTGATTCTTTGATTATTCATTATTTATCTACAAGAAAGCGGCAAGCATACTTTTGCATGCAATTATGCTTATTTTAATTTACATTTCTTATTTTTTAATGCAGTTCGGAGTAGTTTCATTACTTTTGTTATTAATAAATATTTAATTATTCTTCGAACTACAAATAAATCACGAGCAGATGATAAATAATATTTAATTAATTTGCGAAAGAATATTAAGGAAAATAGTTGATTTTGGCTTTTAGAAGTTTAAATTATAGCTGGGTGCTGTGTTTCGATTTTTTTTCTAATGTGTATAAATCTAGTGTAGAAACGGCTGTTGGTGATATTTACTTTAGGAACCTAGTTTTTTTTCCCGATTAGAACTTCAGTAAGTACTTAAGTAACATGAAAGTAGGCTATTTTAGTTGTTTATGAACTTCTTGTTTAACAATAAATCTGACAAATCTGTGAGCATAACTTCATCATTATTGAACTGGTTCCATTAAATAAAGCAACTGCAGTCTTAGATGTTTTTAAATAATGAAAACATATGTAATTTCTGAGTATTCGTAGTAAGTTTGGAATGTATGTTATTTAGTAGGAAGTTAATATGGAGGAAAGCAAGCCGAAGCCAAGCTACCATTAAAGCCAATTTGACGGTACACAAAATTAGTAACATATATATTATACACACCTGGATGACTTTCTAAGCTACATTTTTGGTCTACATTTTTACAGTGTAAAAATACAAAACATTTTTTAATTAATATATAACAAGTATTTAATTGGGTACATTTCTTGCTTGCAATTCATATTTTACGGCGTTGATTTATCATGATTCCGATTCTTAAAAAATTACATTGCAAATATATCCACAAACTATAATCAAACACAAGATAAATAAAATAATTTCCACACATACCATCTAAACACAACCATTTTTTACTAAATGTACAACCAATATACTCCCAAACCATTTCAGCCAACAAAATAAATGTTTCCCACTAGCCCACGACGTTTCATGTATCCCCTGAAATCCTAACAATACGTTCGAAAGTCAACAGACTCCACTGTTCATCCTTAATGTTACATCACCTTCACACCAGCTTGTATACGTTATTCACGAAGGTAAATGGCTGTTGAGTCAACCACAAAGTACCTTGAAATTGGTCTCATTAAACCGATAAGAACCAAGAGGCTTTTCTCCAAAGTTGAGTTAGTGGGACTTTGCCAATATTTGATACTCTAGAACAGGTTGTTGTTGTTTGCCTGAGTTTAAAATATCAACATTAGGAGTAATGGAACTTATCTTCACTCTTAAGTCATCGTTATTCTTCTTCTATGTTTATTTTTTATGTACACTACTTCAGAAAATCAACTCTCACACAAGTAACTCATAACAAATGGCATCAAAAATATCAGAGCTTGCCGGAAGATCAAAGGGTTCTAGGTTTTACATCCGATCCTGAAGTTAATTAAATATTTCTCTTTAAAATGATGTTAATGTTTAAAGTAATGAGTAATATGTTTGCTCACTGCTCATGCGTACAGAAGCTATTGATAGCATTATGTTGCTCACATCACTCACGCATACCACCGAAATTTTCCCGCTTACCACCAGTAGTACGCGTACCACCGGTTGGGAACCCCTGCTCTAGAATTTGTTTTATAAAAACTATCACCGGATTCGCATTTAACATCTTTGCGTTGAAGCTGAAATTCGTAGAAATATTTTTTTAGTGTTTTAAGGTAATTTTGTACAACTGTAGCTAATTAAGATTTTAGTTCTATCATTTCGAGCATCTTGGACCCTTAAGCACGTAAGGTTCCAAGATGCTCGAACTGATTGAACTAAAATCTTAATTACCTACTGCCGTTGGCCCAAACAACCTTAAAAACACTAAAAAAAATATTTCTTCAAATCCTCCTCACTAAACTGTAGTTCAAATTTTTCTCTTAAATAATTCTCCACTAAATACACTTATATTTATTTTAAAAATGACTTTTAAAAAATTTAGAGGCAATATTGCCTTGACTTATAAGTAAAAAATGACTCAATTAGAAATTAATTGATTAAGATTGATTCAAACTCATTCTATTCTATGGTTTTAAAATCAAGCCTGATCAAACAAAATCTGAAATATATGTAAGAAAGGATATAATTCAAAATATAGTTTTGAAACAAATATGTTACATGAAGAGTGTAGTTGCAAAACTCACTTTCTCCAAAATAACAAGTAGGTTTGTAACAGAATCTGTCACTTAACTCGCTTCCACATATTTGTGTTTAACAGGAAAAAACGTGCCAAACACAACGATAATTCTATATTTAACATTTACAAGCTAAATTTGGCTAGTTTCATTTAATTTATTTCGAAATTCAATAATTATTACTTATCGTTTGCAAAAATCAATTTATATTTTAAAGAATAAATATGTCATATTCCTCGCTTTTAAATAGAATGAAAACATTTCATATCAACATACAAGGATTCCGTAGTGAAATATATTTGACGTCATTTCAAACTGATCGATGTCGCAAAAATAAATTTATTTTAATTTATTGTCTAAAAGAATTAAAGTTTCTCGAGCGATTGTTGCGAATGGCAAATGTGATTTAATTCTAATAAAAACAGGGCCTTTAGCTATTTGTAATTCAAAGTTTTAAACGCCAAAATTAACTATTTTCATTAATCTTCTTTCTCAGATTTAATAATTAGACTTTATCGTTTGCTAAATTTGTTTAAAGTTCGAAGAATAATTATGTAATCTTTTTAATAAATATTTTTGTCGCCACAATTTCCCATTTACATTTCTTTCGAAAATTCACTTATTTATAGTTTGTTAAATTAATTTACAGTTCAAAAAATATATAATTTGTACAATTGATGCTTTAAAAATAAAAGCGAAACTTAGCATATTTTTTTTATGCCAAGTTAGAATTCTCTTTGCATCTTTCTTCACACATATATATAGAACCATTAAAAGAACTATATTGTGATAATACAACAATCCAAACCGAATTATATCACATAAATAAATATTTTTTTAAGTGTGTTTATTTTTATTTTAACAAAAGTTTCTCGTACGTTTAACGAAATGGCAACAGTGAAAATATTGAATAAAAATGGAATTTGCATGTTATTTCAATGTAGATTAAATTTTTAGTTATTTAAATTTTAAATAAGCTTCTAGTTTAAATTTTTTAATGAAATTTGGCATGTAGCCAAATCTGATTTTTTGCTTCAAAATGACGTATCCCACTTGTCTGTGGGACTTGTGGATGACAACAGTGAAAATATGAATAAAAATAGAATTTGCATGTTATTTCAATGTAGATAAAAAAAATTTAGTAATTTAAATTTTAAATAAACTTCTGATTTAAATTTTTAATGAAATTTGGAATGTAGCCTAATCTGATTTTTTGCTTTAAAATTACGTATCCCACTTGTTTGTGGGACTTGTGGTTCTTTCTGTGAAAGTGGGTGACAGACGGACAGACAGACGGACTGAACGATTATAAAACCTTCCACTTTTTACGTTATAAACGTAGTGTGGAAGCTAAAAACTAAGATATAGGGTCTGATCCGTTCATTGGCGACTTTTGATAATGGTAAATTCAATTGGACGATGAGTGGACAATTTTGTTAAAAGGTTAATAGAAGAAAATTGGCTGATGCATTTTAATTCTAATACTTTCCCTCTTTACAATCTCCACATAGCATTAAGATTTCACGTTTCAATACATTTCTAAAATTTACCTTCATTAAATATTATATTTCTCAAAAAGTATTAAAGTACCGCCGAATAGGATAATCTTGGCATTGGAGGGTAACTTTGGCCCAAGCATAAAACACTAGTACTGCTTAAATATATTTTTATTCATAGGTCAAGGTAGAATTGCCACGACTTGAGAAAGGCAAGCACATTTTTAAGGAGTATATTTAATTAGAAATTATTAGCTTGAAAATCTTGTTTGTTTGGCGGAAATTTTGTACTTGTTTAGAACTAAATAGCTATTATAAACAATACTATAAGAAACATACTGCAATTTATAACTAATATATTTTGAAAATTGTATAAGAGTACATAAAAAGTACTTTATTTTCATGTTAGGGAAAATAAACGGATAATTTACTAGATAAAACTTATAGAAAAAGCATTCTATGTATTAAACGTTTATTATTTTGAAGATATGTTGATTATGTAAGTTACAAATATAGAAAATTACATATTTTGTAACTCAGAACATGCTTTTATAAAAGATACCAGAAGATTTCCTGAAATAGGGTTTAACGCTATTCTGCTGCTGTAAGATAAAAGACCGTACCTGCAAAAAACTAAGTTTTGAGAAAATGAAGAAAACTGGTTTCACATTAAACGCCAAGGTAAAATAAAAAATAAAAGGTTGATATTGACATATTCCCAATGTAGTTACGCTTACTGACTTTCGAAATTAGACAAATTGTCTCTTTCATGTGAATTTATCTTCTGGACGTTAGACTTAGGTTTTTCCCTAATTTATGAAACAGTTTTTCCGGCAATAATAATGATTTTACAAAAATTATAAATAATAAATTTTCATTAACATTATAATTTTTCCTGCTGGAAATGATTTTAAAAGATCATATCTTAAAAAAATAAACCTCATTCTGATTTGTTTTAGCTAATTTGTTAATTTAAAAAAAGTAAATTGTAAATTCATACAGGGAAAACAACCATACATTTTTGCCAATTTCCAGGCTGCTCAGAAGTTTAATGCTAATAAATTGTAAATTGTAAATTCATACAGGGAAAACAACCATACATTTTTGCCAATTTCCAGGCTGCTCAGAAGTTTAATGCTAATAAATTGTAAATTCATTCAGGGAAAACAACCATACATTTTTGCCAATTTCCAGGCCGCTCAGAAGTTTAATGCTAATAAATTGTAAATTGTAAATTCATACAGGGAAAACAACCATACATTTTTGCCAATTTCCAGGCTGC
This sequence comes from Oedothorax gibbosus, assembly GCA_019343175.1. Taxonomy (NCBI): domain Eukaryota; kingdom Metazoa; phylum Arthropoda; class Arachnida; order Araneae; family Linyphiidae; genus Oedothorax; species Oedothorax gibbosus. The sequence goes on from CM033280.1 coordinate 18,991,859, forward strand.
TCAGAAGTTTAATGCTAATAAATTGTAAATTGTAAATTCATACAGGGAAAACAACCATACATTTTTGCAAATTTTCAGGCTGCTCATAAGTTTAATGCTAATAAATTGTAAATTGTAAATTCATACAGGGAAAACAACCATACATTTTTGCCAATTTCCAGGTCGTTCAGAAGTTTAATGCAAATAAATTGTAAATTGTAAATTCATACAGGGAAAACAACCATACATTTTTGCCAATTTCCAGGGCGCTCAGAAGTTTAATGCTAATAAATTGTAAATTGTAAATTCATTCAGGGAAAACAACCATACATTTTTGCCAATTTCCAGGCCGCTCAGAAGTTTAATGCTAATAAATTGTAAATTCTAAATTCATACAGGGAAAACAACCATACAGTTTTGCCAATTTCCAGGCGGCTCAGAAGTTTTATGCTAATAACTCAACAACGTCAAAATTGCAGATACTGTCTTCTTTCTTGCAGTTAGTTCCTTTTGAAATACCACGATCCAAATGTGTCGCTTACACTTCTCCGTGTGAGTGATTCCCGCAAGTGGCAAATACCTTCAAAGCGTCTTTTAGTTGAGTCCCTGCCAAAACTGGGAGGACGATGAACATACTTTTGGTTTCATCTGTTGTGTGTGCTTGATGTGGTTCGAAAGTCGTAAATGTTTATAATTGTCAGTGGGTTTTTATCATCGCAAGGAATATATCATCGCAAGTCTATGTTCATAAAGGTGAGAGAAGTTTTTCACTTAATTCTGTGAGTTTTCGCGGAAGTTTTTAATATATGAAAATTATGTATGTAATTAAGTATGCAACTAATGACGTAATATAACTAATATTAATAATGTAAAAGAAATTAATCGTGTAATATACCTTACAAGTTGAAAAATTTTATATTTATATTTTGTATAAATCGAGATAGACATAAGTGTTCCTATGGTGCATGGAGTGTTCTAATATACAACTTTATCCGCATTTGATCCAATTTTTGCATCTATAAATTTCCAAGTTAATTTCATTACTTTAAGTTAATATTCTTCTTAAATGCTCTTACTTGAAACTCTTTACTGTTAACAGACCTAGTTTATACACTTTCAGTTAAATTTCACTATCGGTAGTTTTAAACTAATACTTACAAACTTAAATTAAATTGCATTATAAAATTGAAATACAGAACCAAATGACTGTTTTAGTCAATCAAGTTATTTGAGCAAAAAAGATATTTACCAAACAATAAATCATTACAATATTGATAACTATCATAATGAAATTACTATAATAACATCGAAACTAAAAAAAATTGTCTTTTAACTTTTAGCTTCCACACTACGTTTATAAAGTAAAAAGTGGGAGGTTTTATAATCGTTCAGTCCGTCTGTCTGTCCGTCCGTCTGTCTGTCCGTCACCCACTTTCGCAGAAAGAACCACAAATCTCACAGACAAGTAGGATACGCCATTTTGAAGCAAAAAATCAGATTAGGCTACATTCCAAATTTCATTAAAAAATTTTAATTAGAAGTTTATTTAAAATTTAAATAACTAAATTTTTTTATCTACATTAAAATAACCCATGCAAATTCCATTTTTATTAAATATTTTCACTGTTGCCATTTCGTTAAACGTACGAGAAACTTTATTTGAAATAAAAATAAAATATTTATTTATGTGATATAATTCAGTTTGGATTGTTGTAATATCACAATAGAGTTCTTTTGATGGTTCATTATATATGTATGAAGAAAGATGCATAGAGAATTCTATTTTGGCATAAAAAAATATGCAAAGTTTCGCTTTTATTTTTAAAGCATCAATTGTCTTAATTATATATTTTTTGAACTGTAAATTAATTTAACAAACTATAAATAAGTGAATTTTCGAAAGAAATGTAAAGGGAAAATTAAGGCGACACAAAGATATTTATTAAAAAAGATTACATTATTCTTCGAACTTCAAACAAATTTAGCAAACGATAAAGTCTAATTATTAAATCTGAGAAAGAAGATTAATGAAAATAGTTAATTTTGGCGTTTAAAACTTTGAATTACAAATAGCTAAAGGCCCTGTTTTTATTAGAATTAAATCACCTTTGCCATTCGCAACAATCACTCGAGAAACTTGAATTCTTTTAGACAATTAATTTATATAAATTTATTTTTGCGAAATCGATCAGTTTGAAATGACGTCAAATATATTTCACTACGGATTCTTTGTATGTTGATATGAAATGTTTTCATTCTATTTAAAAGCGAGGAATATTACACATTTATTCTTTGAAATATAAACTAATTTTTGCAAACGATAAGTAATAATTATTGAATTTTCGAAGTAAAATAAATGAAACTAGCCAAATTTGGCGTGTAAATGTTTAATATAGAATTAATATTGTGTTTGGCGCGTTTATTCCTGTTAAACACAAATGTGTGGAAGCGGGTTAAGTGACAGATTCTGTTACAAACCTACTTGTTAATGTTTAAAAAACTATGCACAAAAACATTTACATTATTATTTAAAAAACTATAACAACATTTATTTATATTGAACTTTTAATTTACTTTACGTAAAATAGTAAAAATATTTCAAACTGTTCCAAAATTATGCTATTTTTGAAGAAAACGTTTCTCTTTTTTTTTTGCTCAGATTGTAAAAATTGGTTGAGAGAAGTAAAAACTTCTAAAATTAAACATGGCGGCCAGTACTTAGGAGACGTAAAGAGATTAGCTTTCAATCTGAGATTGAAAAATCAATCGCCCAAAAGTTCGTTTTGAAAATTCAAAGGAGCTAAGCCTCTTTTTTTGTGCATTTTTATTTTATAAAACCGTATTCAAGGGAACTCGATCTTTAAAGACTCTCAGAGTCAGCACACCGTTTAAAAGTTCGAAATCATTAGATGTCGTACATTCCTTGGATACTTTGAACTTTAATGGGATTTTATGTTTTTTTTTATACTTGCTTGAGAGAATTTGGCGGGATAGAGTTCAAAATCTTCTCACTTATTACTTTTTCTTATGTCATGTATCGATAAATACATTTCACAACTGTTGTTTTTATTAGTTACTTAATACTGCTGATATCTAATAGTTTAGATAAAATTCCAAAAAGCAAGTTAAATATATTTAAGATTGCGATACATGACACGAAAAAGTTTTTATAAAACTTTGTCTTTCAATTTAAAATCCAAGTTCATAGTTATTATAAATAAATTGGAAATATTTATTCGTTGTATTTAAAAGTATTTGTGTTGTTGTTGTTGTTGTTGTTGATGATGTCGTGTCCATGATGTGTGCAAATACTAGATGGATCCGAAGCTGTCGTAGACAGCTTTCGCTATTTCTCCTGCATCTTCGGAGAGATTTAAAACTTTTGGGTCTTCAAAGCCAATCCTGAAGAGCCTGGCTTGAGTTGCTGGGCAGCCAAAGATATGCTGCGGGACAGTTGGACACCAGGACAGTTTGGGCAGTGTGTGGAGTATTTTTGTAATAAAAATATAAGAAGAAAAATTAAAAAATGTAAAATGTTAAAATTATTAAACATCAATAAAATGAAGTTTACGTTTGGAAAATTTATTTATCTGAAATAAAATGAATTTCGAAAATCAGTAGAATGAATTGGTTCTTATATAAGCTTGTATTTTTTAGTAATTCACTAGTAAAATTATGTTTCAATACTTGGCTATTGCTATTTTTAAAAATATTTCCGCAAGTTTATGTATACATCCTCCATTTGATTTGTAATTGAGAACTGTTTTTATACTTATATTTATGTTTCGATATATTTACGAATAAAAAGTGTACATAATATATCTACTCCTATCATATACTTGCATTCAGATATACGAATACAGAATCGTCTTTCGGAAACAGAATCGTGAAATCATCTATTCGCGCCAAACCTTTATTATATATCCACCCAGAATTTCCTTGAATATTTTATATTTTTTCATATTTGATTTGTTCGTATTAATTATTATCCTTCTTAGTGATATGAATAAAGAGCATATCCTAAAAGATAAGCTTTTAGTTTAATGCTTCATAACTAAATTCTTGATAAAGGAAATCCTTTCAACACAAATATGAATAGTTTCTGTGTCTCATTTTAAGAATTACAAAAAGAACATTCTCTAAGTTAAACATTCTACTGCGCAAAAGCAAACATTCAACCACCGTTAATGTAAATAAGACACTCAAAGAATAAAACTTGGCCGTTAAAGACAATTTGTATAAAATTTATCTGTTTGAACTTAAAGAGAAGGCATGCGGTACTAGAATGCAAATGCTTTGGCCTATATGAGTTTAATGTTGAAAAGTCGTATAAAGAAAGTCCCCAACCGCAAAAAAATCGATATAAGGGGCCAGGGCAATTAGAGTGGAACAGTTTTTGTCTTCAAAATTCATTGTGCCCCCTCTTATTTTTCATAATCGTATTCCTAAGTTTTGGCAAAGTTTTGTAAGCATTGTTAATGTAATGGAATGCGTTTCACTTTATGTTTCCTTTAACTACGCTGGAAATGGTGAAAACCTTTTTGAATGAATTTTCATTTATTTTTGTTTTTAAGAGTATTGAAACCAAGTATGACCAAAAAAACTTAATGTTCCCAAAATATTATTTTCTACCTAAAAAAACTTCAATATTTAAAAAAAAGGGCCTTAATAATATTTTATTAAAGTGGAAACTGCATTTCAAATACAATACAATTGTTAGAAGAACAATAAGAATTTCTGACATGTAAACATTTTAACTTTGTATGTTTGCAAGAAATACCAATGTAAACAAAAAATAATAATTTTTATTTCTTTTTTCTTTTGTAAACGAAATTGGATATTATCAAAGAAATAAACATAAAAATCTAATGATGTTAAAAAGCTTTAAAATGGTTTTTTGCTGATATTTGTTATAACTGTTCTAACAAAATTTTATTAATTAGTTCTGAAAACGGCATCACGAGGTACACTTCCTTTTCTCTCTGCACTTTGCACTAATCCCGACTTCGCCTTCTCTTTAAATTTCGTTTTAAATAAGAAAACGGTTTGTTTGGCCTTTGATCTGGATCAAAATTACGATATGTGAGTGAGAATGGATGTGTGAAAGGGGCCTTCCTGTAAAACGGATGTGCCATGCTGCGAGCAAAAGTCGGACTTCCTCCCTTGTGGCGCTCAATAAAAACGGAAGCCGCCCCACTTCGCCTTAAAATCGGGTAGTTCTCTACTCCGGGCTCGGTTACCGAGTGGCATTAGAAACAACAACAACAACGGTTTGTTTTAACAAGAACATTTTCAAACAAATTACTTTTTGACTAAAACAAAGCCGATGATGAACATCTTGAAATTTCCCCAAAACTTTATTGTCTTTGAGATACATTCGTGACATGAAGGGGATGTTTCTTTGATCTGTTGGCAATTCAATGCGTTTTATAAGTGATGAATATTTTCAATTCGAGTACAAATACGTATTTCTACAAAACCTTCTTACATTTGATCAAAAACAGGAACGTCTTTTGAGTTCAATGCCTTTTATTCTAAATCTACATGGAATAAATTGCACTGTTTCAATGTTCTACGGTTATTTTTTAAAGAATATTTTTTAATTTAGAATATATTTTCGTCATGAAATATTTCTAAAAATATTTTTTTGATATTTATCTTATCGCACAATGCGTGGAAAAGTGACTGGCTCCCATGTGAACTCAAAATAGATCCATCCCATGAGAGATCCGCCACTTATGTGATATATTTATTTTAAAATGTATTTCCAATTGAGAATATTTTTAGAATGGTGTTTATTCTTTTGAAAATCAATTTTTCGTTTAAATAGTTGTTTGTGTCAGTAAAATGAACACAGTTATTGAACCTTGCTACATAAAAATTTCCTGCAATCTACACAAATTATAACATTTTATTATTCTTGACTAGCAAACTTATACCCGTTCTTCGCACGGAATAAAAAAATATCAAATAGATTCCAAATATGTGTACCATATAACCTGTTATAGGATCATAAACTTATTATTGTTTCCGTTCGTTATAAATTATAAAATCCCGTTTCATTGCCTTAAAATTCCAAAATGAAAAATACGCTGTAAAATGCACTCATAAATGCCATCACAATTCCCTCATAAATGCATAAAACCTTTTTGCTCATTTGGCGCGTTTTGGGAAATAATTTGGCGAGAAAATAGATATAGCTACCCACACCCATTATACAGCTCAAACACAATGACCTTCGAACAACCGACCAGCTTATAAATTATTCATAAAAGAAATTGCCTATTTGGCGAATTTTAGTTAATAATTTGGCGAGTTTGGCAACGTATTTGGCGAAAAAATAAAGACATAACACACTAATAGCTCTAGTGCGATGGCCTTTATTAACCATCCTAGTTCAGTAATAGCTTAACTATACATTTATTGCTTAAATATGCATACATGCAGTCAACAGAAAAATCAATGAAAAAATCATCAAATAAACCCACAATAAAATCCGGGAATGAAGACTGGCGGAATTACGTCACTTGAAACGTGTCAATTATTTTTCAAATAATAAATTTAGTTTCTGAAAGTAATGGCAAAAGAATAAAATAAACATTTTGAATTTTAAATGTTTTCGTTAAAAGTTTTATTTAATTTTTTCAGCCGATGACATCAGGAAAGAGAAAAAATTATCGGATTTGAGCGAAAGTGGTGTATTTTTTTCAGAAAATTCGAATTTTCTCTAAAAATGGAACCAATATGAAAAAACTAAGCCTCAGGTGCACACGTTAGTATTAAAGGTAATCTATCTTTAAAATTTCGAATTCCTGTGGGAAGTATAAGTAGGTCTTTTACGATCCGATAACAGACACACACACAGACAGACAGACTCTTTCTTTTATTATTATAGATAGTCTAGATTAAGATTTTTTTCTTTTCCAGTCATTAAATGGCCTTTGAATGCATAATTGCATAAACGAACCAATTGCTAACGTACGAAATTTATTGCATCTCATCACGAAAATAATAAATATTAATTTATAAATGCAACTGGGTTACTCAAATGGCGAAACATGTTATCGTATAAGAACAGTAATAATATATTGAAAAAACACTGGATACACCAATATTGTAAGTTCAACCAAAGATAAATCAAACCTGTAAGTGCATTGTGTATGAAACAAGTTAATTACTATGTTGACATTACTTTTAAAAAAATTTACTCATCGTAACAAATTTCATAAAATAAATATTTCCATGATTAGCTATTTTGGATCATAATGAAATATTCAATATTTTGTATAGGTGAAGGTAGTTTCATGAATTTTGGATGAGTAGAGATCCAATATTTACCTGTTGAAATTTGTTGGAAAAACTCCGAAAAACCGGTGTTTTTTTTGCGGGGTTATTTTTAATATGTAAGCCGTTAAACAATTTTTATTGGAAAGGTCCTCTCCTTTTTAGGTGACTTACTTTATGAGATACACATTAAAAAAATTTAATGTTTCCAGTTTTACTTTTTATTGGTTACATGGAACATGTAGTTCTACTTTACAAAAAAACTTTTTCGTTTTAAGTTTTTTACATCATTGTTATTTTTAAAAAAAATCATATACTGTCATAGAAAGTATATTTTAACCAATTTTTGTATCGAAATTATCTTTTTTTATAAAACAAAATCCGCTTTTTCTTGGCATTTATATTCTTCTATTTTTTGCTAGTTGAACTTACATTATTGATGTACTCAATATCTTTTTCAATTTTTTACTACTGCTCTTATAACATAGCATGCTTTTAATTTTAGTAACCCAGTTATCTATAATAATAAAAGAAAGAGTCTGTCTGTCTGTGTGTGTGTGTGTCTGTTATCGGATCGTAAAAGACCGACTTATACTGCAAACAGGAATTCGAAATTTTAAAGATAGATTCCCTTTAATACTAACGTGTGCACCTGAGGCTTAGTTTTTTCATATTTGTTCCATTTTTAGAGAAAATTCGAATTTTCTGAAAAAAATACACCACTTTCGCTCAAATCCGATCATTTTTTCTCTTTCCTGATGTCATCGGCTGAAAAAATTAAATAAAACTTTTAACGAAAACATTTAAAATTCAAAATGTTTATTTTTATTCTTTTGCCGTTACTTTCAGAAACTAAATTCATTATTTGAAAAATAATTGACATTTTCAAGTGTCGTAATTCCGCCAGTCTTCACTCCTGGATTTTATTGTGGGTTTATTTGATGATTTTTTCATTGATTTTTCTGTTGACTGCATGTATGCATATTTAAGCAATAAATGTATAGTTAGCTATTACTGAACTATGATGGTTAATAAAGGCCATCGCACTAGAGCTATTAATGTTTATGTCTTTATTTTTTCGCCAAAGACGTTGCTAAACTCGCCAAATTATTAACTAAAATTCGCCAAATAGGCGATTTCTTTTATAATAATTTATAAGCTGGTCGGTTGTTCGAAGGACATGTGTTAGAGCTGTATAATGGGTGTGGGTAGCTATATCTATTTTCTCGCCAAATTATTTCCAAAACGCGCCAAATGAGCTAAAAGGTTTTATGTATTTATGATTGAATTCTGATGACATTTATAAGTGCATTTTATAGCGATTTTCATTTTGGAATTTTAAGGCAATGAAACGGGATTTTATAATTTATAACGAGTGGAAACAATAATAAGTTTATGATCTTATAACAGGGTATATGGTACACATATTTGGAATATTTTGATATTTTTTTATTCCGTGCGAAGAACGGGTATAAGTTTGCTAGTCTATAATAATAAAAGAAAGAGTCTGTCTGTCTGTGTGTGTGTCTTTCGGATCGTAAAAGACCTACTTATACTGCCCACAGAATTCGAAATTTTAAGATAGATTCCCTTTAATACAACGTGTGCACCTGAGGCTTAGTTTTTCATATTTGTTCATTTTTAGAGAAAATTCGAATTTTCTGAAAAAAATACACCACTTTCGCTCAAATCCGATCATTTTTTCTCTTTCCTGATGCCATCGGCTGAAAAAATTAAATAAAACTTTGAACGAAAACATTTAAAATTCAAAATGTTTATTTTATTCTTTTGCCATTACTTTCAGAAACTAAATTCATTATTTGAAAAATAATTGACATGTTTCAAGTGACGTAATTCCGCCAGTCTTCATTCCCGGATTTTATTGTGGGTTTATTTGATGATTTTTTCATTGATTTTTCTGTTGACTGCATGTATGCATATTTAAGCAATAAATGTATAGTTAAGCTATTACTGAACTATGATGGTTAATAAAGGCCATCGCACTAGAGCTATTAGTGTTTTATGTCTTTATTTTTTCGCCAAATACGTTGCCAAACTCGCCAAATTATTAACTAAAATTCGCCAAATAGGCAATTTCTTTTATAAATAATTTATAAACTGGTCGGTTGATCGAAGGTCATTGTGTTAGAGCTGTATAATGGGTGTGGGTAGCTTTTACTATTTTCTCGCCAAATTATTTCCCAAAACGCGCCAAATGAGCTTAAAGGTTTTATGTATTTATGAGGGAATTGTGATGACATTTATGAGTGCATTTTATAGCGTATTTTTCATTTTGGAATTTTAAGGCAATGAAACGGGATTTTATACTTTATAACGAGCGGGAACAATAACATAAGTTTATGATCCTATAACAGGTTATATGGTAAACATATTTGGAACGATTTTATATTTTTTTAATCCGTGCGAAGAACGGGTATAAATTCGCTAGTATTCAATAAATCTGGAACATATTATTTTCGTGACATTCAATACATTTCTTACGTCAGTTCGAAAGAAGAAGAAGCTCAAGTTTCTTACTCTGAAAGTACATGATTTACGAAAACTAAGTGGCATAGCCGAAAGAATCGCTGTAATCAATATTTGCGAAACTACTGCATTCCTTTTACATTCCTAGAAATAATTTATTGCCCCAACATAAGTGTACCTCTTTCAAAATTTAGGCAAACTCCGGAATATTGTAGTCATTGCGCAGCTAGTATAGGTTCAACAATGCATTCCAAGTATGTACTTTTATTGGAAGGGTATACGTCGCAATATTAGTTTGAAAGTGTTTTGAATGAAATGATGTTGAAAATTAATTGGCTTTGTCTTGAAAGAAACTTTCATCAAGTATAGAATGCTATTATTTTACTCAAAAAAAAACTCTCCAATTTACCATCACAGTGTGATGGTGAAATTGCTATACCTGTGCTGTGAATTTATGTACGATGTAAAATGTATTGGGTGTTTTACCCGGCGAAAAGTTTGTTTCACTGGCAGTGATTGGATGTACCCATCATCTCTGCTTAAACTGTATAGTGTGACTAATTTTTACTAAGTTATAACAAACTGACACTAATGAAAAAATAATTTGGAGCACACTAATATAAATGTCAATACCTAACGAATTTTTATTGAGAAAATATTTTGAGTATCGTTTCAAAACTCACATTCTCCAAGGTCCGTTCATTGGAAACGTTTGACGATGGTAAATTCAATTAGATGAAGTCACTAATGAGCGGACCGGAAGATATATCTTAGTTATGTTTTGCAGAATGTTAGTTTTCCAACTAAACCATTTAAATATATCACTTATAATTTTGTCACACTAACGAAAAAATATTATGTATTTAATATTTGTATTAATTAAATTATATTTTGCAGGATCCGTTGGGATAAGCAAGTGATCAATAATGAACAACTAGGCAATGCCTACATAGTATAAACCTTCAAATATCCTAACATGAGATCGAGACAGCGTAATGACATTATATCAGAAGAATTGTCTAACTAACCATTCAAAGTACGTAATATGAGTCAGATATTGTTACACGTTCCTTAACTAAGTGAAATTGTTTAGAGTTTTATATTTGTATATTTTTATTACTTCTTTAAAACCCTAACAATAATTAAATTAACATTTTCGAATAATAACTAAACCCATTTATTTGGAAACTTATTGAGGGAAGATCATCAGGGTTTTCAACAAATAAAGGTTATACTATTTGTTGATTTGCAATTTAATATGTTTTTGCTTTTTATTTATCCTGGAACTCTAAAAATCGAAAATACTTCGATGAACTCGTAATACCTGTCTGTTTATCTCAGATTTCAAAACAGAATTTTTGTTCAATATTACGCACCTAAAGTCGGCCAAAATCCAAAAGATCTCACCTAAAAATGCAATTTACAATCTGTCATAATATATCAAAATCATCATTTTAGAATTCATTTTAATCTATTTTAAAAGCTTGACAGCTTCTCACTTGCCAACTATCCGGCAGACACGGACAAATATAAAATATTTGCATTGCACATTTGCGGCCCAATTTTTAGCTATTTATTAGCAGTTTTCTTTTGAATTCGATTTGGATGATTTTGGATTCAACACAGTGGGAATAAGGCAGTCATGGAATATCAGTGTATTTTGAAAAGAGGCACCAATGTACCTCTGAAAACAAATCTGGCTTGTTATTTCGAATTTCAGGCCTAAAACCCCCCAAACCAGATTTGAATATATACTATATGAACGGCCCAATCATGATAATAATAAGATCTTGCCACGTGCTCTCTTGCTTGTGCTTTCTACTATATGTTGAAAATAGCACGAAGAAAGTTTTAGTTTACCTGATTTCATACCATAGGTTTCAAATTTTATGCACATATAAAATAGTTGTATGCATACACGTGAACATTCAATCTTCTTAGTCACTTTTCTGTTTGTTTTTTTCATTGTTAAGGCCTTTGATAAATCCTCAAGAAACTGTATCTTATATTCAAACTTTTGTTTTTAGTAGAATAAATTATTTATATTTTTTTTATTCAAAGATATCGAAATTTATCTATTTCTAAAGAATAGAAAACTAAACTTTTCTGAAATATTTATCACTTCATTTGGAAGAAACCACACGAATCTCTATTTAACAGTCCGCTTTGGTGAAAAAAGAACTACGTTTCATTTTTTAACTTGTCATGCTTAAATTGTGCCCCTATCATGTATGGCAACTCACGTTCAATTCCTTCTATCTTTTCGATTCTTTTCTGACTTCTAAAATATTCAAAAGAGAAATATTACAAATGTCGAAGTATAACACAAAATGTTTCAATAAAACCACAATATAAGTCATTCATTCAACTAAATGAAATGTATCAAGGGAATTTTGAAACTCGCATGCATTTTTTAACAAAATAGTTAATTAAAAATCCTATAATACCGCTTTTAGCTCACATATTGTGTGTGTGCGTCATATAAAAAGTATTTAACTATCAAATGTTGTTGTTGAATAATGTAATCAATTATCTTTCTACTTTCTAGGATTCAGCAATATAAGAAATGCATAATGAAGAAAACCACTACAAAAAATTATCTTATTCATTAACCACAGCCATGCTAAGTGTTTGTTCCAGATAATCTATAAGTCTTTCAATACTTTTATAAATAACAGAGAAGCATGTTTAAAAAAATAAAAAATGTATGTTAACAACCTTTAGAATTTTTTCATTACCGTAATAGTTAAAACTTTCCATAATATTTACCTGTAAATATTTATTGCCCTCAATATGGAATTGGAAATCAAAAACAGTAATCACCTGATAGATATGCTGGAAGATTTTACCAATAGTTCGGAAGGAATAAGACAACCATTAACTTTTACAAATTCGGATACCCTTGAGATTCCACCCTACAATTTCGGTCCCGAATACCAACGAGTTCTGAGAATATGGACTTTAGCAATCATGTTCGTAATTTCACTAATTGGAAACACTCTAGTAGTTCGGCAACTTTTACCTTTGAGGAGAGGGCGATTTCCAAAGTCAAAGGTCATGTTCTTGAACTTGGCAGCTGCCGATTTGTTCGTCACTTTCGGATCTATGCTGTCCCAACTGATATGGGAACTCATGGACCAGCAATGGATAGCCGGAGACTTCTTCTGCAAATTTTTCAAGTTCTCGCAAACCTATTCGCTTTGCTCATCCACTTTCATGGTGGTGGCCATAGCCTTGGACCGCTATGGTGCCATAGTGAAACCGTTCTCGTTCTCTCCAGAACCAAAGTGGTACGCAATCGGAGCATGGACCACGGCACTCATACCCTCCCTTCCATGCTTCGTCGTGTTTCACGAAGTCCAGATCTCAGACTTAGCCACAAAGTGTGTCTCAAAGTTCTACACCACTCCCGAAACCCAGATGTGGCGCCAAGTCTACCTCATGTGCGTGTTCATCTTTGTCTTCATCGTGCCCTTCGTCCTTCTGTCCATCCTGTACATCATAATAGTCCGCGAAATCGGCACTCGCTCGTCCGTGTTCACGGCCAATCAACAGACCGGGTCTTCCCTGCCTCGAGCCAGGATCAAGACCCTAAGGATGACCAACACCATCCTCTGCTGTTTCTTGATCTCCAGTCTGCCATACATTGCCCAGGAGATCATCATCTCGTTCGGGTATGCCCACATTCTAAACGAGACATTCAGTGCCCTCGGTGGTGTGATCTCAGCCAGCAACAGCGCAGTCAATCCCTACATCTACCTGGTGTTCCAGTCCAAGCACCACTCGCCGCATTTGAAGAAGTGCTGCAGTGACTTATTCGGCATCATCTTCTTCAGACGCCAGTGCTCCAAGTCCAGTCACAGGAAAGACACTTCGTTCTATTCAGCCTCGACATCAACCCGGATGCACATGAATCTGGTGACTGCTGTGCCACCTACTCAAGCGGCCCGAATCACGACGTCAATCAATGGCACAGAGAGGAAGGCCGATGAAACTTTTCTGTAAAATTGTATTCTCATTTTAAACCATCTTTAGCTGGCTACAAAATATAGATCCTGACCTTAGGGTGCGAGTAGAATGCAACGAATTTCTGTCACTGCAAGTAAACAAGCTATTCGCGCTTACAAAGCGAATAGCGTTTCAGAGCACTAATAACGCTGTATTCTATTCGTACCCATAGGTTGTGGACAGAAAGCTACAATGGAAGCATTACGGGCTTTGTAAGTTAACATTACGGGCAGTTAGATGTAAGCTAAAACAATCAAATTAGATACATTCACCCATGACTACAGCAACATTTTTTCCGTACTTCCGAACATTTTATCCGTTACCATGATCATAGAAAATAACTCATAGGCAAAGTAGTTTGTAATATTAAAATATTTTGGCCACTAACATGTGTAAGCTAACATAAATACCTTCCATTTAAGCTATTTCACATTAAGCCATTTCAATCATTTCTGTCATGTAAATACTACACTCATTAACCTTCGGGAAAGCACGCGATCAAAACCAACACAGTCTCGCGTATCTTTTTGATACACTAGTGCAAAGATTGCTTTTAAAGATTGAACATTACCACCTCCAGAACTGCTCTGAAATTTAGAAACTTTTACTTAATTTAAAGAACTCTAACGAAGCTAATTTCTAAGATTTTTACACTGATTCTTCTTTTTATTGGGCTGCTCGTTAACTGATGGCAGAGATGCCGTTGACGAGAGTGGGATAAAAAAAAAGTTTTAATTTTTCTAAATTATTGCAAACAATTTTTAAAATCTGAAATAGGTTAGAAATTATCTTAGGCTTAATTTAATACTAATGATGTACCAAAATTTTAATTAAAGTGATCAAGTAAATTTTGAATTTACTGGCTTGTAATGAGATTAATTATCTTTTGCTCTTTCCTATTTCATGGTGCTTATCTAAGACATGTATCTTTGTTAGTTTTATATAAATTCAAGAAATATCTTAACACTTTTTAAATTATTATTTTAGATTCAGTAAACTAAAACTTGTTTTTTTATAAGGAAAATAATGTCTCCAAAAAATTCTTGTAAAATAATTTTAATCCTAAAATGATAAATATTCCAGTAGAATGTTTGATGTAAATCTTAACACACGGATTCGAATGTAACAAGAGCAGTATTAACCAAAAACATTCTTTTCACTCAAAGTGTTTCACTGAATTTAATACAAATTCTACTCTCATATGTGAATGGTAGTTTTATAGTAGGCTTTTTACACATTACTCTAGGCCATTAGAGAGGAATTAAATTGTCATTTCTAATAATTTTGCTTCAAGCAATCAATTTAGCTTGTTAATAACCCACTGGGGGATATAGATGTATAAATCCATTACCTGACTGTCAGGTTTTCCAGCAACACACATATTTTTGAAAAAAAATATATATAAATGTTATAATTTTACTAAATTTTGTAATTTCACGTATGGAGGTTTAATTTGTAATCATATTAAAGAAAATTCATCCTAATTTTTCACAAGTGTTATTAATCGTATGAGTTAATCACTCCGTTCGTGTCGAAAACTCATCTACCTATAGCGAGTACTCACTTTTGTTATCCAAAGTTAGTTGTTAATACGCCACTGGGATAGTGGTCAAATCCCTACGCGACTGCGGTTTTCTCTGCAATACACACATTTTGTAACAAAAATATAACTGTTAAGATTTACTAATTGAATTTCATGTATGCGAGGTTTATCATTTATCATTGTAACAGAAATATATTTTTTAATGTTAAAAATTATGTTCAGTAAACCAACACTTCACATTTGTAATATCCCACAAAAGTGTTTGCTATGGTCAAGTGCTTTTGTAATCTCCGTACATACGAGTTTCACAAAATATACATTTTATCATTTCATTGTGAAACTATAAAAACTATTGCATATTTGAATATGGCATACTGTTATTGACTATGACCCTATTGTTGAATTTAAATTAGCTTTATATTGCAATTGTAGATATATTTCTTGCTTCAAAAATCTCCAGTTTCTCCTGCAGTAATAGTACTATATATTTTCTTAAAAATAGTAGTATTTAATGTTTTGTTAAAAATGGTGCTATTCGTTTCAGAAACTCTTATCAGATGTGAATGTATAAAAAAACAAATATTTAAAACTGTACTTTAGAGCCAGAAGAGCATATTTTCTATTTAAAAATAATAAAAGATTTGCCTTCTGATTCTCTGGTAAAAAATCAGTGCTTTGAATCTCATGCCATTTCTATATAAATACAATGTTAAAACAATTGTGTGCATGTAAATAAACCCAAAGCTGCTTTAAATTATTCCATTTGTAATAAAACTTTTATGTTATTCTCGACTTTCTTAATACACACTTCTATTTAGCACACACACATAATAACTTATTAAAAAAATTACACTTATTAAAAAGAATCCCAAACATGTTAGAATCTTTTTTAAAAAACATCTACAAATACATAATTTTTTGAACCTTAAAACTATTTTTTATAAAACAAAATTCAATAATTAAAAATGTCTTTATTAAATTCAATTTCTAAAAGCTTGGAACAAACTTGCCTTATTTAGATATTAAATTTCTATTTAGAAAACAAAAATGAAAAGCCAGTTTGAAATGACATCCCTTTTTTGCTTCCACACTACGTTTATAACGTAAAAAGTGGAAGGTTTTATAATCGTTCAGTCCGTCTGTCTGTCCGTCTGTCACCCACTTTCACAGAAAGAACCACAAGTCCCACATACAAGTGGGATACGTCATTTTAAAGCAAAAAATCAGATTAGGCTACATTCCAAATTTCATTAAAAAATTTAAATTAGAAGTTTATTTAAAACTAGCAAATTTATACCCGTTCTTCGCACGGAATAAAACAAATATCAAATAGATTCCAAATATGTGTCCCATATAACCTGTTATAGGATCATAAACTTATTATTGTTTCCGCTCGTTATAAATTATAAAATCCCGTTTCATTGCCTTAAAATTCCAAAATGAAAAATACGCTGTAAAATGCACTCATAAATGCCATCACAATTCCCTCATAAATACATAAACCTTTTTGCTCATTTGGCGCGTTTTGGGAAATAATTTGGCGAGAAAATAGATATAGCTACCCACACCCATTATACAGCTCAAACACAATGACCTTCGAACAACCGACCAGCTTATTAATTATTCATAAAAGAAATTGCCTATTTGGCGAATTTTAGTTAATAATTTGGCGAGTTTGGCAACGTATTTGGCGAAAAAATAAAGACATAACACACTAATAGCTCTAGTGCGATGGCCTTTATTAACCATCATAGTTCCAGTAATAGCTTAACTATACATTTATTGCTTAAATATGCATACATGCAGTCAACAGAAAATCCAATGAAAAAATCATCAAATAAACCCACAATAAAATCCGGGAATGAAGACTGGCAGAATTACGTCACTTGAAACGTGTCAATTATTTTTCAAATAATAAATTTAGTTTCTGAAAGTAATGGCAAAAGAATAAAATAAACATTTTGAATTTTAAATGTTTTCGTTAAAAGTTTTATTTAATTTTTTCAGCCGATGGCATCAGGAAAGAGAAAAAATTATCGGATTTGAGCGAAAGTGGTGTATTTTTTTCAGAAAATTCGAATTTTCTCTAAAAATGGAACAAATATGAAAAAACTAAGCCTCAGGTGCACACGTTAGTATTAAAGGGAATCTATCTTTAAAATTTCGAATTCCTGTGGGCAGTATAAGTAGGTCTTTTACGATCCGATAACAGACACACAGACAGACAGACTCTCTCTTTTATTATTATAGATTTAAATTACTAAATTTTTTTATCTACATTGAAATAACATGCAAATTCTATTTTATTCATATTTTCACTGTTGTTATCCACAAGTCCCACAGACAAGTGGGATACGTCATTTTGAAGCAAAAAATCAGATTTGGCTACATGCCAAATTTCATTAAAAATTTAAACTAGAAGCTTATTTAAAATTTAAATAACTAAAAATTTAATCTACATTGAAATAACATGCAAATTCCATTTTATTCAATATTTTCACTGTTGCCATTTCGTTAAACGTACGAAAAACTTTTGTTAAAATAAAAATAAACACACTTGAAAAAATATTTATTTATGTGATATAATTCGGTTTGGATTGTTGTATTATCACAATAGAGTTCTTTTAATGGTTCTATATATATGTATGAAGAAAAATTCATAGAGAATTCTAACTTGGCATAAAAAAAATATGCTAAGTTTCGCTTTTATTTTTAAAGCATCAATTGTACAAATTATATATTTTTTGAACTGTAAATTAATTTAACAAACTATAAATAAGTGAATTTTCGAAAGAAATGTAAATGGGAAATTGTGGCGACAAAAATATTTATTAAAAAGATTACATAATTATTCTTCGAACTTTAAACAAATTTAGCAAACGATAAAGTCTAATTATTAAATCTGAGAAAGAAGATTAATGAAAATAGTTAATTTTGGCGTTTAAAACTTTGAATTACAAATAGCTAAAGGCCCTGTTTTTATTAGAATTAAATCACATTTGCCATTCGCAACAATCGCTCGAGAAACTTTAATTCTTTTAGACAATAAATTAAAATAAATTTATTTTTGCGACATCGATCAGTTTGAAATGACGTCAAATATATTTCACTACGGAATCCTTGTATGTTGATATGAAATGTTTTCATTCTATTAAAAGCGAGGAATATGACATATTTATTCTTTAAAATATAAATTGATTTTTGCAAACGATAAGTAATAATTATTGAATTTTCGAAATAAAATAAATGAAACTAGCCAAATTTAGCTTGTAAATGTTAAATATAGAATTAATGTTGTGTTTGGCGCGTTTTTTCCTGTTAAACACAAATATGTGGAAGCGTGTTAAGTGACAGATTCTGTTACAAACCTACTTGTTTTTAATAAATATATCATTCAATTTTTTTATATTCAATTTTTTCTTTGTTAAGAAGGATTAACTGTTGTTTCAATAAAGACCTCTAATTAATATAAAAAATAAACATTATCCTAAACTTAAAACCTTGAAATTATTTTTTCTAACAAAATCCTCTTTTTTCCAAAGTTACTTAACATAAATATTTTTCATTTTTATAAAATATTTCTTCGAAAGCAAAAAAAAAGTTTTAATGATGATGGAAAGTAGGGTGCGTAGTGACAGATGTGCCAAGCTCAATTAATTGATGTGTTTTATTTTCAAAAATGGATCAGGCTGTGTTAAATTAATATATTTAAGATTTTAAAAAATGCGCGTTTTTTTTTAAAGTTTATATTTATTAAAAGTAGAGCTTTGGCAGAGCACATTAGTTTTGCTACCGTATTTAAAAGCTTAAATTGCAAATCTATTTCTTGATTTATTTTTATATTTAGAAGAATTTTAATTTAGTGTTACCTAAACTATTTTATGAAAGTTAATTCAAAATTCCCAATTTATTTTAACAATAAAAAAGTGCAAGACGCATGAAATATCTATTTTTTTTTAATTCCCTAAAATATAGATAAGAAACACTTACAAAAAACCCATTTAATCATATAAAAAAATTTTAAAAACAAAAAACATAAAAATGACATCACTTATAACTTTATCTCTTTATAACACCAGCCTAAACCTTTGTTTCAAAAGGGGCATTTTTAACAAGTTATGACAGTCAAATTCTTCACAAAAAGTCCATTATACGCTAAAAATAGTTTTGATCTAAATATATATCCTCCCTAGTCCAAAAATAACTTTTCCGGTGACCCATTTATCAAAAACTTGGCGGGCTCAGCAGATACTCCCACGAGATCACTTTGATAGCTTGAAAAAACTGTAACTGGCATAAAGACATTTTCTTTGAAAAATGAGTTTCAAAATAAGATTTTAACCAGCGGATAGAGTGCTATCTAAAACCAATTTGATTGGTCGCTTGTATTTCTCAGATACACTATTACAAAATACAACATTTAAAAGTGCACTCTTTAATTCATTTTTTACAATCACTTGTTTTTCGGAGCTACGAAATATATGCTGTACCTTTCATGTTGGTTAGACAGTGTTCGTCACTAACGAATAAAATATTTGTAATTCGAATTAAATAATTAAAAAAACATAAATTTAATGCATAGTATTTTTGAATTTTATGGGTTTAGTATGTGTGTGGAATAAACAAATTTCAAATTGTTCTTACCGAGATAAAAGATATACTGATAAAGAATATGAATTTACCGAACATTACAATTTGTTAACTAAATCCTTACACACACTATAAACTTTTAATAATGTAAATATTTAAATTATTATTCTTTGTTGTAAAAATTTATAGAATATAATGGCTTAACCTTAAATACTTATTTATACAAAAAAAAATTACTTTGCACGTGTTAACAACCTAAACAGCTCATTCTTCACATTTTATAAAAATAAAATATAACTAATATAAATTTTAAATTTGAAGATAAAAAATGCATGTAAAGTTCTATATAAAATCTAAATATCAACTTACTAACCTGTCAAACTAGGCGGCGATATTCTCAAATTCGAATCGGATATGCGAAAATCCGTACCATCCATTCCATTATTCAACGATTTGAATAATCGCAGTCCTCGCAATGGAGGAGTTCCACGGGCTGTTAGTCATTCACCAGGTGACAGTTTTTGACCCTCTTCGCCGTAACATAAAATCTTCTTTAAGTTTTACTCGGTTTAGAAGCTTCTCATACTCTCTCGAGTAGAATAAATACCTCAGAAGAAGAAGGGTGCAACTCCATTTTACCATATGAACCCTTTTCCACAAGCAATGGGTCCGGTATTTTTTGTTTTATTTACGGTGCTGCATGATCAACAATGGCAATGTTAAGTCAATTGGAGCTTTGCGTAGACTGGAAAAGTATAGTACTTACGATTTCGTCAACGATATTGGACAAGTAGTGTAATCTTAACGTTGTCTGTAGTGGCAATGTACGGCAACGAATGTCTTTACCGTTAAATTATTTGGTCGCATTTACGGTGATGCATTGTCAGACAATGGCAATTTTAAGTCAATTGGAGCCTTGCATGTAGACTAGAAAAATATAGTACTTACGATTTTGTCACCGATATTCATCAAGTAGTACAATCTTAAAGTTGTCTGTAGTGCCAATGTACGGCCAGTGGCGGATTTATGGGGGGGGATAAGGGGGCTTTAGGGCCCCCCCCCCCCCCCCCATGAGACCCAAACTTATACTAGATAAATCGATTTTCGAATGAAAAAATTGAAAAAAAAAACTTTTTTTTGTATTATCCTAAATATAAAACCACTTCACCCTAAAACTACTTAAAAGTACTTTACCTCTCCTTCTCTACGCCATCACACTGAAAACCTTATTTTTTAGCAATTTGCGAAACCTCGCATTTTCATAAATAAGCAATAGTTAATCATTTATTTATATATAATAGTTAAGAGGATTAATAAAAGTTATATTCGTATGTAACCTGTTAGGAATAAATGAAATCTATAGCATGCTATGCGCAGTAATGCAGTACATTTGTTATGAAAGAAAAAATTAAAAACAAAATCGGTTCTCCTCTCACTTATTAATCGGTACCATATAACTATTCTACAAATCCTCTTACGTTTGACAAATTTATTAGCAGGAAAGAAACCAAACTTGTCAGATGTAAAGTTCAATTCATGTATCAAAGTTATAACAAACATTTTTATGTGCTCAAGCTTCAACAATTTTGCATATTTAACCCATTAACAATGATTGGCAACACAATTTGAAAACGTGAACTTTCTGCTTAAGTTTATCGTAATATAATCAAAATGTATGACAAAAGAAGACCCTAGTCCTGAAAATTTTTTGTAGAACAAAATACGTAACGAGGAAAACATTCTTAACTGCAGCAACTAGTTTTCTTTTATATTGTATCTTTGCATATTTTACAACCAAAAAATTTTTTAACTGTCAAAAACTTCTTTTTACGCCGATTTCTCCTACTCAAAAAAAATCAAACAATGAATAGCTAACAGTTAAGTAAAATTTATTCATAATTAAAAATTGTTAAATATCGATTAAGAATTAGCTCAAAATTTGAGATGCGCCTAATAGCATAAATTCCCGGCTTGGGTCCTGAAACTCTGGCCTACTTGCTTAAATGCATCAAGAATCGTAATTAAAAATAATAAATTATAGCAGAAAGTTGTAATTTAAAAATCGATCCTGTACAGTCGGAATTCTAACAGTTTTTTCCCCTCTTTGACAGACCACAGGACATGGCAAATTTTGCTCCGGGCTCTAAAAATGGGTCTGTGTGGTCCGATTATCAGTGATATTTTTCTGCCCCCAAAGTTAGTCTTGAAGAAGGGCATTCTTTGTATTTTCCCACCCCATGTTTTATATAACTTGGAAGCTGGACGACACAAAAGACCGTCTAGACATAGCTTATTTAGGATTTTCTGTTCTGTGTGGGGGAATCCGTTATCGTGAATTTGATAACACTAAACAAGAGAGAATCTTTCTTTTTCTTTTTTTTTAAAGGGACGAAAGTGATTTTTAACGAAAGTATAGAGGCCCGAAAAGGGGAATGCAAATTGGTCTTATTGGATGTTGAGCCTTATTGTTGTGCAACTGTTTGTTTGTGTCGTGTGTGTCTCTATCTTTTAGTAGTCAGTGCCAACTGCCAGAGACCCTACGGTGGAGGCTAAGTCGGTCTCCCGTGATCTCAAGAAAATTCTTTCTATTTTTTTTTATTAATATAGATCTATTGTTCAAGAGACCAAGCTAATTTATCCACATTTTTTTTTCATTTTGCTTTTCTCATGCTTATCATTTACGAATAACTTCGTAATAAGTATACAGTAGGTTATATGTACATCTTCCAAAATAAGAGTTTTATTTTTCTTTGGAAATAAGGTAGGAAATTATTATTTTGTATTTAATTTATTATCATTTTATAAGTTACTTATCTAATTAAATGTATCCTTTTAAAGAGTTAAATTACCTATTTTTTAACAATACGTACTTGTACTTTAAAAGAATCTAAATTAATAAAAAAAACTATAATTTTATAATTATAAATAGAAAATGGCAAAAGTTAGTTTTACAATTAAATTGCGTGTCAAAGCTACTTTTCCATAATTTCATGAAGTAATAAAATTGTTTTGCTTTGTACGATCCTATAGATATTCGTATTATTACTATTGAAAAATGTATAAAAGATCAATTAGTTTTTTTGATTTAATTAATTACAATTAAATAATATTGAAGCACGAAATATGCATAGTTGATGTCAGCAAATAAAATTACAATAAAAAATCACCAATTTAATTTGCAGTAAAATAAAAAAATTATACTAATTATGTACTACTAATTAATTTACATAAAGTAGGATTGGATAGCTAATAATAGATTTCGACAAAAATTCGTCATCCCCCCCCCCCCCGTTATGTCCTTGGGCGGCTAGGCTGTTACCCCCCCCCCCCCCCCTTGATGAAGTTCGGATCGCCACTGTGTACGCAACGAATGTTATTGTTGTTATAATAAGTACGTCAAAAAATACCAGTAACTGTCTGAAAAACATGCCTCAAACAGTATAATATAAAAACTTCAAAAAGATCTCATTGATTGTTAAATAATTCGGTTATATTAGTTGTTCCTAGATATTTGTTTTAAACTTTACTTAAACTTTGATATTTATACGTGAAGTGTAGAAATGTAAAAACTCTAAAAAATTTCCTTTTTTATTTGCACCCCTGTGAGATTCAGGGATGACTAGGATGTGCATATCATTAATCTGAATGATGAATGTGTCTTTTTGTGAAAAAAAAAGAGTAAAGTTTTTTAGCTATTGAATTTTGCATGTGTTGTCAAGTTGTAAGTTAAGTAAACGCTGTACATTTATCACATACGAAATGGCCAAATCATCCAAACAAAATAGCACATAAATATTCATGTTACATTGTGCATATTTTGTTCAAAAGCTTTTCCCGGATTGCGAGAAAGAAATCTCAGACTCAGTATCAGATTTATACGACTCCACAAAATTACAACTTCATTTTTTTCTTTCGCAATTTTGAGTGCAGAAACTTAATTTACAATTCGTAAGATAAACACTACACCAAAAGTTACTACAATTCAGATGTTCAGGCTAGATATTCAGTTGTCGGCTCGTCACTTGACTGTGGTTCTAAAATACGACGCCCGTCGCAAATAGCCATCGTGTAGCCCTAGTGCGACGATAATTCAAACTAAACTAAACCAGGATAGATATGTGAACTTGCCTATATAATAAAATGCATTCCATATGATCTACTTATCTAGTTTTGAAAATTTTAAGTAGCAACTGTGAATTATTTACAAAAGTTGCATATTTGTAGTATGTTGAAGTCCTCACCTAATGGATTATTTCTTTTAAAAATACCAATATATTTTGCCAATTTAGAACTCACCTTCTTGTAGTACTCATCACACAATGTATATACTTATTTTATTGTTTGTTGTGTTGGTAACAAAACCCTAGGCGTGAATTTAAACTCCAGAATTCTTGACAGAAGCAATGAAATTATTAAAGTTCTCTCATGCTCTTCTGTAGAACTATATAGTAAAAATAAATTACAGCCTTTTTACTCCGAGGAAAGTAGCGAAGCAAGATAATGGGGAAGCACACCAACTATTTAACTAGGGTCAGGTGTGGCAAAATAGGTAAAAGAAACAGCATATTTTGCTCACACCTTCAGAGCAATAAAAATATCAATTTTATCAGTGTAAAAAATATTTAGGATATGCAAATGAACAATTCTTATAACATTTAAAATGAAATTTCCCTGAATAAAAAAATTATTGATATTGATAAATGTGTTAGAAAAAGTGCTGTCAATGACTTATTTTACCCTATGGGTGGGGCAAAATATATCAGTAGTGGGGTAAAATAAGTCATGCTTTTAAAACAGCTTCAAATGCTCAATTTATTCGATTACTTTTTAACATTGTTTAAAAAGAAATCCAGGTAAGATTATATAAATCTCCACAAGAATTAATACAGTCCCCTGAGGATCATTCCTGGAAGGACTTTTTCAATTTGAGAAGCATTTTCTTCCGAAAGATAATCTTTTTCAGAAAAAAAATTAAATGGAACTATATTTTTCTTTTGAAAATATCCCTGTACTTAACTTTTCTTCAATGTTTGAAAGTAAACCAAAAAATAACTTCTTTTATACCCAAAAAGTCAAAAACTCGACATGTCAAAAGTCACTTTCATACTTGCAACGAATTGAAGGTGTCAAAACCATCTGGACTCAATGTATTTACTTCACATGTAATGGTTTAATTTCTTCTCTATTTCCTGACAGACATTTTTGCAGATTTTTTCCCTTCTTACCTTTTCGATCCGTAATCTATTTAAAGAATTTGAAGTAGTCAATATGTCTCCCATTTCTTGCTGCATATAAGTTTTCTTTCTTCTTTTCGCATTTTACATTGCTTCCTTGTAAGCAATTAATAGCTTGGAGAAGTGTCTCAACGATTGAAGTTTTGATGTGCTTTAAGAAGGAAGAAGGACAACTTATACTTGACTCGTCTTGAAGGGTTGCTCAAACAGTCTGACTTGCTGTGGTTACCGAAGTAGGTGACACTGCATCAACAACTTGACTTTTTTAGTTGGTGCTGCAGTTGAAACTGATTTGACTGTTGGAATTGTATCTGGGACATGGTTTCTAAGCATTTGTTTGCATACCATTTCTTTCAATGAAATATTCCACTTCCTTAAATCCACCAACACCGTTTTCGGATTGAAGTTCTTGAAATAGTTATTCAATAATGAAGGTGACTATGAATTTCAAATTAGCTGTCATTTACGAGTAAAAGAAGTACAAACCAATATTAAAAGTACTTTATAAGAATAGAAGTTATCAGAAAGTGATTTAAAAAGCAAAAATTTATGTTACTTGTTACAATATGTGCTTAGCCAAACCTATTCTGAAACATGACCTATTTTACCCATTGCGTGTTTTTTTTCTCCAAAAAACATGTTTTTTTTATATTTACTTTAAAACTTTCTGAATTCATTCTTGAAAAGTATATGTACAGAATAAGATAAAAATTTAGTATACACATACTTATAATTTTTCTTAAAACAAAAGTTTTCTACAGCAAGAAATTAAAGTTTCACAAATGAAAACATAAAATGGCAAAAAAAACTGTAACTGCACAGTACAATTTAAGATTAGTTTTGCATATAAAATGATAAACAGTACCAATAAAATAAAAAAAACTGGCATCAAGAAAAGGAAAAATTGTTTCATTTGTTTTTTACGGATTTTTTTTTAAACTGATCTATTTTACCCCACCTGACCCTACAATTTTTTGGTTACCTACGTCTCTGTAAATAATATAATCTTCTAGAGCATAACCATTTTACTATATTTAGACACTACTGTTAGGACTAAGGACTATGGATGTCACCATTCTGGTAACATAAAAAAAATTACAAGCTTTAAAAAACAAAAATCTGATTTTTTTTATAAAAACTTAATTTTTGTAAAAGTTGCTGTCATATTTGTTGAGATGATTACTAAACGCTTAGGTCGAACTTTGATAATCCTAATCATCCTGAAGATAGCTCTTAGATAGATATAGACTTGTTCGCTATTTATTATGCAGAGAAAATATTCGAACAAGAATCCGCTTGTCCCCCAAAGCAACTACTTTGCCGATAATTCTTTATCTACTCAGAAAACTGCATGGGAAGTTCTTTATTAGGACGGATCCTCCCAGGTGGTAAGCATTAGACTTACTTTTTGGCCAATGTTTCCAGTGATGACACATGAGCAGCATAATTTTCTTGTTATAGATCTCAGCTTCGACAATGTGTGACCTAGGTAAATTCAATACTAAGAATGCTTCTCGAATAAAATGGCTAATTTATCTGAATCTACGATTATTTAATTTCATGATTAAAAGTTACATAAAAAAAACTTAACAATTTATCCCCACAAAAAAAACATTTCGGATAATGTTATCACACGGTACAGAATATTAATTATTTTGATAATTGTTCACCGACTTCGCAACTATAACATACGACAGTTTCAAAATTGTAATTTTATTTTTATTTAAGTATATTTTAACAGGCAAGTTTATCTTTAGCCAAGAATATGTCACAGAATTTAAATCTTGTACCCGCTCAAGTTGAAATATAATACTATCGAATAATGAATTCCGAAATTTTACTGAACTTACAGCAGAGAAATAGCTGTCATTAGTTTGAAGAGTTAATTTTTAATTACGAGTTAAACATACATAACTTTCATGCATATCTTATAATTTTAAGCGTGTCATTTGTTTAGTTTGTTGAATGAATAAATTCCAAATAGTTTCCACGTCAAGTTGTCGGATGCATGGTAGTATATAATATTAAGATAAATATACTTATTCGGATTAATGTACCTAACCAAACACTTGTTTAACCCTTCGCATTCCAGTCTAATCTGTCATGGGCAGGTAAACTGCAGTTACTTCCATAATGACTTGGACCATTGTTGCAAGCACTCAATTACCCTAACCTTTAAGAAAACATACTAGAGAAAAAATTATTTTAGAGCAAAAATAGTACAACTCATTGTTGCGATTATTGCAGTTTACCAGCCCACTGCAGTAGTAGGAACCAGTAACTCCAGAGCTATATTGAGATAAACAAGCGTGTCGCAAATGCGGCGACAACGAAGTGCGAAAGGTTAAATAATGAATTAACCCCATTTTAAATTAATTGAAATAGATAATAAAAGGTCCGACCTTATCATGTAAACCTAAATATTAATTAATAAAGAATTATAACTGATTGCAACAATAATAATTTCAAATTAGAACAAAAACACATCATGTGAAAACCATAATAAAAAAATAAAGATTCAAGTCGAAAACAAATTTAACAAAATTAATTTATGCTACAATTGTATGTCTTAATAAAGACCAAACAAGCATGATTCGTTTTAGTTAATACAGTTCAAATGTTCTTATTAAATTAACGTAAGAGAGATGACAATCGACATTGCAAAAATTGGAACATACAAACTTAATAATAAGTTCAAAAAGAACTAAAATAGCCCTACTTTCCTGTTACTTAAATCTTACTGTTTGTAACAGTAACTGTGTGTGTGTCACCTACGCCTCTTTTTTGATTCTTTCGTATTAAAAAAAAAGAAGTAGGCTAAAAACTGCGGTCTAACAAATTGGAGAAAACAGACTATGACTTTTCTTGCACATGAATATTTTCATACAAAAACCTTCCTTAATACTTTAAAATATGAGAAATATTCTATCTACTTTATCATCAAGTTACAACAGTTAATATCTGAAGCATCCTCCGACAAGAGTCATTTTAAACCAGAACTCCAGGGGATTCTAAACATCGTCATTTTCTAGAAAGTTTAAAATTTGGCGAAGAACTTTGTTACAACTCCATTCACAAGGCTGAATCGATTTTGTCTTGCGACACCGGATGATTTCAACGATCTGGTCGAAATATACCGAGTATCTAATGTTAAAAAATATTGGTACATTGTTAAACAAGAGGTGTGTACAGGGCCTGATCAACCGTAAGGCCTGTTTGGCCCGGAACTAGGGCCCTCAAAATTTCAGTTTCTGTTGTGCTAAATGCTGTAGACCCCCAAAATTTCAGTAAACTTTAAAATTTGGTGACGTTTCCACTTTGCTTTTAGCTTAACTTTAACCTAGACAATGACCTAACGTGATTGGCTTGATCGATGTTAAAAGGAAGCCGATAAAAGGGTAGCAAAAATATGATACATCGGTCAACTAGCACCGTCATTATAAACAATTATATAGAAGACAAAGTTAGTAAAGGGCCCCCCAAAACTTATTGGGCCTATAGTCTGAGGTTTCCTAGATAAGGCTCTGGGTGCGTAACGCAACCCAACTTTCAATTACCACTCAATAAATCAATACATTTAAAAGATTTTATTTACCCTATGAGGTCATTTCAATAACTTTAAAACCTAAAAAGTCTAGGACAGCTACCTTTTGCTTAAAATTTCTCGAAAACCTTTAAACTGCAATTCAAATCTTGTTTTTAAGTCTATCATAAATAATTTACATCATAATTTTTATTTAAAAAATTCAATAAAAATATCAATATTTATATATAGTTAACCAAAATTATTCAATTATCTCCATTGTTTGATATAGAAAACACGCCAAGCACATAGCGCCAAACCCACGTGACTTAGTTAGCTATAGTCATGTTTGCCCCCTTTAGGCTTGCCAATGCTCATTTCTACCCTATCACAAGTCTTTGAAGGATATCCTTGTGGATATTACCATTTCGTTCCAGTCAAGTAAAGAGTTGAAAGTTGAAAATTTTAACAATATTTACTTCCTATCAAAGTGTCATTTGCCAGAAAAATGTTTCACCTATGTTTGGTATGCAAGGTGTTTCAATTAATTTAATCAGTTTATCTGTAGAGTTAATCAAAACCGGATGTATATAACGTTGAGTCCTGATTATTAAAATAATTAAAATTTTGATGGCCGATATCATTTAATTAAGTGTACATATTATGCTTGCTAGTTAAGTTGGAAAGGGGGCGTTAAGATTAAATCTTAGCTAATAATTGAAGAGCTCAGTGGAAGAACTTGCTAAGCGACATTTTAGGAAAAATTAACATTTTATGTAAATGAACGTGTTAGTCATTCCTTTAAAGATAACAAAATTCCCCTTTTTTTATAAACTTTAAGTTCAGTATATTTTTTTTAACTTTTGTTAGTGCCGTTTATAACGTAGTAAGTAAAAATGAAAAACTTAAAAACCCATTTGATAATTTTCACCATTTTGTCACTTGGCACGTTCTTCCACTAAGCTTTTCAATACGGTTGTTTCACGTCATGGATGGCAACAGCTCCACCAGTTTGTTTTCATTTGTTGCCTGGAATTATTTTTATTTTGGTATTCGAAAATGAGTTATCTATGAATATTTTACATATTAATGCAAAATAATTTTTTAAATGCCAATTTCTTGATGTGCTGTTGTTTGTTCAAAACATTTTTTAAAGAAATTTTGCTATTTTGAGAGTAAAACCGAAGCAACCAATGAAATCGCAGTACATATAAAAATGAAAACAAGAGCGTTACATCATCTACATTTTGCATAACGGAGTCTATTTTGCATAACGGAGGTAAACAAAAAAAAATACATTAATAATTGAAGAGCTTAGTGGAAGAACGTGCTAAGTGACAAAAAGGTGAAAACGTGAAAACGAGCTTTAAAGTTTTTAGTTTGCATTTAAATCCGTTCAAAACGGTACTTGCAAACTGTAAAAAATATACTTAATTTTAAGAAATGAAAAAGTTATACGAAACTTGTTATCTTTAAAAGATAGAATAATATGTTCACTGACACAAAAATATTTTTTTTTCAAAATTTCGCTTGGGACGTTCTTCCACTAAGCTTTTCGATTCTTCTAAATGTTTACTTTATTTTTGGTTTTATATTACTCGTTTGATCTTTGAAACAAATACAGACGGAAGTACGTCATAATAACGGAATAAACGGAAGTACATCATACAAGTTTTTAAACATATTTAAACATTTTTTCACAATTTTTTGGAATTGTATATCTTTGGATCTAATTCAATAATATGTATCTAAAAATGTATTTACATAAAGTAGGACTTTTTTACAAGTCAAAAAAATCTAATTGATCAACAAACATCAAAGTAAAATTTTAAACTATTTTGCTATGATAATTGAAGAGCTTAGTGAAAGAACATGATAAGTGACATTTTTGAAAATTTTAAGATTTTTGTGGAAAATATGTTATTTTACAAAAAATATTTATATGTTGTTACAAAAAATATTTATATGTTGTTACAAAAAATATTTATATGTTGTTACAAAAAATATTTATATGTTGTTACAAAAAATATTTATATGTTGTTACAAAAAATATTTATATGTAGTTTCAAAGAATATGTTATTCCCTCCTTTAATAAACATAACAAGATTCTCCTTTTTTTATAAACTTTAAGTTAAGTATATATTTTACCTTTTGTAAGTGCCGTTTTTAGCGTATCTAAATGCAAACGTAAACCTTAAAAACTCATTTTCTCATCTTTTACCTTTTTGTCACTTAGCACGTTCTTCCACTAAGTTCTGCAATTCAAAGAAATAAAAAAATTTCAAGAAATTAGAATAAACTTTGTATAGCTATTCTATTTTGAACTTATTTCGATAAATGAAACACAAACACAACTTAGATATTGAAATTAATTTTATATGCTAACTCTTTCGTGTTCTTGAAACTTTATAATTGCAAAAGAAAAAGATAAGAGTCATTTTAATGGTTTAATGAGCTTATATCTTTTCATTTTCTTACAATGATATTTTCACAAAGTGTACATTTCTTTAAAAAGGATTATACAAATTAGATAATGGAGGCTGTCAGCTTAATAAGTGGTTTCGAAATATGAATAATGCATTCAATTGCTATTCTGGTTTGATTTAATTTTTGATAAATGTATCATTTTAAAGCACTTTCATTGTTTTTTTCCTAAGATATTTATCAACTGTTTTTTGGTACGTTATAAAAGTATATGTAACTAGCTTTAAAAACCCGGCTTTGCACGGGTGTACCCTTAATAACGGCGATTGTTTTTTTTTATGTAAACATTTATTTCATACCAATTGATCCCTTCTCCACTAGTCAGCACTCCATCGGTATATTATAACTTCCTCCCATTCTAATATCAGCATTAATTTTAAAAAAGAAATCGGATTGTATCCAGGCCCTTCTAGAAGTTAGGGGACTTTCCCATAGGCCCTATTTAAATTGCCAGAATAGCTGTGATATAATGACCAGTTTCTATTTGCCCTTATACACCCGAAAATGCCCAAAATGTGGTAAACATTCCACTCCATATTCCACCACTCGACAGGGCTGGGAAGCCCAGTCGGTAAAAGCGTTCGCCTCGCATGCGATAGGTCCCAGGTTCAACCCAGGCATCGTCAAAACAACTGCCGAAATATAAACGGCAAATGCAGCCAAAAATGTCCGACGAATAATACCCCATGTGGTGGGAGTGCACGTAAAATATTTTTCAAAAGTCCCGACGATGCGTACGAAGTCGTCCTTAAAAGCTGCATTGGGTGCCTACTCAGGTGTCGACTCGTCACTTGACTGTGGTTCTAAATTAAGACGCCCGTGGCCAATAGCCTTCGTGTATACCTCTAGTGCGACGATAATTCAAACTTACCCTAACCCATACAACTGGATGGGAAAAGCTACCCTACTTTAAATTTTTTTACTTCGCCAAAAGACGCCAAAATGCCAAAATTCAATCGGCCATTATATCATAACTGTACCAAATTGACAGTTTCATAAACATAAAGTTTGTACGCGATACGTACAGGGAATTAACATTTCTTAGAAGTTTTCATCAGATCTAAAATAGTTATCGCCTTTTAAGTCATGAGACATTGTAGCAATATCTTCACTTCTTACCATTTGTAAACATCAAAACACGGAAATCAAACACGGAAATAACAATTAAACACGGAAACCAAAAAAAAATCAAAAGATTTACATTCAATAAATAAAATAAAATAATGATATTCAAATAACAATCCTATATTAAACTCACGTGCTCTTACGTGTTTATACTATACGTGTTTATATGTGTATACTATTACGTGTGTGTGTATATATTATATATTATATATATATATATATATATATATATATATATTATATATATATATATATATATAATATATATATATATATATATATTATATATATATATATATATATATATATATATATATATATATATATATATATATATATATATATATATATATATATATATATATATATATATATATATATATATATATTATATATATATATATATAATATTATATATATATATATATACATAGATATATACATACATATATATATACATATATACATAGTACACATAAAACAAGTGAAAAATTATATAACATACCAAACACATAATACAAAAAGAGAGAATCTTACCAACTGGCGCTAACGCTGCCATAATCAGTAAAAAACAGAATAACGAATACAAAAACAAAAAAAGTAAAACAAAAATGAAAAAATATAAAAAAAAGATATGGAAAGAAACCAAAAATAGTGGGAAAGGCCATTTCATCAGGAGGTAAAAACCTTACGCCACTATTAAAAACAATACACTTTTCTGTATTGGGATGGACGAGAGTTTTACACTGGTTTGAGAAAAACTACACTCTTTTAAACTTCACTGCCTTCCGATTTGTTGATGACCTGATTGTCTTTGATTATCCTGATTTTTTACACCTTTGGCACAAAATTTACCCATCAGAACTTCTTCTTAAGAAAACCAATAGCTCTATTTCTTCATTACAATTCTTAGACATACAAATTCAGGTCTCAGATAACTCTGCCAACACCAACATTTATGATAAACGTAATGACTTTAATTTTGATGTTATTCGACTTATTCCTTGGAATTCTAATCTTTCTGTTAAAGTCTATAGAAATTGCATTATAAATCACCTACATCGCATTAATATCATCTGCAACGTCAATAACTTTAAAAATTCCCAAAAACTTGACCTCCATCGTACACTTATCAACAACAATTTCCCTACAAAATTTATAAAGAAGTATCTGCAATAATTTTCTTTGGACGTCACTAAATTTTTACTCATAGTCTATTTTTTTTCCTTCACCGCACTTAATTTCTACACTGTAACTGTCAATAATTTCATCTAAGTTTTTAGTTCGGATTTTGTGAGAAGCGGTTGGCTTCAAAGTTTCTGGTTGTTTTTTTCGCTTCATCTGCTTTATGTAAGTTTGTCTTTACCTATGTTTTTGATTTTGTTTTTTAATTTTGATTTTGTTTTTAATTCTCTTCTGGAAATTCCACAGTACACTTCGGGGTAAAATTGGGATTTTTTGAAATTGACTCTCGTCCATTCCAATACAGAAAAGTGTATTGTTTTTAATAGTGGCGTAAGGTTTTTACCTCCTGATGAAATGGCCTTTCCCACTATTTTTGGTTTCTTTCCATATCTTTTTTTTATATTTTTTCATTTTTGTTTTACTTTTTTTTGTTTTTGTATTCGTTATATATATATATATATATATAATATATATATATATATATATATATATATATTATATATATATATATATATATATATATATATATATATATATATATATATATATATATATATATATATATAAACAAAAAGGGGAATGGTGCCTTAAGGTTTAAATTTTAATCTTTTTTTAATTTTTTTTTATTAAATTTTAATTAATTTTTGGAAAAATGTTAGAAGTAATAGAAAAATCAGAAAACATTGTTAGAAGTGCTAACTCGACAAGGACGCATTCTAAGACATACTAACTCGACAAGAAAACATCGTAAAAAGTACTAACTCGATAAGAAACCTTGTAACAAGTACTAACCCGACAAGGAAACATTGTAACAAGTACTTACTGGACAAGAAAACATAGTAAAAAACTGCTAACTCGACAAGAAAGCATTGTAACTACTTACAATTCTATGACAACCATTATCAGGGAAAGTTACATGAAATGGGATCAATCGCCGAGGGACCAAACTTGAGATGTTACGTAGCACATGATGACAGAAACTTGTTCTTGGTCGCCATTACATCATTCTCAGTTCGTCCCGCTACACTAGATGACGAAAAGTTGCAGCTCTTTGAATATTTTTTTATTCTGTTTTCTGGACACTTTCTGAATTTACGTAAAGTATTTGCTACATTATACTGTCAACATATTTGAGAACAACACAAATTCAATGAGGACTACACTTGATTAAGTATTTGTTAACAAATATTTTCATGTGTAGATTTTCTAATTTTCCTGTCATGTTTAGGCAGCAACAATGATTGTTTTGAATAATAGTGTCGGAGTTCGACAAAACTGGACACTCATGAATTTGATTTAAAAAAAAGAATACAGAATTTTTATGACCGGTTGTATTTACTTATTGATTTGATGATCCGCTTTTAAATGTATATTAGGTTTCAGCACATTAAAGACACTATCAAAGAAGAACCAATTAATCTAGAAGCTTGTTTAACTGACTTTGATATTTAATAGTTAACATACAAGTAGTTATGGTTCACCAAAACAATAGAGGGATCCGGCTTTTTGAATGACATATTAGGTTTCAGCATACTAAAGATGCTATCCAAATAGGGCCAATGAGGGAATACGGCATTTTTTTTTTAATTTTGTAAATCCACTCAGAATGTTTAGCAACGCCTAAATCCAAAATATTCTTTCATTCGGCGCAATATTTACTTAATTACAGTGACTCAAGACAGATATACATTAATAGTTTTAAAAAAATGAGAGTGATTCTGTTTTTTTAAATGATACATTAGGTTTCAGCACATTAAAGACTGCCAAAGTAGAGCCAATTTACTTAGAAACTTGTGTGACTTCCTTCAATTATTCGAAAATCTAAAAAAAATGAACTTCCTCATTCATTTAGAATATTTTTACTGTCTTTGATATTCAATAGTTAACGTTTGAATAGTGGTAGTTCACGGAAACATGAAAGTGATTCTGTTTTTTAACGATATATAAGGTTTCAGGACATTAAAAACTGCCAAAGTAGAGCCAATTTACATAGAGACTAGTGTGACTGAATTCAATTATTTAACCACCTGTACATCAGCTTTCAGTTGATTGCTTTACATCGTGAACTGCATTCAAAACTTTTTATGAAATTGCAACAAAATTTCCTTATTTATGATGATCACGTAAAACACTCTACGAAAATACACAATAAGTATAAATAGAGTGCCGTAAAGTTATTTATATTATCCATAAAACTTCATTATGCTAAGGTAAGAGTTTATACGTGCATTGAGGCTCATCCTCCGAATCGTAATATCATCATGGGTGGGTCTATTTAGGAATTGTTTTCTCAAAATGAAGTACGTGTACATTGGTCCCTTTTATATAAATATATTCTGATTGTTCTCAAAGTTTTAGAAAGTTATAGAAATAATGACTTTGTCCCAGATAAATGCTAAGAGTCCTTTATTATAAGACAATGATAATCTTCCGAACTCTTCCATGAACTAGTTGAAAAGGATACTAATTATCTTTGAATAAATTAAATTATACTATACTGCCTAAACAAAGGAATGACAGAGACAGTCTGAAAGTAATGATACTCGATTCATGTTCTACATCACACAAGTTACTTTAAAAAAAAGTTATTTAATAGAATAACAACATATTGTCAAATCACACATAGAATGTTTGTTATATTAAAAAAAATACTCAAAATATTAATTTATCAACTGACTGTCAAAGTATTGTATTTTTATGAAAAATATTTCACTTCAAGAATATTCTACATATTTTCTATAATTTTCAAATTCAATTTTCTTGAAATATTGAAGAATTAATAAAGTTTCTATTTTAATATTGACTATTTTAAAACTCATACAAAATTTAATATAAAATAGATAACTGAACTTTATAGATTAGTCTCTTTTACTTTGAATGTTTAGTTATGCTTTTACTAATTTTATCCCATAACCAAATCGGCACTGACCGTACTTCTTAACCAAACACAATAAATTTTAATTTTTATCCCTGAATATAGACTGCTTCAAAACGTTAATGTTAATTTGTTAATAAAAGTTAATTTGTTTTGAATAAGTAGGGTGTTCCAATCTGGATTTTGATATTCTAAAGAATATTAAAATTTTATCTGATCCCTAAGTCAAAAATGTCAACAATAGTGTTTCCCAAACACTTTGAGGAAGATAAAAAAAATATATTAATGTAACTTGCAATACATCGATTATTATCATTGTCATTTTGCAGAAAAGTTAAGTGAAATTATAGAAAGTAGTACTTATTTAATTAAACTTATAAGCCTTTATAAGTAACCTTTTATAAGTATTGAAATTTTTAAGCCACTTGTAGGATTTTTTCTTCGATTTTTACTAGTTTTTTCATGCAAAAAAAACAAATGGTTCCCTTAAACTTTTTTTACCCAGGGTTCAAAAGGGTATTTTGTTATGGTTTTTTAGTACGATAGAACGCAAAATAAATGAAACATCGTTTCAAAACTTCACCAATATTGCTACTTGAAACTACTTAAATATTCAATATTGCATATTTAAGAATAAGTATACTATTAGTTAAGAGCATTGTATAGTTAAGAATATTTAAGGAGAAACCACTTTGTTTTTTAGAACTACGAACTTTTTAAACCGTTCACGTATTTTCAACAAAAAAATTTAATACAAAATTTGTAAAAATGTAGCGAACTTATTTTGTATTATTATTTTGTGCAGGATTATTTCACGAGAGTAATTATTACATTTTCTCTCGCAACGACTCAACTAACGTCTCGCGCAGTTCTTCTTTTTAAAAATCAGTTTGTCTTTTTTGCCTTTCGAAAAGTTATGTTTTTTTTGGCTTTGTGAATTAGAATAAAAGTTAAGTTCATCTGTATTCTCTCATTTATGTTCACTGAATTCAAGTAACATTGCTATAAATTGGCGCCCAACGTGGGGCCCGATCTACGATATTTGAAATAGTTATTTGGTGAACTTGTAGAAAGAAGTTAGCAGTCTTATTTTCAACGTAGTGAAACGATGCAAGATGGCGACTTTTTCAACGGTTTGGTTATGGAAGGTCGCCGAGAAGAAAGATAAGTAAAACCCTTTTGCGCTGTCTTGCTAATTGTGAAATCAGGAACTAAAGGAAAATTGAATTATCCAATTCAAATTTGGTTTGGGAACATTTCGGTCGAAATAAATCCAAGATGATAGGAATTCTTTTTATAAAATTCCATGTGTATACCTACCTTTAGTACCTGAAGAATATTATTTTTTTTATCCCTGTTAACTTTAATGAGGTTATAGTGAATTGTTACTAATAAGTGTTCATACTTGCAACGAGAAAAATATTTTTGAACTTTTAAAATAAAAGGTAGACAAACCTGCTTAGCAATTTTGTTAACAAAGTATACAAGTAATTATTACTGACTTAATATTTGATACCTTAGAAGATTTACATTGATACCATGTCATTCTTTGCTAAAGCAAAAAAGTCTGATTTGCAAAGGTTAGCTGATGACTTAAATATAGAGTATGATGTAAATAACAAAGTCATAGAAATAAAAAACAACATTCAGCAAAGTGAAGTTTATAAAGAAGAACTTGAATATGTGAAAACACTTCTTGAAGAAATCATCGTAGAAAGAATTGCTAAAGAAAAAGAAGAAAAACTTGAACAAGAACGATTGAGAATTGCTAAAGAAAAAGAAGAAAAGCTTGAACAAGAACGATTGAAGCTTGAACAAGAACGATTGAAGCTTGAACAAGAACGATTGAATCTTGAACAAGAACGATCATTCGAACTAGAAAAACTGAGATTGCAATCTCATTTGGAAAATCCGAATTCTTCATCGGGTTCTGCTTTGTCAACCGACACAGGGTTTCCAAAATTTGGATTCGAAAAGTTAATTCCTAGCTTCGATGCAAAAAGTGATGACATCAGCCTGTTCCTGAACCTGTTCGAAAGACAGTTAACATTTTTAAAGATACCAGTCACAAAGTGGGTTGTGTACTTGGTCGGTCTTCTCCCAAAAGACATCGCTAAACTTATTGCTCAAGAAAGTGAAGAAAATGTTCAGGAATACGACTATGTGAAGCGAATTCTTTTAAAGCGTTTTAAGATGAGTGCCGAGAAGTTTCGCCAGTTGTTTACGCAACATCGCAGAAGCCCTGACACTACGTGGCGTGATTTCTACTTTGATTTGCAGAACTTTTTTGGATATCGGGACTTGGAATAACAGAGTTTAAACCTCTGTGTGACTTGATGATCAGTGATCAAATTAAGCGTCGCGTTCCACCCGATGTCAGAGACCATTTCCTGGACAATTGGTCGGATCTGGTAAATCCTATTGAACTTGCGAACAAGTTGGACTCTTACGACGAAGTTAGAAGCGTAAGGCAAAAGGCTACTTCTCAAGAGCCTAAAAGGAATGAATTTCCGAAGTGTCGTCAAGGTAACGAGTTTAACCGAAATTCTAAACCTGGTCCACAGAAAATAAAAACGTTTCCCTCTAACCCTAGAAATGAAACTGGAAATGTGGAAAGGCCAACTGTCAGCTGTTATGGCTGTGGTAGAATAGGCGTGATTAAAACTAAATGTCCCACCTGTTCACCAGGAAGAGATGAGAAGTTTGCTGTCAACTTCTTGACTATGCACACCTACTACAAAACAAACTCACCTCTGGCTTTGATTGACACCAACATATCAGGAGTAAATGCTCGAGTCTGTGCAGACACTGGCGCTTCCAGATCGGTCGCTGGAGAGATTTTATATTCCTGTCTGTTGCACAATGGTGTGAAATTCCAACCCACAAAAATTGCAATGACATTGGCAAATGGATGCAAATCCACCGAAGAAGCGTACACCGCCACAGTGAACATTAGGATTGAAGATAAATCCGTACCATTGGATATTCTGGCTCTGCCAAGTGCAAAAGGAAATCGAACTCTACTTGGGACGGACTTTCTGGAAAAGACTGGTATCGTACTCAACATGAAGAACAGAAATTGGCACTTCTGTGAGAACCCAAAGAGGAAGATTCACTTCCAGGAAGATATTCCGGTTAACCTCTTACGGCCAGTAGAAGCTGTTCCAGAACCAGAAGTCTTACAACAGGATGTTCCTGAACCGGGCGTAATGCCTGAAGACTTAGCAACATCCCAGATTGAAGAGGTTGAGCCACCAATCAAATATCAACTTCGAGAAGAGGAAGGAGAAGGCTTGCCCCCTAAGCAGCGAACCCAATTGAACAAGTTAATAATGGAATTCCAGGATACCTTCAATTCAGGGGAGGCCCTACACCATATATGGAGCATCGTATTGACACCGGAAATGCACCCCCGGTGGCCACTACACCGTATCGCATGTCACCAGCGCGCCAGGAGGTGCTCAAGAAGGAATTGGACTCTCTACTTGCCTCTGGAATTATAGAAGAGTGTGACTCACCTTATGCGGCACCAGTTGTGCTAATTCCTAAGCCGAATGGAGAATTCCGATTATGCGTAGACTACAGAAAATTAAATGCAGTCACTAAATCTGATCCTTATCCATTACCGAGGATGGATGACCTGCTGCAGAAAGCCTCAGAGACTAACTTTATGTCCACAATTGATCTAAAAGCAGGTTACCACCAGGTCAAGATGTATCCACCGGACAAGGATAAAACTGCTTTTGTTTGTGTCTTTGGAGTTTATCGCTCACACGAATGCCTTTCGGATTGAAAACCGCTCCAGCAACTTTCCAAAGATTGATAGACATTTTCAGAAATGGGCTAAAGGTCAATACACTAGCTTATTTAGATGACATAATTATCATGTCCCCAACTTTTGAACAACATCTCGACGATTTGCGCCAAGTATTCAAAAGACTTCAACAATTCAAGTTACAAGCAAATCGTGAAAAGTGTCACTTCGTTTGTCAGAAGGTCAAATACCTTGGACATTACATCACAAGTTCCGGAATTGAAGTTGATCCTGCCAAGGTGTCAGCCATTATGGATATTCCTCCTCCGAAAAATGTAAAGCAGGTTCAATCATTTCTACAGACATGCAGCTGGTACAGACGTTTCATAGCTAACTTTGCAGGAATCTCAAAACCACTGAGCAATCTTACAAGAAACGAACTGCCTGGACTTGGGGTTCGGAAGAGCAGAA
This sequence comes from Oedothorax gibbosus, assembly GCA_019343175.1. Lineage (NCBI taxonomy): Eukaryota > Metazoa > Arthropoda > Arachnida > Araneae > Linyphiidae > Oedothorax > Oedothorax gibbosus. The sequence continues at coordinate 19,032,402 of CM033280.1, forward strand.
CAGCTTTGATGCCTTGAAGAAAAGCCTCATTTCACCACCAGTCCTCAAACAACTAGACGAGAGCCAACCCTTCCTTCTGAGAACTGATGCATCAGCCTACGCTTTGGGAGCTGTCCTTAGTCAAGGTCAAGGTTCGGAAGAACACCCGATAGAGTATGCCAGTCGCCTTCTTAATCCAGCTGAGAGAAATTACTCAACCACTGAAAGAGAAGCGCTAGCCGTCGTCTGGGCAACAGAGAAGTTTAGAGGATATATCGAAGGAGCTGAAATCCGGGTCGTTTCGGATCATCAACCGCTGAAGTGGCTGTTGAGTTTGAAAACACCTACAGGGCGCCTAGCTCGATGGGCTCTACAAATACAAACATTCAACTTAAAGCTTGAATACGTGCCTGGAAAAGCAAATGTAGTTGCAGATATGCTCTCCCGACCTCAGTGCACACATGGTGAATTAGAGTGCGAGTCCTGTGCTGTTATGGTGGACCTCCCCACCAGGTCGGCTAGTGACATTAGGGAAGAACAACTCAAAGATCAAAATTTGAAGACAATAATAGAGACTTTTGAACAAAGTTCCAAGAACGAGAATTTCCTTAATTGGACGAATCGCGGTTACCTCATGACCCAAGGAGTACTCTACAGATTCTGACTCTGAAGAGGCGCAGTTGGTAGTACCCAAACAAGAATGGGACAACATTCTAAAAGAACATCATGATGCCCCAACTGCTGGTCACTATGGTGAGGAGGGGACATTTCAAAGAATCTCCAAAAGATACTACTGGACAGGAATGAGATCCTTTATCTCCAACTACGTCAAGAAATGCCCTGATTGCAGTAGATATAAAGCCGAAAATCAGAAACCGGCTGGACTTTTAAGAACACCAGTGTATTCCCAGCGTTTTGAGGCTTTGGCAATTGATCTTTTTGGCCCACTACCCGAAACACCAGATGGGAAAAAATGGATATTCATCGTGGAGGATACATCAACGAAATGGGTAGAACTCTTCGCATTACAAGAGGCCACAGCCCGAGAGTGTGCTATAACCTTGCTAGAAGAGGTAATTTTAAGATATGGACTACCGAGACGTCTCATTTCTGACAATGGCTCTCAGTTCGTCAGTGCAGTGATGCAGCAAATCTGTAATCTACTAGACATTGCCCAAATTCTTACTCCAGTTTATTGCCCTCAAGCTAACCCAGTTGAGAGGAAAAATAGAGATCTAAAACCTCGAATTGCAATCTTAGTTGGAAACGGCCTTCATACAGTCTGGTCCGAAAAGCTGCCAATGATTCGATTTTCCATGAATACTGCCCATTGCTCCTCAACTGGATATTCTGCTGCCTTCCTACAGTTTGGAAGAGAACTGCGCACGCCAGATGACGTGAATCATGACTTACGCAGTGTAATTCACAACGACAACTTCGTAGCGGAAATCACACCATACCTGTGTAAGTTTGCAAATTTGAGTCGGGAGATAAGAGACCGAGTGGAAGAAAAACAAGATCAGCGAAAGGAGTATGCAGACAAAAAGCGCAGAAATGCAGTACAGTACGCACCTGGCGATAAAGTCTGGGTCACCACTCACCCTATAAGCAGCAAAGCTAACAAGAAATCTGCCAAGTTCATGCCACGACGTGACGGACCGTATATAGTGAAAACTCAACGCTCGCTAACCAGCTATGAAGTGGCAAATCCAAATAATCCGGACGTGCCATTGGGAGTGTACCACACTTCCGCCCTACGCCCTTGCCTTGAGTCTCCCGACAACGGGAGCCCTGTAAACCCTCTACGCAAGAGAGGTCGTCCCAAGAAGAACTGAACAAGACACTCTTGCTGGATCCTTGCCGGGACGTCAGCGAATCCAGAGGGGGAGTCTGTAGCGAACTTATTTTGTATTATTATTTTGTGCAGGATTATTTCACGAGAGTAATTATTACATTTTCTCTCGCAACGACTCAACTAACGTCTCGCGCAGTTCTTCTTTTTAAAAATCAGTTTGTCTTTTTTGCCTTTCGAAAAGTTATGTTTTTTTTGGCTTTGTGAATTAGAATAAAAGTTAAGTTCATCTGTATTCTCTCATTTATGTTCACTGAATTCAAGTAACATTGCTATAAAAAGAGGAAACGCAATGTTCAAGCGCATATCACTTTTTTATGTGGTTTCCGGGTAGATAGCTTTAAGAATATATATAAAAAAAGTGAAAAGAAAGCCTAAGTGTAAAAAAAATGCAAAAGTGCAGTTTCAACCTATGTCGATTTTCAACAAGAAATACTTAAAGAAAAGTTTTTCGGAAAAGTATTGAGTACAATTCAAACACTATCGAAGATCTAGTAAAAACCGAATGAAAATCTTAAAGCGGATATTTAAGAAATTTATAATCAACATAAAAAAGTCGTAAAGAAGATATCAATCAGCTAAATAGGAATCTACAATCTGCAAAAAAAAATGAAAAATTCTAACTTAATTAGCAAAAAAGCCTTAGGGATTTATTAAACACAAGAATTGGAAAAACGCAAACAGGGAAAACAGGTCGAAAGCAGACGAAATACGGGTTCAAACTTCAAAGGATGACTCCAGAAAATGTTTAATAACTTTTTTCTACAAAAGATATCATTATGAAACTTTCAGTAAATTTTCAAAAAGATATATTCTGAATAATAAGAAGTAAAAACTCAAAAATCGATATTTTGACCAATTTTTTGGTACCGTATTCCCTTAAGACGTTTTTTTTTTCAAAACACATTTTATATTTGTCCCATAAATGTTTCAATTCATCACCTGAAGAATTTCAAAAAAGATAATTGGAAGTTTAGCCAAATTCAAAAATGATCTAAAAAAATTATATTCAAAATGAGAACAAAGAATCCTTACTAATGTAAGAATTTATTTAAAAAGTTACACTTATTTTACTTCAAATCATGTACATTTCTATTTTTGTGTACTAATTTCAAATTGTAATTATACTCAATTAGATCCTACACTGTTTAAAAAAAAAATGTGTGCTTGGTTCACCATAATAATGGTTCCTAGTAACTGCAACGGCTGTGTGGTGAAATCTTTCACCATATTTTCGGTATTCGGTTGAAAACAAATTCTGGTTTTTGAAACAAAAACCTTAGAAATGGTTGCACTGAATACCAAAACATATGGTGAAACATACGCAAACAAACAAATCCATGGGGAAACATAATAACCTTTGCAGCTACTAGGAACCATATTTTTAATGAAAACATCGCCAACTTTTTAACAGTACAGTGTATATTGTTGTGTTTGTTATACATGGATAAGTTATCCCAATATTCAGTCAATAAATAGTTATTTATTGACTAGTGTGAAAAGTAAGGCTTTTTTAAACGAAGGTGATTATTTATATTGGTGATTATTTTAAAATTACGTGCAAAAAGTATTTCTTACATTGGCATTGGAAATAAGACGCCAAATAAAGAATCACGTTCGAATAAAGAATTTTCCACCAATCACAGAGCCGCCGAATAAAATATCACGCTCAAATAAATAATTTTACACCAATCAGATGCTCTTATTTACTTTGTCGCACTAGTGCGTAAAAGTAACTTTGAAACACGATTTCGTTAAAAGCATCACTTTTGCCACGATTATTGATTGGAAAAAGTTAGTTTTTTTTGTACGATATTATAAATATATAGTTTGTGCCACCTTGTGTCTTTTCTTCTTTGTCTTAGTGTTTTTGTGTGATAAATAGTTATTTATTGACTAGTGTGAAAAGTAAGGCTTTTTTAAACGAAGGTGATTATTTATATTGATGATTATTTTAAAATTACGTGCAAAAAGTATTTCTTAGATTGGCATTAGAAATAAGACGCCAAATAAAGGTTGTTTGTTCAATATGTTTTTCTTTTTTTTTAAATTGAGCCCCTTGGCGGTTTATATACTTGGCTAAATAAAGTTTCGCTTCTCTCTCTTTGAGGTTTTTGTGTAAGTCCATGTTATGCTAGCGTAAATCTTAAAAACAGCTTAAAGTAACTTTTTAATTAACCAAATCCTCTTATCTTTAATTACTCAATTAAAATATTTTTGATAAACATTTTAATTCAACAAATCCTCTTTATCTTTCATTACTCATTAAAAATATGTTTTATCTTCAGTACTTATTAACAAAACTTCTACAGCACCTATTAGCAAATTATAGAATTTATTTCTTGTAAGAAAAAGCAAATAGTTAACTAAAGTACGAAACTTCCAAATTCGAGGAGTGAAATAGTCTCTTAGCAGAAACTTTAGTTCTAGGTTTTTTTTCAATATATATAATTTTTAGATTATGTATTTATTCCTAATTATATCATTACATTTTAGATTATGTTTATGCTTCATCTCTTTTGCATAATTTTTGGGTTAGTCAAACATTAACATTTAATCTGTTAGAAAATGCTTGTAAATGACCGGCTTAAGGGGTTGGTTTCACATTTTTTTAGAACACGAGGTTTTTTTAAATATCTGGTTTATGAAACTATGTACCTTTCTGCATTCAGTCGGTTCGAAATTTTATTTAAGACAATCTAGAAGTATACATTTTTGTTGCCTTTGAAATATGTAAACACATACAGTCAGAAGACACGTGCTTTAATGAATCTCGGTAAGTACATGGGTTTAATTTGCGCAAGTTGCATAATATCCTAAATGACAAGTTATACCTTTTTCTGGCAATTCAGAAGATGTAAACTCCGAATATCAGATTAAAAATTTTCAAATCTAGAAAAATGATTAAATTTACTACTGACCGAAAACGGCGTCTGGCGTAAAGATTTCTGCTTTTGGCGATTTTTCTAAAAACAGCGCTACAGCCTGCATGCATTTCATCAACATAAACATGTAATTTTTTTCAAAATGTTTTGTCAAAAAGAACAAACTGCAAATTTGCTCTTCTGTGTTTGAAAGGACTGTTGTTTGAAAATGAATCTGAAATGTGTAAAGCTTAACATATTAATTATTTAGTTTTTAATTTTTAAGAACGAGTTGAATTGTGCTTGTGGGTAATTATAAATTTTAGTTTAAAAAGTTTGATTTACGACCGAACGTTTTTGAAATTTTAGAGAAAATAAAAAAGGTAGATCGACTTTTGGAAGTCGTAAAAAATTAAATTAAGCTTGCAATGTGTATCAAGTTTTGTTGAAATAGTATGTTTATTTGACTTGTCAGGTTTCATTAGACCATTTACTACAAGAGATTAGACCAGTTACTACAAGACCAGTTACTACATTACAGCTATTTGTTAGGTGCATTATTAAGGATACACCCATGTAACGAAGGTTACATGAATCTAGTTAGTTATTAAAATTCATTTACAAGAACATTTTCAAAAAATAATTTGTTTCGTGTGTATCACTCCCATTATATGCGAGGTTTAATGGGAAATAAATGTCTTATGACATTTTCTTATCGTTAAAACTTTTGACGACTCAGCCAAAGACATTATTTTCACTGCTTGTGGCGTAGTAATGTGTCTGATGCTATAAATAACATAAGCAAAATACTTCCGAATAGAGCCGTGGATAGCCTAGTGGTTAAGGCCTCGTTCTCGGAATAGGAAGGGTCCCGCGATCGAGTCCCGATACCACTGAAGACTTACCGAGTATATGCGGAGTACGTGCTCGTTAAATCTGTGGGTCTGAAACTCCTGTGGGCGGTCATGGCGCAGTTTCCCACGGGTACAGGTCCCTGGAGACTATTTCTCTCATCTTCAAGGACGTGTCTAAATTGTGGAGGAGGCGCTAGATGGCAGCATCTGTCACTTATGCGTGTGTTGTGTGTGTCTGTCTTACTTGACGAAGGTTTATAAGCGGGTCTCTGACCAAGCACACAAACCTGAATATATGTCTACCAACCAACCATAGAGGGCCCGGCGTCCTAGTCGTCAGAACATCGGCCTCTCACACGGAGGGTCCCGCGTACAAAACCCGGCCACGTCCTATAAACGGATATTTCCCCCAAAATAAAATATAAGGTCGACTTAATCGCGGGGTCCCCCAAGTACTCTGGGACAAACGTGCTTGTTAAATCTGTGGAGTTCATAGTTTTGGCAACGATAGCGTACGATGTCGCTCGAAGTCCAGTTGGGTGCAGGGCCGGATTTCTAAATAGGCTAAGTAGGCTGTAGCCTAGAGCAGCAAATTTTACGTCCAATTAAAGCGGCATTCGGCATAAAGATTATTAAAGATATACGAATATTTTTAAGAAAGAAAACAAATAATTTACATTAATGCGTAAATCGTAAAATATATAGTACTAATATTTAGTAGTAAACATGGTAGCAGCGAGGGCAATTGCACGCTCTCCCTCGCATTTGGAAACTCAAAGAAAAATAGTAGAACAGTTTAAAAAATTTGACTATTATTTCACTTTCGATTTAGAGTGTACATAGATGATTCTAATATGCAAAAAGAAAGAAAAATAGTAGAAAAAATATATATCTGGTGGCCAATCGATCGTAGCCTTCGAGCGGCAAATCTTTAAATCCGGCCCTGGTTGGGTGCCAGCTCAGGTGTCGTCCCTTGACCGTGTTCTAAATAATTACGGGGCGTAATTGGCTGTGTTAAAGCTCCCTATCTAGAAATAGACATCCGGAAGCGATTAAATTACCAAATTTCAGAACAACTTATCTTGGAAACTTTATGGCCTAGTGGTCAGCGTCTCGGTCTCGGGATCGGGAGGTCCTGCGATCGAGTCCCGGTACCACTGAAGACCTACCGAGTATATGCGCAGTACGTGCTCGTTAAATCTGTTGGGTCCGGAAGTCCTCTAAGTTCCTATACCAAATCAATACCTCTGGGGGTGACAAGCCAATTCTGGGGATCCTCTAGTTGGCCTCTGTCTCTAAAAATTAGATGGATCCACTTATGTGTGTGTTGTCTGTTATGTCTGTCTTACTTGACGAAGGTTTATAAGCGGGTCGCTGACCAAGCACACAAACCTGAATATATATATATGTCTACCAACCAACCAACCAACTTTATTAAACACGTTGTAAAATGTCAACCAGTTGCTCCTTAAAAGCGCAGGAATATTGGCGCGCAATCAAATGTAAGATTGTATCGTTATTTTTATTCTTTTTTGCCTCAGGAAATGTAGAGTTTTTTTATTTTTTTATAAAGATTTATTCTACTGGTTTTAATTTTTTCATGGATATTAAAAAAATTTGTTGAAATTTTAATGACGCAGTTTAAGTATTTAATTAGTGTGTTGGAAATGTTTGTGTTATTGATTTTGATAACGAGATATTTTTTAATATGAAATAATATTGGAATAATATTTTTGTCCACAAAATTATTATTAGAAATTCTTAAAAAGGGTCGACATATCAAAAGCAAAATATATACTTAAAAAAATTAATAAATTAAAATTCTAATAAAATGTCGGCTTGTTTATTTTTTTTTATGTTTTACTAGTTTGTAGAAATATTTAAATAGGTAATTTGTACGTAATTTTGATTTATTATAATAGCTCTACACATTTAGAATTTTTATACACACCTACTCAAACAATTCATTTTAGAAAATAGTTTCTCTTACTTTGTGGAGAAAGCAATTCATATACACAAAAAAAAATGTAAATCATAAAAATAAACTTTTTTAAAAATAACAACTTTGATTTTCGCCCTTAAAATTTGCAAAACTTACGACGACCAATTCATGCTAAGTTTGTACATTAATAAATAAAATATTTATTCTTGCCTGTCAATGACAAGGTATGACAATGTAAGATCATAATAAATGAATGGATATTGATTACCATGTTGTTCTCATGTTGATTTGGTATTTATCTTTTTCATGCTTATTTTTCTACGTCAAAAACATATGTCTCCAGAAGCAAAGAACAAGAAAAGTGCAGTAACTAAGCTTTTAATAAAACATCTGTGATACAAAAAAACTTTATTGATCTTGAATTTAATAAGCTTTCACACTAAATTTAAGAAAGGATCTAAGAATTATTTTATTTAGAAAACTGCAATCTCAGAAATAAAACTATTGCTTTGTTCATTTAGGAATTCTTGTGCCGGATTTTGTTAACAATTATTTATTTATAAGACAACAGGTTTTTTTTGACAAATCAAACAAATAGTTTACTGCTTTTGTTCTTTGTTAATAGCTTTAGGCTTTTGGACGTTAAAAATTTAAAAAGATAGATGATTTTTCCATGTACAATAAATGAGGAAAGTGTTACTTTTTAACTAAAAGAGCTGTATAAAGAGATTAAATTCGAAGCGCAGATGTTAAAATACGTAAAGCAAATATTGTATTACCTCTTTTTAACTTAACTTTTCTATTTTAAACATTTTTTGGCGATTCAACAATTTCTAAAACTCATACAACAAATTCGATTTACAAAGTGCTCTTTTTTCTTTACTTTTAGATACAAAAAAGCATATTTCCCATCAACTTAACTATAAATGCATAGATTCAGATTAAGTTTGTCAGCGTAAAAAGGAAACGTTCGGAATTTCTATACAATACCAAGAGCGGAAAATGGAATACTTTCCAGCAAGTGAATTCGGAATCGCAATTCCGTATTCTCTTTAAAAATAGAATGTCACATCTCAAATAAGATTCACTGTATGAAAGTACATTATGGTAAATATTGAACTCCCTTATGAATTGGGTTGTAACATATGTATTTATTTTTAAAAAAAATTTAAATATGTAATTTCTAAACGTGAAATATAAAAGTTGCAATGGAATATTTTTAACTGCTTTTTTAATGGTTTAAAGTTTAATACATAAATAACTAACTTGAAACAAAAGATTGAGTTTTTATTATCTCAAGTATTTAGAAAGAGTTGTAATAAGATTCATTTTATGAAGTACATTATGGTAAGTATTCAACTTCTGTATGAATGGTTGATGGGATGAATTGAATTGTACAATCTTAAAACAAACGAGCGGTTTTAACTCAGAGTTAATTTCCACTCTTTTCCGTGCCGAAAATGCACTTCTCCTATAGGAGTGGATTTCACTCTTTTTGCGGAGTGGGTAGAAGAAGTAAAAGAAAACAATCTACGTCCTACACTCTTAAAACGAGCGGTTTTAACTCAGTCTGAGTTAATTTCCACTCCTTTCCGGTGCCGAAAATGCACTTCCTCTATAGGGGTGGATTTCACTCTTTTGTTTTAAGAGTGTAATATGTCTTTATTTTTGATGTGGTTCTAAATTACGACGCCTGTCGCCAATAGCCCTTGTGTAGCTCTAGTGCGACGATAATTCAAACCTACCTACCTTTATTTTTGAAAAAATGTTCAAATATGTAACTTCTTAACGTGATACATAAAAATTGTGATGGAATATGTTAACTCTTTTTTAATGGTTTGATAACTAACTTGAAAAACACTAAATAACTAACTTGAAAGAAGGGTTGAGTTTTAAAAGTCTCAAGTATTTAAAAAGAGTTGCAAGGGACGATTTTTTTCCTCAATTTTTTGGCATTATAGATATCGTATACACGCTTGTCATTCCAAGCCCTCCAGCGGTGTACCCCTACAACTGTTGCCAAACGCCATTTTCTGATCACTTTTAGATAGAGAGCGAGCATTCAGAAGGGTGACTTTGCTCATTCTAGCTTAACTTTTATTTCCTAATAAAAATAGTTCTTTGAGTAATCTTTCTGGACCGCTCCCCTTCTCAATGTAGTAGATAATTTGGGTTCTATGCATTAATATCGCACTATAGCAAAGCAAGAGCTATATTGGCGGCAAACTTCATAAATTTTAACCTCTGTCAAGTGACAAGGCCGAGAGTCTGACACCTAATGCACCATTAATAGCTACATTGTACTCAATTTCAGGAATTTTAACTACGATAGAGTGTCCGTGCACCATTCCATATGAATGGCATTATTTATTATAGGTTTTTATTCCTTTCAACATGATCCGTTTATAGGATTGGAGGGAAGGAAAGAGCCTGCGTAGGTAACATCATTGACATAACTCCTGAACTCACCGAACCAGTCCGGCCCCTTAGGTTTTAACATCCCAAGGATCTGGAAAAATCTAATAAGAGATAATCAAATATTTAGCTAGGAAATAAATAAGAATAAATGAAGCATCGTCAAACCAAATCAGACATATACGAGTGGTATGAACAAAAACAGCTATGCTACAAAATTCTGCCGTAGGCAGGTAAACAGCAGTAATCGCCAAAAATATGTTTCGGAAATATTTGTTCAAACTCGTTTTTGATTTCCCACAAGTTCCAGTAAAACGTTGAATTTCAAAGTTAGTTTATTCTTAAATATAAATTAAAAAGATTTTGTGGGTATTTGGTTTTATTTTGATTTTTTTTCATGTGCACATCACACAGAGAAAAAAAAACACATATTGCAGTAAGTTTCCTCAGATTTTGAGGTGTAACGTTACTCGACGTTAGTTAGATAAGTTGATTCATGCGAGACAGCATTTTATGTAATAACAAACTTTTTCAAACCGACATTTTGCCTACGTTAGGGGGGCCACTTCTCCTTCCCACAATATCAAAATTGCATTTCTAATAAAGTACAACATTAAAAACTCCACCAAAACTGGAAAACTGAGTTAGCATTTGGGTGGTTAGTTTTTCTGGGTTTAGTTGACCTAATTTTATTACGCATGTGCGCACCAAGTTTAACACGATATAACAGTTTGTCTTGCATGAACAATCAGGTGTCGGCTCGTCACTTGACTGTGGTTCTAAAATACGACGCCCGTCGCCAATAGCCCTCGTGTAGCTCTAGTGCGACGATAATTCAAACTAAACTAAACTTACATGAACAAAATTCTCAGTCAGTGTATATCCAGCATTAATAAACGCAAACTTATCTTATACATCAAATTTTATGATTCGAAGAAGATTCTTCAAGTGAAAACGAAACTAGTACCTTAATCTAAATTCCGATATAAAAAAAGGGGGAAAAAGCTAAACTTGTCTCGGAGACCTTTTCCAAAGACTGATGGAGTTGGCAGTGCAATGGCAAACCTAAAGTGTGTCCAACATTAATCACGTGATTTTATCTAAAGTCACGTGACTTTACTACACTTTCCTTTTCTGACTTAACTTACTTATGACTATTACAAGTCACGTAACTTTATCTAAAGGCACGTAGTTTATATCTGAAAAAAATTCGGATTTCTCAATAATCGCAATTTTTCAACCTTGAAATATTCTAAAATGGGCATAATAGTTTTTAATCCATGTATAAAACATATGCGGAACTACAACAAACATAACTTTTAAATATCTTTTTTCTTTTTTTAGTACTTTCTCAAATGGTAGCAATAAGTTGTTAAACGTAGCGCTTTTTCACGCCAAATTAGAAATTTGACGAAATTTCTCTTGGCCCCCTCAACAGCGGCCTTTTTGCTATTACATAAGCTGTCCATTCTATTTAAGTCGTTGACTTTTTAAGGATCCAGGTACCGACGCTAATACGAAAATCGAAACTTATTCAATCAGGCCTCTGGCATGTAACCGAAAAATGTACTACAGTCAATATAAAAATGGAGGTTCCCGTCAAATAAAAGTATACAAGTGACATAAATCAATACCTTAATGCAGCACAAATAAGATATCGGGAAAGTCGAAGTATGAACGTATTTGTCATGCATTACTTCTGGTATTAAAATCTTATGTATGTTATGCGTTATGCGTGTATAATATCATAAAAGGTTTTTTTTAGAAAAATACAATGAATATGTTATTTCTTTATACCTTGATTTTATTTCATATTTTCATTTGCAAAAAATTATTTTGTAATATAATTTTAAAAAAATACTAGTATTTCGCATATCTGCTAAATTAGTTTTTGCATAGCACAAGGACAAAAAAAATGAATGTTAAATGAAAACAAATTTTGAAGTATCTTAACATTTGAAGAGAGTCATTACATTTTAACATATTTACAATTTGTTCAGACAATTTTTAGTGCACTACAAACTGGTCAAATTGAAAACATGTTTGTTTGCTACATATTACAATAATTTTGTAGATAAAAAATCATTATAACGAATTAAATATTAATGATTTAATTACCTGCTTCCAAATATAAAACATACGTATTTTAACTATACATTTTTATTTTCCAATTTAAATACTTTTAAATCATTTATTAAAAAAAATTAATAATGTTTTTATTGCATGTTGTAACTTAAACAGAACATTATTGCGTGTGGACATATTGCCAGGCAATTAGGCCCTGTTGGAAATTGACGTTTCGAATCACTCACATTCACGAATAAATCATAAATTCTGCGGACATATGCGATATATCAAATTGTAGCCAGTGGAGAGATTAGCGACAAGCGTTCATTTATACTATAACTCAAAAACTTAAGAGGACCCATAGAGCTAGTGCATTAGTTTTGAAATCACAACTTTTGTATAAGAATTGCTTTGCCATGTTTTACCATTTTCACCATGGTATGGGAATCATTATAACATCAACTTAAAACAAAAGTGAAAAGAAAGTCACATCCGGTTATTTAATTATTAAGTGATAAAGTTTTAAAATAGCGTCGCCATCTACTGTATATTTTTGCCATTTTAAAACTTCAAAAATATGTAATTAAATAACTAGATAACATTTTCGTTTCTAATTTGTTTCATTTCAATGTTATGTGGATTCCCATATCTGGGGAAAAAGAGCTAACATGGCAAAGCAATACTTCTGCGGAAGTTGTAATTCCAAAACTTATGCATTATCTCTATGGGGCTGACAACCCATGTTAAAATAAGTTATGTTATAAGCTTTTTAGTTAGTTTAAATAAAAAATTTAAGTTTAAAATATTTCAACATTTTTTATGCACATTGAAGTAAAGCATCAAAGTTAATTTATTAATTTTTCTAGCTGTCCCGGCCAAGCATTGTGGGTCATTTCTGGACTTTGCTTCTTCGATGTGTATTTTAACCATTCTTTGACTATTTGGCTCTTTTGCTGCTGCCCGTTCTTCTCCAATTTGATTTCCAAGTTACTCTTTCCGCTACACTCTTAAAAAAACGAGCGATTTTAACTCAGTCTGAGTTAATTTTCACTCCTTTCCAGTGTTAAAAGTGCACTTTCCCTATAGGAGTGAATTTCACTCTTTTTGCGGAAAGGTTTTTCTACTCTTTTCTGATAAGCCACTTTCACTCCTTTTTTGAGCGGCCATTTTGGCCGTTCAGAAAGGAATGAAAGGTCATGCAACCAATAACCAATAGTCATTGATTGTATGACCTTTCCAATGGCAACCAATGGCCATTGGTGTTTTTTTTTGCAATTTGTCAGACGTGCAGCCTTAGATTGCGCCACGTCCGAAGTCACCACTGATGAGGTCTTGCCCGGGCCCGGTTTTGATCCAGAGACCTCTTGCGTGCGAGCCCAATACTGAACCGTCTGCGACAAAGTAATGACTCGGTCGCGAGGGCTAGTATTGGGTATTTGTGCTGACCGCCAGAGCACCAATGAAAACTTTTAAATTCGCTCTTTTAAGAGACGAATTGAAATTCTAGTCGAAACGGAGTGAATTTGTCATTCACTTTATTAAAAGTGATTCTAAAATCGCTCTTTTTCGGCAGAGTGTTCTTTTTTGAGCGAAAACACTCTCAGAAGGAGTTCATGTTGTTGAAATATATTTCGTTCTTTTTTTTTAGTGAAAAATTCACTCTTTTGTTTTAAGAGCGATGATCAAAATTTAATCATCTGCAACCGTTTTAAGGGGGAAAAGTTTAATGTGTATTACATTCCACACGTTTGTTAAACTTTAGAACAAGACTATTTTATTTTGCGTATTAAACACCATAAAGTAAATTGGGATTGCAGTTTATTGAGATGATCTTCTAATGATCTGTAAAGATTTTGACACGCTTAAAGAAAAAGAAATTCGGGTAAGTTGCACTAAAATATTGGTCGTGGCCTTGTTGGGGTAGGTACATATATATTCCGGCTTGTGTGCTTGATCAGAGACCCGCTTATGAAGCCTTCGTCAAGTAAGACAAACACAGAAAGAATTTTTTACTGTCACAGAGAAAGGAATATACAACCAGGGCGAAGGCGGAATCAAACCCGCACTCGTTACAGCGCGCAGACTGCTAGCGTAATGGTCCAAACCACTCGGCCATCCCGGCCCCCATACCTTGTCCCCCTGTTCGCAATATAAAATAATTTTTAAAAATTAGATGATTGAAATCAATAAATTTTGTTTAGTTTAGTTTGAATTATCGTCTCACTATAGAGCTATACAAGGGCTATTGGCGACGGACGTCGTATTTTAGAACCTATTCTTCGGTCATTTTTGTCTGCACGGGCCGTTTATAGGTCGGCAGTTATTTTAGCAATGCCCGGACCCGAACCTGGGACCTTCCACGTGCAATGAAATCAATAACTAAAATTCCTTCAAATCCAACTACCTGGATGATATAGACGGAAGATTTAATGATAGCAATATATACTTTTTACCTTCCGAACAGCCAGGAAATGGGCAAATATGTATATGGTTGTTTTCACTGCATACATTTTAATTTCACTTTATTTTAAACACCGTATTTGTTTAAAAAATCAGAATTAGGTTTATGTTTGAAGAAATTATCGTGAAGACATTTCCAAATGAAAAAGCACATTATGATAAAAATAAATTTTAATTATAAAATTTCAAAATTTAAAGTTATTATAAGAAAGACTGATGCACAAAATTCGGAAGAAGCCGGGTCTAACTCTAAAAGGGTTTTAAGGGGTTCTAAAGATGAGTCGTTTATTTGTGAGAAAAGGTACATAATAAAGAAACATTTAGAGTAATTACTTATTTAAAAAAAACTGCTTTATACAGAAAACACTTCTCTCTAAGTCTATCGAACAGACAATCATTTATATATTATTATATATTTTCTGCTGTTGATGTTACCAGGCGTTTTTGGTTTAACGTTCCAAGAAATCTGGAGTCAGCTGACTAAACTCAACTTATGTGAGAAACCATCTGCAAAACGCTGCGTAACCTTTTACAGAATGCAGCCACGTGCACAATTATAAAGGTTGTTGATAAAAAGATAATAAAAAAAATTGCTGGTTCTATATCAAGCCAACGTATATTATAGTGTAAATCATCGTTTTTGTTATTAAAGGATTGCAAGATCGAGTCTTGTCTAAGAACAAGTTTGATTA
This sequence comes from Oedothorax gibbosus, assembly GCA_019343175.1. Taxonomy (NCBI): domain Eukaryota; kingdom Metazoa; phylum Arthropoda; class Arachnida; order Araneae; family Linyphiidae; genus Oedothorax; species Oedothorax gibbosus. The sequence goes on from CM033280.1 coordinate 19,047,527, forward strand.
GTTAAAAAAATAATTAAAAAGTATTGCACCAGAATTTCAAATTAGTAATGCAATATTACACTCTAGTAAAAGCAGTAAAATTACTCCATAAATTCAATAACGTTCGTTTTTTACTCCTTTTTATGGTGTAAGCTAACTCATTTTTGTTCGAAAGGCACGTGGCCAAGGCCAATAAAATTTTGGTGGTACTTAAATGTTTCAATTCGAAAGAAATTTTCAGAAATTATGGATATTCAAGCGTAAATTATTCAACACTAGGAAATGAAACAAAAAGAAAAAATATTCTTAAAGTTATTTTTTTAAAAAATACTTGATAGTCAAAATTTATTAGCTTTTAACATATAATTTTAAAATAAAACGAAATTTCCTGAACTATATATATTTTGATACATAAATATGTCTAATAAATAATGCATTTCTAATAAAAAACAATTTTGGAAGATTCCATTAAAAAAATTATAAGTAATGCATTTAAATATTGTATAATGTCACTGAACTTGTTCTTTTACTTTAAATAGCTCTGAAAAACAATTGTTAATCATAAAAACTGTTCCTCCCAGCAATGATCATATTATACTCCCTAAATACGGTTCAGTAGAGATACATCAATTCATAAAATGTTATTTTCCGCTATGATTAAAATTTAAATTTTAAATTGGCTAAAAAAAATTAGTTTGTTTAAAATGACACAAATAATAATTAACATACGCTTGAGCGATAAAATGAAAATTACTTATAACCACAATTTCCCAAAAAGATTACTTGTTTTGCCTTAGGTAAAATCCATCATAAAGAAAGTACAATAATAAAATTTAATTACATATTAATAAGCTTCATCATAACATAATATTTTCAGCTATAATAAGTTCTTAAATTGTCTATTTAAAAACGCAATCATTGAAAGAAATAGAAATATATAATTAATTTCAATAAATCCTATTTACATTCTTATTTTTATTTTCGTAAAAAACAAATATTTTCAATAATGTTTAATTTTTTTTAATTACAGTATAATTGCGAAAAAAACGATCTTTCAGAGTTGAATATCCTTTCCAGTCTCAACGGCGACACCCCCTTCTCCCATTCTAAAGAAATTTTGTACAAAAAATGTCTTGGAAGTTTTTTTAAATGGTGGTTCTTTAATAATATTATGTTTTACATGTTATCTATCATTTAACTATTAGTATTATAAAAAAAAATTAATGGGATGATCAGTTTTATTAAATATTAATATGTTCATACTCAGTTAATCCCAAAACCTCATACTATATTTTTTAAATAAACTAAGGGTGTGTAACACGACTTTCAATTACTACTCAATAAATTAATACATTATAAGGTGATTGTTGACCCTATAAGAAAATTTCAACGACTTTAAAACTAAAAAGTTCTATGGCAGCCACTATTTGCGCATGCATGAATTTCTCAATCTTATTCTGACTTTCCACAGGTACTGTCAACTCGTGTACCAAGTCCGTATCACTTCATTTTGAATATTTATTTAAATATTTATTTACAAGCTACATATACAAAACAAAGGCAAAACACACATTGATGGCCAAGGGGAAACAAAACCCGTACAGACCATAGCAGAAGATTGATAATACAATTTAAAAAAATTATATATAAATACTAAAGTAAATAGGAAAAGATAAAAACAAAATACATCCGGCAAACATAGGCTAGGGGTATTACTATTGCTTCATAAATAAATAAGATTAAAAGGTATCAATGTCGTTGATTTCACAGATAAAGTTAGAGATTTCACGTTTGAAAGAAGAGACAGATACAATATTTTGAATGTGTAAAGGTAACCTATTATAATAATGTGGAGCTAGATAAAAAAGTGTTTACGAAAAATTTCTTTGCTAAAATTAGGAATAACATATATTTCATTAGGTCTTCTTTGGTAAACATGTTCTTTACGATTACAAGTAAGTTTGTTTTGATGTAGGTATAAAACTAAACTATAAATAACATTTTCCCTGAAATTCAGCAAATGTAGGTTGTCAAGATTGCCTGGATAAAAAGTTGATTTTATGATTTTAAAACATTTGTTTTGAATTTTTATTATGGGAAGTAGGTTAGATTTGTACTCACCTCCCCAAATTATGTGACAGCATAGTTTAAAATTGAGTAAAACCAGGAATAATATAAACTAATTAAAAACTTTCTATCGACTTTTTTCAGCAATACATACAAAAATAAAAGTTTTATGTCAGTGACGATTTGCGCATCCACGATTTTCTCGAAAAAAACTTATTATGACGTCTGACAAGTACTAGGAACTTGTGAACGAAATTTGAAGTTCTTAGCTCTTTTAGTCCGACCTGTATAGTGGTTTTAGATAGACGGATTAATCAATGTTCAAAAGCCACTTTTTTAGAATCAGTACCCTTTAAAGCGTGTAGAAAACACAAAATCTCCATTTTGAATTTTCGATTTCATCGCAATATACTTTCATTCCCTTACATTTCAGATTAGGTAATTGAAAGTAAACATTCGGTTACTATTGGTTCCTTCTTCGTCGGCTCAGTGGCTGTGAGGTATTGCGTGCACCCTCATAAGCTCAAGTTTGCGGGCTCGAAACCCAGCTGAGTCGCCAGATTTTCAGAATAGGAAAATAGTCGGCATACATATCATATGATTATGTGGCATGTAATAGATCATTTGATTGCCCATTTGGCTTGGGTGCTCTCGGCAAAATTAAATATTGGCATACTTTAACAGCCACAGAGAGCTCAGATTCATTGCAATCTCCATCATCATTGGCGCTACAGCCCCTGAAGGGCCCTGGCCTCCTTTAAGGTTTTTCTCCATTCCACCCTGTTAGATGACTTTTGATTCCAGTTGGTAATTCCCCAAGTCTTAAGATCTTCTTCAACTTGGTCAATCCATATGATTCTAGGTCTTCCTCTAGCTCTTGATCCGCTAGGGTTTTCTTTCATGAGTCTTCGGGTTTTTCTGCTAGACTCCATCCTTTCAACATGTCTTAACCACTGGGCTCTCCTTTTTCTAATCACTGTGACAATATCTCTTTGTATATTTCATATATTTCCCGATTTGTTCTTATTCTCCATTATCACATACTGCAACAAAAACTATTCTCAGTATCTTTCTCTCCCATGCTCTCAACAATTCTTCATCACTCTTTCTTAAAGTCTATGTTTCTGAGCCATATAAATCAATTGGTCTGATGACGACTCTGTACACTAAAAATTTTATGCTTTCTGTTTAAGTAGGAGGTAGGTCATTGCAATCTGTGAGTCAAAATTGGTAGCGAGAGCCGCGTAGATGGTGCCACAAAAAATGGCTCTCGGTTCTCGAGAATATGCCGATTCTGCAAAATTCTTAATCCGCCAAAGAGCAGTCCAGTTGGAAAAAAATGTTTCCTTCAAAGATTAAAAAAAGATATTTTTGATTAGAACCAAACTTTTTGGAGCCGATGCGTTTGACGATTTTTGTCCCCTTGTATCCGACTATTCAATCATTTCTGGATTTCTGTGCCAAAAGGTTTTTAATCTTCTATAACGTATCGATGTAAATCCATTTAGAAATTGCAGACTTTGCAATGTTGCATTGTCATGCAACGATATGTTCAATCATTCCGTCTGACACTGAAAGGATAAAGGACTTAGTCAGTCGAAAAAACTCCCTTCCACTCCAGATTTATCTCGATGACAAACTATTTTCTTTTCAAAGCATAAAAGATGTATCACCTGAGCATCCTCGTTATGAATCACCTAAATGTTAAAATACCTCAAGTACACAGAGATATTTCCGTATACGTTTCTCCTTTCACTAAAACGATCAAAGGGAAGGGTGGAGTGAAATTCTACAATTCACTTGACTTTTTTACACTTGCTATTCGTATATTTTTATATTTATTTTACAGAGTTATGCAGATTTGAAATCTAATTGATGGATTAAATAAAGTGTGAATCGAAAAAATTCATATAAATTTTCAAACTTTAATTCATCTTCCGTGGCAAATTCTTGAATTTGAGTGGTTTTAGATAATTAAAGATTTATTAGATAATTAAAAGAAAAAAATTTGTTAAGATTTTAACTACATTTTTGTGTTTATGCATTATTTAATTTGTAGTTACTTATTGTTTGGCCAATACACCCATGTAGCATTTTTTAACGTTGCAAATTGATGTGAAATTTTCTATTTAAAGAGCGTAATTGAGTCCTTTATGAGAGATAAATATATGATTTAATTGTATTCAGAATCTGTTACAAAAAAGTATAAACGACCATTTATTTTTAAGCATCCAGAAATTAATCAGGTTCCTTTAAAATTTAAATCCATACCCTTACAACATAAAGAGCATTCAGTGCCTTCTTGTTAAAATGTTTTACAATTTACGAAAACTTACTGTTGAGAGATAATGACCAATTAATAATAAAAATCGCAACATAAGTGGAGTAAAACTCCAATTATCCTAATCAATTAGTAGCTGTCCTCATTCCGAAAAACAAAAATTCGGATAATTGAATTTTTTTTTCAAAAAAGGTTTTTAATAAGTGACTTATGTATATTGAAAATGTGGGAGGACAACTATTTTTAAGAAGGCTTCCTACCTTGAGGGGTCTATTTTTTTAATACTTTAAAATTCACTGATTTTTTATTATTGGCAATGATGAACAATAATGTTAAATTCAATATTCGATATAAAAAATTAATTTTAAAAAAATAGCAACTTTTAATAAAAATTCGCTTAAAATATAACCTCTAAGTAAAACGCATTAAATTAAAAAGTATTTTAGTTATTAAAAAATATTTGGCATACTCATTCATTACACCTTCTTGCAGATTTTGAAATGAGATCTAAGCTCAACTCATAATATTTTAGAAATTACATAGTATTTGCATTACATTAGAAATTACATTACATAGCATTTAGAAATTACATGACAAACTTATGTTTATTGAAATTTTTTTTTTTAAAAGGAACTTTTAACATTGAAAAGTTTTTTCTCATTCAAACCATACATGAACTTATAATGAATACACTATAAAAATTTCATTACATTACATCAAGCATTTTTTGAGATACCAGGTTTTGAAACATTTACTAAAAATACAGTTCTTCAGTAATATCTTATGAAGACAGAAGTTTGGCATGCATTACATGCATTAGTATCCATTATAAGACAACTATACTTTTATTTAAATTATCATAGACTCAAAAAGTTAACTGTATTGGTAACTAAAGTAGACTTAAAAATTCTTAAAATTTGGCCTTGCCAAGGTAGGAGATATCTTACAGAAAAGAGCTTCTATTTGAGAAAAAAAGATCTTTCAAAGAGAAAATGCAACATTTTGCATAGAAGCGTATGGATGGATTAATGGATGTTGCAGAATGACGTCATTGGAGTTGGGATAATTGGAGTTCTAAGCAAAAATTGCAGCATAAATACTTGCCTTTTAATAACTATTGAATGAAACGAGAAACTGCATTGCCTGAATATAACTAGAAATTGCATTACTGAACGATTATTAAAGAAAATAAATAGCCAATGGTGGCACCTACTGCCAAATTGACATTTCTCATTCTTTGCTCATCTCGTATCTCGAAACGTACTAATCCCAAAAGAACCAAACATCATCTTTACCAAAATTGAGTTATGTTTTTAAATTAAGATTGTAAACACAAACAATCGCTAACTTCCTATTCATCAACAAAACTTTATTCTATTTTTTTGCTTTCAATAATTTAATTAAAATTTAATAATTCAAATCAATTATTAAATTTTAGGAGTTATGAATAATAACTTTAACACAAAATAAGTCTACAGCTATACATGAAGTAAGGATTTTTTTTCACATTTCGTCATATACTTCATTTCCGAACAGTTTACACAAACTTTTTTAATTAAATAAAATATACCTCATCATATTTTATAGTTATATATAGTTACAGAAATATAATTTCACTTATATATTTTAATGTAATATATGATTCCGTAACTTTTGAAAGTAAGTACTTTTCTAGATTTAATAGTATTAATTTTTTTCAAATAAATTTATCCATAAAACTATGCGTTTCAAGTTATAAATCAGGACTGTAAGAAAATAGAATTTAGTAAAGCAATACTTGCATTTAACTATTTTCTGCTAAAATACTTATTTCGTTATTCAAATTGAGAAGTATTATCTACGATGAGTAATTCCTTTTAAAAAATCTAAGTTCTGTGAATTTCAATTTGCAATAAATATTCCGGGCTTAAATTTCCCTTTCAATTTTAAATTACGTTTAGATGGAATGCTATTTAAGTCGAAAACTAGTCGGTTTAAATTCTGATTGGAATTCATCGAAAAGCGTTAAATGATTATAACTTATTAATTAAGTGCCATGGTTCAAGTTTATTAGTATTAATTAAACTAAAGCATGCTACTTATATTTATGGGAATTGTCTATTTTCTTTTTTCTAGGTTTTATACGCGTAATTCTAACAATATTCATGTTAAATTTTTTTGTCAAATCTTAATTGAGTCAATCTATGGCAGTTTGCTCAGTTAACTTTAAAAAAATTCATCAGAATTTTTAGAGTTATTAGAACGTTAGCCGAGGAGAGAGCATAACCTCTAGTTAAAAATGTTTTAAGATATATTGCATTGAGTTGTACTTCAGAAACTTGCGTTTAGTGACATTGTGCTATTACTTATAAGCTAAATTGTTTTAGTTAATTTTATATAAATAAAATCGTATACTCTTCTAAACATAAAATTTCGAAGACAAAAACTTTTATGTTGATGAAATTAAAAATTACATTAATACCAAACAAAGTTTGAACTAAAATAATTCATTTATTAACGTTTACATAATAAAAAAATAAGACTAAAAATCTTCAGTTAATTTCTTATTTAGCTAACAACTCAATCAATTTTATTAGAAACCCTATACGCCCCAATTTTATCAAAAAATTAAGTTGTTTATGTTAATCAATTCTTCCTATGTAAACACACATTCTGTGAAGAAATCATGTTATTCTAGTGATTTTGCACAGCCATGGGAAGCAACTGAGTATAACGCTTTGGGGAGCAACTCCATAAGTCACCACCTGTCGAATTGCTACAAGAAGCGCAAAACATAGATAATTGCTAGGTTTTTTTTTTCATAAACCCCATTAGTCCAATATTGTATACCGTATACCAGGGGTTCCCAACCGTTGGTACGTGGGAAAATTTCAGGTGGTACGCGTGAGTCATGAGCAACATGATACTACTATTTTTGATGCCATTTGTTACAAGTTACTTGTGTGAGAGTGGATTTTCTGAACTCTTGTACATAAAAAATAAACATAGAAGCAGAATAAGTGTTGAAGAGAGGACTTAAGAGTGAAGATAAGTTCCATTACTCCTAATGTTGATATTTTAATCACAGGCAAACAACAACAAGGTTTGCACTAAAGACTCTAAAAGTATATTTTATATGATGATTAATTTTTTGCTGAATTTTTACTAATTCGTTATTTGTATGTTTTTAGAAATATGAGTAATAAATAAAACTGTAAATTATTAAAATTTCAATCTTTTTATTTCTCCTTTATTGTAAGCATGCTATAAATAAACAAATATCTAACCATTAAATATGAAGTTTTCTCAGAAATTTAATTCAAAAAGCCTTCGAACACTTTTAGAAGAGTAAATATTATACGCTTATTAAAGCATTTAGGTCTGGTGGTACACCAAAATTTCTAGAAAAGTCAAGTGCAAAAAGGTTGGAACCCCTGTTGTATACGATTGCTCTGATTCTGTTTTTTTGTCATTTATTTTTTTCATCTCAAAACAATTTTAGGCCTAACATTGTTTTGAGATGAATTAACAAAATTTCAGCTGCAAAATATGAGGGGTTTTTTTTCTTGTACTTGAAACACAAATCACTGTTGTTTTTTCAAAAACCCCACAAGTCCAGTAACTTTGAAATTAATTTTAAATATCAAATAATGCTTTTGTATACTCCTTCAAGTTGTAATAGTGCATCCTGCTCAAAGGTTTGCTGTTACATCTTTTGTTCAGTAACTTCGATGTAAGGTCGCTGTTAAAATGTTGTTGTTTTAATTTCTCGAAAACTAGGGTTTGTGTACTTATGGGGATTCTGAAAAAATGTATTCGTATAAGAAGCCAAGGCTCAAACTTTAGACGACCAGACGGAATTCTTGAAATAGGGTTTTGACGTTTGGTTCTTTTATTTAAACTCAATCAAAATAATTTTTTGGCGCACAGGTGTCATTAATGAGGTGAGAAAAGCCTTCAAACCGTTCACAGAAAAATATTCCCCCCAATAAATGAAGCAAGTATTAGTAAAGTTTAAGTATATTCGATTGGTTCCATTAAGGCAAGAAACATTACCTCCAGTTATTATTAATAGAGGAACATATTTTATTGACTCAATCTTAAACCACTGGCTTAAGAAAATAAGGTGATGTGAACGTATTAATTTAAAAGATATTCTTAGGACATGTTTAAAATCTTTAATGCAGTTTCTTGATAAAATAAAAATCTTAAAATTTAATCTCAACTTTCGATGTATCAAATATTAAAATTTGTTTTTGGACACAATGTAAAATTTATCAGTTTTTAATAAAATGAAAATGTTGTATTATAATAACACACATATGAAAGTAGCTACATAAAGAAAAAATATAGCTCAACATCTCATTATATACAAAAGATAGTGAGTTTTATTAAATATTTAATTTTTGTAGTCTCAACACATGTAAACTAATACATTCATTTTTAGTGGAAAAAATAAACTTTAAACTTGTAACCTATACTTAAGAATTGATTAAAACGTTAACAAATTTAAATAAAGTGATTCAGGCTTTCAATTTTGTGATTTAAGAAACTAAAACCAATATTAAGGAGCATTAAAATAACTTTTTCTAACTGGGATAAAAGAAAATTTCATTGAATATTGAAACATAATGTATTACTGTACTATAAATAAGCCTAAATATACTAATATTGATGGAATATTGGTAAAGTACATCGTAGAGGGATATTTATTTTCATAACATAAACTGTCTAATAAAATTGGAAATTTTCTGAAGAATTGAAGAATTAATCTTCATAAGTCATTCCAACAAGATTATACATTTTCACAAGTTTTAATGAGTAATAATTCTTAAGGGATTTATTACAAGAGTTTGGGGAACAAAACTTGTTTCGTTGATTATACACAGACTTTTGTTTTTAAAAACTATTCGGTTTTTACTAATATTTTTTGCTTTTTATTGTGTTACAAAGAATTAAAATATATCTAAAAATATTGTTTATTTTATATAGAGAAACTTTGTAGGCGATATTTGCAATTTATTAACTAAGAAAAACCAGAAATATTTTTGTTGCTTAGTTGTCAAAAAAATATTATCATAGCAGAATTTTATTTTAATCTAAGGGTTTCCGCGGCGCAACAGCCCGTTAGTGGGCCAAGGCCTGCCGTGCCCATTCCAGCTTATGTTACCAAAGGCTCTGGGGTGCTACGCATCTGTCCCAGTAAGGTAACTAAGGGTTTATTAAAATTCATTGTAATTCCAAAAATTTTAATTTCTTTTCTACTTTATTTTGTATTTCGTAAAACTAAAAATTGACGCGTGTGATAATTTTTTTAAAATGTTTGCAACTTTGTCGGTAATATTAGATTATTAATTTTCTACATCCAAAATATGATAGTGGAAATTGATTTCCAAAAGACATGAATAGGTATTTTAAACAACTTATGAAAATAAGTTCATGTTTCAAAGGAAACACAATATTAAATTTAAAGGATAAACAAGATCATTAAACCTTGATTTACAGCTGCGGGAAAAAAAAGTACCCACTAGTGATTATTTCAGCCTTTATTTCATCCTATAGAATCGGACCTTTTTGACTTTGTAAATAAATAACACTCTGAGTTAATTGCGTTACACAAAATTTGCATAAGGGTACGTCTTCATATTAAAAATGTGACCAACTTCGAAATTTTCAATAGCAACACTCCTTTTCGAAATCATATTTCAAATGAATGACAGTTTTTTTAACACGAAATACCAAGTTTTGCTAGTTTTTAAGCATTATTAGTTAAGTTAGAGCTGTGCAAAGTTTAGGGCCGTAATGTTAAAGAAGTTGCACATAAAAAACTATCTCAATCACTAAATAATTAAGATAATGAAACGATTTTTTTACTGAGTAGTAATTATAATAACCCAAACAAAATACATTAATTATTAAAGTATTTAAAACTTTTTTTTTTATATTTTTAAATAATTATTATTTTAATTTTTAAAACATTTATGAATTGAAACCCCTTAATATTTTTACAGAAATGAATTCAAGACAGGGATTTTATGCGAAATCCTAATTTTTTAAAATTTTCATCCATAATTTGCTTATCTATATATATAAAAGAAAGTCGTGTTAGTTACACTATTTATAACTCAAGAAGGCTTAACTGATTTGGCTGAGAATTGGTGGGGAGGTAGCTTAGAACCAGGAATAGGCTATAGGATACTTTTATTCGAACCCAAACGGGTGTAGGAGTGCAAAACGTGAACCGATTTCCCCATAGGAATAGCATTGTAAGATTAGAATTTAAACTTTTTATTTCAAAATTTAAAGAAATTTCACCGCGTTCAGCGCGAACGAAAATTAAGAAAAGGATTAAAAAAAAAGAGCACGTGGGTTTAATTTTCTGGATTGTTATTTGAATATCAGTATTTTATTTTATTTGTTGATTTTAAATCTTGATTTTTTTTATGGGTGATCAGACTTCCTCAACTAGATTTTAATTATGTTTCCGAATTTGATTTAATTGATGTTTACAAATAGTAAGAAATGAAGATATGGCGGAATATATTCAGCATAAATAAAGAATTTGTACTTTATAAAACTTTTCCAACCATACAAGATAATGAATGTCTGTTTTGTTTTCTGATGTTAAGATGGCGTAATGGCCTATTGAATTTTGGCATTGGCAGCTTTTGGCGAAGTTGAAAATTAACGTAGGGTAGCTATTCCCATCCAGTTGTATGGGTTGGGTTAGTTTGAATTATCGTTGCATTAAAGCTACACACGAGGGCTATTGGAAACGGGAGTCGTAATTTAAAACCACAGTCAGGTTACGAGCCGACACGTGAGTAGGTACCTAATGCAACTTTTTAAGGGCGACATCGTACGCAGCGTTGGGAATTCGGAGGATATTTAAAGTGCCCTTCCTCTGGGTATCGGGGTATTATTCGTCGAACATTGTTTGGCTGCACGAGCCGTTTATAGGTCGGCAGTAATTTTGGCGAGGCCCTGACCTGAACCTGGGACCTACCGCTTGCAAAACGAAAGTCTTTACCGACTGGGTCCCCCAGTCCTATCAAGTTGTATGAAATATGAAGGGGAACGTTTACCAGCCAGCGTTTACCATTTGGGCAGTTTCGTTTTGCGCTCATCGTGAAATAGAAACAGGCCATTATATCATATAGCTGTTCTGGCAATTTGAACAGGGGCCTATGGGAAAGCCCTCAAACTCCTGGAATAGCATGTATAAAATCAACCCCTCATATCAGAATGGGAAGAGATTATAATATCCAGATGGAGTGGAACAGTGGAGAGGGGATCAATTGCTATAAAATAAAAGTTTAAATAAAAAAACTACTAATTAGGGTTATTAAGGGTACACCCGTGCAACGCCGGGTTTATAAAGCTAGTTAAATCATAAATTACTTTTTAATTACCCCTTAGGGGGTTGTATACGAGATTAAATGTGAACTTGATAAACAAACTCCGCCTTGTGGGAAAAAATTTAATTTACAGAATAAGGATTTCATAAAATATATTTTTAAAAATATTTAGTTTAGATAGTACAAAGAATGCCTTTCTCATCAATGAAGGTTTTTTTTTCAGAAAATAAAGGATAATGAAACCCTGTCTTGAAAAAACTAAAGTCTGTATTAGCGGCATTATGTTGTAATAAAAAAAATAGGTTTGTAAGTTTCACTTAGAACCGATCCCAATCACCTACACAGATGTAAACAGCCCTGTATGAAACACAAATGGCATAGAATTATGTTGGGAATTACAATCCAGATAAAGTGCCTAAAATAAAATCTAAAACCCAATACTTCAATTTTAACTCTCTGTTTGTCTTCAATTTTAACTCTCTTTTATTTTCTATTTAAAAAAAAATATATATAATAGCTAAGCAATACTTTAAAAGTTCTTTGGGATTTCAAAAGGTTCAAGATCTTAGGTTTCAAAAGGCATTAGGTGTATGGTAGTGATCCCTCTTTTAAATATTAGTGTAAGCGCAGCCGCAATTTGATTTAATAGATATACGTTAAAGAAATACTTTTAAAAAAACTTCTTTTATTGGAGAAAAATTCCTTTTATGGAAATAAACTTAAGTTTTAAAATATGTTCTTAAACAGAATTAGGTTTCGTTTATTCAATTGTACAATGAAATATGTATTTGTTATATTTCACATTCAATTTCTTCAATAAATTATAAATTATCTAGTTAAACGTACTTCTATCAATGGAACTAAAAGATTTACGTAATTTTGTGCCATAAGGGGATTTTTTTTTTGTGATAAACAAAAAACTTTTTTAAAAAGTATTCTATTTTGGTTTCCATACAAGTAACGATAAACCATCGAAGTTATAGGTTTTCCTAGCAAATTTTATTTTCGCTTATTAATTTATAAGTTCCATCTTGAAGAATACTTGCAAACCTTCAGAATTTTGCTAAAAAAAGTTCCTATATAATAAAAAATATATAAAGTTTTTGGATTTATGTATATATTCGATTAAACAATTTAAATGCCATTTTTAAATATGTAAATGATGCAACATATTTTATTGACATCATATCGCTTCAAGAGCAGGGGAAATGGCAAATCTCCTACTCAGTAAGCATTTGAGATACGTCATTTTTTCTCCTTACGATGTGTTATTATTATCTCTTAGTTATGTAAGCGTTATATATATAAAAAAATTTATCTGAAAAAAATCTCCAATAGATTGATAATTACACATCATTATACATCTGTATTACCTCAAATATTACTTGATATTGGTGAACTTTTTATTATTTTTTAGTCATTTCTTATGCACTGCTCAAAACAATTAAGGGATAATTTTGCGTACTTTTGTCGACCCTTTCAGTTCCAACGTTTTATTTTTTATTCTAAAAATCTAAAATTTGTGAAATAGATTCATTATGCATCCAGAATGAAATGGTAAAAAACAGGGGGGGGGGGGAATATTAATTTTTTAACTAAAAATCAAGGAGAAAAAAAATGGAATCATAACTTTTAAATAAATTATAGCAATATTTTTTTCAAAACTTTATTTGTTAAAAAAAGTAAAAATCAATTTTTAAACATCTAAGAATGCAAGCGTGAAGAATTTAGGGTCAATTTATTTCATAAATTTTTTTGGGAGTGAATTTCATTTTATCATGTTTTTCACATTTTCATTTAATTAAAACAAACATTATTTAATTCTTCAAACAACAAGATTCTTCCATCTAACGATAAATAAGGGCGCACTCAACTTAGTAAGTAAGAAAAAAAAATCGCATGGTTATGATTCCAAATGGAATCATTGGGGTGAAAGGGTTTAAACCATGAATTCCCTTAATTCTTTTGAGCAGTGTATATCATTTTTGATTTTTTATACTGAAATCATAAGACTAACGATTCGAAATTTCAAGCTGTGAACTTAAATTTAAATCCGAAGCTCATCGTTAAAAATATATTAAAAAAAGAACTTGAACTGTCTCAGATCTGAAAATATACTGGAATTACACTCGACTCACATAAATCAATGAAAACTCTTTAATACGTCTTTATAACAACTTGTGCCAGATCCAATTTATTTTTAAATAACTAATTTGACTCCAGGGAAGTGTGATAATGAATTGTTCCCGTTCCATTCTAAGTGTTCTCGCCTTGATTTTCTATAATGAATCGAACAGTAAATCTTACTTACAGGACTTTTGATTCTCTCGTAATTGTTCCGAGTATCCTTCTTCCATTAGTTATCGACGCTTGAAAGCGTTAATAAAATTGTGAGATGTACAATTTATCACTTGAAAATGTATCGGGCACTTTTTTTTAAAAAGTTATTTAAGGAGAGTTTGAGTTGTCTCTAACAAATAAGTTTTTATGGAAATATTGAAGCTAAAAAAGTTTAAAACATCCCACGAAGTTTTGATAGAAGTTTTTCCAATTTTTGAAGTTATTGCATTTTAAAAATAATATCAACTTGTTTAAACATATAACGTTTCAATCGCATTGAAATTAATTTGGAGGAAGTATTTAAAAACGAAAAAAAATCTTTCAAAGCTTGCTAAAGTATTCTCGCCTAATTAGAAATGAAATATTACTTTTTATTTTATTAAAGTAAATAAAAATAGTTATAAAAGTTATATTTCAAGTTATCTAAAAATATTAAATGACTATAGCATTTGAAAACTCCATATAATAAGTAGATCATATTTTTAAGAAAAAGACTAAGTTTTTAGTAGAGAGAATAGCGTTACCATATTATAGAAAAAGAAAGACAAGATTGACCATAAATAACGGGAAAACTATTCCAACAAATGTCTTTACGTGGCCCAAAACAGTCGAGTTTAGTTTATTCTCTTTTAAATAATAAAATGGACGGATAAGATTTTAGATCTTTTTGTGAATGACTATATTTAGTTTTCGGACGGTTGAATTGTTGAAAATGTACTTTTTCATATATTTTCATTCTATTTTTTTTCTGTTTCGTTTGATTCGAACGTTCTATTATTTAGTTGAGTCGATTATGTTCAAGGCTAAAGCGACTTGAAATAGTTTCTAAAGAATATTTTTGGTGACCATATATAAATCTAGTGAAGCCAGATAAAATAATGTTTCCATTAATAAGAGCTTAAAATAGAAAAGTAAATTCAAACTTAAACATATAAGTACATTCAAGAAAAAAAAGTTTTTTAAAGAGGTTTCCATAGTATCTTTAAAGAACTGGTAAAAAATTTCACACTTCCGTCTACTTTTTGAAAGTAGATATGCTTTTTTAAAGTTGACTTTTTTTTACGAGTTTTATCTTAATTTGATAAAACAACTAAAAACAACTTTCTATATATTTTTTTTTTCTTTGAAAGTTAAAGCCTAAAACATATTCAAGAATATTTGCAGTTTCAAAAATCATTTAAACCATAGCTTGACTTGAATTAATATTTTTTTTTAATTTGAAGATTTAGAAACCTTTGAACTTCTTCTTACGATGACTGCGTTTCAAAATAATGCGATTTTTTGAAACATTTAAACAGTTAAATGGTTAATGAAACGCTTTTCCCTTGATTAATATTTTTGGTGTAACAACACAGTGCTAATATTTTTTAAATCTCACCGACCGACTTTATATACTTCGTGATCAACATCTCTACCTTTATATACCTTCTGCTTTAACCTAAGGGAATTTCTAATATGGTTGGAAAACCACATAGGATACAATTCCTTATGTGAGTCTTTACGCTTGAATTAAACATGTTTTTTGACAATCTCGTTTAATTTTTCCTTAAACTCATCCTATAGTTCAAGAGTATGGGTACTTACCAACCCTTTATCAAAAACTAAAGTCACGTCATGTCTCAGGTTATCCAAATTGACATCCTTAAAACATGACACCCTCTTACACTATCAATCTCCATTACCTGAAATATATAAAATGTAATGCTATTATGATCACTCTCTCCTAAGCGATCCCGGACTGTAAGATTATTAACTCTATTTTCACAACAGCTTTAAACTAAATCCTTCATAGCATTATTTCAAGTACACTTTTTTACCAACTAGTACAAAAAGAAATCATCTAAAACTTCAACAACAACAACACTCCATGGTGAACCATATGGCTCCCTAACAATACTACTCCAAAGTCGTCTGTCGCCTTCGCTTTTCCCATTTTAATCTTCATGTACTTCAGATCCTTATCCACCTCTGCCGTAGACAGATAAACGGCAGTATCTAGACTAATGACTTGACACATTGTTGCAAGCACACAATAACTCTAATATATGAAAGACTAATTATTTGAGAGTAAAAAAATTGTTCAATTCATTGTTGTTGTTGTTGTTACTGCAGTTTACCTGCCCACCGCAGACCTCATTCATCCATCTTTTTCTGTGCATTCCTCTTTTTCCTTCTCCTTAACACTGTCCCTTGAAAATCTTATTTGTGCCTCTGTCATCGTCCATTCTTTCTATATGTCCCAGCTATTTAATTATTATCTTTGCCTTTATGACATAAATAATGTCTTTCTCTCCAAATAGTCCATAGCCCTTTATATACTCTGCTATGTTATAAAATTACATTATTTCCAGACCTTAGACAGCTTTCAATATTTCGTGGATCACTATTTGAGTCTTAAATCGAGATAACTATGAACTTAATCAAATGAATAAATGTAGGTTATAATACAGTTCAAATTTATTTGCATAATTACTCATTCGTCAATAAAATATTCAGCCTCTGAATTCTTCCTATTATTTGCACCACCGTCGATTGCCGTGTTTAAATATTAATTCACCTCTAATCTGAAATAGGATTATCTACGAATATGTAATAACTTATAATATAATTAACTTGTCAAATATGCCTAGCACAATGACTCACGGTATTGATAAGTATCTAACTAAACTTTATTTGGCATATTGAAGCTTTAGTTAGAATTAAACGCTGTGCTTAAGCTTTTGTGGAAGTGTCCCTAAAAGGTTGTTATTATTAAACATCTATATGTGTTAAATAGGATAAGTGAAATATGTTAAAAAATTTTAACTTATCCATTATGGGGTCGTTTGAAATCTTACTTATGTAATCTTACTGCTATATTTCTGGAAGTATTTTTTTTTTAATTTTAAAATACTACTACTACTTAAATAACATTTTGAAAACTCTTAAAAAGCTAAACTTGACTCCAAAAAAATTAAACCTTTTGTTTAAGTGAAGATTTTAAAAAAATGAACAAAATTATGAGATTAACTTTTTTATCAAACTGTTTAAATACATGAATTTTTTTCCACTATATGAATTAAATTATACTTTAACTAGCAAATTTATACCCGTTCTTCGCACGGAATAAAAAATACCAAATAGATTCCAAATATGTGTACCATATACCCTGTTATAGGATCATAAACTTACTATTGTTTCCACTCGTTATAAATTGTAAAATCCCGTTTCATTGCCTTAAAATTCCAAAATGAAAAATACGCTATAAAATGCACTCATAAATGTCATCACAATTCCCTCATAAATACATAAAACCTTTTAGATCATTTGGCGCGTTTTCTGAAATAATTTGGCGAGAAAATAGATATAGCTACCCACCCCCATTATACAGCTCTAACACAATGACCTTCGAACAACCGACCAGCTTATAAATTATTTATAACAGAAATTGCCTATTTGGCGAATTTTAGTTCATAATTTGGCGAGTTTGGCAACGTATTTGGCGAAAAAATAAAGACACAAAACACTAATAGCTCTAGTGCGATGGCCTTTATTAACCATCATAGTTCAGTAATAGCTTAACTGTACATTTATCGCTTAAGTATGCATACATGCAGTCAACAAAAAAATCAATGAAAAAATAATCAAATAAACTCACAATAAAATCCGGGAATAAAGACTGGCGGAATTACGTCACTTGAAACACGTCAATTATTTTTCAAATAATGAATTTAGTTTCTGAAAGTAATGGCAAAAGAATAAAAAATAAACATTTTGAATTTTAAATGTTTTCGTTAAAAGTTTTATTTAATTTTTTCAGCCGATGGCATCAGGAAAGAGAAAAAATAATCGGATTTGAGCGAAAGTGGTGTATTTTTTTCAGAAAATTCGAGATTTCTCTAAAAATGGAACAAATATGAAAAAACTAAGCCTCAGGTGCACACGTTGGTATTAAAGCGAATCTATCTCAAAAATTTCGAATTTCTGAGGGCAGTATAAGTAGGTCTTTTACGATCCGAAGACAAACACACAGACACACACACAGACTCTTTCTTTTATTATTATAGATGATATCCTTGTCGATTTTACATTTAATGAGAATATGATATTGGTTGTCAAAAAGTTTAAAAATACGATAGTTAAAGAGTTTAGTTGCAAAACTCCTCTTCTCCAAAGCAGGACTAAGGTCCGGCCAGTAATTTAGTTATGCTGTAGTGTAAAGAAAAACTAGGGGTGTGTAACAACACTACACGACTTTCAATTGCCACTCTAAATCAATGCATTTAAAGGTGATTATATTCCCTATAATGTCATTTCTATAACTTCAAAACCTAAAAAGTTCGACCGACAGAAACTGGGAAATCAGTACCAAATTTGAAGTCTGTAGCTTTTTTTTTTCATTTTTCAGCAATACTTTTAAAACAAAAAAGCTCTATAACAGCTATTTTTTGTGCATGAGAGATTAATCTCGAAAACCTTAATATGACGTCCGACAGGTACGACTAGAAAGTCGTCTACGTAAAGTAGTCAAATTTGAAGTTCTTAGCTCTTTTAGTTCGAGCTGTAGAGTGGTTTCAGACAGACAGTCAAACCAATATTCAACAAGAAGTTCTTAAAGAACTAAAACAGCCTACTTTCCTGTTACTTAAATACTTACTGAAATTCTAATAGGAAAACAACTATAGGTTCCTAACAGTAAATATCATCAACAACCGTTTCTACACTAGATTTATATACATTCGGAAAAAAATCGCTAAACACAACATCCATCTATAATTTAAACTTCTAAAAGCCAAAATCAACTGTTTTCCTTAATATTCTTTCTCAAATTAACTTAATATAATTTATCGTCTGCACGATTTATTTGTAGTTCAAAGAATAATTCAATATTTATTAAGAAACAAAGTAATGAAACTACTCCATAAAAAATAAGAAATGTAAATTAAAACTAAGCATAATTATATGCAAAAAATATGTCTTGCCGCTTTCTTGGTAAATAATTAATGAACAATCAAAGTATCACATTGTTCTACATTTTATGACGTCATTCGAAACTGATTCATGAAAAATTATTTTGCTTCAAATATTTTTAAATAAATAAAGTTTCTCATGCCATTGTTGATTTGGCAACAGTGATTAAAATGACTCAAAATTGAATTCTAATGCTAATTCAATGGGAAATTCGCCGACAGATAGTACATTTATGTCCGTCCGGACGTACAGACAGGCGGACAAAAAGTATGAAAGTTAGGTCTCTGAAGTCATAGCTTTCTAACAAAAAAAGAATTTTTAAGATCCGATTGATAGAACCGATTTTGGAAGGGGGGTACGGAAGGACAGACAGACGGACATCGACCGCATGTCAATACCTACTTTTAGCTTCCACACTACGTTTATAACGTAAAACATTTTGAAGCAAAAAATCAGATTAGGCTACATTCCAAATTTCATTAAAAAATTTTAATTAGAAGTTTATTTAAAATTTAAATAACTAAATTTTTTATCTACATTAAAATAACATGCAAATTCCATTTTTATTCATATTTTCACTGTTGCCATCCACAAGTTCCACAGACAAGTGGGATACGTCATTTTGAAGCAAAAAATCAGATTAGGCTACATTCCAAATTTCATTAAAAAATTTTAATTAGAAGTTTATTTAAAATTTAAATAACTAAAAATTTAATCTACATTGAAATAACATGCAAATTCCATTTTTATTCAATATTTTCACTGTTGCCATTTCGTTAAACGTACGAGAATCTTAAAGTGTTTATTTAAAATAAAAATAAACATTTTTGAAAGAATCTTTATTTATGCGATATAATTCAGTTTGGATTGTTGTAATATCACAATAGAGTTCTTTTGATGTTTTATTATATATGTATGAAGAAAGATGCATAGAGAATTCTAATTTGGCATAAAAAATATTCTAAGTTTCGCTTTTATTTTTAAATCATCAATTGCACTAATTATATATTTTTCGAACTGTAAATTAATTTAACAAACGATAAATAACTGAATTTTCGAAAGAAATGTAAATGGTAAATTGTGGCGACACAAAGATATTTATTAAAAAAGATTACATTATTATTCTTCGAAATTCAAACAAATTCAGCAAACGATAAAGTCTAATTATTAAATCTGAGAAAGAAGATTAATGAAAATAGTTAATTTTGGCGTTTAAAAGTTTGAATTACAAATAGCTAACGGCCCTGTTTGTTATTAGAATTAAATCACCATTGCCATTCGCAACAATCGCCCGAGAATCTTAATTCTTTTAGACAAGAAATTAAAATAAATTAATTTTTGCGACATCGATCAGTTTGAAATGACGTCAAATATATTTCACTACGAGATTCTTTGTATGTTGATATGAAATATTTTCATTCTATTTAAAAGCGAGAAATATTACATATTTATTTTTTGAAATATAAATTAAATTTTGCAAACGATAAGTTATAATTATTGAATTTTCGAAATAAAATAAATAAAACTAGCCAAATTTAGAATGCAAATGTTTAATATAGATTTAATGCTGTGTTCGGCTCCTTTTTACCTGCTTAACACAAGTTTTGTGTGGAAGCGGGTTAAGTGACAGATTCTGTTACAAACCTACTTGTTTCATTTTTTTTTATTCTTTCGAATTAAAAAAAAGAAAAGTAGGCTAAAAAACCTTTTTTCAGAAACATCACCCTCCAAAGCGTGTAGAAAACACAAAACCTCCATTTTGACTACAACGCAATACTTTCATTACCTTATATTTCATATTAGGTAGTTTAAATTATAATTTCTATTAAATATTGACTTTCTCTTATTAATGTTTGTTTCCTTTAGATACATTTCTAGAGTTAAATATGTATTTTTCAATTTATGAATGAACTTTTATCGACACATTAGCAACTAAAATATGACATTTAAATAAAATTATACTACTTCCAGCACCTGCTTGTTTGAAAAGTAATTATATTAAATCGATTTTTGTGTGTAAGGTAAAATGTATCAATACAAGCACTCTTTTACAGTAAGTCAGTAAATGAAGTTAAAAAGCTATTATTATCCTCAACAAATATTTAAATTTCTATAAATATGTAAAACAGAATTACTTCAAGTTTGTGTTTTAAACATCAATGCGGAAATTATTTTCTCTAAATATTAAAATTTTTAAAAGGCAATTAATATAAACTATCGTGTTTTTATCAAAATTAACGCTTTTGCGAAAACTTGTGCATTTGATGAAAATTATTAACAAAAATTTCAATATTTTGATATAATTTTTTCCTTTTGCTAAAATTTGGTAATAAAGAGTCTGGGTTATAAAACTTTAATTACACACTAACTAACTTTTTTTCGTAAGTTCAGTTTTCGCGATAATAACTTTTCAAACTATAATTTTTACGCAATTAAAAGCTAAGAGGTGAACATACTCCTAATCAAGTTTCCGTGCATATTAAGAAAAAGTTTCAAATATTTTTACCCATGTTTAGAAAATAATTAAGAAGTTATTACATTGTTTTATACATTTTTAAAGGTTTTAATGATAAACATTTACAGTTTCCAAGTAAAAAAGCGTCAAATACAGCATTTAACAGGGATTGGAGTAACGCGTTACTTGTAACAGTTACAGTTACTTTTTTTGGGTAACGCCGTGTAACGCCGTTACATTTTTCAGAAAGTAACTATAACTGTAACTTAGTTACTTTTAGCGGTAACGAAGTAACGAAAAATGTCGTTACTTTTCCGTTACTTTACGAAGGCTGTCTGATGCCAATTTTGAAATTCCACTCCTAAGAGAGAGAGAGAGAATGAAACATTTCGCATTCCCGAATATATGAAGTAACTGTAACTGTAACAGAGTTCCTTTTTTAATTAAGTAACTGTAACTGTAACAAAGTTACTTTTTAAAAGTAACTTTCCAATCCCTGGCATTTAATTATATTATTAAACAGTTACAAGCTAAATTTGGCTTCAAAACAAATGTAATTACAGAAGGAACAAAAAGGAAAACAATGCAATAGGAACTGTTGCCACTCACGACATGAAACATGCCTATTTAACATGAAAAGGATAATTATAAAATAACTGTTTTTAAATAATTTAATATCTCTTTTTATAAAGAAGTATATTTCAATCTGTTTTCTAAGAATTTAATATTCAAATATTGAATTTTTATTGAAATAAAACTTATCGAGCGATATTTTAATCAATAGAATATTAAAAGAACATTTATTTTGATGACTTGATAATTTTACGTTTTCTTAACAAGTATGTAAAAAAACTATTTAGTATAAAGTGTCAGAAATTATAAGCAATTATATAAAATCAATTAAAATAAAACAAATAAGGAGTGTTAGTAATGATATTAAGGTGCTCAGCACAACACACTAGAAATAACAAAAAAAATTACCAGTGTAGGAATTTTTTTTTATTTTTAAATCTGTTAGAAGCTAAAAATCATTTTTTAAATGATACTAATTTTAAATTTATGCTTCATTTTGGAAAAAAATTTACAATTTCTTTTTACTCCCTAAGCTTTGAAACTTGTATATTTTGTCATCTTCAAACTCAATTTCTTAAAAATTGATTTTTTTTTTGCATTTTTTTACTCTGATTAAACAATGATTACTCATATTTAAATTGGTATTTTGTCTAAAGATTTTTTTTAATTAAATATCTAATTAGTTGGGAGATGTTGTGAACCTTAAAACAAATTGGTTCAGAAACTATTTCT
Organism: Oedothorax gibbosus; assembly: GCA_019343175.1. Classification (NCBI taxonomy): domain Eukaryota; kingdom Metazoa; phylum Arthropoda; class Arachnida; order Araneae; family Linyphiidae; genus Oedothorax; species Oedothorax gibbosus. Next base: position 19,070,241 of record CM033280.1, read on the forward strand.
TCTATTAAGGTTAAAGTTAAATTTTTGTGAAAAAATTGGATTTTTTATTGCTCATTATAAAAAATTATAGTTTAAAAGCTAAAAAAGAAGAAAAATTAATTTGAGGAACACACATTGAGAATGATTAGGTGGTTAATTTGTATGGTAAATTTATTTGTCTGAGTTAATTAGGTATGGATTGATGCGGTATCAAAAAGCACGGTAATAATGAATAAAATACTAATTAGTAGTTATTTAGACATTTGTATTTTTTCAAAATTCTTCATTAATTTATAATTTTATTCAAATATAAAAGTATTGGATTTGTAAATAAAAAAAAACTGATGAATATATGTTCAAGTGTGTAACTTAATAATTTTAAAGTACGTAATATAAAAAATGCTTAGTGGCTCAAGTGGCAGAGCTTCGTACTGCCATGCCGCAGGTCCAGTTTCCGAATCCTGTAATGAGAATGATTCAGCCTTTCATCCCGTAAGTGAGTCGATAAAATGAAGACCAAGTATGCTTAGGAACTAAACACTGGATTCCGCGCGAGGTTGACCACCTGACATGTCTTCGATTTCACGGACATAACTTAGCTTCCCTAGAGGGCTGAAATTGGGCCCCAGCAGGCATGAGTCCTATATAGGCTGTCGCGCTATTGATGTTAGTAAAGTAACGCAAACTGCATAGTTCAAAATAAAATTGTTCATCAATTCTAAACAAAACTTAAATTATCTTTTAAAAACTAAATTCGTAAGACATATTATTTATTTTAAGGAATTTTCATAGGTGTTAGCGTATGGTTTTTTTTCTTTAACTCTTCTCATAATGATCTTGTCAGACCATGGCATCTTTATTGGTGTGAAAATAAGATAAGTTATTCTTGATACTTGTCTCGAATAGCTAAGTGAGCCTCAACGTTTAAAACATTTTTAATCAATCTCATTTTATTGGCATAAAATTCACTTCCAAAGGAAATCGTAAAGCATTAACTTTAGCAATTGAAATCAAATCAAATATTTTTTGTTTTCGCTGTTGTTTGGTTGTTTTTATTCTAGCTTTGATTGATATAAATATACGAACCAATTTTTTAAAATGGTATTGTAGGAAAGTTTAAATCAGCTACGTCTGTTAAAATATTAAATGCAGCCTGAGTAATTTAGTTTCGAAATCTTTTTCCATTGGATTAACACAAAGATAAGGCTTTGGTTTGGAGACCCGCCTACCTATCCCATTCCCCCTTAAGCCTTGACAAAATTACAAAAGTTTATCTGTGTCAACCGCATACTTTCTTAATTAAAAAAATAATTAGATTCTATATGTTAATTCTATACATATCTTTTTTATATGCATTCCAAGAATTCCGATGAAAGGGAGAAACCTATAATGTCACATTTTTCTTTCCAAAGTTACGTTTTTCATCAATATAAATGGGGTATTTTAACACAATTAATGACTATGATTAGAACAGTCGCCTAGCCTAAAGAAAACGTCGAGCAATTAGGGCTCTTTTTCATTGACTTACGCAAAGTTTACGCGAGTGTTGGCTTTTTGTATGCTGGCTCGTTTCATTGATTGACTCAATGAAGGTAATGACACCGCTCCGGGCAATGGATTCGTCACGGATAACGAGAAAAGCAATTATCCGGACTCATCGATTATCCGGAAATGCCGATTTCCGACAGAATCCACTCATGAGTATATAAAGGATTTTACTAGGAGGGTAGAATAAAATGGAGGAGGGTTGGCGAAGAAAAAAAAAGTAAAGCAGTCAGAAAGTCGCCAACGTGATTAGATACAGTAGAACTTCAATTATCCTAAGAAATTAAGACCGGTTGCCATTTAGAAAATCAAAGATTCGGATAATCGAATTTTTTTGTCCTAAAAAAGTGTATATTTTAATTAATGGAGCTGAAACACATTTGGATATTTCCCGGAATGCACGGCTTCCTTGAAATTATTGATTGGATAAATGGATTGGTTGGAGCAGAATCATACCTTTACATTTTGGATAGTCGGATATCGGATATTTGGATTTCTACTGTACACACACACAAACCGAACTCTCGTTGTTATTTAACACGAAACGTTTAGTATCTGGTGATAAAACTCAAATAATTCAATTTTTTTGCTGTAGACTATAAGCACGAGATCTGACTTAATACTTCCTTAACAATTTAACACTTCCTTAATGCATATATAATTTTAATTATAATTAAATTTACTGCATGCACCCAAGTTTGGCGTATTACAGCTTGTTTACATGTAATAAAATAGTGCCGAATCATCCACTAAACTAAGCGATTGTTTGGGCTTACTACTACAGCGATTAATGGATTCACTTGGCAAACTTGTTTTGCATAGATTTTGACCAGACAGCATCTCCAGCTTAATCTAACCTCAATGGATTTCACTATGTTTGGAATATTTATATCTCTTTTTTTTCCTCTCGTTTAAGTGTTTGATAAGATTAATAAATTATAAACAAAAATGATGAAAGTATTATTTTTATTTCGTTTTCATTTACAGTTTTAGGGGGAAAGTACGGTTAAGATTAATTCGATTAATTTTCATCTAAATACAAAAAATGGGGTTTCAGGTTTATTTAAATGTGGAAATAAGACATAGGCGATGGTAAGAATCACACTAAAAAGATTTTCAATAAAAGGCAAAATGTAACTACCAAAAACAAAATTATATAAGTTTAACTTATTATACATATCAATTAAAATACCCTAGGAATTTTCCCACGGCTACATTTAAAATGTAGTTTTAAAACAGTCTCGATATATTTTATGCTTATCATTTGAAGAGACGATGCCTGAAACTTTAAAACTAGAAACTGACTATTTATCACCACAGTTTAAACCTTAAAATGTTTTCAAAATAGTTACAACATCAAGTGTTTATAAAGTCAACCTGTAAAAAAGTGAAAAACTGAAATTTGAAGTGTTTTATCGGCATAAAAATAAGATGTTTTATATAAAGAAAATTTTATGATTTATGTTTCTGTGGTTTCACTGGAGATTGATTAAAATTTCACACTGTATACAAAGTCTCATAAAAAATGAAAACATACCCATTTTTTTAGTCCCAAAATTTATTTAAAAAAAGATACTAAATTTTCTTGTTGCAATAATATTGAACAAAATTGCTGTATTTATAACATTCAGGTTGCTCAAATGTAATTAGTGAAACAAAAAAAGTTCAGAAGTTTTTAAAATAACATACTCAGTATGTTTGAATCGAATTTGCAAATACTTTTTTAGTACGTAAACTTTTAAAAGATTTCCCAGTTTGAGCAGTAAGAGAGTAAAAAAATTAGTGGTCCACTTTATAAACCTTTTTCAGAATAAGCAGAAGGAACAAAAACAGTTAAACATCATTACAGCAACAACCACACAAAACAAGTATTACCTTATTAAATTGTGATCGTATTAATCTGTAAAAACAAAGATTTTCTTAAACTACTCACAATCATACAAAAAATATAATTTTAATATTCATTCCCAAAACTCCTTAATAAAGAATATTATAGGATTGAACTTCATTTGCATAAGATAATCATCTTAAGGAAAATTCGATTTCATTTATTGAATCGAACAATGTGCATGTGAATTCTTTCGTTAAATTTCTTCTTAATATTTCTTTCTTTCGATAATTTCGAACTTATTTTTTTAACAATTCCATTACCATTGAAAATAAATCGGTTTAGCAAACTTTTGTTTATGGGAGATCTTTGTACAAAAAACAGCAGATTTTTGGAAAGATTTCAATTAAGTTACAAAACAAATAAAAAAAACATCGGATATATAAACTCTCCAAAAACAATTAATTTCGCTTATCTTCATTTTGAATAACAACTCTTACATTTGTAAGCTTTTTATGAACAAAATTATGGGTAAAAAGTTGGTCCTTCATTTTAAAAAAAACATAGTAATGATGATATTTAGGTCGGATATTCGTAAAAGGGATTATGCGATTATTTACTACATCTGAAATTTTTTAATATTTCTATGTTGTTCAACCAAAAGTTGCTTCTTGTCGTTGCTTAAAAACTGCTGAAATGTAGATGTGCATTTCAATTATGAAAAAAAATTGGAATAAATATATTTTAATAAATAATTTTTTTAACTTTTAAATAACGATTAAGAGTGAAATTAATTTATGGATTTTTTTTTCTATTTTTAAGTATTTATTCCAAATCTTTTATGATTGATCCTAATTTTGATGAACTTGATCCATTTGAATCCCCTTAAATCCAAAACCAAAATTTCTAGATAAAAGTATCAATAAATCAAATTAAAAAAGGTGTTAAGAATTATCAAAAATCTAATCAATGCAAATCAAAAATTTATTTCACTACAGTCATTAATACCATAACCTTCATACACTTGAAGGCGATATCTTGAGAAATAATTACTTTAAACAATATTGCACAAAAGTAATAAAAAATAGTAGACTTGTAATGGTATAACTGCTTACTTACAATCTAATAGATTCAAACAAAAGGTTATCCAGATTTAGAAACGAACTGGAGCACGTTTGACTTATTAAAGACAATGAAGAACCTTTTTCCTTGGGATTAATGAGATTATTTCAGACGATGTAACGCTCCTGTTTTCATTTTTGCCTTTCCTTGGATTTCATCGGTTGTTTCGGCTTCAATCTATCATTACAAGTTTTTGTCATGCACTGTAAAAAACCTGTTGTTTTGTTACAGTTAAAACTGTCAACTTTGACACCAGTTAATAACTGTTTTTTTACAGTTTTAAAACTGTAATTTTAACAGGGAGAAACTGTTAATTAAGCAGGGAAAAACTGTTAATTTAGCAGGGGAAAACTTTTAATTTAATAATTTTCCCCCGGTTTTCCCTAAGTTTAACAGTTTCTCCCTGCTAAAATAAAATACCCAATACTAGCCCTCGCGACCGAGTAATTACTGTGTCGCAGACGGTACAGTATTGGGCTCGCACGCAAGAGGTTCCTGGAAGAGGTAAGGACCGGGCCCGGTTTTGATCCAGGAACCTCTTGCGTGCGAGCCTAATACTAAACCGTCTGCGACAATTAATTACGCGGTCGCAAGGGCTTGTATCGGGTATTTGTGCTGACCGCCACATGCGGTTACAAATACAGTTAATACTTCTAAATCAAAGTTACAGTTAATAAACATTAACGCTACAGAAACTCAATGCGCGAGAACGAATCAGAACGATGATCTCAATCACGTGACTCTTTGCACGTCTTCAACTTTCCCCGAGGGGAAGGTGCATTTGATGGGTTGTGAGTGTGACGTCATGTTAACGAAGATAAAAACAGTTATAAACTGTTTTTCTAACGAACAGTTTTTAACTGTAAAAAATATGGTATTCAACTGTAAAAACAACAGGTTTTTTACAGTGTGCTGCTCTGTCTATTTTCGAGTTCTTTCACTGCAACTCGTTTTTATTCCTAATATTTATTAAAATTTATCGGTTTTAATTCGATTTAATTTCAAGCATGCAAATCACCAAAACTTCAATATTGATGGAAAACTTCGGTTTAGATGATATTTTGTCTTATGCGGGGGAATTAGGCGAAATATTGGGACAGCAATTAAATGTGATTCACAAACAGAGAAAAGATTTAGTTCCACTGAAAAAAAAAAGTGTGTACACAACATTCGTTTCAGTAAGGTAAGAAAATATTGAATTGTCCAAAACAAATGTTATTCCAGATGGACTAAAAATGAAAACAATACCGCTGGAACCGTTGTCACTAACGACTGAAACGTGTCCATTTAGTAACAAATTGTATCAGAAATGTTTTTACAAATCCAATTTGTCCTCAGGAAAACGTGATAATAAATTATTTCCACTCCATTGTAAGTGGACTTATATGGATTCTATGGACTTATATGGGTAAATTGAACCGTAAATCTTAGGTCTTAAAGTTACTTACATTGTAATAAATCGTAATTATTTTGAGTGAGCCTCTTATATTACGTAAAGACACTTGAAAGCGCTCCTAACATTGTAAGAAATAGTTTGATATTTTTTACATATGACAGTAGTAATTTGCTTTGAATCTATAGACAAAGAAGATATAATGTGTTTCCAATACGATAGGGTTTATTGAAATATCGCTGCTGAAAATTTATTTAAATTCTCTGTGATGTGAAAGATAATTGTAAATATTCTTAATGGAATAATAATGGCGCTTTGAACGTTTTCAAAAACATAAAGTTTCATTGAGCTCATGACTAATTATAAATAAATTGTATTTAAGGTAACATTATTGAAATGCAAAATACATATAAAATGTCAAATTTATTTATCTATTTTTTTTTCTCAATCACAAGTTTACTCAGAAAACTTAAAATTAAAATTCAGATATTGGAAACAAATTAAATAAAAAAAACTAAATGCTAGGTTTTTATGTTTTTTTAAGAAAGTTAAAAAAAAAATATATTGCCTTTAAAGATACAAATAATGGTAAAGCAATGATGTATCACGTAAAAGCGAGAATTTTCTAAATTTCTCTTAAATCCGACAGGAAAACCTGAAATTTTCTAAAAATCTTTTAATTTTTCAAACTTTATAGTATTTTTAGCACATAACTAGTTTATTTAAAAGCTTACCGCACAATTCTACTTGTATTGTTATTGAAAATTTAGCAGTTAAACACATTCTTGAGAAACTTTTTGTTATCATCAAAAAAAAAAAAATAATAGTGACAATTTAGAGAATAAAAATAAATGTCGTGTTTTGTATCCCTGGGGAAAGATAATGCTCCAATCCATATTTTTGAAAATGCATAATAGAGGACTTAACATTTTTTGACAAAGTTATTATATAGAAAAGATCTCGTCAATTAAACTTGATTTATTCTCTCTCCGCCAATTCAAGAAAAGCCAAAGATTATTTTTCTTAATTTATTTTCCTGGAAAGCAAGAAATAAAAGACAATTTTCTGTTGCCGGAAAGGCTATAAACAACGAAATGCTATTTCTTATGATTCTGTATTTCTTTCGGCTTTGAGTAACTTAATCCTAAAACGTTTAATTTTCTAGTTGAAACATTTAATTATTGAAAGTAGTATCATGTTTAAACGAAAATAGTTTCGAAGTAAACTTTGCGATGAAAAATAGTGAAACCGTATAAAATATTTTTAATTTGTTTTAAAGATTTAAAAAATAGAAAAGTTAATTAAACCACAAGAAGCAAATTTTTTTAAAGCTTGATTTTTTTATGGTTAAGAATTGTTAATTTATACTGTGAGTTTATTTTTTACGGTTTCTTCATAAAAACATGTCTTTTTTAAAAATTTAGATTCTACTGTACCATTTATAAGATGACTTTTTATGTCTTATTTACATAAGACTGTTTTAACTTTTTTTAAAAGAACTAAAAATATTTTTTTATAAAAAAAATCTTCCAAACTCATATGAAACAGCGAATGTTCAACAGCATTCATTTGAAATTCATCAAATGAACAGTAGTTTAGAAGATCCATTTTGTCAATCTATGCAATAGAAGGTCTCCAAAGCAAAGTGTATCAGTGTTAATCCTATGGAGAAAAAAATATTTTCTCTGCCACATTTATCCGGCTGTATTGAATATTTTTACAAGCGGATTTTTTATGTGATAAATGTAGCTGACTTACAGGTCCCGACCTTCCCACTTTTTGAAATTGGTTCGAATATTTTTTTAATTTTCAATAAATAATTTTACATAAAATATTCGAAGCAATTTCAAAAACTGGGAAGATAGAGACCTGTAAGTTATCTACATTTATTATTTAAAAAAACCCTTGTAAAAATATTCAATACAGCCGGAGAAATGTGGCAGAGAAAATAGTTTTTTCGCCATTGGATTAACACTGAGGCACTTGAGTTTGGAGACCCGCGGTCCAGCGCACCCATTCCCGCTTAAGTGAAGCCTATATTCTGACTCACATTTTGTCGTAAATGTAGTGTCGCTGCTGTCGTAGGGTCACGTAAATGTCGTGCCGTAGGGGCCAGCCACTAACCTCAGAAAGCGTTAAAACATATGGTGAGAAATATATAATAATTACACAACATCTTTACAAATTGTAGAAATTCTACCTATTTAAAAAAAAATTAAAAATGGGTTTTGACTCACAAAACTGTTAAATTTTCCTTAACAAAAACTTAGGTAGCTTTCTGAAAAAATTGGTACTACCAACAAAAGAACGCAATATTTTTTTGAAATAATATAATATTTTTTAAGGTAAGAACATTAAAATGAAATCCCTTATTACGGAGCATTCGTGAAAGGTATTAAAAACGTTTTGCAGCATTGTCTTATCAATAATTTATCCTAACTATTCCTATAAAAAATAACTTGCTTCTACACAACTTTACGGTTTTAGCGAAAAAAGTTTTCTGAAATTTTAGACTCGCTGGCTTGCACAAATCGTAAATGTGCTGGAACTATACTACCTATAAACTTAATTTATTATGTTAAAACTATTTTCACTTAATAGCATGTTTAAAAAGGGAGAAAATGTCAGACGGCTTATGTTTTTTTTTAGTTTTGCTCATGTTTTTACTATCCTTTTCTTTATTTTTTAAGGACAGCGACTTTTCAAAAATATTTAACCGTGTAAATAAAGCACAAAATGCCATTCACTGTTTACTACTCCCACATTTTGGACGATGAAAACAAGCAAACCAATATTAATTTATGCGTTAAAAAGCAACCTAACGAACGCCAACGAGCCTTTTACCACAAACTTCATTCACTTTTATCCCTACAAAAGAAAACTTCTAAATTTCCAAAACGGTGCATCAAACAACAAATTAGAGCATAAGATCTTGAAGAGTCTCTTTGCATATTCCCAACGACAAAAATGTAGTAAGCCGCATTTCTAATTGTAAAAAGACCAGTTGAGAAGAGCACCCAGATGATTCACTGAGTTTGAAGAGTTTTCTAAGTTTTCTTCTTTTGGCAGAGTTTATCAATTATATAAGTGCCAAAAAAAATGGAATAAAAATATTTTTGAAGGCTGTTATTAATGTAGTTCAGGCAATGGCTATAATTGGTACATACCTTATAGGGGAGACCGGGGTTAGAAGACCGGGGTTAGTTTTCCTGGATTTTTCCTTTTTGGTTGTATGTTTTTTACTTTTATATATTTTAAGGAAAACATGATATCATTGGCTTCCTTACAATCTTAGCATACCTTAGCATTACTACTTTTAACTAGCATTACTACTTTTCCGAAATTTGAATATACTATATTAGCAAGCGGTTAAATGCAAGCATACGTTGAGCTGAAAAGCGTGCCCCGTATACTGGGTTCGAACGGGGTACGAACGGAATTGTTTTGGTTCGAATTTTGAAAGACGCCTTCAGTAAGAAGGGAATATGCTCCTAACATTTGAAATCAGTACCTTCAATAGTTTGGGCTGGGCGTTGATACGTGAGTCAGTCAGTGTCCCCTCTTCATTTATAGATATTATAAAGCCTCTAAAGAATTTACTGTTTATCATTGTTTAAACGTGCATAAAAAACTGCACTTAATGTTGCTTTAAAAAATTGTTTCAGCCATTTTAAAATTCTTGAAATACAAAAGCATTGTATAGTATTATGTCAATTTCCACTGGTCTAGAAAACCTGTCAAGTCTGTGCACCAAACTATCAAGTGACTTGGGGGAATGATGTTGGTCACCAGTTAGCAGTATATTCTTATCTAAAGTCTTTGGTATATTTCCTCTAGCGTTTTTAACTTCTCTTTCATTAGCCTCCCTTTCTTGTCTAAGTAACTTATTACTTATCAATTTTTTTTCTGCTTTAAAATTCGGCTGTAAAGATTTTAGAAAACCAATGCTTAGCTCAACATAATAATTTATTTTAAGTCGGAAATTACTTAAGTTTTGTATAGAAGAATACATATTAAAAGTTTTTGGAGACGTAGTGAATGCTGAAATAACAAATGTATTCATCTGATAAAGGACATTTAACATAATAGCGTAGTCTCTTTGACAAATTAAAATGAGTTATTTATACAATGTGTATAAAGAAGTATTTCTTTCTAATTTTTTTAATTTGCCTTTTGCAAAAATTATAACTACATTAAACGAATTTGAATAGAAATTCGTTGTATTATATGCTTTTGTGCATTTAAACTAAGTACTTCAATTTTCTAAATTATTTACATAAATAGAAAGAAAAATTATTTTTTAAAATCAGCTAAATAATCACATTTTCGAGCAATATCTTTCTACTTTTGAAGCTAAAACAGTATTTGCATCAAATCAAACGAGTAAAGATATTTAATTTCACATTTTTTGTATGGAATTGGTTAACTTTATAACTGACACAGGTTATATATGTAAATGTTATTTTCATAACCTGTAAAATAAAATATAATATCAATTTTAAAAAAATATAAATAAATTTTTAATGTACGTTTCTGGTTGTTAACCGTGTCTGACTCCGAAGCTCTTAACCCGGGTTCGTATACGAGTCAGTTATCTAGCCAAGAGTACACTACTCCACTCAGCCCTTTGTTCTACAAAGATCCATTATTGAATAGAAAGCTTTCTTATGCAGTTGACTGAGGGTTCATAATCGAACTAGACACTCGGCGTACACAATAGCAATTTTACATGTGTCATTAAAATTATCACTTTTTACAAGTCTGTCGATATCATAATTTCAACCTAAAATACAAGTTTTCTTTAATAAACTAGGGGCTGCGCCCTAGCAAGCTCGCACATCACTGGATGATAACATTTGACTGCTTCACGTTCCGATCTCCTATTGGTCACAAGTTTCCAAAGTGTCGCTGCTTCGAAAACCAAAGAAGGCTGAGTCAGTGACTGATTGGTGAGAAGGCGGAGATTATGAGATTTGCGTTTGTGTTCGGACATCTTTAATTTTTAATTGAAAAACTAATTGAAAAAAAAAGAAAATTCCGTCCCGAGATACAGGCGCGATACACATTCCAGAAAAAGAATGGAGTTCTAATATCAATATTTCATCCTGTTATGGCTGGACACGTTTTAAAAGCGCTTACTTTTTTTTTAATATAGAGAGATTTAAAATCATTAAATATAAAATTGCTTGCTAACTAAGTATTTTTATAACCTTGCAAACAAACTAGCCTTTATTGAATAAAATAACAAGTATTCAAACAAATGCTTTTCCTCGAATTTTCTCTGCTTTTCTTTACAAACAAACATATTTCGTCGAAATAAAAGTACACAGAATCCCATTTTTAATCTTAGATATATTCAAAGACGTTCACTTGAGAAAATAGATCGCATTGCATGCTTTATTTGTGGCCAAGGTATCTTCAACCAATATTCATTTTTGATCTACATATTTACTGAAATAGAATGTAAAAAATATATTGATTTAGATCATTAGCTTGAAAAATTGGACTAAAAAAATTCTTTTTTTCAATCTCATTTTCATGTGCATAATTTTAGAGAACTTTTTCGCTGCGTGACTACATACGCAAATCAAAATTTTCAACCAAATTGGATTTTTGCTCTCTATAACTACGCGAAATGTCAACCGTGTTTTTAACCAAATATGAAACGAAGTATATAGTATAGTTCAGATCCTTTCAAAAGTTTTTGCCCGGAGGAAACATGATTCGAAGATTCTATTACACTCCTATATTTCACACAAAACAACTTCAGAACTCGTAATATGATAAACCCATTCTCAGTATACATGAAACGCTAAATGTAAAAAGATGTTAAATATACTGGAAAATGTTTGTACACACTTCTTTTTGCACTAAAATGTTAAAAGGGAGAATCGTAGAGGGAAATTCTCCAATTGACCAGACACATTTTTTACATTTAGCAATCCATATCATTTCAACGCAATGTGATACTTTTTAGCTTTTACGTTCAAAAAACTTCCAAAATCGAAACCTTTCACTAATGTAGTTGCTCGTCGAAAATCCAAACATATTTTTTATAATCCTATAAAAGACACAATCTTATTTTTGAAAAATCTTGATTGAAGATTCAAATAGATTATTTTGTATCGTTAAAAAATATACATATCCTATACATAGGTGCATGTTTTAAAAAAAATCTTTAAATTTATTTTCTGACCTACTGGGAAAATAGTAAAACATTTACTTTTTTAATCACAAATGTTTGTTGCCGGCTCAGTGGCTGTGAGGCATTGTGTGTATCCGCCTCATACTCCCAAGTTTGCGGGTTCGATCCCCGGCTGAGTCTTCTGATTTTCTAGATGGGAAAATCGTAGGCACGTATATCGTATGGTTATGTGGCATGTAAAAGACCTCTTGAGTACACGTTTTCTTGGATTCTCCTGGAAAAAATATCGGCATTTTTTTAACACCCACAAAGAGTTCATATTCATTGTAATCGAACGTCAAAATAGTCGCCTTGATGGTGCCACAAAAAATCAAAAATGGCTCTCAGTTCTGGGGAATAAGCCGAGTCTGTTGCAAAGGCTTGACCGCCAATAAAGCAGCCCCGTTGGAAAAAAATATCTGTTGTTTAATTACTGTTCTTTAAAAATCATGTAAGTTTGTCTGTCGGTTCGAAAAATATATGATACTAGTAACTTGGTTCTTGAATATATATTTCCCTGAGTCTCCAACGAAATTTTGATTTTAAAAAAAAAACTTTATCTAGTTACCATATGTAACATTTTGTAAGAGTAATTAATTTTAGGAAGGAAAGGAAAAGTAAAATTTAGTCTCTGTTAAATACACTATAGGGTTAAACAACCCATCGAGAAAGAATCGGAGTAGGGGGTAGTAACCCTATTCCACCGAGTCAAAACTAAACCCGTTTTTGGTTCTCCGTTACGAGATTTTAAGGCGTTTAGTGATAGAACTCAAAGAAGAAATTTTTTTCTAAATTAAAACTTTTTTGTTTTATAGTATATCAGGATAATTTCATGTAATACTAGAACTAACACCAAAAGAAAACTAATCGTATTATTCAACTTTTTAAAAAAAATTATTTCATCTTTATTTCGCCATATTCTTCCTAATATATGAAATAATAGTATACTGCGGTTTTTTTAAGATAATTTTAATATTTTTTAGATATTCTAGACAAAAGTTCGAAGAAATAACTTTTGTCATTAATTGCAAGTAGAAATATAAACGTTATTTGTGCTGTTGCCAAAACTAAAATTATAAACTTTTTTACATGAAATGAAAGCCAATGTTGTAACCTTGTAGCCTTTCAAAAGATATCGGACAAGTTAGAGTCGGCTCTTTTCATGATTCGAATGGGCCAAAATTTACCCTTGAGAGCCAAAGTTACCATTCTCGACGGTACTTAAATATATATGTTTTAAACAACTTTCGAAATTCAAATAACAGAATACGTTTCTGCCTTATATTGCATTATAATCACTGCTTGTCAGAGTTTAAGAAATGCAAATATAGAATTAGCGACAAAATAAAAGCTCAACGGAACAACATCTTATAAAACCTGCAATTCCCTGTTATTTCGGTACATAGGTAATGAAAGTCCGTGACAAAGAATTTATTGGAGGGAATCAAGAGAAGATACGTCAACTAAAAGAAAGTTAATTACTTTTACTCGGTAGATAGTACTCTGGAGAAAGGAAATAAGGGCGATTGAAATTGACTGCCTACATATCACATGAGATCTAGCTCTTTAGATTAGTTAATATTTCACTTGGTTTGTATTAAAGAGGGCAAATTTAAGTAACTTTAAACATTTTGTTGTACACTAATTTTAAAAATATGAATATTATACATTTGAGAATTGAAATATAAATTGACTCTTATTAGAAAGTTTACAATGGATTTACTATTTAAAGTGTCACATTATAAATTGTAAAAAAAATCTGTTAAAAAACAAAATATTCTGTTATTTTCCTACAGAAATTTTCTGTTTTTAAAACAAAAATATGTACTGTAAAATTACTTTTTCAATTTATAAAAAGAAACATTTTCTCTGTAAACAGATAAAATCTGTAACCTCTGATGCAGTATGCAACCGTTGAGAACAGTTTTTTTCTGTTTGATTATACAAAAATTAAATTTGATATATACAGAGTACTTCCGTGGCCGCAATGGTGTATAGTGTTCAATGTGTCTGGCTCCTATGCCGTCGACGAAGGTTCGTATACGGGTTATAGCTTGATGTTTTCTTTTTTTGTTTTTAAGTACAAAGCAATACAGAAAATATCTGTTACGAATATTTTCTGTATTGCTTGGCTAAGGAAACATCCGGTCACCAAATTTTGACAGCAGCATACAGATGTTTTCTGGCAACTTTGCCGCAAGAAATTTTCTGTAATACAGGCAATTTTTTTTACAGTGTACAATACAAAGTTTCACAGATGTTTTTTCACTTAAATAGGGTAGGGTTCACTACTATATAGGGAAATCGTTTCCAAAAGCTTTATACGGTCTTAGCATTTTCACGTTGCAATCACTTCTTGATCTTGAAAAGTTCCAGGTTTCTCCCAAAAACAAAATTAAAATCGTTTAAGGGCACCAGTTGGATGGGTGTTTGGGTCAAAAATTGCAGTTTTTTGTTTTTCTTTTTTTTTATCTGCATATCTATAGCTTTAATTTAAGACCAAGATTATCAATTTCTGTTAAGTAGTTCTCTTTTATAAGCATTTCAGAAACTCTGTATATCAGTTCTTATCTATACCTTAATTTTTTGCGTTTTTTGAAATATAAAGTTTTTCAACAATTAGGAACATTTTTCTCAGGAACTATAAAAGATATCAACATGTTTTGTTTTATTATTCTTCCCCATTAATAGGTCTTTGATTAAATTTGAGGAAATTTAAATATCTCTGCTCAAAAAAAGTTATATAACTTTAAATCGGATTTTTTTGGGTTTTTTTAATACATATTTTTTTTTTAAAAATCACTGTGAAAATCTTTTTTTATACTGTGAAATATTCTCAGTACAAAGAGCTATATGTAAGAAACAAACTATAAAAAAAAATCAGAATGATATCTCATATAGTTCCGGAGAAAAAAATTCCTAAAGTAAGTAAAATTAACATGGGTGAGATAGAACCATCCGACTCCCCTTAAGGACCATCATTTTAAACAATTTGATATATTACATATCCTACTCAACAAGCAACCATGGCCCCGACGCGTGATGCGCAGGAATGGTATAAGAGTGGACACAGAGGTCGTTGGATCGAATCCGAGCAACCCGTAGTTGAAAATATAAGTGACAAATATTTAGGTGCATCTCGAGTAGATATTTTCCATATGGCAAAATATATACAGGGTGGTTATAAAATAACGCTCCCTATTCGGAGAGGTCTATAGCTTTAATGAATAATCCGAATGCAACAAACTTCGAGACAGTTACTAATCAAGAAGGAGGGGGGAAAGAATGGAGTCATAAAAAATAACACCCTCGTCTCTTGACCAGGGTTCTAAATTACGAGGCGTAATTGGCTGTGTTAAAGCTCCTAAAGGGGGCTAGAAATAGGCAGCCGGAATCGATTACATTACATTAAAAAAGAAATAGTTACAATAATCACCGACAGATGGCGCTGCCAATGCAAACACAATATTGTAAGCATTGGCAAAACCAAGAAGCGGTCCTTTCTTGCATTAATGTAATGTAATCGATTCCGGCTGCCTATTTCTAGCCTCCTTTAGGAGCTTTAACACAGCCAATTACGCCTCGTAATTTAGAACCCTGGTCAAGAGACGAGGGTGTTTTTTTTTATGATTCCATTCTTTTTCCCCCTTCTTGATTAGTAACTGTCTCGAAGTTTGTTGCATTCGGATTATTCATTCAAGCTACAGACCTCTCCGAATAGCGAGCGTTATTTTATAACCACCGGTATATATATATTTCCAGGGAATTAGTGATTCAATTTAGGGTTCGTACTAAATTTTTGGAGAACGTTACTACTGATATATTCTATAGGAACACTACTAGGGGGTGAAAATTAGGCGCATAAATTTCTCAAATTTTCCAGGAACGTTCCTGGATGTTTTTCCAGAGCTTGTAGAATTTACAAATAAGCAGTTTGAAAAATGGAATGAAAGCCAAAAAATTAAAAATCGTGTTTTGTCAGATATTTATATTATCACTTGCCCATTTTAATATCAAAGCTATTAAATTACGACGCCCGCAGCCAATAGTCCTCGTGTAGCTCTAATGCGACGAATTTAACCTTCCCTAACCGATTCCTGTCATACAGAAAATATCTATTATGAACGAATATTTACTTTCTTGCCTCTTATTATGAGAAAATTCTGTCAACATATTTTTCCATAGCATGACAGAAATTTTTTTTTTACAAGTTTTGATGCTATAAATCCTCTGTAACAGCCGGTTAGGTAGCTGAATGGTACAGGGAGCTGCCCAGCAGTCAAAAAGTCCCGGGTTGGAATCTCGGCAAGGGCATGGATATTTGTTTTGTGTGTTTGTCTGCATTTGTCCTGAGTACATTGCGACATGAATGAGTGCTCGTTAAATCCGTGGAGTCGAAAATCCCGAACAAGTGCACGATGGCACCACTGGTTTAGTTTGGGTGACCGCTCATGTGTCGACCTCGTCATTTGACCAGGGTTCTAAATTACGAGGCGTAATTTGCTGTGTTAAAGCTCCATGGAGGCTAGAAATAGACAGCCGGAAAAGTACAACCTAACCTTTGTAATATGATTATACTTTTTTTTTACAGTGTGAGTTTCTTAAACTCATATATTTCAGGTGTCGGCTCGTCACTTGACTGTGGTTCTAAAATACGACGCCCATCACCAATAGCCCTCGTGTAGCTCTAGTGCGACGATAATTCAAGCTAAACTAAACTAAAACTGATATAGGGGTTGAGTTGAGTCAATTCAAATTAACGTCGCACTAGAGCTACACTAGAGCTCTAGTGTAGCTCTTGTGCGTCACTAGCACTGCCACTCGTCTAGTCCTCACGTTACAATTTACAGCCACAGTCAAGTCCGATATAGGGGGAAATATATAAAGCTCTCAGCAAGCTCAAGCGTTGGCCTTTTATTACTTAACCCCCCCCCCCCCCCCCCACACACAAAAAAAAACTATTTGTTACAGAACTGATAATAATTGACCTTACTGATTTGATACTTAACTATTACACGAATTTTAACATAAAAGGTAATGATATTCCAAAGAAAAATTACAAGTAAATTTAAAAAAAACATTTTATTTGAGAACGGTAATCGAACTCGGGCCATTTTTGAACCAAAAGCACATGCTCACATTGGTCTACCCAAACTCCGGGATGAATCGACGTGAAACTGCTTTTAAAAGGTTAGCTAAATTCTAATAGGGTTGCTACGAGGCGTAATTGGCTGTGTTAAAGCTCCTAAAGGAGATTAGAAATAGACAGCCGGAAACGATTAATTTACCAAATCAGGGTTGTTTAATTTCTACCCAGGGTTCTACCTCGCATTGTTGGCATTGGCAAAAAGAGCTGCGACGCCAAACCGCCAAAACAGCCAACCGACCCGAACGGTTTGGAAATCTAATCGTTTCCGCCTGTCTATTATAGCCTTCTTTAGGAGCTTTAACACAGTCAATTATGACTCGTAATTAAGAACCACAGTCAAGTAACGAGGTCGACACCTGAGCTGGCACCCAACAGGACTACGGAGCAACTCGAATGGTTCTATTATCAGACATTTTTTTCTTAACATCTCTCCCACACAAATAAATAAGAAAAAAACGATATTTATAGTCTTGGTAAAAGTGTAAAGGTCAAATACTCGTAAGACTTCAACAGGATTATAACGTTTCAATTTTATAGACTATAATCGCCATCGTCACCTTGAAGTTGATGGTCGAACGTAAATTGGTCTAACGGGGAACATGGGATTAAATCTTAATGTCTACTGACAGCATTAGGATTAAAGTACCTTCACATGACATAAACGAAGATCTTTTCTAACACGCAGAGGAATAAAACTTGTTCTCAACGTCACTTCAAAAAATTTATTTATTTAAGGAAAGGCTTAAGAATAGTTGCCTAACCACTTTTTATTGATATCTTTGAGAAATATTAGTTTGGTATAATATCGCTTCAGTAAAAAAAAAATTAAGTAAAGTTAGGAAAGAACTAAAAAAACTACTTTTCTTTTACTTTAGTACTCAGAGAAATGCTTATGGTACGGACGTACAAAAAGTATAAGCTAGGTCTCGCCTTTTTTTACAAAAAAAAAAAAACTTGGAAAGTTGGACAGTTAGAATGGAACTTGGAAAGGGGGGAGGGAGGACATGATAGATAGAAAAATAAACAAAAGAACTCATAACATACAGTTCTCTGATAGATATCATACCTTTCAAACCAAAAAAAAAAAAAAGATTTTTTTAAATATTACAGCAAGAACGTAAGTTGAAAGGACAGATGTCAGACAGACATCCAGTAGTTTGATGACGTTGGAGACCTACATTTTATACTGTCTTTTTTTTGTCAGTTCGGGATTAGACAAAAATCTAAAAATTCTAACATTAAGGTGGAACTTTCCCATGGTGTGAACTAACAGCTTAATGAAAATTTGTGTAAGCCAATTTCAACTAAAATACAGAACTGGGTATGATCAATGAAAAGAGCAGACAAAAACAAATCAAAGACATTTTTATTGGTCACAACTCTGGCAGCACTTTACAATTTTAATATGCTCGACCAGGTGATTTATTTAAAAACATATACAGTATAAATCAAATTATTTACTGCACAGAATTTCCTTAAAAAAACACTCTAAAATCACGTAGAGCATTTTCTTACATCTCAAAAGCAAAATTAATATATATTCATAAGTTAAACAAAAAACGAATTCACAAAAACATCTGAATTAAAACATTTTTAGAATGGAAGCTTAGTCGTATTAGAGCCGTTTTTTGTTCCTTATATACAGTATGCCACAATTATATCACTAAATTTAAATAGGAAAAAAACACAAAAATTAAAACGTACATTGACTTTCAATGAAGCTAAAATAAAGAATATAAAATTGCACGAGTCACTTGCAAATATTTGTGTAGTAAATTGTAATAATTTTACTATTCAAACAAAAAGAACACACAAATTAAATATATCTAGAGCTATTGAGCAAAAGATATTGTACTTTCGTTACACATAAAGTTTTTTGATGGCCAACTGTTTTAATTTAGAATAAAAATAATGAAGTAATGAGTTTTAGAAACAAATATTAGTAAATGGTTGTATGCTAGTATCTACCACTTTTTAAAAAAATTTCTACTAAAAAACTGATATAAATATTACAGATAGAAGAAAAAGTAATAAGTTTTCTAAGTTACCAGCCTTATAAAAAAAAGTGCTTAGTTATCATCTATATATTTTTGTTTATGTATATATGTACACACATATGTACAGAACATCTTATATTAGATGTCATGTTAGGCATATTGCAGTCTCCTTACAAAATCATTTTCTTAAAAAAATTATAATGGCAAGGTATTTCAAAAATTCTGTACCTTAGAGCCGGTGGGGTGCATCTCTAAATACAACCTTTTTTACAGTTTTATATGAAGAATTATATTTTGTACTTGGCAGCAAAAAAAAATATTTTTGTAGATTGATAATAAAAAAAAAGATTCACAGGAAATGAAAATGTAATAGACTATCTGCTGTAATCATGTTAAAGAAAAGTGGATCACTTCCTTTCATTTCCCATGTTAAGTCTGAGACATTTTTAAATCGCACTGCTCCAATTTTAAGATTATAAGCTAGCAGGTTTTTGGACTTAAGTTTTGCATAGATCCAAGTAAACACTTTGGCGTCTTATTTTGCATTTAGTTTGAATTAAAAATTTCAACCTATGTAACTAAAATTGTTTTTAAAAAAATCTGTCTTAATAAAAATATTAAGTGCTCACTAGGATCTCTAAAAAACTTTCTCATGCAAAAACCTGTTAGTTAATAAACTTAAAATCAGACAGTGCTCTATAGACTTAACGAGGGAAGCGAGTTATATTGGAAGGTTTTCAACTTCCTCTTAAAATGGGATATTGTGTAATACCCTTCTGCATTTAAAAGGTACAGAATTAAGGAAATATAAGTTATAAGAGGCAAAAAAATTATACTCCAATCACAATGCACAGGTTAAAAATTTGTAATAAAAAGCAGTATCACAAAATATATGTTGCTAAAAAGTTCTGTTTCGACAACATTTCTTGCAAAAGAAATAGTGCAACAGCTACATTGAAAGTATAATTCATTAAGAAAAGCCAGAACTATATGAATGGTATAACAGATGAATTTATGGACATGTTCTTTAAAAAACAAAATTAAGTAAAATAGATAAATTTGAAAAGTCAAAGTTGTTCATGATAAAAAAAAAATTTAAAAAAGTGAAACGCCTATTAATATGTAAAAACTACTTTTAAAAAAAACTCTAAACCATGATAATGATAAATGTAAAAAATAGGGTATTGAAATTCATTATTTGATAGCAATGCAAACCCTTACTGAAATACGATACAAAAACATGTGTCAATTAAATAGTCGAAAAATTAATTTAACTGAATAATAAATCCAATTTAAGGTATTGTTAATAAAATTACGCCTTAGTTGGCAAGTTTTACTTTTTGAACCTAATAGTAAATTTTGGTATCCAACAAAAAAAATGCATTCTAAATACTCTGATTAAACAACTTTAAAGTTATAATATTTAACTATAGAATATATTTCATACAAAAACACATGATAAGCTTTATTAAACACTTTAAAAATTATTCAAAGCCAATTCATACAATTAGATCGGAAGGAGATAATTAAAAAAAATAACTATGACCACATGGAATGATCTATGTACAATGTTGAAAATAAACATGAAATTCAATTTTGTTAACCAGCAGTACACAAAATAAAATTTCAAATGCTTGATTTTTATAATTCATACTATGATATTATTATTAAACCATTAAAAAATTCTGGGAAAAAAATCAAACTTTAAAGAATACTTTTGTACCTTAACGATATCCGATCTGCTATGGGCTTCCATAGGAAAATTTTGTGACATAAATGAGACCAGTACTGTAACGTCACTGTGATTGGCTGCTTTTTGCATCAGGACTGAAAAATAGCCAATCACACTTGAGATTACAGTTTGATCTCTGAAAAGTTTCTCTTCAGAGACAAACAGAAGAGCCTAGGGAAATCCTATTAAATTTGGACAATGGACTTCTTTTATTAACGTACATTTCCATAGTAACTTAAGTTCATTTTGAAGTTGATCGTTGGAAATGTAAATTATCCCGAAAATTCGTTTTAAAACATAGCACTAAGATCGATTGCATACAGCT
This sequence comes from Oedothorax gibbosus, assembly GCA_019343175.1. Taxonomy (NCBI): domain Eukaryota; kingdom Metazoa; phylum Arthropoda; class Arachnida; order Araneae; family Linyphiidae; genus Oedothorax; species Oedothorax gibbosus. The sequence goes on from CM033280.1 coordinate 19,091,495, forward strand.
GGTACAATTAAAAAACAATTTAAAAGGTTTTCTTATCAATTGAGCAATTAAAAAATAAAAGGACGAAATGAACGAGAAGTGCATGACTGACTGCAAGGCAAACGACAGGGGTGGGAGTCCCTATTGTAATTCTATAAGAGCACCATCTCAGTGAATGGCAGGAGCACTTTTTCAATTCTTCTACCAGTTGGCCATACCAGGCTTGTTAAGGGTCATGAAGTAGATCTGGCATGAAGAACCGCCCTTGGCCGAAGAAAAGAAGACCTGGAAAGGGAAGAAGATAATTCAGGGTGGTAACAAAATCCAAGAATAAAAGTTCCCTGATATTTCCATGATTTCCCTGATATTTTCACAAAAAAATTCCCTGATTTTACCAATTACCTAGAAAATATACAATACACACAATTCAATTCAGTACAGAAAATTTAATCCAGACATCGCGGGACTTAAGATTTTCCGGATTATGGGTTAACCTACCTAACTTTTCCGAAAATCTGAATAAGTTTAGAGGAACCACATGATCAGACTGCCATAGTTTTCATAGTTTTCAAAAAAAAATTATTTAAACTTAAAAACTGCACAATTCAGTTTAAGACACTGAATAAAATTACAGTTACTTTATACCAGTATTATGTGGTACAAATTCAGGATTCGATTTAAGGGGGGGGGGTAGCAATAACTTCTACACAAATCAATCTTTGTGTAGCAGTTGATTGATTATGTTTGGCAGTGTAGCTCAACAATGCATTGATAATTTTTTTTATGAGTCACGCCACGACAAATTTAAATAATATCATACAACTATATACTAAATGTAATTTTAATTTCTTTGTAAACACTTTAAAATAATTACATTTACTTTTATTTATGGTGGGGGGGGGGGGGGCCCCAGGATGATCATCAGATTTGTCTATGAACATGTTTAGCTGTTCATTTGGTATATTACCATCAAGTTTTGGTAGTTCCATTTAAGGCTGGAAATTTAGGCACAGGGTATTGCAAAAAAGAATTTGGAACTGCCTCTTTGGAATTAAAATCCACAAGATTTGGTCTTTCAATACATATCAATCTCAACATGGTTTCATACAATTAAGTCTTTCATACAATAACTCTAAATATAAAGCGTGTATAAGCTGACACTCCAATTTTTAAAACTAAAACCTGTCTAAAATCAGAAACCCCAGTATAGGCTTAGTAGAAAAAAGGTTCCAACGTAAACAAAAAATATTTTAACATTCAAGCTGTTCTTCTGATCATGCCTCAAGGACTTGATCAGAAGAAAATATTCTCGTTGTTCCGACTTGGCCTGAGCCAGATCAATAAAAGTAGTAAGACTCTTTGTCTTTCGATCCCGCAGAGCCAAAGAACTGTCAATCATTCTGATACAATATCATGTCATCAGTAGATTTCGTGAACATTACTAGGCAACAAAATAAGTAAATCAGGAAGCGTTATTATACTGCATATTTTTAGTCATGTGATGACGATCCTTTTCTAATGAGGGATTGCGCTGGCTGTCCTAGATTTTAAGACATCTTAGTGTAATCTTATCTTAATTCATCTTCACATTTTAATTAAAATTTTTATCCTCATTATTAGAATCTATTTTTGAACTTGTTGTTTATTGAATTTTAAATTTAATTTTCATTGATATAGACCAACAATGGGGAGGGAAACAACTCTTTGATGACACAACTAGCCATATTTCAGCCTTTGGTAAATGTGTTCAGTTGTGACTCCAGAAAGTTTTTAATGTGCAAAGGAGAAGGGGGAAAGAGGATTTCACCGAATTAAATTGCAAAGAAAAAGTAAACAATCATTAAAAATTCATCTAGCTAATCGGTTGACTATTTATATCGTTGTTTCAGTGAACTTGCATCGCAAATTGTGATGCAATACTGCTTAAATCGAATCCTGTGCAAATTACTGGTAAATGAAAAAAGTTGTAAATTAAAAACCTTAATCCTAATTTGTTTGTACAAGAATTTAAACAAAATTATAAGAACTAGAATTGAAAACCATAACTTACTTTATCATTTCTTTCACACAAAAACTTTAATTTCTGGGCTTTCTTGTGCATAAAGACTCCATCTAAATGACCAGTTTCTACATTTCTTATTTCTATTGCTTTATTGCCCCAGCCCATAATTTGACCCGTTCCAATGTAAGCTGCAAAATTTAAAAAATAGTGTTTAATATAAACAAAAAATCTTTTACACAGGCATTTAATCCTAGTTATTTTACTTTTCTTTAACAAATACAGTCCTAACTAAACTGAGTTTTGCTTAAAAGGCAACAAAGGTAACTTCAGAGTAAATCCTTTGGTTTTAAGATGATTCAGCACATAACTTATTTTTGCAATGCAAAGTAAAACTTTTTTTTAAAAATGAGTGAAAAATTTACTTGACGAGGGAGGAACAAAGAGTAAAATAATTTAACCGAGATATAAAAAGTTTAATATATACACAAGGTTTGGACACATACGTTTTTTATAATCAAGTGGGAAAAAATATTTTTAAATACAATCAAACCTTGTTAATGCGAACTCGAAGGGAACACCGAAACATTTCGTATTAACCAAATTTCATGTTAACCGTCAGAATTTTTTTTACATTGAACCAGTGAATAGTTTTACAAAAATAACTCCGAAAATTATTCTATTTCTTTAATGTAAATACACTATCAATACATGTATACAATTAGTAATTTAATTAATAGAGTTAATTTGAAGTAGTTAATACTATAGAAAAAAATTTAAGGAATAGGAATTAAGAACAATGAATAGTTACAAAATGCAAAATCATTGGATTAAAACTGACGAATCATGGGGAATCATGGGAGATCGTGATTTTCTCAGAAGTAGAAGACAATTTATATTTTTATTGTTCGTTTCCATTATTTCCGTCCTTCAAAACTGAATTTATAAGAAAAAGTCAAATTCTGAATTTTTTGTTCGAGTTAAGCGGGATTTCGCCTAAAGTGATTTCGTGTTAAGATATTTTTTAGCATTATCTCTAAGCTTTACAGGCCGGGGAAATTCTTTCAGTTAATCTTAAGCAAAATTTCGTGTTAAGCGAGTTTGCGTTAACAAGGTTTGACTCTATTGCATACTAGATTTTAAAGTTACTTAAAAGTTTCTAAATTTTGTAAAGGGAATTATCTGGCATGCCCGATATGGTATTTTTTATTATCGCATGAAAAACATAGGTGTAGAGTGAGTACGATAAACAGGGCAAAAAAGCTACTTATATGCACGATTATTGATTTCATTAAGTGGGATATTTTGAACAGGATTATATAAAAAAAGATTAAATGCTTGCATTTCTTTTATTTGCTACAAGAAAACTATCTTGCAATTTTAAAAACCAAGTGACATGGTCAACAACTTGATCTGATACATATGTCTAGGAAAGTTAGCTAAAAGTACCTATAGATATTTCGCATAATTTTTTTTAAAGATTTAATTTACACAGTTAAACAAAAAACTACCGTCAAAGCGGGTATCTTTGGCCAATTGAGGGTGACTTTGGTAAAAAATTATTGAAAATTGAGCAAGTAAATACTCTATGCGATTCTTTAATCTATTGGGAATAATATCCCACCTTTTACTTTATTCTATGTTGAATATTTTGAAAGCTGTATTTAATTGTTGGTCACCGGGAAACTATTGACCATGAATGCGGCTAACTTTGGCCAGAGCTACAATGATTTCCTTATGCTAAATTACACTTTAAAAAATGAACGAAAAGCGAGATTCTTTTTAACTTAATTTTAAATAATACATTTTAATCTTATTCTTATGGATATTCTATAATATTATGTCTTTTTAGAACTGTTTTTAAACATAATATAAAACTACATTTAAAATTGCTAATGCAGGAATGTAAACTTTTTAGAATTCCAAATTACTAATATGTTATTTTCTTTTCATTATAATATCGTTTGGGTTTTGATTATGAAAATAATTATCATTAAATCTGGTTTTCAAAAATACATTAGCTGATTTTCTTATTAGAACTGAAAATTAATTTTTAAAAATGTCAGCTGAAAGTGTTCTAAAGTATTGCAGCTAAATCATTGAGCGATGCAGCATAAACTGAAACAAATAAGAATTTTTCTTGTATTTATCCTGAAATCACCTAATAAACTTTACAAACTAATAATTCTAATGTTTAGTAGTTTTATTATTGCAATTTAAATCTGTTACACAGCCGAAAAAGCAGTAAATGGTACTTTGGTGAGTATTTCGGGCTTGTGGCTAAAGTTACCCTCCTGGACTAGAATCGTATTCTATTTTTTTTAAACTAGTACCATTTTTTTTAAACTTATAAAATGTAACAAAAATGCCTGCAAATTATTCCTAAAAGTATAATACTTAAAAAAATGCATAGTGATTTTAAAGTATTTAAATCTGTTTTGTAGTTTAATTTGTCTTTTTTGTAAAAAAAACAATGATTTTGGACAAAGTTACCCGCACTGACGTAATTTAACTTACCCACTGATGTTGGCATTTCTCCCCATTGAAGAACTATATTTTTACTAACTTTACCATAAGTATTAACATACACTCCTTCATCTATAAAAAAATAGAATACCTTATATAAATTTTACTGTAAGAAATACTTTTAATCTATATTTTTTTTATTCTTAACAGGCACTTAAAATAAGCTCATTACATGGACTTTCTGGGTACTAAAACTTCTTAACAAGTATGAAAATAGAATGTAGTGGTTTAAAAGACATAAAATTCTAACAAAAGAAGTCATGGTCGAATTTGTATCAAAATTGTTAATACCTCATAAACACATCAATAGAAAACTTAACAGATTAAGCTTATTGAGTTCCTTCTTTTAAGCAGTAATTGAATTATCAAGTTTTAATGTATATTTTCTGTACATGTTCATTATTCTTTGCATTTAATTTAGCTCAAACATACTACAAAGTCAAAAGTTATTTAAGAGTGTTTTGATTACAATCCTTGTTTTCTCTTTACAACAATTTTTCTACTCTCTCCATGATGCAAAATACTTACTGTCATAACATAGAAGAAGTTGTAATCCTTTGGAATTTGGAAGAGTGACTATTGTGTGGGGAGCAATAGGGCCCTGAGACTGTAAAAAAAATCATATTGCATTAACGCTGCTTTCAGCTTTCACATAACTGGGTGCATATTTGGAGAACTGACCAACAAAACCACAAAAGTTCAAATGAACCACTTTTTAATAAAATCATATCACATATTCACAAATTTAAAAGAAAAAAGGAGTTGAATTTAATTTTGCATGTAAAGTTTTGTTGGTCAGCTCTTTATTTAAAAGTGGCAATATTTTATTACAAATTCATTGGACTAAAACAAACTTAGTTTATTTACATCAAACAAATTTTAACAAGTAATGAGAACTTTCAAAATTTCAACCATTTGAGGGTTGAAAATTTTTAAGTTCTGCTACTTAACTTTACATAATGTAATTTCATTTACATAAAACCCAATTAAACATTTTTACTCAATTTGCATTATGAAAGCTAAATTTTACTCAGAAAACTTTTTAGACCAACAGAATGCTGTAAGATAATTTTTATGCTTAAGTGTTAAGACTAAATGTTAAAATGCAAACAAATTAGTACCCAAATGGAAATAGTAGTAGTTAAAACACATTTTACTAAAATATCTTGGATTTCAGAAAAATTAGGTATTTCATTACCAAGTCAAATCCTGTATAAATGAATTGGTTATAAATGTATTTACCTTCAAGAAAAAATAAGTTTTTGGTAATAAACTAATTTTAAATTTTGGATAACTCAATCTTACATTAAAAATATATTTAAACCCAAAAGTATACAACCCTAATTGGTAAGTCATGGCAAAATTACTTTTATATAAATTTTAAATTAGATTTTTAATCAAGATTTAAGTTTAATGGCTGAATTTACTTGATGATTAACACACAATTCATTTGATTAAAAAAAATTTGGCACATCTCTTAGAAACAAGGTGTAAATACAATTATACATTTAAAACTGGCATGTTTTTTTTTAATCATACATAATGTTGTTGTAGCTAGTCTCCTGGGGGTCAACCGGTGTTAGAGCAGGTCTACAAAACCTTTATAAAGAAATTGATGCCAAGAAAGGAAAAGTTTAGATATCTTCTAAAAAGAAACCAAGACAATCTAAAATGTGTTCCTGGAATCCTGATGAAGATTTATTTTTCTCAAATTCCCCCATATGTAATTTCAAACGGCGTGTTTGTAGAAGCGTCTTGATCTTTTTTTTCAATTAGTAAAAGAAAATAGAGTTCTGCATTTTTCCAGGTTCCCAGACCAAAACTTTAAGTGAATTATTAAGACTTGTTGATACAAGATTAACAAGTTAATAAAAAATGCTCAAAATTCAAAACATTATTTCCGATTTGTGTCCTTGGGGTAGAATGTGAATAGTAGAAATCAAATAGGTATATCAACAATAAAAGCAATAATTAACTGAATTACTGGCAAATGTGTAAATAGTTTCAGAACTTAGACACCCCCAATAATGAAACTCTGTGAATCAAGCTAAGAATTATTATTACAGGAGTAATCGCTAGATGTCTCTAGATATGTTGAAATTTACTAAGCAACGAAAACACCATTGAAAATTACTCGAATAACATTAACGAAACCTGAATTGAAAATACACTAGTCACTTTTTCCAATTTGCTCCACTGCAATATATTGTGAATAGTCAGGAAGTTAATCTGACCAATGAATTATTAGTGAAAATTCTCAGATTTTGAAAGAAAAATCCAAGCAATGTGATCATTCTGCAGGTTAATGAAAGGGATTATACTTTGCCGATTGTGTGATACAAGAAAGAAGAAAAATAAAAATAAAAAATTTAGATTGAAATTTTACGATTTCTAATTTTTTCAGAGAAAAAAATGAAGCCAAAAAGACTTCCTGATTTTAGGTCAATCCGTATTTCAAAAGTACAAATTCAAGACGCTCTAGTGTATAAAAACTAGCAATATTTCATGTTTTAAAAGCATATATAAACTTAAAACAATACAATTCAAATAAACTCTTTAATAAATAAACAAAAAGGTTAGGTACTTTCTTTCCAAAACTTTTTTCGTAAGCCTTAAACCCAGGTTAAATACCTTACTTACAACTACAAAAATAAAAATAAAGAATTTTTTAAAAATTTATCTTGCACTTCTTAACAATTGAGGAAAATTAAATTAAAAAATATATATAATTAAATGGACATTCCACATTACTATCACCTAATACAGTAGACTACAAAGAGGAAAAATCCAAAAATAAACACTTAATCACATACCCGGTCAAGAAACTATCCAAAAGGAGCATGGGGAAAAGTTAAATGGATACATCAATCAAAGTGGATAAATAAAAACACAGGAGTGCTAGGCTGCAAAATGCAAGGATTCAAAGAAACAAAATACATGCAAAAGGGAGGAAATGGAAGGAAACTTTAAATAAAGACGCATTTAAAATGTAGGCGCTTTAGTTTCAAGGAACTTTAAATGATATCACAAGTCTCAACAAATGCAACAATCATGCACTTTGAAATAATTGGATATACAGATTTGAAAAAGAAATATGACAAAAGAATTTCTATAAATAACTATTTGGATACTTAAATAATGATAAAAATAAGAAACATCCTGCACATATGTATCCTAAAAAGTCATTGAATCACAAACACTATGTTTAAAAAAATAGATTATCTTCAAAATGATAACAGATAGTATGTCCATTATATGATCCATTATATTATTCATATGATCCGTATGATCCATTAATAACTAATATTTACAGGTTTATATATACTAATACAACTCTGAAATAAACACTCATTCAACAATAAGATAATAACCCATATCAATAAAACATGAATATATTTAATCTTAAAAGTGTAGAAATAAAGAAAGCTGTGGAAGCAGTAAGCAGAGTGATAAATAACACAGAGTGTGTCAATACAACCATAGCAAACACTACAACAACATCATCAGAAAAGATACAAAAAACACATTCAATGAAGCTAAACACTCTATAATTGTCTTACATGGGCAGGAATATAGACATCATACACAGCACCAGAGTCCAGATCCACTGCATGGAAACCTTCAGTGGACCCATAGACGACCTTTAGTCTGACCCCTTCTTCGATGGTCATATCTATGAGGGCTGGCCTGTGGGCTAGGTCGGTGAATGACTTGAAGGCCATGAACTTGTGGTAAGGCTTCGGGGCCCAGGCGTAGATCTCAATGGCTTCTTTCAGGGCGATCACAAGGAATTTTATTCTTTCGTATTTGACTGGAAGGGAATGCAGGAGCATTAGATTAGGTTTTTGTTTAGTTTAGTTTAAATTAGCGTCATGTATATGCATTAGATTAGGTTGAGAGTTAGTTGTGCAAATCAGAAGCAGTTGAACCGTTTAACGGTTTTATGATCCTTAACTGTACCATGGGCCAGGCTTTACGTTGTTTATGGAATTGGCAATTTGGTACAGCTATGAAATAATGGGTGGTCGACTTTTGGCATTGGCGGCTTTTGGAGAAGTTGAAAATTTAACGTAGGGCGTAGCTATACTTATCGAGTTGCATGGGTTAGGGTTGGTTTTAATTATTGTCACACTAGAGCTGCACAAGGGTTATGGATGAAAGGTGTCATAATTTAAAAACAGTCAAGTGACGAGCCAATACCTGAGTAGACACTCAGTGCAACTTTTTAAGGGTGACATCGTACACAGCATAAGTACTTTGGAGGATATTTAACTGCACTCCCTATACACTGGATATTATTCGCCAGACTTTTTGGCTGCACAGACCGTTTAGCGGTTGGCAGTTATTTTTGGCAATACCCGGGGACCTTTCGCATGCATAAGTGGAGATTTTAAACATGCATTGGAATATATTTGGAGTAAATAAATTTACTACTTTTACTACTAAGTGACAAGCAAGCAGATAAAAAGTGGGGGGTATGTCCGGAGTTGAGGGAGCCATTCGCAATCAAACTGCCTTTTACAGCATTTCTTTCTCAAATGGGCAACTTCTGGCATTTGTACTTCGTTAGTACTGTTATTTTAACTTAAGTGGTGAAATAGTATTTATATTATCATTTAATACTGATGACAAAGGATTTATATGTTAAGTTCACAAGTTTATAAAAGTAAAGTTCAGTACCTTGTTCATATTTAAATATAAAAAACTGTGCTGTGAGCTATTTGTTGATTTTTTATCTTGACCAATAAATTCATGAAAGTGTAGTACCATGTATACACTTAAATATTTAATATTTTGTGATACGTACAATGCACATAATGCATATTAAACTAATACCTTTATAAATTACTATGATTACAACAGAGAGAGAGATAGATTTATTCCTTAATTTATTATAATACATACCTATTTTAAAATGTACAGCTCCTTGAAGATCACCTACATTTATCCAACCACTTCTCTTTTCCATCTGCAGAAAAGTATATTGCATTAAAACATTTAATTTATATCAAACAAAAATAAAAGGAAATATTAAGATGATTAAAATTCTGCATAGAAAACACTTATGCTTAATTCCTCATTAAAGCTTTAATCAGATTGAGTAAACTACTTCTGTTTTCAACTTTCTTCCGAACAGCCTGGAAATGGGCAAATATGTATGGTTGTTTTCACTGCATGTGAATTTTAAAATTAAATTTATTTCAAATAACTTATTTGTTTAAAAAATGTGATTAGTTTAATTTTTGAAGATATTACCTTAAAATGATTTCCAAATGAAAAAAGTATGTTTTGAATAAAAATTTATTATTATTTATAAAATTTTGAAATTTAAGGTCATTGTAAGAAAGACTGATGCATAAAATACGGAAAAAGCCAGGTCCAACAATCAGGAGGTTAAATTAATAAAGCTCACAATTAGCAATAAATATTTTGTTAGTTATCAAAAGGACCCAATGAATATAAGAAACAGCAGCAATTATTTAGTAAAAATAATTCCTTTGAAAAAGGATATTGGATGGCTGAGTTGGCCAGTTGCCAGTTACAAGCAATGGTGTAATTGGGCGGAATGAACCATTAATGCAGGCAAATATTATGAAAATGGTGGCTGATTGAGGCACTTTTAAATTTTTTATCTAAACTATTTCCTGATTTTCCGTGTCCCAACTGCTGAATTCACAAAAGGGGAAGACATTACTCAGGGAAATGTTCATTAAAGAGTTAAATCTGGAGAGTTGGCAGGTTCGTTGGTTGAATTAATGTCACACTAGAGCCACAGTTAGCAGGCCTGCATGAGACTAGGCATAATTACCACACTGTTGCAACCACAAGATACAAAAATATTCATTCATATTTACACAGATACTTTTAAAAATAACAACTCACCCCATCAGTACGGAGTATCTTGCTCTTCAGCCATGAGAGGTAGTAGACTCGAACCCTACACTTCTTCCCGGAAACAGTGACAAGAATGTTTTGGCCCTCGAGAACTTCCATTTGCTGGAACTTCCTTCTGGAGATGAGTTGGTACACTTTGCCTTGACCACTTCGGTCAAGAAGCATTAGGCCATTCTCAGTACCGATAAGTAGGTTCACACCTGCGGAAATAATACATGGAGTTGTTAAGGGGATATTCATAAACCTACACTCTTTTTGTTTTCACTAAGTTATAATAAGTTTTAGTAAAACCACATATATTTTACCAAGATGTTTGCTGAAAATTATTGCTCTTTACAGAAAATAGTTAATATTAAAACAGATACATGAAGATTTTTTTTAATAGCAGTAAACATATATCCATTATATCATTTTCTACAGAATGATGAAATGCATTTATTAACTTTAAACATTATTCTGTGTGTGTTCCCAAAATAAATATTGTATTTTTAAAAAAAAGTATACTCCCTTATAATAGAAGACAATTTTTTTTAAAATATTATTTGTTCTTTTTATAACAGAGGTTCCAAAATTGTTTTAACTTGCATCATCCTTATGGATAAAAAAAAGTCATTCCGAAATCCATGTAGATTACTATATTCATTGTTTTTTGCAACAATCTTAATAATTATAAACTTTAGTTGAAATCTGTGGCATTAAATTGAGCAATAAATATATTTAACTATATTCCTATAAGCATAAGAATGCATCATAAGAAGAAATGGAGTAAGCTTTAGAAACCTCAGAAACATTTTTTATATCTGGAAGTGTCACTATAGAGAAAGTTGGGGTCAATTTTAGAACTATTAAAAAAATAAAGACCCTGCACAAATAAACACACCAAACAAACTGAAGAGCTTAATTTTAAGGTAATCTGAGGCACTTTAATCATGGCAATTTAGCTATCAGCAACTTCAATTTTAAGGTTACTTTTACAATAAGTTTTTACTGTGCAACAAAATGCTTTTAGAATCCACAATATTGAATCCTATAAAATCTTTAGACCCCTGATTTTATACCTTAGCCCTCTGAGGGATAAGCAAATTGGCTGAAGTGCCAACTTGTTTTCACTGCATGAGAATAAGTAAATAATCCAAAAGAAAATTTCAATTTCTTTAAATTTTTAAAATTATATTTCTATAGCAGAAGTTTATAAATGACTACATATTTCAAATAAAAAATTTAATAAAATTTATAATTTTTTACAAACTATTGCACAATGCTAGACGCAAGCATCTGTAGCCTAAGAGGGTTAAAACACATTAAAGAATCCACTCACCCCACAAGGCAGCACACAAAATCTCCGAATTGAATCTCTTCTTGTATTTCCTAATCTCAGGGGTATCTGCTGAAGCCTCATGTGATGTGGGGGTGACATTCACATTGACATGGCTCTCCCTTCTCGGGGATGGGGAGGGGCCAGTGCCCCCTCCCGCCCCAAAACCAAAAGTGAGGAAGGATCGTTGCTTGTGTTGTAGTTGAGGGGGCCCCTTGCCCAATGCCTGCCTGTACTGGAGAAGCAAAGAGGAGGTCTAATGAGGAGAAGAGCGTATTTCAATGCCACACAATGGAAAGAGATATATACAGATTGCTTATGCATAAAAGAGAATATTACAAGGAATTAAATAGAAAAGACATTTGGATATTTACATCACACTGTCTGCAGAAAAGTGGTGTCAGCAAATTATAACTTTTGAGTTAAAAATACTGAATGTTTAAAATGTGAAGGTCTAGAGATGAAGCATGTAATACATTGATTGATATGGTAGATAGTTAATGTATAACGTTAATAATATGGTTGGCATATCCGTTGTTTTTACATAAAGAAATGCAGTGATAAAGAGACTAATCTTCTGTAAAAATGTCTTTTTTGCCAATACACTACTTTTTTGCTCACAGTGTGACATATTAAGAATAAATTATTCTATAAAAGAAAGAATCAGGGGAAAATAATATTGTCATAAATTTGTTTAAAACATTTTTAAACAACTAGGAAGTAATAGTTATGTTACATTTATAAGTAACTTTCACAGATACCTAAGAGTGATATTATAGGGAATTAAGGAGAAAAGAATTGAAAATTTACGTAACATTATTATTTATATTAGTAACTTTCCCGATACTTATTTATATTCTTGCAATAAAACAAATCAATAAATGACTCCTAACTTTGATCTTTCATCAAGAAATAATATCAACAATGAACAGATTAATTTCACAATTATATATTTTCAGAAGTATATTTTTTAAATACAACTACTTTTGGTAAAAATCGTTTTTTATCAAAAATCCTAACGTCAAAAAACAGTAACAAAACATTATAAAGCAGTAAAGTCATGATATAATGGCCGGTCTGTTCGTTGGCAACTTATAGAAAGTTGACATTTTAACATGGAGTTGCTATACTTATCGAGTTGCATGAAATATGAAGTGGAATGTTTACCACATTTTGAAAATTTCGTTGCTCAGCAACGTAACACAAATCACCACATCAAGACCAGCCATTATATCTTAATGGTTCCCATAAAGCATTAAGTACTGTAGTGGCAGATGTTGGGATTCACAAAACACTTAGTTCATTTCAATCACTACTTTATTTTAAAAGAACAAATCTTCACTTTTTAATATTCACAAATTCAAACAATAATCCTTTTAATTTTTCTACAAACTACTTACTGTTGCCACCCAAACACACAATTACTTACCTTTACACAATTACTTCCACGTTTACAATTATGCATTAATATCCGAGCGCAACCTTTACAAGTACATACAGTGAAAATAAATACCAATAAAATATTATTGTACAAAGAAAAAGAAAAAAACAGCTTGAGTCCTTACCTCATCTGACGTCGTGGAATCCTGCAGCCTATGCTGTGGGGATGACTGGTGGCCAGAAGTGTTTGAGGCCTGGACGAGATCTGGCAACACACCCATGGACCGGGTGGCAGCCATGCCTATGTTACCCGGAGAACTTTGGGAAGACTCCATGCGCCCGGGACCCCGCTCACTAGCGGAAGTATTCCGATCTGATCGATCTTTATCATTCTATAGGATTGAATACATTATCTTGTATTACTTTGAATCCACATGAAATAGTTCTGGAAGTTAGGGCAACTTTGCTCAAGAATTAGAAAAGATTAGTTTTATAATTTCACTTAAAATTATTCGATTTTAACTTGGTTTATATTTTTCATATGGAGACAACATTGGCTTTCATTTCAAGTAAAACTTTTTAATGTTGGCTACACCACAAATAATGTTTATATTTCTACAAGCATTAAATGGTAAAAAGTTTTTTTTTTTTTTTAAACGTTTGTCTCAAATATCTAATATCTAAAAAATATTGAAAACGACTTTAAAAAAACTACTATTCTTTCATTAAACCCATCTTTTAATCAATGTTAAATACTTTAAATATTATATTTAAAATATTGGTCATCAGAAAACTTATGGTTAATCAGGGCAGCTTTGGCCCAAGCTTCGGAAAAAGATTTGTTTTATTATTTCTTTTACATTTTTTTAAAGGTGGACAACATTGGTTTTCATTTCAAAAGTTTTGATTTGCCACAAGCAATGTCACAAATAATGTTTATATTTTTTACAAGAGCATAAAAGAGAAAAAAAAAATTCTTCAAACCAATGAAAGTAGCTAAAAATAAACCTCTTAATTCTTTCATCAATTGAGATGAATATTAGACCATTTATTTTAAACGATGTTGAACACTTTTTATTCTATATAATTAATTATGGGTCACTGGGAAACTTTTGAAGATAAATCAAGGCAACTTTGGTCAAAGAAGTATTGATTTCCTTATGTAACTTTACACTTCTAAAAATATATGAAAAAGAGCATTATGTTTAAAAATCTTTGAATTACTTTTACTCCTACTATTTCCAATCTGGATGATTATAAAGGAAAATTAATCTTAATTTTAATCTAAAATAAAAGAAAAGTAGAAAATTCAAAATCGCTAATGCCTAAAATGTAAACATTTTAGAATTCCAAATTACTAAAATGTTGTAGTTGGGCTTTCATAATAAAATAGTTTGCTTTTTTTATGAATACATTTGTAATTAATTCTTGCTTTCTAAAATAAGACCATTTTCCATTATTAAAACTGCAGTTTAAAGACTTTTTTAAATGGCGGTCAACAACATTGTATCACGTAAATAAAACATTAGTTATTATATTAGGTTATAAAAAATAGTAATTTTTATATTTAAACATCTTAATATTGCAATTTAACTCTGATACACAGCACCAAAGAGGATAAAATGCATGTTTAAGTATTTAATGCTAGGGCCATTGTTGCCCCAACCCCAACAGACTCAAAAGGCGTCTTAATATTTTAACACCATGTTTTTTTAATTTATAAAATTTAACAAAAATGTTTAAAAAAAATTTTCATGAAAGTTCAATACTTAAAATACATTGTGATTTATAATTGTCTAAATCATTTTTATAATTGAATTTTTTATTCTTATGCAAGAAAAACTAGGATTTTGTTCAAAGTTACCCCAATTGATGGTAATAATTTTAATGATGGCTTGAATATCGATAACAAGGAACTTTCGCTTCATACTTTTTACAGTCTTTTTTTAGGACTACTTCTTTAATACTTATTACAGAGTTGTAAAACAATTTTAATTAACTGAATTGCTTAACTTTACTTTGATTATTCCACATTTTTTTTTTATTTAAGATTTTTTAAGACATTAAAACCTTATTTCAAATCAAAACACTTTTGAGTTTTCATTTTAAAAATCTAAAAACTTAGGTTTGGGTTTAAATTAATATCATACTAGAACTACATAATTGTTATTGTTGATGAGCTTAATGTACTTTTAAAAGAGGCCCCCAAACGAATGTGAAGTTGGTATTCGAGCAAAAACCTTTGAGGAGTGCAGCGGAGGCTAGAAATAAACAGTAAGAAAAGTACCAAACAAATATCTGTTATTTGTTTTGATATCTCTTTTTTAAACGTGGCACCCTGCGTTTTAAATGTTCAATAAATTAATGGTAGGTAGCTTAAGAAAAAAATATCAAGTTTATTTGTCTTCTTTGAATCTTGTAAATACAAAAACCAATTATCTTCAACACTAATGTTACCTAATGCTTATTTTACCTGCTTCTGTATAAATTAACTTAGTTATTGATGTACTTTCATTCAACTAACAAAAAAATTAAAAGTGTAATGGTCAACCAAATTAATTAATAAACATAAATGAAAAACAAAATTTAAATAAATTGTTGAAAATAAGTCAATAAACAATAAAATTAAAAAACCAAATTATCAATAAAATATGTTAGTAAATAAGAAAATGACTGCAGATATGTTATAGTACGCCTGTCACTTCTTAGCATCTCAAATATTTTGATTGTTGAAGATTCCACTTTGAAAACAGGTAAAGAGCCGGAAAGAGGCAGGGTTGCCAATCCCATGGCCTTTGGCGAGCATCAGAGATTATTGGGTTAGTTTGGTTGGAAATAATGTATCACACTAAAACTACACATGAGTTATCGACTGTGAAAAGAGGAATACAGTTGATTGCTAATGGGGCATCAACGATTGCCCAGGCATTTCTTTGCTATCTTGACTTGATCATCAATCGATTTTTATATGTAGTATGTATTACTTAACACATTCAGCATCAATACTCATTGGGAAAACGCTACGAGTTCAAATATAGCTAGCAATAATAGTAAAACTGCGGAATGAATCGCCAAATATAGTAACTCTTGCCTAAACCAAAACCTTTCTTACCCTTTTTCAAAGTGGAATCTTCCACAATCAAAATATTTGAGATGCTAAGAAGTGACATGCGAACTATAACTGTTTTCATTCAAATTTACAAAAAAAGTACAATTTTAAAATAAAATACAATACATGCAAAAAACAATAAACAAAGATTTTCAAATAAAATTAAATACAAAAATAATATTAAAATAATAAACAAAACCAGTCCTCTAACTGACCTTAGCTTCGTGCCTAGAATTACTACTACGTTCTTTCTTATGGTTTGATTCCCCATTGTGATTGGGTGTTGAGGTAGTTAACGGATAAGGTGATGATGTGGCTTTGTGTAAAGGCGAGGAAGATGAACGATGCCGTTGATCATTCTTAGATTTGTTGGCATCGTTGCGCTCTAGGGGACCAGAGTCCCTTCTCCTTTGGTTTTTCTCCAAATTTACACTTGAGCGATCTTTTGCCCTGTCTTGGCACTTATTGTCATTCTCGTTTCGAGCTCGCCTGCTGTGTTCTTGACGATTAGAATGGTTCTGTAATAGTTCATTGAGAAATGAGAAGGGGGTACGATTGGCCGACTTTTGTTGTGGCCATGGAATTAAAATAATAAAATAAACATGCAATGAAGATCAGTTTTAAATTATACAAGAAATTAAGTAAAAAGTATAATGTAAATTAGCAAGTAAAGCTTTTTAAAACTTAAAACAGTAAATTTTATAAAATCAAAATTGTAAACAAAAAATTTGTAACACAAGAAATTTTAAAATATATTAAAAATCAAAAATAAATAATTAAAACATTAAAAAAAGACTTAAAAGAAATTCACAAAACAAATTATGAGACTTAAGTTTTAAATATTTAGCATTCAAATTGTAAAACCAAATAATTATATAAAAATAATGCAAGCATAAAACAATGTTTAATGCAAATAAAAATTTGCTGCTCTCTTTCACCAGGACTTTAAACTATGGTCAATAACTTAACTTGCACTAACCACCTATTGGGTGCTAGAAAAACTTTTAAGTAGCCATTTCTGTTATAGAATGACATTACTGAAGACCATTCGTTCCCAGAACCTGAAAGTCTGAAAGGGAAACCTCTTACCGACTAGGTTTACAAGCCCCTATGATAACCCAGACTTATTTTACTTATGACCTCTCTTGAGTTTTAAGAATGTTTGAAACTCGGAATTTAACTCGAGAAAATATTACCGTAGAGATTAGATTAGTTTAATTTTGGTTTATTACTTTTTTATGAATAGCTTGTACATTTTAACAACAATGAAGGATTTTTTTTATATATAAGAAAATATTCAGTCTTAAGAGTAAATCAATTTTTAGATATTCAAATGGCTAGAACTACGCAGAATTTGTTTTAATGTCAAGTAAGAAAAAAACTCTTGAAAAAGGCAATTTAATTCAATCCTCTACTTACTCTTCTTAAGACAAGTGTTCTGTCATTATTCTCATCATCATTAGGAGTAGGAGGCAGAGGTCGATGAGGCGCATGATTTACAGGTGTTGAGCCTGTACAAAAAATAATGTTTTACAAACATGTAAAACCAATTTAAGCTATTGAACTTTGTAAGAAACTAACCTAAAATATTAAAGACACCTTGAAATGAACAGATTTAAAAAAACACATTTGGAATCTACATTTAATGTGGGCCTACAATAGGGTGTATCGGAATAAGTAAGAAATATAAGAATAAAAATAAGTAAGAATAAAAATAAGTTTTTGATATCAAATTTCCTATAGTGAGGAAAAGTTGCTTTATGTTATTGTTAGTATGTGTGCAAAATTTAATTGATCCAAGTTAATATCGTCAGTTGCCTCTGGGACCGTTCATTATGCAAAATTCACTAATTTTTTTTCAATATTTTTAAATTAATTTTTAAAATTAAATTTTCAAGTTCCAATAGTGACGAATAATTTCCATATTACATCCTTAGAGCGTGTGCAAATTTTTATTGATGTTGGTTAATGGCTTCAGTTGCCTCTAGGGGTTGCTTATCTGGCCAAATTCGCTCATTTCAATGATTTTCCTTCACTCTTCTACGACTAATTCTTTTAATTAGGGTTGTTTCTATTAGCATTTTTTTTGGACGAACAAATTGTGCAAATGTGCAACACATGCGTAATGAAACAGAATCCACAATGATTAATTTAACAAGCGTTTAATTAAAAAGCAAACAATAGAATACCATTGAAGTATGGATGAAATACAGTTCCCTTTAGTCTTGCTGACTGTTATAATCAGATTTGGTATTGAAACTGGGCATTAGTTTTCGAGATGCTAGTTTAGATCGAATATAACCATCTCTGGTTTCAGTTACTACACACCGCAGAGGCTGCCTCTGTAACCAGTTTAATGTGTCTCTCTCTACCACCTGAGTGTGACATGGAAATTTTCCAACTCCAAGAAGTTCACCCGTTTCAACCATGTTGTTTAGAGCTTCTTCAAAAAAAAAAATTTGTAATTGGTAGTTCAGTCAGCTTGCACATTTGCCAATCTATCATGTTTATGTAATCAAATGAAGTTTAGTAAAGGGATCTTGAACTTACAGATTTATCGATGCCATGTTAAATCACATTTAATAACAAAAATCTGATAACCAATGAATTACTCTTACTAGATAAATATAAAATCATAACACAAGTACCATTTAAGGAGCTTAGATCATCCCATTACATTGCAAGCAGGGTTCGATTGGGGGGAGGAATGCGTAGCAATAACTGCTAGACAAATCAATCTTTGCGTAGCAGTAGATTAATTTCGTATAGCAGTATAGCTTAACAATACATTGATACTTTTTTTATAAATCACGACATTAAATTTAAATATTATATAATACTATACTACTAAATGGTACTCTTAATTTTTCAAAAAAATTCTTGACTGCCTCTTTGGGATTGAAATCCCCAACTTTCGGTCTTTCAATGCATATCCTTATTAACATGGTTCATTTAAAGTTGGGGGAAAAATTCAAGGACTCTAAATTCACTAACAACTTAAATATATAAAGTGTGCATAAGCGGACGCTCCATTTTTTTAAAAACTATAAATTGTCTAAAATGAGAAACCACAGTATAGGCCGAAGTAGAAAAAAAAGGGTTCAAACGTAAAAAAAAGTATTTTTTTAATTCCAGCTGTTCTTGTGATCATGACTCACGGACACGTGCGAGTCAGACACTTGATCAGAAGAAAATATTCTGGTTGCTCGACTTGGCCTAAACTGGAGCTACAAAAGTAACAAGACACTCTTGCGATCACAGATCCAGAGACCTGTCAATCATTCTGATGCAATGCGACGTCATCTGTAGATTTCGTGAAAATTACTAGGCAGCAAAATAAGTAAATCAGGAATCATTATTGGACTCCTCGTCCAATGGGAGATTGCACTGGCTGGCCGAGATTTAAAGAAAACTTAGTGTAATCTAATCTTAATTCATCTTCCCATTTTGATTAATTTTTTATCTTCATTACTGGAATATGTTATTTGGACTTGTTGTTTATTGAAATTTTAAGTTTAGTTTTGCCGAATTACGGTGCGAAGGAAAAGTAAACAAGCGTTTTTAAAAATGCATCGCAGTTCTAGCGAATCGGTGGTCTATTTGTATCGCTGTTTCAGTGAATTTGCAATGCAAATTGCGATGCGATACCGCTTAAATCGAACCCTGGTTGTAAAAATGCACAGTTTAAAAAAATTGAGTTTTTTCAGACGTGTTACGATGATTGCATTTGAAATACTTTCCGATTCTTAGCATAATTCGCAGTATGTCTAGTTATTTTTATAAAATAGTTTTGATTCAAGACGGATCATTGAACCAAACTTCAACGAAACGCAATGTTCGCAGTGAAATCGCAATAGTAGGGACTCGTTATTTTTTTTTTATAGTTTTAGTTCAAACGGACCTGTCAATCAAATTTCAAGCCTCGTAATTTGTGCTTCGCAGTTGAGTCTTATTTTTATAGTTCAAGGATCAGTGAACCAAACCTCGATGCCTAATAATTTTTGCTCGCTTATATGCTGCGAAATGGCAGTAGATTCCGTTATTTATATAATTCAAGACGGATCAGTCAACCAAACATCGATGCCTCATAGTGTCTTGTTTTGTCTCGCTTAGTTTGATCTTAGGACCCCCAGCCCCATATATATATGGGTCACAATTTCTCAACGGTTCTGCATCGATCTCAGGATCAGCCAAAATGAGATTAAAAATGGCGGAAAACTTTCATGCCTGCTGGTTTCCTCATATGCGGACGTTTGTCAGAGATCATTGATAAAATAATATTCTCAGGATGACCGTAAAAGCAGTTTCTCTGAAGTACTGGGTCAATAACTGTGCCTTAAGTTTGCTGGAGAGATAACGTGACAACTTTATTGCGGTCCACAAGTGGCGAGCACCATCTGTGCACAACGACACAACTTTTATCTTAAACCACATTTTACAGTAGACTCTCATTATGTACTCTAAGATTCTCAAATTTTCCGTTGGCTCACTGCATCCCACATAGTAGCGTAATATTCTGTTGGCTGTGGTTAACCAACGTGCATGGGATAATTTTCCTGGATTCATTCTTGCCAAAGATTGGGAACAGTTTCCGCTTGCCACTGCTTCGCATATATTAATCAGATACTTTTGATCAGTGCTAAGGCAGTTTGAGCGGTACTCTTTGTCAACTTCGGGTAATTCCACTTAAACAGGAGTAAACTTTACTATCTCGATAATTCTCACAGAATTTTAATTGTTTTCCAATCAGACCAGTGAATCCATGAGGCCCTAAAGTCGGTCCGTCCAGGTGCTCAATCAGGTGTTGAAGAGGAAGCTTGTTGGAATATAGACAAATTAACCATTGGACAGGTCTATCAAGTTCTTTTTCAATTCGAGCAATAACTCCATTACTTGCTCCAACGTTAATATTAGTCCCATCGCATCTCAGTGCTACAAGTTCTGAAGTTGATATGTCTTTGGAGTTCAGCCAACTGATAATGCTCGACTTAATAACACGACCCTGTCCTGATGCAGGACTAATGTGTCCCATGTAATTTGAGACTGGCTCACTTATTAAAACCACATATTCTTTTATAGTGCCTTTGCAGCAGTTGCCTTTGACTTTATCCATCACGATTGTGGCGTCTTTACGACCGTACAAACCTTCAAGTGCTGACGCTTTTTCTTTTTTTTTGTATATTTATCTCTAATCGAAGTTTTTTCTTTTGTCTTTGTATTTTAGTTTTGTCTATTACTTTTGACTTGAAATCATTGAAATGAGCAAATTGGGCTAGATAAGCAATCCCTAGAGGTCACTAAAGCCATTAACCAACATCAATAAAAATTTTGCACACGCTCTAAGGATGTAGTATGGCAATTGTTCGGCACTATTGGAACTTAAAAAATTTAATTTTTTAATTTTTTAAAAAAAATATTGAAAAAAAGATAAAATTAGTGAATTTTTCATAACGAACGGTCCCAGGGGCAACTGAAGATATTAACTCAGATCAATAAAATTTTGCACACATACTAACAATAACATAAAGCAACTTTTCCGCACTATTGGAAATTTGATATCAATTTTTTTTTCAATACACCCTAGTCTACAATTTCAGTTAACATTTGTTGCATTAAAACAAAGGAAAACATCAATTGGGAGATTTTACACATAAGTTATATCTTTTGTACATTATTGTCAGTTAATGTCAGTGTGATTGAACTATGGTTAGATATTTGATTCTGGTTTATGTTTGACAGAGATTTCTAATGTTTAGACATAGACATTTAACAAGGTTAACAGAGATGTTTTTTCCACATTTGAGCATCTGTAGTTACTTTACTAGTTCACAAATAGTTAGAGCAAAATTATAGAGTCATCCTCATTAATATAACACACTAATAAAATGTTCTTATATTTTTTTTAATCAGATAATTTATTTCATCAATGTAAATAAATATATTTTATTTGGTTTTGGACTAAAAGATGATACATTTAAATACCTATTAATTAATATTATACAACTTTTGAACAATTATAAGAATAAAATCAGTCGAATGTAAATTAACTGAGTAATAAGATTAATAATCTATCTTTTTTAACACTATTTACAATTTTAGAAATTTTAAAATGGTTGTATCTCTTTTATGGCCATATAAATATATTGTCCTCCCAATAGCAAAACAACAAGGATGGAAAACCGTAAACCTTTAAAATCACACTTTCAAATACTGCTAGTCCGAAGAATTTGTCGCATTTACAATTTTTTTTCAATAACCGATATATTTCCAAAACTGTTAACATTTGTATTTTTTAATACAAACGTGTTTCTTACCATCATTTATTTTATCGTGTTCCACTAAATTTCTAAGAGCATCATTGTATACTTCTGGAGGCCTAAAAAAGCAGATTTGAAATACATATGCGAAATGTTTAAACACAATACAACGTATATTTTCCTAAATTAAAATCCCCAAACCAATAGAATGAAAAGATGTGAACCCTTTTTGTTTTGTGCAGACTACAGTACAAAAAATAAAACCCTTTTTAAAAATTTAAAATAAATTTTGGAATAATAATTAAAAATCAAGTATTAAGAAATAATTTTAAAATAAAAAGTTTTCCCAAACAATATTTGTATTATTAAAAATCGCATAATTAAAAAATAAATGGCAATTTTAAAATAAGTTTTTTTTACTCATTAAAGCCCTGGTTTGTAAGAACACAAAATCGGCCATTGAGCCGTGCGTTCGAAGCGTTCGCTTTCTTATTGGCCATAGCTATCACGTGACCGCTACGTAAAAAATAACGCTTCTCCCGACGTGAGAAAAACTTGAACCTGTCGTGGTTTGATTTGAGCGTTCAAAACGTGCAGCATGGCGCCTGATTTTTCTACCTAAGGGCGATTCTTTTGTGTGTTACTTTACGTGTGTTACTTTTACACGTTTTTCTATTTCAAGGCACTTTCTAGCAAACTTATTATTTTATTTTTATGTTTTGTAGTGTTTGAAGTTAAAGTTTCATGTCTTATTATAAGTTTCCAAAATAAAATGTAATGAAAATCGATTAATGGATGAGTGTGAGAATATGTCTTAAAATTTCTTTATGTGTGTTACCTTATATATCGAGAGACATTTGAAAGTTTAAAGACGTATTCTTATTTCTGTGAATTATTAATGAATTACACTATAACATTTTATTCAGTGAGAGATGGATTATAAATCTTGCTTCTAGTACCATTAATTTATTTTTATTGTTTAATAATATATTTAGTAATTTGTTAATATTAGCGTGTTACATGTGTTACCAGAAAGTTAAAGAGTGTTTCCTTGTATTAAAAAATATTTTTAATGTTCTTTACTACTTTTAGGTGCGCAGTAAAAAATACCATTACGAAGACATAAAAATAGCATCATTCTGACATATTCCGAATATTGTTAAAATTTTAATAAATGTGCTTTATAATTATGAAAACTATCACCATTAATAAAAAGTATGACTCTTGAGAATTCAGAATATATAAATTTTTTTGACTTTTTAACAAATTTGAATTTTAAGACTATAAGGACCACTTTTCATGGAATTGCCCTTTATAAGATTCATAAGAACTTGTCAACTCTTTCTTTGAAATTGAAACATACAATTTTCTTCTCTATTTGTAAATAGTTTTTCATATAAAAACTCTGCATCATCATCTTCTATAAGCATATACGCTAAAAATTTTGATAAAGCCATCTCAAAAATATATTTAAAATGGAGCGTGGGTATCAGTGTCACATAGCGAATGTAAACAGTGACCTTTGCTCACAGCGCATGCGCTAGATTAGGACGCTTCGCTAGACGCGAATTCTAACAAACCACCCAGCGGAGATAAGACGCCGATATCGACGAGCAGGGTGATTTTTTAGCGCCTTGACGAGCGTCTTCAGTCCTTACAAACCAGGGCTTAAGGTACAAATAAATCTATCATTAAAACTAATTTAATTGAGTAAATCAATAGCATTTACTATATATTGTACAATAGTTGATTAAATTACTAAAGCTAAACCATAGGATATAGAAGAAAACCAAATTTCTGCAAAATTATAGATAACTCCATTATTCAATAAAATGTTTTATACAAAAAAAAAGGTTAACAGCTTCTAATGAATTATATCACATTTTGGTTGTGTGTGTGTTTAAATTCTTAAAATTAAACTGTTCAATCATGTTTCAATAACGTTTTTACTATCATTGAAACGAAACTAGTTTAACTGAGTGGCGATATTGGGTTAAAACAATTTTTAACTGGAAAAACGTTAACTAATGACATTATGAAAGAAAAGACAAAAATAGTTTTAATGTTACAAATAAGCCATGCTTCAAATTAGGATCTTAGGATTAGGAAATAAAAAGTATTGTACAAAAAGCTCAAATGAAAAACAAATGCAATTAATTAAAATCTAGTTAGTTTTGACCATTTTTTTTTCCATTGTTCTTACCTTGATATCCTATTTTCAATTGGATTTTCAGTGGCCCTTGAAATAAAGCACAAAACAAAAAGGGAAGAAAATAAACAACAGCAATAAAAAGTATAGAAACACATAAACAGAAAAGAACTAAATATATCAAAACCAGCAACTTAGAGATTATAAAGCATATAACATAACCTTTAAGATCCCAAAACAAGCTAAATTAAAAGTTTGAAAAACCTAAGAATCCCATGAAATTAGAATAAAATAGTTAACATGCAAGTTAACTTACCCTAAATTTTAATAAGAAAGAAATGCAAAGCAGATGCAAGGTATATTTGGCCATTGCAATAGTATTAAAGTTTAAATGATAATGTTATTATTTTTTTGCAGGGATTGGAGTAACGCTTTACTTGCAACAGTAACAGTTACTTTTTTAGGTAACCTTAGTTACTTTTAGCGGTAACGAAGTAATGAAATATTCCGTTACTTTCCAAAGGCTGTCTGATGCCAATTTTGAAATTCCATTCCTAAGAAGGAAACATTTCACATTCCCGAAATACGAGCTTTTCTTGGGAGTGAAAATGTAAAACATAATAGAATTCTCCACTTTGGCTGTTAAAGGCGTGACGGCGGCTTTCAGACAGAATTGTTAAAGTACGAATGTTTTTCCTTCTAATCTCTGTTTACCTATACAAGTGTTATTAGCCCCACAATTACAGGCATCTACCGAAAAGAAGGGTTTTGAAATAAATCACGATAACTGCCAAGCAGGTTTTGGATCCCTCAGTGCAAACCCCTTTGTGTTGCCTGAATGGGTTCTACAACAATGACCAACAACAAAGTCCAAAGGGGTGAGGGGGGAGACAGAGTGCATGTTCATTCTTGAGCTACACTTATTTCTGTCAGTACCCGCCAGAGAGTTTACCGATGGACTGGTCAGCTGATTGTCAGGGTAGAGGATTAAAATTAAATATTAAAAATTTTTCATTAATTATAATTTCAGTAACTTGCTTGTGCTTAGGTTTCGTTTATCGTAGTTCTCTTTGAAAAATGGTAAGATGGCAAAATTTAAATTTTTCTTTTAACTTGAAATTTCAAAAAGTAACTGTGTTTGTTACTTTTTGCAAAAAGTAACTGTAATGCGTTACATTTAATATTGAGTAACTGTAACTGCAACAGAGTTACTTTTTAATTAAGTAACTGTAACAGGAGTTACTTTTTAAAAGTAACTTTCCAATCCCTGATTTTTTGTAATTGTAAGTCAAATAATAAAACTTTATATTAAGATATTGTGCCTCCCTTCGTTTTTATCTTTGGTTTAATAGCTTTTAACAAAATATTGAAGATTATTATACATTAATAAATATTAAACAATTTAATATTTTTATAAAATAATTACATTTGCAATTTACCAAAAACACTTTTTGTAAGTACTTTAGGTCTGCTATATGTGATACATAAAGCTGAATTTATAGAAACCTGGTACAAACACTAGTTTACACAGTCAAATTCTTTTATACGAATGAGCAATTTAAATATTAATCATCTATTATTTTCTTAGTAAATGTAAAAGTAATGAATAAGCTATTTAGCATAGCATTAAACTCATTTTAAACAATGTGCGAAAGTTCCACACAAAATTTATATAGGTTTTAAATAAAATAGTTTTGCCACTGAACTTATTGAAACTACATAATTTTTGAAAAAAAATACTAAATGACAACTAGTTTACACTTATAAATTAAATTTAAACATTTTAGTTAAAATTCTTCATCACTCATCAAGATATTAATTTTAAAAAAAGCTATATCAGAACTTTCCATGTGAAGAACCCAGGAGGAGAGCTTCTTATCAAATTACAAGGCATTAAATGCTTTTTAAAAAAAAAACACATTAGTTGAAAAAATAATGAATGAAGATAAACTAAAAAATATAAGTGGAGGACAAACTTATAGCAATGCCTCTTAACGTGTCTACACTTGTAAAAAATCGCAAAAACATAAATCAAGAACTTACAAAGGTCGAGGTGGATCTGATGCCAACAAAGTTCCGTCATTTTGAACCTGACCCTCATCTTCTTCCTCCTCTTCATCAGAATCAGTCCCATTGCGGTTGATGCCACCAGACTTATCAGAAATGCCATTTATTCCTGGAGGTGTTTCTACGGAATTCGATGACAATCTGCTGTTGTTGTTACGATTGGACATGTTGGTAGGACCCCCAATAGCTAATTCGTTTAATTGAGCAGCTAAAACTTCCAAGTCCTAAAGAGAGAAAAAGAAGTTAACAGTGGAATTGCTTAACTTTATATTTCTTTACAGTATTTTGAACAAACCAAATTTGGAGCAAGTTTAGACAAAAGGCATATTTTTACAAATATAAGTATTTATTCGCAGTGGACACATTGTTAACTAGATTAGACAATGTTGAACGCTAAGTTGTTTGAATGTAGTAATGTTACATGTTTGTTTAGTTTGATTAAAGAGTGTTTTTTAAAATATTAAATATATCACTGTATTACAAGTGGGTGGAGTAACTGTGAACCAAACATTTAACATGAGAAATGTTTATCAATTCTGCATTTTTAGACTATGTGAAAACATTTAATTTTATACAGGGTGTCCAGCAAAATTGCTGGTAAAAATTCAAGCACATTTCAAGGATTTCAAGGCTCATTTCCAAATTTTTCAAGGATGCTCGCATATAACCAATTATATCACTTTTTTTCAAATATGCTTAACTACTAGTTAACAGAAATATTAGGCAAAAAAAGACAATATTTGAGTTTTGAATTGTTTTTGTTTTAGAACTAACGATTATTTAGCCCAGTTATAGTCTCCTATAAGTTGCAGAGTACATGATTGTATGTATACACATATTTTTACTAGTCATCAGTCATTTAATTTGCAATTTTCAGGCAAATTTGTACTTAAAATATTATTGACAAATTACCAAAACTTACTAAAATATAATTTAATTAAAACAACCTATATCCTACACCTATATTCCACTTAAAATAGGCTGACCATTAAAATTAATGACATTTAAAAGTCAAAGCGGAGTGGCATATTCGTAGAATTAAGTTAGTTAATATTTAAAGTAACAATCTTCAATTTTAGTGAAACAACATCACATAACATTGGATTGTCTTTTATATGAGATACTTTTTAAAATGTTAAAAAAATAAAAGGTCATTTTAAAAATATTTCATTCATTAGAATTTTTAATAATACTAACTTAAATATAATATTTTACATCTGATAGCTTAATGAGTTATTTCCTTAAATCTTAACCTAAAAAGCTAGAATTGAACATTCCGATTTATGAAAAACCTTCAAAAATCAGCAAATCAAGAAAATCGGTAAATCGAAAAACTTTGAAAATTAATGATTCACAAAATGCCTCAGATTGGTAAATCACGAATTTCAGGAAGTCTGGAAAATTCCAAATTCTCAGAAATCGTTTAATTGTTATATTTCTGAAATCGGTAAATTGCGAATACCGTAAAAGTCGTCAAATCATGAACTTCGAAAAACGGCGTTTCGCAAACCATTTAAACAAGAAAAAAACATAAAACCCCTAAGATCTTTCATCAGAAATTGCAACTAACGACCTTGAAAATCCGAAATTATAAAACACAAAACTAAACATCAGTAAAATAACGAATTTTCGGAAATTTGCTAATAACCGCTAATCCAGAAACCCATAATCCGGACACTATAATTTCGGCGATTTCACGTTTTTTAAAAAAAACTTGTAAACTAAAAACAAAAACCCCAGTATAGGCCGAAGCAGAAAAAATGCAAAAAAAAAAACATTAACAAAAAAAATCAAGCTGTTCTTGTGATAACAAGGTCACAATACTCACGAATACTTGACCAAAGGAAAATATTCTGGTTGGGCCGATTGGCCTGAACTGGAGCTACAAAAGTAACAAGGCTCTCTTCCGATCACGCAGAGGCAAAAAAAACTATCAATCATTAATTATGAGGCAATGCGACCTCATAGGTGGTTTTCGTGAAAATTACTAGGCAGCAAAATAAGTAAATCTGATCAGGTAGCATTATTGGATTGCATAACCGATATTCAAAAACATCTTAAAATCTAATCTTAATTCATCTTCAAATTTTTAATTGAAATTTTTTATTTAGTATTAAAATTAGTTTATTATTTAAACTTGCTGTTTTATACTGTATTTTAAAACTTTGAAGTCGACAATCACTGATCCTCACCAATCGACAAATTCCAACAAAATTCGAAGCTCCCTTAATTATGAAACCTTGAATATGGCGAATCAAAAAATTCTCATATCAGTAAAAACGACGAAATCGCAAATACGAAACTTGAATCGTGAAACTGAAATTGTGCAAATCGTGCATCTTCAAAAATAGGAAAATTTAACTCTTGAAAAATAAACGATCTGGGGAAAATTAGCGAATCGCATAACCTTAAATTCCGCCCAAATTATAAATCTAGGCTAACTGCAAAACCACAGAAAATCGAGAATCTTCGAAAATTTGCAAACGAATCGCGAACATTAAATAAAACCATAAGAAATAACATTTAAATTTGGCGAAATTCTTAATCTTAAAAAAAAGAGAAGACAAATGTCGTAACTTTGAAGGAATTAGACATCCACGGAAAAATCGCGAACTCTTGAAAATTAGCAAATCTGAAATTTACAAATGAGAATTTTTTTTTATAAATCGGCCGATTGCTAAACCTCGTAATAAAAGGTACAAAAGCCTTAGCTTCATAAATCTATAAAATTCGAAAATTGCAGAAAGTTTCGAAATTTCCCGGTGCACACCGGAATTTTCAACAATTTCAAGCATAATTCCCAATTTTCCCTACGCTAAAATATTCAAGCACAATTCCCGATTTTCCAGAATTTCCCGACGGCTGGACACCCTGTTATATCTACAAACTAGGTATCAAAATTTAAAGAAAAACGATAGTGTAATAACATTAAGTTATACTAACAATTCAAAGGACCACAAATATTTAAGAATTAAAAGCTTAAATTTTTAGTTACGAAAAACGGCCACTGAGTGTGCACAACGGACTGTACTGTGCCAATATACCTCAGGTCTTCTTGCAGGAGGCTTAAATACCCCAGATCCCCTACTCTGTTGAGCAGGTTGGAAAGGAATAATATTGTTTTGATTGTTTCTTGGTGGCGTTGCTGCTTTTGCTTTACGGTTGCCGTCCACTGGGATTGGTGGGAGAGGCTTGCTTGGAGGTGGGGGATCAGGAACAACTGATAAAGAAAAGAATATCTTATGTTATAAGAATTAAAATAGATGTGAAAAACAAAAAGAAATGCATTTAATAGGGTTATGCTGGAGTTAATCATACATTTTTTTAAGTAGTATTTATTTCTGCAATAAGAATTCCTAATTATTTAAATACACACATGTGAATGCATCTAAAAAATTCTAAGATTTAAAAAAGTTCCATTGCTTTATTACTGTACCCAGCCCGTTCAGTGAACTTAACAAAGGGTATTAGAGAACGGTGTCTACCTATGAGCCTCTCTGCTGTGGCATAGCATGCTTAGGAAGAGATTAAAATTATATTCTTCTTGTTTACACCTATCACATAAGATTGGAAGATCAGACCTAATCCCTTAACTTAATTTGTTATTAGGTGCCTTCATCAAAATGTGTAATTAGAACTTTATCTTCTTAATTATTTAACTGTCGCCTCACAGTATGTGATTAAATAATTAAAGATTGCATAATAAATCTTGTGCCTTGAGATGGGAAAAGACATGATGTTCTACACACCTCATTTCTGGCAACTAAACTCATCGAATGCACAAAGCAATGTGCGGCTCTAAAGTTAACAAAATAATTTAACTGACAATTCCGGGTCTCTATTTATCAAAAATATGGCATACGGAGTAATGAGGGTTAAACAAATTAAACAAGAGTCTACCTATAAGCCTCTGTGGTGGCATGGGGTGCCTAGGCGGTGGTGCAGGCATTTCAATCTGCAGCGGTGGAGCTGAAGGTGGCTGGAAACTGCTGCTGGGAATCCTTGGCTCGTTGGAAGTGAGTGTTCGACCTTCCTGAAGTTGCTGGAAGTTTCGCCTCAAGGTGGAGTCTTGCTGTACAGGCTCGATGGAACTAAAATGGAAAAGAGTTTATTTATAAATATTAGTTGAACATACAATAATGTTAACTACTGAAAATTGAAATTACCTGCCCAAAAAGACATGTAAATTCACAAAAACTGAACTTTGAATGTGTTTTTAAGATTAAGTATGTGATTGAAGCAAGAAGATTGTGCCATTTAAGCGGTTTATTTTCATTTCCACTTTTTGAAAAGTCGCCAAATCCCGACTTTCGTAGATAAACAACTTTTGTCCCAATAAAACATTTAATTAAATTTTATGCACTTAATTTTCAATTTAAGATACTTTATTAGGCGGAATGTATTACATGGGCATACTAGCAACAAACAACCCCTTTTTTGTTTGTTGTCCAGATTTGTAAATCATTTGCATTCTGTTAGTGTATGGGTATCTTTAAAGTAAACAGACAGTAAAGGGTGTGTCAACACAAAATCATAAGTCCCTAAAGACAAATCATACAATTTTTTAGATGTCAAATAACTTGAATTTATTGACACATACAATAAGTACTTTCTGTAATTCTAAAATTTTAACTACCGTATATACGTGTATAAGCCCATCTGTGTATAACTCTACCATCCGCCCCCTTTTTTAAACCAAATATGTTTCAAAAATCGGTGACCCGTGCATTAGTCTAGATAAGAAATAAGACAAGAATATAGATCGCCTCCCAGAACAGAGCCTTCTGAAGAAAATAAAAAACCGGTTCATGCCGGACTGCGAATTTTTAATTTGCAAGCAAAATTTCAAACGCAACGAAAAGGAAACAGGTTTGGGCTCTGAATGGCCTTGGAATATCGACCATTATTTTGATAACCTTGAATAGAGATAGCTATGTTCAGTGAGGCGTGAAGACACAAGACAGCACCCGCTAAGATCAGTGACCCATCTTGTTTTCTTTATACACTTAAAGACAGGTTGACTGAACTGCCCTGTACCAAAACTACACTGTGCAAATCGCGCATAAGGGGGAATGGGCGCGCTGGACCGCGGGTCTCCAAACTCAAGTGCCTCAGTGTTAATCCAATGGGAAAAACTATTTTCTCTGCCACATTTCTCCGGCTGTATTGAATATTTTTACAAATGGATTTTTTAAGATAATAAATGTAGATAACTTACAGGTCTCTATCTTCCCACTTTTTGAAATTGCTTCGAATATTTTGTGTAAAATTATTTATTGAAAATTTTAAAAAATATTCGAACCAATTTCAAAAAGTGGGAAGATAGATGGACCTGTAAGTCAGCTACATTTACCACACAAAAAAATACGCTTGCAAAAACACTCAATACAATCGGAGAAATGTGGCAGAGAAAATATTTTTTTCTCCATAGGATTATCACTGATGCACTTTGCTTTGGAGACCCCCCGGTCCAGCGCGCCCATTCTCCCATAACGCCTTGAACTAACAACTAGGCATGATTGGTAAATGCTGTGAACAGATACCAATCTTATTTCATCCTCAGAATTTCACTGCTTTTGTGTCTTTATTTTTAATAGATAGCACCTAAACCTTAAGTTTTATTGAAATATAGTTATAGTTTAAGGAGAGAAGATTTTTCTTTTTTAAAATTTGATGTTTCGTGTGTAAGTCGACCCTGATTGTTACTGCGCTAATTTTATACAAAATGTCTTGTGTTATACACAAGTATATACGCCATACGGTATGTATAACTTATTGGAATACAGGACGTGGAATTTTTAACCTTTCCCATCAACTGTATTTATTAAAAAAAATTAGTTATTGTTCCGGCACCATTTAACTTTAGTAGGGAAATATGGACTATAGTTAAATGAAAACAATATGTGTAAAGTGGAACTGCTGTCACTTAGTGCCACTATCTCATTAGATTTAAAGTGTAAAAATATTTTCACATGTAACCACCTTACAATGAATGTCGAAATCTGGTATTTAAAGTTAGGTCTGAAGTAAACTAAAATTTAACATCAAACATATTCAAGTTCTACATTCAAAATACTAAATGGCCAATTTTTCAGATGAAATGATTAATCAAATTATTATTTTAATCATTTTTTAAAAGAATGCAGCTAATAATCATACTAAATTTAGAACCTTTAACAAACTAAAAAAACGAACCTAGGTTCTCCCGCCAAGCCGACATCTTCCTCTTCCCCTTCACTTCCACTATACCTATACTCCTCTTGCATATCACCTATTCAATAAGAAAATATATAAATACCACAAAATAATGGTTAGAAATAAAATAGCCAAACAAGGGTAAACAAGCATTTGTATGTTTAGATACATCTGCCAACATTGACCAAAGTACTGATAGAATCATAAGTTCGCAAAGGAGAGTCCTATGTTTTATAAAAATTATATGCAAGAATTCTTAAAATTATTTATAAAGAGGAATATTATACAACTTTTGTAATCCGATAGATAGTGAAGACTAACGGAAACAATAATTTGCTTAGAAATAATTCATTTTAATCCTAATTTGCTCCAAAAAAGGTTGATAAAAGCTAACAATTACTTAAGAAAAATGCAATCAAATGATTTAAATGTTATATTATAAAACACTTTAGTATCTTTCGTGCAATTTTAATGTTAAATGGATATACACCAATTGAATGAATCTTATTATTAGCTATTTTTTAAAAAAGGGGTTAAACAATCATTAGATTCTTAAAAAGCGTCACTTGAGCATCACGTTGACTTAATACGTCAACTGCATGTTTTAGTATGGCAATCTGCAGCATATGACAGATGCAATTAAAGAGCAGCATACTTCACTCAAACAAAAGCAGCAATCCTTAAAGCAAGCCAAGCAGCAAAAAATTATAAGCACCTTTACCTCCTCTCTTGTGCTTTCGACATCGGTCAATGTGATCTTTCAGTTGGATACGAACTTGCCTTTCCGTGGGCTGGTCACGAATAAAAGGGTGTTTCAAGAGTTGGTCTGTGTAGGGCCTTTGCTGGTAGTCTTTGACCAAGACCGTTTCTATAAAGCTATGGAATTTCTTATTCCATTTCTTAGATTTTAATCGAGGGGGAGGGTTTCTTGGAATGAGAAATAGAGCTCGCATAGGATGCATATCACATAGTGCTATAAAGAAAAGGGGGGTTAATTGATGAACATAAGGCTATGTCCTGACTACGACATCAAACGCCACAAAGGCAACAAATTTGGCGACTTGGCAGAGTCAGCCACCATGCTATTGCATTGCTTGGCGCACTTGGCAGTCGCCAAATTTTGTTGCTTTTGTTGCCTTTGTGGTGTTTGTTGTCGTAGTGAGGACATAGCCTAATGAATACAAATTACTATACTATCCAGAGGACATGTGTAGCTCAACTTGCAGGATAAATTTCTCATTCTCTGAGGAACCATTTCTCTTTATTAACTGACTGACTAATTCAAGAATAAAATCACATTTCAGGTGGACATTTTGACATAACTTAAAAATAAGAATTTTGACAGAAAATTCAAATAAAAATGCTGAGTATCGCAAATTATTAAAAAGTTTATTTTTCATGAAAACTTTTTTGCAGCATCAAAAAATACTTTACTAAAATCTCTTAATTTGTAGGTAGGAACATATTTTGAAACTTTAGTTTTTTACCAATAGCAGGTCTTAAATGTGCCTTATGAATGCAAAAATTAATACAATAATGAAAACGTATTCAAAGGTTGAGACACATGATTTTTCTAATTAAAATACTTGTAGTATTGTTAAGAAAAAAAAGGGCTGCAAAATAAACTTAATGAATTTTAACTTGCAAATTAACTTGTTACTGAATTTCTGACATTCCCTAATAATCAAGTTTTTTTTTCCCCATCAAGCAACAACCATGTAATTATTACAAATAATGTTATACCTCACTTAAAGCTATACACTAAAATTGAAACTTTTTTGTTGTCCTGTTGGATGGGTTGCTTCATCTGTATTGTTATTTATGTTTAAAATCATTTTATTAATGCCCAATGCCAATATTTGTTTAAACATTTTGCAAAACCACTAAAAAAATCAACTTCTTACAAAAATATTAAAATAAATGTATTTCAGTTTATCTATTCATCAGATGCACAAAAAATGGCTTTTAACTTATAAAAAGGTATTTAAACCGTCTTTTACAAAATACAGAGTTTTCTATAAATGTACTTAAGTTTTTTTTTATCATTATAAATACATTCTATCCAAATAATTATACACGTATTAATTGCAAACAAAAACTTATGACAACAAAAACAATTTTAAAAGTATTGTTTATAAATATTTATAACATTTACACTTTGCTATTAGTAATGCACCTAGATTTATCTAAATAACACACCATAAAATGTCCTTACAATAAAATGTACACAGATATATTTGCAGCACATTATTTATGGCGACATAAAACAGTTTATTATTCTTAAAAAGTAAACCAGACATAAAACAAATCAAATAAAGATACCAAAGTTAAACATCTGGCAAGTAAAATATTCTGAAGTTTTAAAAGATAAACCTATAAAAACATTTATTACTGTTTACTTATTTTTTCAATTATGCAAGCCCTAGACAGCCCCAAAAAGTACCCTTTCATCCTTACATTAAATTCATTTTACTAAACATAATTGTGTGTAGAAGAGATTTAAAATTAAGTTTGTGAAAAAAAATAGTCTTGGAGAAAAGATATTGCATTTAACAGTACTCACGTGGTTGAGATTCCGCCATTTCTAAAGCAGTTATTCCAAGGGACCATAAATCACTCTGCAAATAGAAAAAAAAATTACTCATAAATAGAATGCATTTGACATAGCTTTTAAGCTAATACTGTAAAACAAAACAAAAAAATCTAAATGATTTAGCTAGTTTTAAATACTTCAACAAAAAAAGGCGGTCAAACTAGAAAGATTGATAGAAATGAAGGACTTGAAATCACATTTAGATTGAATTGATTGTAAACACATCATAAAAAAGTTAGATGCATTTTTTTAAAAAATTATAAAGGACTTTTTTTTAAAGAAAATTGGAACTTAAATGCTTTCATTCATCATATATTGCAATTAATCTGCTTGCATTGTTAAAATCTCCATTTGATAACCTACACGACAGCACATAATAAAATTCATATATTTACAGTACATCAGTATCAATACTTCAGTTACAGCTGTTGAAATAGCCTAAGTTACCCAACAACCAAAATTGTAACCCTCTGAGGGATACAGAGTGACTTGACTGTAGGGTTTTCTAACGATACACACAATTTTTAAAAATTTATAAATTGTACAGTATGGACCAGTAATTTGTAATAATCTCTTATTGAAATATAATTTTTAAGCATTTAAGAAATAAATTTTCCGTAAAAAAAATTGAGTCAAAATGTTGCTCATTTGTAGCACAACATCTGTAAAAAAAATTGAGATCTGTTCAAAGCTTCAACTCTACTGTGAATATTATTGACACCACATTATATCTACTGTGAATATTATTATTACCACACTACAATAAATATAGCGCTTTAAAAACCAACTATACAGATATATAAGAAATAAACTCACCCTATTATCATAGGTAGCTTCAGGGTTTTCATCACAGGCTATAACTTCAGGAGCCATCCTTTAATTAATACACAATAGAAGTTTAATCAGTAAATAAACGATTTGAAATAATGAAATTAAATAACAATGTAAGTTTTGATAAATATCCATCTTACCAGTAAGGAGTACCAATAAAAGTATTTCTTCTTCCTATGGTTCGATCCAACTGGGCACTGACACCAAAATCAACTAGAAAATTAATATTTATTATCAATACACATTTTTTAAGTACAGGTCTACAGTAATAAATATAGTGAAATAATTTTTTTATGTTAAATGTTCTCAAGTCAAAATATGTTTAAAAGAAATGCCCTTTTATGAATTTAAAACAAATATATAACATTGAGATCACTAAAAGTGGCATTTAGAAGTGACTTGCATGATATGTAAATAAGTTTCCTTCTAAACCTGTAAAGGCCAATAAAAATAATTTTTTATTGACATTCTAACTAAGAAACGTTTGGAATTTAATTTTCCATAAATTTAATGCAATAACTAAAAAAATACAATAAAATCTAGGAAGTGATTGATAAAAAACTTACCTAGTTTTACTTCTGCATTGTCAGTTAACAACACATTTTGACCTTTAATATCTCTGTGAATAATTTTGTTACCATGAAGATGACTTAGACCCTAAAAAATTAATTGAGGGTTATAAATTGAATTTAGTTTTAAAATTTATGCTCTGGAACTTAAATTATCACTTTTTTTGTAAATTATGTGCTTAAGTGTTTTTCCTAACATTATAAAAAAAAAGCTTCCAAATCTGGGTTCTTTAAAATAAATTAGTGCAGAAACAAAAAAATAAACCAATGGCTAAAAAAAGAATTAAAATTATGCAGTGTAAATTAAATTTCAGAAATTTACACATTTAATGTCAATGTTCATTTTCTTTTTACAATCAACTTGTAAATTAATACTTTACTTTTTAGAAAACAATTATTTTCTTTATCAAAAACATACGTATTTTCAAATATGTTAACGTTTTAATCCTTATTAGTGTTAAATAAGTGAAGTTTAAGCTTGAATTACTAGGAAATCATGCTTACTCGAAGAATTTCTCGACATATATAAGCTATCCACTCTTCTTTAAGACAGTTACCTTTAGTAGCTGTAAATTAAAATATAAAAAATACAATCTATTGAAAATTAAAGATAACTAAAATAAAATTACATGCAATTACAATATATCCATAGGAAAAGTTACACATCTGGAATATTATTTAACTTTTCGATTTAAGGTTACTAAAAATAAATGAAAATTTAACCTTCATCCATTAAAATAGGAGAAATTAAACAGTATAATAAAATGACAAAACAATTAGCAAGACAAAACTTGAAATAAAAACATAAAACTATAAAGCAATGTACTGAAAAATCGTATTTTTACTAAATTTAATGTGTCCATTTTTCACATACATTAATATTGCTTCAAGATGTACACCAATGAAGAAGAGAAAATAAAGGGTTAACATGTCTTTTGAAAAAAACTTATATCATAAAGTTATCAAAAAACAGAGTTTTACTGTTTCTTGTAGCAATACATTGAACAAAAATAATATCAAATTATAAGAAAAAGTCTGAATGATTAATAAGCGACCTATATAATACCAATTTTTTTTAATAGGTCAGAATTTTAACTTAAGCAAAAAAATTAGAGTGGCAACTCTCAGCAAAGAACATGTAGCTTGACTTCAAAAGATTAAAACAAAGTTTAGGTCAGAAACCACTCGTACAAAAGAACACTTCAAAAAGATATATGCTATATTTTTTTTAAATATACTTACATTTTACAAGGTCAGTAACAGACCCAGCTCCACAGTATTCCATGACAAGCTAGGTAAAAAGAAAACCCAAATTACAACAGTGATATTGATTCATATTATTTTATTGCTGCAACTTTCAATTTCTTTTAGAATATTATTAAAACCTTACCCATAGCTTGTCATCTTTACCAGGAGGACTTTTTTGAATAAAAGCTCCATAATATGTAGCTATATTTCGATGATGAGAGTACTATAATCAAAATAAAATTTAAAATATAAAACAATGCACTAATGAATTAGATTGGAATAAAAACTATTCAAGTAGATAATAGAATCTAGTTTAGGAAACTTTGGTGGAAAATATACATAGATTGAATTACCTTTTTTAATACATTTATTTCTAGTTTAATTTCTTCCTCTTCATCCTAAAAAAAAGACGATTTTAATTAATGGTTACTTAAAGTTTATAAGCAAAACTCTACACTAAAATTTAAACTATAATTTTAAGAATTAAAAATAACTTATTACAGATTACAGTAATCTAAAAACAACTTTTCTAAAAGAAATGCGTGGCTTTAATAGTTCGATTCATTAAATAAAATCCTAAGGGGGGGGGAGAGGGGGTAATGGCAAGGCTCCGTAAAATTTAAAACATAGTTTAACTCATTAACAACGATTGACCAAATAATTCGCCATGCTTTCTGCTTAAATTTATCTAAGAGAACAAAATATAAGACTAATGAAGGCCATAGAACTGCAATACATTTATGTGGGACTAATTAAGTTACATGAAAAACGAATTTTAAAAACTTTAATTTATTTAACGTTTTCATTCAGTAAGAAGTTATTAATGGTATTCACAAATGGGTTGTTAAAGAATAAATTATGATAACAATGATAACGCATGAGCCGTAAGCGAGGAAAACAGAAGAAATTTAAAAAAAAAAATACATGGGCCAAATAGTTGAGGGTGATGCACCCTTGAACCGTATACACAGTTAAATCGATTGGAAAAAGAAATAGCGCAATGAAAACCAGACATTTTCTCCGCCCCCTCAAATATGGAACAACCGAAATTCAGACCGAAACTAGACAGAGGGCAATCACCTATCATGATATCGATAAGTTGGAGAAGCCAAGAAGAAATTAATCGTTGAGGTAATCGAAAAATCTGTTCAACAATTAAGAAACTTTTGTTAAATTTTCTAATCATGAGACTGAGATTTATTTTTTTAATTTTAGTATGTGGGGTTTTAATTCATTGTCAGTGGGGAAACTAAATGCTGAGTTTTATTTTAAATTGTTGGAATTGGTTAATTTGAATATGCTAAAGAATCGGACAAAAAAAGCACTACATTTAAGAAATGCGTACTCATATAGATAAAAACAATAATTATATTTACGACAGAGAAAAAACAGAATTAGATTTTAGATATTTTAGCAATAAATAGGAAAAAATATTTGGTTTGCTGAAAAATTAAAAACCATAATACCAATAGCAACTTTTAAAAAAATTAAGATACACAATCAAGAACATTCACGTTCACAGCATGAGTGGATGACACTTTCCTTCCCTCCCCACCCCCCCCCCCCCCCCCCAAATACTTCTGTAAATTCTTTTCATTTAATTGAAATGAAATTGTCGCTATTTAATTATTTTATTTGCCGTTGTTTAACTTCCTTCCCAAAAAAAAACACAAGTCTAAACAACAAGATAGTTATTTTATAAATTAAATGAAAACTAAACTCTGAAGGTCACATTAATGGAACAAAACATAGTTTTTCTGAAGAGAGAAGAAGTATTATGGAGTTCACTCCATAATACTTCCAAAACACTAAACACTGTTTCAAAACGAGCTTTCTTAATAACACGGGCCTTTTGATAGTCATAAGGAAGAAATCACTGCAATAAAACTTTCATCTTTGTCCTTGGGTCCCAACAATTCATTGTTTCATGCATCTAAGTTTCGAACAGCACACGGAATTCAAATACAAAACAAGAAAATCTTTCCAATGGACCCATTCATAAAGAGTATCTGTGACAACGAGCCACTTTTACAATGATATTCAATTCAATTTACAAATAACGTACTTAAAATAAAGACTTGTAAGAACTGGTTAGCCATTTCGCAAGACTTCCGCATTTTTCATTTGATATATTGAGTCTTTTAAACCCAATACAAAAGGCAATTTAAGTATTCAGCAAGTTAAATTATATTCTTGTTCAACATTTCTAAGTAGAAATAATTTTCCCAAAGTATCCTATGATGTTTCGATGCATCAACGATTATAGGTGGGCGTTGATTTAATGCAAAAAACGATTTTCAGTTACACATAACTTGTATTTCAATGATTTATTAATTTTTACGATGATTATTATTACAGTACCCCATAGATAAATTTGGCCAGCCAAACTTAAGTTCACAAAATATAAATTGGCTCAACACATTTTCGTTTATCAAAACTATTTAGAGAAGCAATAAAATTTTCTTTTTGAAAGTAATTTTTATTTCAGATTTGCAAGTATAGCTTTTAATCATAATCACTATATTAAAACCTTAAGAAAAATTTCCATTAGCCTTTCAATTCAATCTAAACTAATAGACTTCAATATTGCAATCGCCTCAACACATTCGAGTATTTATGCTTCCTTTCTTTCAAATAATAAAAGAACTAATTTCCAAATGCATTTATAAACCTACTTTCCTTTATTTAAAAAAAACCTAATATACACCTAAACCTTCAGACATTAACAAATGCAAGGTAATTCGAGATATTTGCAATGAAAGCAATGTTTGCTGAATATGGTCATAACCTCGACTGAACAGGTCTGCAAACATACGGAGATGCTATGTGGACCTTGATCAAAAAGATGCCCTCAGCGTAATTCGAAACTCGGGGAAGGTCTTTAACCTAAAACGTAAACAAGACGCTAGACCATCTTGTTCCACTGAGCGAGCAGTATTGCTGTCTTGTTCATAAACAAAAATTGTTTTCTTATTTATTTCTAATCAGTTGTCTGCATATTTGTCGATTATAGACCAGTTTCCTTATTTGATGCGTCATATAGGCATTCAATCAATGACAAACGGCAAGTTTAAGGTTGAATACGCATTAAACGAGATAATCGAATGTAAAAGGCTTTGTCCCCTGTGGAATTATGCAAAATTTGATTATAGGAAAAAAATTATTTTTGAAAATATATATATAAAAAAAAATCAAATACACCGATTGAAGCAATATTAAAACCAAACTAAATAGAGAAAAATGGGAGAAGTTTCTTTGAAAAATACATTTGCATAGTCAATATTATATAATTCATATTTCAATTAGTAAAATGGTCAAAATAATTAATTTCCATTTATAATAAAAGAAAACGTCATCAATATATCAATGTTCATCAATACTTTTCTGAAAAAAAAATTTAAAAAATAGTACATTGAATTTTTTTTAATGGAGAAAAAATTATGTTTTATTGTATATTTTTAAATATCATTTAATAAAAAAACATCTATCGTTATGTTTTCACTTTTTCACAGTAATTCGTGTCAAGTTCAACATGAAAACTAATAAGTCAAAAAAAGCTAAATCCTGGTTGATTATATGGCCCAGATAAGGCAACCCAGAGAATAAATATTTGATGGAACAAAGATTACTCTTTCGGGCAATCACTAAAAATATACAACGATATCGCAACATTGACGCAAATACGACGTTAAATGAATTAGCTTTTTAGTCTAAAGAAGCGAAATATAAGCCTAATTAAAAACAATTTCTCTTTGATTTCACTTTTTAAACATGATGGACTGGGGAAAAAAATGTCGCTGTCAAAATGGGAGGCGGATCTGCGAGTCGAACAACAAAACTGTCTTTCCGGAGAATCACAATCGGCTTCTATTTAAATGTGCGGGTAGGTTGCGGTAGACGAGTGCTGTAGGATGCCAAAAAACAGACATGGGAGAAGAGGTCAAAGATTTTAGTAGAAGAAACTCAAGGACACGCCACTTTAACCAGTTTCCGCGAAACAACCGCCACCGGACTTAGACTTTTAAATAAAGAGCCGACAGCGGGGTTTTCCAAAGACAAAGCCTCATTCTTACTTATGCAATAATGTGTCGTGGTGCCTATATAATTAGTGATTACCGAATTAACCCACCATCGACGACTTTGTGAATACCATTAACACCTTCATTTTCGAATATATACGTTTTAACTAGTTTTCGCCTAACTTAATTGCCCAGCATAAATTGTTTAGGACTATGGCCCTAAGTTTTTTTCATATTATATATATTTTGTTTATTTAGATAAGCTGAAGCAGAAAGCTCATTTTCGCGTGGCAAATTTTCTTACCTAACGTTAATGGGTTAAGAAAGCAATTCAAAACGCGTCGTCATATTCAAGGAAATTAGAGTTTTCTAATTCTTAATTCAAAGACCTTTTTTACGTTAAACTGGAAAAGAATTTTAATAAATGTTTTAATGGTGCATTAAAAAAAACAAGTCCCACACTTAAAGTTTCAGCACAATGGCAATTTGACTACAACAAAAAATCCAACATCTGGTGCAGCGATGAAAATACATATTTAAAAAAAACGATTCAAATGAATTGTGTGCAAAAATCTTCTTAGTAAAAATCATAATAAATTTATTTTGAAACCGGATAATCCCACACGAAATCACCATTTTTAAACAAAGTAACTTGAATAAGTTTCTACTAAGTAAGCTCATCATATTACAAGGTTAACAATGGCATTTTAAAGGAGAAGAAAATCCACCATAAACAAAATGACGTCAGTAGTCCATTGTGTTTCACGAACTTTGGTATCTCCTTACGGCCACATGGTTAGGACTCAAATGTTCCCGTTTGCTTTGAAATACTTATTTCCAACCCAACCCTTATCGCTTCAATTGCCGAAACAGTGGAACTTCCGACGTTCCATAAACGAGAGAACGGACGGAAAGACTTTCTATTCATGTATATATGTATCACACATCAAATTCCCGGTATTGAGTTACAACATAACTTGGATGAGGTTCACAATACAGCCTTATTCTACAACTTTCTATTTGAGAGGAGGAATGTCCGGCTTTATGAAAAAACTAGCTGTTATACCCGACGTTGCACGGGTAGAGGTGGAAAAATAATTTAACAGTCAAGTTAACTATTTTTTTTCTTTCATTTTAGTTAATAAGATATGAAGATTACCCAGTAATTTTCCATTTAATAACCCAACTTGGATATAGTAATGATTAATATTAATTTCAAAAATACCTTTGATAAGAAGCTCAAATTAAAAAGAATACATATTTAAGTACAAAATAATCAGTAAGAATTAAAAATGGAAAAACAGCTAAATCTTAAAAGGGTCTCAAACATTTATTTTAACGCAATTCAAGGGAGTTCTATAATAAATTAAGTAACTTTTTTGGACACTTTGTAGATATAAATACAATATAAGCAGTACAAATTTCTACCATAATTCAATACAAATGCTGAAAAATTAAGAATTCAATGCAGTATACAGTACTATACAGTACAGTACTGTATGTATACAGTACTTTACAATAATTGAATGAAAATAAATACAATAATAATTGAATGAAAATAAATACAATAATAACGCTAGCAAATTTATACCCGTTCTTCGCACGGATTAAAAATTATCAAATCGTTTCAAATATGTGTACCATATAACCTGTTATAGGATCATAAACTTATGTTATTGTTCCCGCTAGTTATAAAGTATAAAATCCCGTTTCATTGCCTTAAAATTCCAAAATGAAAAATACGCTATAAAATGCACTCATAAATGTCATCACAATTCCCTCATAAATACATAAAACCTTTTAGCTCATTTGGCGCGTTTTGGGAAATAATTTGGCAAGAAAATATATATAGCTACAAACACACCCATTATACAGCTCTAATACAATGACCTTCGAACAACCGACCAGATTATAAATTATTTATAAAAGAAATTGCCCATTTGGCGAGTTTTAGTTAATAATTTGGCGAGTTTGGCAACGTATTTGGCGAAAAAATACATAAAACACTAATATGCAGCTCTAGTGCGATGGCCTTTATTAACCATCATAGTTCAGTAATAGCTTAACTATACATTTATTGCTTAAATATGCATACATGCAGTCAACAGAAAAATCAATGAAAAAATCACATCAAATAAACCCACAATAAAATCCGGGAATGGAGACTGGCGGAATTACGTCACTTGAAACATGTCAATTATTTTTCAAATAATGAAATTAGTTTCTGAAGGTAATGGCAACATAATAAAATAAACATTTTCAATTTTAAATGTTTTCGTTAAAAGTTTTATTTAATTTTTTCAGCCGATGGCATCAGGAAAGTAAACAAGAAGTTCATAAAGAACTAAAATAGCCTACTTTCCTGTTACTTAAATACTTACTGAAGTTCTAATCGGGAAAAAAAAACTAGGTTCCTAAAGTAAATATCATCAACAGCCGTTTCTACAATAGATTTATACACATTAGAAAAAAAAAATCGAAACACAGCACCCAGCTATAATTTAAACTTCTAAAAGCCAAAATCAACTATTTTCCTTAATATTCGTTCGCAAATTAATTAAATATTATTTATCATCTGCTCGTGATTTATTTGTAGTTCGAAGAATAAATATTTATTAATAACAAAAGTAATGAAACTACTCCGAACTGCATTAAAAAACAAGAAATGTAAATTAAAACTAAGCATAATTGCATGCAAAAGTATGCCTTGCCGCTTTCTTGGTAGATAATTAATGAATAATCAAAGAATCAAAT
Organism: Oedothorax gibbosus; assembly: GCA_019343175.1. NCBI lineage: Eukaryota > Metazoa > Arthropoda > Arachnida > Araneae > Linyphiidae > Oedothorax > Oedothorax gibbosus. The sequence goes on from CM033280.1 coordinate 19,136,380, forward strand.
TATTCTACATTTTATGACGTCATTCCAAACTGATTCATGAAAATATTATTTTGCTTCAAATATGTTTAAATAAAGTATCTCATGCCATTGTTGATTTGGCAACAGTGATTTAAATGACTCAAAATTGAATTTCAATGCTAATTCAATGGGAAATTCGCCGACAGATAGTAGATTTATGTCCGTCCGGACGTACAGACAGACGGACAAAAAGTATGAAAGTTGGGTATCTGAGGTCATAGCTTTCTAACAAAAAAAGAATTTTTAAGATCCCATGATTAGAACCGATTTTGGAAGGGGGGGTACGGACGGACAGACGGACATCGACCGCATGTCAATACCTACTTTTTCATTTTTTTAATTCTTTCGAATTAAAAAAAGAAAAGTAGGCTAAAAAAGATCGGATTTGAGCCAAAGTGGTGTAATTTTTTCAGAAAATTCGAATAAAAACGTTCGAAAACGATAGAAATGGTCTGATTCGAAAAATTCTTAGCCTATGTTTGTTCCGGAGATGAGATGAATTTTTGTGCCAAATTTCGTAACGATCTGTTGCGTGGTTCTTTAGATCTCGTGTCTTATACAAACAAACGGAAGTTGCCTTTTATGTATATAGATACACAAGTAATACACTGAACTTTGTTCCTTTCATACAATTTTCGCAGATGCATTTTGTATTTTAAACATGGAAAAGGTTTATTTTTATGTTATAATATTACTTGATGTATCATAGCACTATAGAACTGAATGAATACAGCCCGGTTTTGGGGTGGTTACTAAAATAAGGATATATGAAAAATGAAACATTTCTTTTGACCAGTTATTAATGACTTAAAAATAACCATTGGTCCAGTTTCTATCCCTAATATTTGTCAATATATCAACGTTCAGAACGAGCGTATCACGAAAGAGATATCTCGTGTAGAGCTTTAAATATAATATGTACTACTAGGGGGCACGTACCCCTGTTCGCTATCGCTCGCCAACCCCCGGGGAACTGCTTGCTCCCTTTGGATCCCTTCGCGATCCAGGCTCGCTTCGCTCGCTTACCGTACATTGAAATATTTTAGTATAGCCTTTAGTATCCTTTCTAAAATAAAATTCGGTTCATCTAATCTCAACTATGAAATAACGTGAACAAATATATTGACGTAACTGGATTTTAGCAAACCACGTGAATTCCACGCGTTTTTTATTAATTTCAGTCAGTCGAAATTATAATTTAAGTTTTCATACATTAAACGTCGTAATTTTACGCCAAATCTTGTTACCCCGAAAAATTGGTATTATGGCTACCTTTGGCGAAATTAGCAATTGCATTCCCAATTTTTAAATGTTAATCCATTTAAATCTTAAATGCATATAATTTATTCTGTGGTGTTTTTATATTAATCTTTTATTAATTATATGCTTAACGATTTTAAATAATTATTTACTTTTTAAAATCAATTCTTCGGCATTTTAACGTTCAGCGTTTTTTATAAATCGTTGCGTTTTTATAGTCAAAATAAGTATATTTTCTGTTTTACTGCCGTATATCGAACAATGTTTTGCACATATGTATGGTTATTTTTCATTTTTTAGCCTTTTTGCAGCCATTCCTGAAATTGCCAATCCTTGTGTTATTTCGTATTGCTTTTCTCAAAAAAAAAATACATTCAATGTTTTTCTGCCGTTTCGAACTATGTTTTGTGCATAATATTTATAGTTATTTTTCCCTTTTTCAAGCCATTCCTGAATAAACACTTTTTTGTTGTTATCAGTCGGCCATTTTAAAATTACTAGTATTTTTGTTCATTTCGATTGTTGCCATTCCAGAGATAGAAATATAAGGAAGTTTGGGCGCCGTATAAGAGTATTATAAATATAGATTTTTTAATGCGAATTGAACTATGCAATTAGGCCTTTGATTTTCATTTGCTCGAGATTTTACTTGAAAAAAGCATTTCAAAGTACCTGACCAAGTAACTACGCAATAATCAAAATGTGTTATAATATTTTCTTTTACATATATCATCCAGACATCCGATATATTTATAATTACTTAAAATGTTCTTCAGTTTATTAAAGACAATTGAAATGATTTTTAATTCCCCATGGGTTTATCAAAGGATTGCTATAGTAAACTATTAACTATAATTATACTGCTGCTATAGTAAACTATCATCATTGACACTACAGCCCCTGTAGGGCCCTGGCCTCGTTATAGTAAACTATAACCACAGTTTTTTAAACAAACTTCATAAATAGTTTATTAAAAAATGCTGGTTTCAAAGATAAGCGAAATACTCGTCAAACTTCAACTTGCGGTTTGTTATCTTCTGAGCCATTCCCTGAATAGTCCCGCTGTTGCGATAAGGATATAATTATCATCGGACTGAGTCATTTGTTTATAGGTGGCGGAGAGATAAAAAGTTTTTAAAAATATAATAATATGCTTCTAGTTATAACAATTTATACGTAATTAGCTTGGAATGTAGTTGAGCAAATAAAATTACTTATGAACGGTGGGCGACCTTTAAAGGATTAGCTGCTGGCCTATAAAATCGGTCGAAATTGAGTTGGTATCTTTTTTTTTAAATGCAAGATTTAAAAAAAACCCAACTATTATTTATGATATTCTATTTTACAGTACGATGCAGCGAAAATTCGGTTAAAATATGGGAGGAAAATTGGAATCTTCAAATAGCATAGTAAAGGTCGATAACAAAAAAAAATCGAATTACCCAAAATTTTGAACAAAACCCTTTAGATCTAAAAAGTTAGATGAGACTTGATAAACCATGAAAGAATTAAATTGAAAATTAAATTTGTATACTAAAAAGAAAATTGGTTTCTCTAAAAGTTGAGTTTGATTGTCATTAAATGATAGTCGTAGACCTGATACCAAATTCACAAACTGTTAAGCAAATAATCATAATGCGCTTATCGAAACTATGCAAACAACGTACGAAAAGAATGAAAACAAATAATCTCTAAATTCGATATCAATAGAACATTACGTCAAAATTAACCTGCAACTGTTTCGTTTTAGAAAAAGTTGCAACCAAGAAGAAAAATGTGTTAGTCCATGAAGAATATCACTAATTAATTCTAAGTAATTTTGGAGAAAATATAAAAATTCCAGCAGTCAAAAGGTGGCAGTTTATTTTATTTTCGAAGAGTTCGAGTTCAATTCCAAAAAGTTTCCCAGGAGAGGAGGACCCTGGGAAAATAAGCATTTCTCCAGGAGCCAAAGCCTTAGAAGTTTTGATAGGCGTATATAAACACAAGATGAATGAAAGCAGGACATAATTAACACTGAAAGAAGCTGAGGTCGCAGAAAGCCAAGTGGCGTGCCATTTGTCCTCGACGCACACGAAGACTTGCAATAAACTAAAAATAACCACGCAGGAAGGGGAAAGGAACGCAAACACTATAAAAACAAAAGATAACACTCGATGTTACCTTTCAATATGCGTAAATAAACATTGCACATACGGCGACGCCAGAATTTTTAAGCAAGTCCATTTGTTATGCAAGGTTAATGACATAGCTATTATAGAAACAAACAAAAACATTCTTCGACCACTTAAAAATGCGACGTTCATTCTGTATAATTTTTTTCAATGTATTTCTTTAGATACGATACATGGTTAATCGAGTCCATTTGTATATTCCATAGTTCGGCGAATTAAAAGAAAAACCTGGTAATGTTTAAACTCTTAATTATGTTCTGCAGAACTGGTATTAATTTAATGATGTTTCAAGTCGTAAGTATTTTTATCCTTCGACTACGAACTCCTTAAAATAAAAAAATACGAAATATTTTTCTATCGAAGTAAAATGTTTGCAATTAAAATAAAGGGTTCTTACCTCTGTTACGTCCATAATTTTGATTGCTGCCAATTGACCAGTTTTAGTGTGACGGCCCTACAAAAATAAAAACATGAAATAAATAAGAGCTCGCTTTATACATACAAAGCCCACAAGGCATATTTATATAAAATATAAATACAATGAGATATTATAGCAAGCCACAAATAATAAATATAAATAAATATGCACAAATATAATAGATAAAGTAAAATTTAATGCACAGTTACAAAATCCTTGCAATGTAGACTGTAGCAAAATACTTTCATTCTTTAAAATTAAAAAAAGAAGTGTCCCACGGTGCTCGATTCAGCAAATTGTACATATAGTCTAGTGATTCACATCACCAGGCTAGGGTTGATCTTTAACAAGAGGCTGAGAACCGAAACTACTAGAATTAATTAGGAGTCAATACTATATGCTTACATATAAACAGAACCTGATCTACCATAAGGTCCGTGCCAAGGGACCCCAAAATTTGAGTTCATATTATGCTAAATGCTTTAGACCCCCCAAAATTTCAGTAATTTTAATCTAAGACTTCACTTAGTTTATAGCTTGACTTTGGACTCGGGACATTTACCTAACGTGATTGGTTTGTTCGATGTATTAAGGAAGCTGATAAAATGGTAGCATAAAATATGATTCATCGGCCAATTAGCAACAACATTACGGGCAATCATACTCATTTTCCGTCAAGGGGCCCCCAAAATTTGTTGTGCCCATAGAATCAGTCTTCCTCGATCAGGCCCTGCATATAAAATAACATTCGACTGTAAAATAGTATTTATTGGTATGTTTTACTGAGTACGATTTAATGATTAAGTATAAGTACAATTATAATAAATTGTTGTAAATCATACTACTGACCACAGCTTTAGAAAAAGCTTTCAACCACTCATAACACGAGATATTACGTTACTATAATTTGTATAGAAGTAGCTAACAATGACTGATTATTAGTTGCAAAAATTTATTATTACAGTTAGCAAGGAACATAGAAAAACTTTCCGCCACTAAACGGCTTATTTTTAGTTTAGAACAATTCGTTATTTATAGGATATAGTGTCTAACATCACGTTTGGCAAAAGACATCCTGGGAACTCTAGCGTGTACTCTGTGCCCATTGGACACATTAATCAGCGCCCCTTGGAAATCTCTGATATAACAAGTTAATGAAAATAAACGACCTTTCACCCCCATGAACTGTATATATGTTTCGTGTCCTGGTCAATCCTGCCATGTGGCAAATTTCATATGTACCTTATCACCATCTGACAAGCGTCAGTTAACATCATAAAAGTTAACGGGAGCGACCGTTGATTGATTAGCAGAGGTTGTCAACACTACCCTGAAGAACTGTCGTAAGTTGACAATGGTCGACAGGCAAACAGCTGGGATGATTTACAAGAGATACGAATAAACTAAATGAAGGGATAAGGGCTCTTCCAAGAACATGCACACCATTAAACAAATATAATTATTATATTTTGCCATGGGGGAGGGGGGGGGGGGACTTTCTGTGAAAATAAGGAAACTTGGCACCATTTTTCAATAATAGACTTTAGTTCATTTAGAAAAGAAAAACAGACATAAGGAAAAACCATTCCAATTCCTTCTTTTTAAAAGTTTGGTAAACTAAATGAAGGATTGTTTAAGACCACCGACACAAGCAAAAAAATTTATTTGAAGCGGAAAAAGAATTATGAATTTAACTAGGGGGCACGCCCCCTTCTCGCTATCGCTCGCCAACCCCCGGGAACTGCTTGCGCAGTTCCCTTTGGATCGCTTCGCTCGCTCACCGCTCATTGAAATATTTTAGTGTAGCCTTACCTTACGGAACAAGTCCGGCAATTTTTTAGCCAAATTCGTATTATGGCAGCCATTGGCTACAAAAATCGCCAAAGATTGTATTTTAAGCGAATAACTATCAAATAGTTTAGTTTTTTTTCTATGTATCCTGTTGGCATTAGAGAATTTATTTTGCTACTTTGTTTATAAGTTGATCCTGTCCATTTCTTTCATCGTTAAGAATTCTTAAATCGTATTAATATATTTAAAATATTATTAATCATTAATTTTTAAAATAACTCATTTCTTAAATTATTATTTGTGCACATTGTTTTTGAACTTGCAGCAAACTGTTGAGTTCTGATTTTCTTATTTTAATATATCGCTACGATCTACGATCGCAAATGCCACGATAATTTTTAATAAGGAAATCTTTCATGTTCTCTCAGCAGCATTTTCAGTTTTGAGCAGATTTTAAGTAATATTTGTTGTCATTTCACAGACTTGGCAAACGCACGGTTTGTTGTCATTTTGACTTGGCGACATTTTTCGACTGGCGCCAAATCCGGACATCTTTCAGGTTAACCGCCTTTAGTATCCTTTTAAAATAAAATAATTACAAATTAATGCTTATAAATTAATGGTTATTATTGAGAAAATACTTCGCTGCTTAACTAAGATCCATATTTGTAAATAAATTAGAAACCGTGGTAGCCGTCAACGCTTACAAACTATATTTAAAACCAATTTGAATTTTTTCCTATTTTATTAACAATTGTGTTTGGTAGATCAGTCAATCGAAATTATAATTTAAAATTTCAAACATTAAACGACCCTAATATTATGCATGTTTAAATTTAAACTTACTGATTCTATCCTAAAAATTTTTTTTAACTTAATAACGAATCTTATATGACGCTTAGAGTAAATCAAAATCAACTTCTCTTTACCGTAGTCGAAAGTGTAAACAAACTCGATTGTGTCGCCATTGCAGAGTTTGAAATGTAAGGAAATTTGGGAGCCGTATAAGAGAATTATATATCTAGACGTTTTTCTGCCGTATCGAACTATGTTTTGTGCATAATATTTATAGTTATATTTCCCTTTTTCAAGCCATTCCTGAAGAAACACTTTTGTTGTTCTCAGTCGGCCATTTTGAAATTAGTAGTATTTTTGTTCATTTCGATTGTTGCCATTCCAGAGATAGAAATATAAGGAAATTTGGGTTCCGTATAAAAGTATTATATATATAGATTTTTTTAAAAATGCCAGCCTACTTTTACTTATTTTGAACTTTTTTATTAAGTAGTTTAAGACTGTTTCAGTAAAAATCTTTAACTAAAAAAAATTATTCAATGTTAAGTCACAAAAGAAATTCTACTAAATACTAACGGAACGAGATATGTATCTTTAAATGTCACATTTAAATAATAGTCACGCGTTCCTGAAACTAAGGTCTCTGGAATGGCGTGGTTCCCTTACGAAACCAGTTATTAAAAAAATACATTTTCATTGCGTGTCTCGCTGTCAACGCCAAATACCGAAGTTCATACCGGCAATTAAAGTGACCGTTGACCATTGTGGTTGGGTCTTCATGCATTTCGAAAAACGAACGCAATGCTTACTTACTGGAATAATCAGCCATTGTGGAGGGGAATTCATAATGCACAAGATTGTGATGGAATTTTTGTGGTGTCCTTCTTGAACGAAAACCGATGCGTCAAAAGTTTGGAATATTTTGTATAGAAGCTATACACTGAAAAGCCTAAATAACTATAGACATGCGCTTGCAAATAAAGATATATAAAACCAATCAAAGAACGGGGCTGTGCTCCCGTGCAAGAAAGACCGTATCTGCAATTTTGGCGTTTTCGAATTTTTAACACCAATACACATTTTAAAAAAAAGAATCCATCTTATTAACCCAAAATACTTCATATAATTCATAGTTAAATCCGCATATTCAATCAAACTCATGAATCTATGAGCGTTATATGAAACGACTTTTCTTCATTTTCTCAAAACTCAGAACTTCTCAAAACTCAAAGTTTTTGCAGATACGTTTTTTTTCTTATAGCGACAGTGTGGTTGGCAACGTTTGTACACTGCTCCCATGACAGGTTATTAAAATTTAAGTGAGTTTGAAGTGTCGGCGCATGAGAGATGAAATTTCATCTCCGTACATCTCTGGGGTAGCGATGTATTTCGGATTTTCACTCACGACTATCTCACGAATGTACCATGAATATTGGGAATCCAGTACATCAAATCTAAGACTGATAAAGAATCATTAAATGTAACAGACGTGCAACCCTTCTTCCAATTGCTGCAGATTTCAATGCTGAGCCATCAACAAGTGTCGACGTGTTAACCATTTAATGAAACTTCATCGATAGGGGTTTTAGGAGCTTTATATCACGTTTAATGATTTTTGCCAGTCGCCAATGCAATGGATTCGCTTTCGCATGATCTTTTTGAGGTCGCCGCCGCAGCTATGCCGTAGATTTGATGCTGTACTGCATTCCGATATTCATGGTAAACTCCTGAAATAGTATTGTGAAAATCCGAAATACATCGCTACCCCCAGAAACATACGAAGATAGAGTTCCATCACTCATGCACAGACATTTTAAAACTCAAATTTTGATAACCTGAAATGGTAGCAGCATACAGACGTTGTCGACCACAGCCCCGTACTTTAATTGGTTTTATATATCTTTATTTGCCGACGCATGCTTACACCTACACAGTTATTTTGTATATTCAGTGCAGATAAGTACAATTTTAAAAGTGATCCTAGAAAGAGGAAAGACGCAATGAAGACATATCGCACGTGAAAAAGTGAAGTATCTACCATGTTATAACTCAATGGGAGATACATTTTTCCGCGCAATGTGCGATAGGTAATAATGGATCATGTAAATGATAAAGGGACTAAAGTCGGCGATTTTAAGTGTTCAATTGTACAGATTTCAAAAATTTAATTACATACTTAAAGTAATGGTAACTATTTTGTTTACTAAGAAATGAGTTTCTGTGTCAATGATATTATTAATATTTTCGCATTTTAAAATGTGCACTTTTTTTTTAATAAGGAGTGCAATTTTGAACTAATACTAATTTGGGTTGAGCTATATTCCTCCAAGTAAAGAATTAATAGCGAGAAAATCTGTAACATAAATGTAACTTTTTTGTGTTCCGTGAATTCCTGATGAAGTAAAATCAAATGAGATTAAGTTTTATACGCATGAGATAAATTAGTAGATAACTGTATACAACAGATGCAACTGATAAACCACCGATTAGTAGGTACGTTACACAGAATGTTTTCACGAATTTACAGCCATGTTTTATGTACGGAGGTTTAAAAACCATGTCAAGCTAACTCTATAGTTCATGTACACATGCTGGAGAGAGAAATTAAGGAGGGCAATGACCACAATTAAATTACATAACTTTGAATATGTGGTCATTGTCCTCTATGTTTCAGGCCGACAAACCAATTCATTCTAGAAACTTTATTTGTTTCTTCCTTTCCTTAACACATCATACATTTTTAAATGAGATATAACATTACAACAATCCAAGCGCAATGAGCTTGGCGTAAACCTCTCATCCCGAGACGGATGGGATATAACTTTTGACAAATAACTGTTTAAAAAGTTGCTCGCCTTGAAGAACGACGAGCTATAAGAAACGAGACCAAAAAGAAATGATAAAGTGGTTGGCTTTCCTTTCTTCGGCTCACACACAATCCAGCCCTAACTTATTTCTGCTAGACATGACTCACCTTAAATAAATGTCTCTGAATTTACCACAAAAGTGTCAGACCTGAGACTCGTTTATCGGATTCAGTAGATAATCTCCAAAATAAACTGGAGAATTTGTTTATAACTATATAAGTTATTAATTTGATCGACATTTGAAAAAATCCCGATATTAAATTTTTAACAGGTAAAAAGTAATTTATAGACTTAATTTGTACAACTTTATTAACTACAATTTTTTTTTACGTTTTATCACCCTCAGTATAACCTGAAAACGAAAACATAAGCTAAGCAAATAAATTAACCAAAGTAAATGTAAGAATAAATCTAGTCTAAGTGGTGATAGTTTAGTAAATAATTGTTAGGGTTTTGTTTGATGTGCACTTAATAACATTAATTTATCCATTGATTAGTATGTGATTTGTTTGCATCCCTTAGCTGCAAAAAAGAAAGAAATGACCATCACATCACACTTATCCCATTTTGGTAGAAGGAGATACTATCACTTACAGACCAAAAAACGAAATAAAATGCCTATGCCACACCACGACCACCCAAGGTCAACCATCTGCAATGCTACATTGACCGCGACGAAAGCCGGCACAGACACAGGCTATTCCCGTTGTCTTTTCTGAAGCGGCGGGAATGAGCCTCTATTAAAGGTTAATTCCACTTTTGCCACAACAAAACGTCTACAATGTGTGACTCACAGAAGGGCACAATCATAAAATCATAAACGACGCTTTACTCAGTATACATTAGGAGGAGTGGAACATTATTATGGTAACGGGAAAATATCGAGGTCATTACCTTACTCAGTACTACGTGTGAATCATTACATTATAGTTCTTGATAAAGTTTTAACCATGAGGGAAAAAAATAAACAGATATTTTTTTAAAAAATGGTTTGCAATGTTGTTATATATGGGTAGCATCTAAACTTTAAGTTGTATTAAACAATGTTATTTACAACCAAATAAATGTGAAATATATCCATAACGTCATTTATGCGAACATAACGGATTTAACCAATTCTTAACTATTTATAAAAGTACTCATAGTCATGGTTAGCTCGAACAGGACCCGACCAGCATCTGCTAATCGTTCCTAAACCCTGGGAAGAAATTGTATAATTTAAATCAAATCACAATGGCTCCTGGATAAAGAAAATGTGATATTAAATATTGCAAATAACCGTGTCTTAATTTAAAAACAAACAAGGTTAGATAACATATTAATTAGATGTCTTGCATCAATTTTGCTGAAGTTTACACAAGTTATCCTAAATCATATATAATCATGAATTTGAAAAATTATATCTTCAATAATAGGGCGTAGGCAGTTAATATTGGTTTAAAAGATAATAAATCGTAGTAGTTAATGGTCGAACAAGTTAATAATCGCCCACTTGTTTTGGACCTAAAGCCTAAATGGCGCCCAAGTGATCAAAAGGCATAAATTTCAACGAAATAATTATCAAAATTCATATAATTCAAAAGTGGCGTTTTTAAAAATGAGTTCAGTTTCCTTTTAATTTCTAATGACGTATGCGCCCTTGATAACATTGAAATCGACATCGCTTTAATCAGATTAAAATGCGAAATGTCGACGTGTGGCGAAACTAAATGTTGCGTTTTATCTTCATTTTTTTATAACGGTGACTATAGAAAATGTGAAACAAAAAGTATAAAAGATAAGGAATTATTAAACACTTATTTCTTTTATAACAATATAGGTTCTAAAAAAATATTCTAAAGAAAAAACGCTGGTTAATAATCAGTTTTAAGCAAAATTTGATTCAAACAATTTTAATTTCTATTAAATTTCAAGAAGCTAAAACTCCAATCGATATTTTTAACAAATTCCACACTTAATTTTTTTCCCTTCAAAATCCCGTTACCTTAGGACTAGAAGAAACGGATGAAGATATCGCACCGTACGCGGAAAAGAGACCTATCGCGAAAAAGACCATTCTTCAGGAGAGCCGTTTAATGTTTTAGTAAAATTTCAAATTGTCACAAAATCGTTCCAAATTAACCTAGATCAAAAATATTTGGCATGGATATCCGTTTTATGAGTATCAAAAGGTATGCATAGTCATTTTTTACTTTAAATTTGCCTTTGCTGAGATATTTTCAGATAGGTCTTTCTTTCGTGTACAAATTTGAACGATTTTGATCGCGAAAGAAAGACCTATCTGAAAAAATCTCAGCAAAGGCAAATTTAAAGTAAAAATGACTATGCATACCTTTTGATACTCATAAAACTGATATCCATGCCAAATATTTTTGTTCTAGGTTGATTTGGAACGATTTTGTGATAATTCGAATTTTTACCAAAACTTTAAACGGCTCTTATGAAGACCGGTCCTAAAAAGTTTGCTGCTAAATTCATTCTAAATATTAAGGAAACATACTTATGAAGAATACTCATTTACTTAATGCATTTTTATAATCTAATAATATATTGATCAACAATAAGAATATATTTTTTTAATTAAATTTAACAAAAAGCTTGTTTAACCAATTTAATGAAGTTTATGTAATTAGGTTTACCTCTTATCATGTAATTGCGATATTATTTTAAAGTCATGTTTATTTTTATAATTTAATATATTCAATAATTGAAATCATAATAGTTTATTTATATAAAAAAATAGGTGTTATTAAACGAATCACTTTTACAAAATCAGGACTTACAAGATATAAGAAATGATATCCACATTTTTCTACAAAAAACTTTCAATCTGAATTTTTACTAAGTATCATGTTTAAAATTAAAACAAAAATAAATTTTGAAGCATTATTGAAATTTTAAAATCATTTTAAAACTCTTGAAAACATAAAAAAAAATTAATTTTAAAAGTAAGTTGTAAGAATACTTCATACCTTAAGTATACAGTTGAATTCACTGACTTTATATCGCAAACTGTCAAGTTGTAGCAATTGAGTTTAGATTTGTAGTAAAATACCGACGTTGAAAACGATTTAAAACTATTTATCGTTTGCTAAAATATTAATTTGAAAACAATTATCTATACATATTGACATATCATTTTGTAATCTACACATATTGCATGAATTTTTTTATATATATTTATTGTACTAAATACCACAAAACAGAGCTTTCGAACGAGTATTTCAAATAAAGAAACAAAGAAAAAATAAATAACCGACTTCAACCTTTCCATTTAAGCACTTCAAACTTAACTTCATCGCTGGCGCCGCACCTGCAAAACGCATAACGAAAAAACGCCAGGTGCGATAGGTCTTTCTTTCCCGCTAGTTTCATCCAAAAACGAACGCGAAAGATAGACCTATCTATTAATTGCAGCCGAACTAGGGCTCGGATCGGTATGCCGATTGCACCAATCGAAAGATATCAAAATTTTGCATCCTATAGTAGTGTTATCTTAAAAAGTCAATTTTGGCCGATAGGTCTCTTTTCCGCGTACGGTGCGATATATACAGTGATTCAAACGAGTCTAAAAAATACACCTATATCACATAAAAATTAACACCTAACTTTACATGTTCCTAAGATCGTTTAAAAGCCCTCAGGGGACAAAGGGACACAATGTAATAGAGACATTGCATATAGTATATAAATGCAGCGAGGCGAAGAAATGTATTAAAATGGATGTATCATCGCAATAGCAATGAACAAGAAAGATACAACGATAATAGCGGCAGCATCCTTTTTCAGAATCATGTACCATATAGTATAGTGGAAGGCTTTCCAAGTCATTCCTTTCATTTAGTACGGATAGAACAATCGAACCAAACAGATTTTCAAGGACCAAAATGCATTGTACAAGACAAAAGGATGCAAATTGTAATTGCCAGAATAATGCAGAATCAATGTTTTCTCTTTAAAACAAAAGACAAAGCTCATGGAGAAAAGGATACCCTATATTTTATCATTTTAATCTTTCAAAGAAAATGAGAAAAGTAACAATAAAAGAGGATTTAAAGAAAGGAAGCCTAAATTTTGTAACAAAACACACACTGTCGCAATAAAAATATGATTTACAATAGTTTTTAAGATTTGTAGAGTCCCTAAATCATATACAGCAATAGTCACAAAGACAAGGCTGTAACTTAAAATAAAGCTGCTTAAAAATACAGAAATAAGATTTCTGAAATTCCATACTACTAAATTTAAAATTGCAGTAGAAACTAACAATGTAATCCATAGTTCAGCTATCTTTTTTTTTTAGATACGACCAACTGAAATATGTAGCACTATTTTAATACCATAATAGCAAAAAACTTATCACATTTTAAGGAATCAATCAAACGAAATGTTTAGAAATCATTACTGAGGTATGAGTTAGCAAGGTGTAACAATAGGGCGGAGGGCAAAATTTCACAACCAAAGACGCTTTTGATCGGACAGATCGGGGTCAGAAGGCGTTCGAAAACAATTGACATGCGTTTGTGAGTAAAGTACATCAATTCATAGCAAAAGAATCGTCAAAATTGACTGTTGATAGACGAATTGCAGAGGTCGGCCACACCTATGAAACAGAACGGGTTTCCAAGTCTAAAACGTTCGTCGCCTATAAATCATATCTAGGTATTTACGGAAGTCCTGTAGAATATCGACGCCTATGAGTAACTGACATGCCAAGGTTTCCTTTTGTTTAACAAAAGGCAAAAATGTAAACGGATAGTTCATAATGTTATTCAATTTTGCGATACTTTTATAAAACCATTACCTAATACCTATATAAGTTAACAGCTGACAAATGAGGATAACTAATGTGATACTATTGACCTAATACTCACTTAGACTAACATTTCCGAAACTTTAAGAACAACAAATGAAGGGTAAACGTAAAAACATATACGTCAGAATAGATAATAAATATGAAATATTTTTAATAATTTTGAAAAGTCTATACACACTTTCAATCGATCATCGATAAATATAATAGTTAAATAATGGCGCAATAAAGGAAAATCCCGATTCAATTGTACTAAATTGAACTTAGTATGTACTTCCTAAGTAGTACAACGGCAAAGCGATAATATACGTTTCTGTTGACAGTCAAGATCGTTGAAGATAACAGTAGCTTAAGAATGATAAGTAAATTTCCGAAAAATAATTGTACGATGCAAGTCATACAATATCTGATGCAATTTCGATTGAGGTTGGTATATTAACGTTATTTATATGATAATAAACTACAGTACATGTACAGAAGGTTTTTTTAATGTTTCGTTTTAAAATAACAAGACTTATATAAAACACAAAAGGCGAAAATTGGTTGGAAATACAAATGTACTCAGAGACAGTTGATATATAAAGAAATTTTACTTGAACTATATAAATTTAAAAATATACCATTCTGGGTTTTTTTTTCTTTTTTTTTTTGGAAGGGTAAGCGAGCGGAGGTTATTATACGTATTTGGATAAGTTCAATAGAGAGAGGCGCTGGGGACTAATTAAAAGCATTTGAAAGAGCTATGCAACTCATGGAGATCGGCATACATAGTGAACCCTTTAAATTCGCATCTTTGAGGACGAAAAAAATCTATCTACATCTTCCTATTACCACATACGTCAGCCCTAGTTTTTACTGTCCTCAAAAAAATTAAAGGGAATGCCAGTTATGCAGCATTCCAAACACCACCACACATCAGAGGGGGAACACTGAGAAAAAAAAATTACTTGAATATTTTTTTAAAAAAACTCATAAGCCAAAAAAAACGTGTAACAGACATGAAGAGAAACTACAGAGGAGGAAAGGAACTCTCACTGAAGATGAGTCACATCACAGTAGGAGAAGCACGCAACGCCACTTGTGTTTGATTGTTGAAGGGGAAAAGACCAGCTATCAGCTGTTCGCGGAAAGCTTGTGCTTTTTTGAAGCCGGGTTTCAGTTTTATCGCTCAAAACATATTGTATTTAACTAAACAGCTAAAACTAATGCTACATGCACGCTATTTTTCTCATAAACACAGAATGTAACCCCAATAGTCAATACTAAACTTTCAACCTAAAAAATGAACATTGCTTTTTACAAATTACCCTTCAATGTGATTTTAGAAAAATTAATTACAGTAACCTTAGCCGAAAAGCGGCAGATTTACATTTACAGTAAAGTAGTCTATACTAGGACCTTGACGTTTCTCCACATAAGCAACGGCTTAATTTGTTTTTGGTTAAATAAAAGGTGCACTGACCTTCTGGCGATAGACATTCTTATTTTATAACCACAGTCTAGTGACAGCAACTCAACAGCTTAATCTTTCAAGTACCACTACACTGGCCACACCACACTTAAAATGGACTTGCTTAGATCGTTTGGTTGTCTTGTGACATCATTAAGAAACTACCCTCCACCCCTATAAATGATGTAATATCGACCCAATCTAGCCGAATAGTCCTTAAATGCTTAAAGCTATGAATATTTCCGTCACTCAAATTGTAATACTAACTACCCAAACTGTGCGCCACCCCAATTACTAACTTCTAATGCAGTTCATCAAATTCAAAACTTCCCAATCATTCTCTTTTTGAATAGAACAAAATTAGGAAGGAACCAGTTCTACTTTGATTCGGGCCAAGAACCTGAAGTCCTATCACTTATTATGATGGAGGGGAGAGGGAAAGTGATTGCTCACCTTTAGCAATTGAAAACTCCTCTTATAAAACATCATACACCTAAATTTCTTCAGCTATCCACAAAAAATAAAGACAAATGACCCCAACTACGCTCAAATATGTACAATATCTACATTATTTTTGTTTTAAAATATGAAAAATATATTAAAGATTATTTCCAGCCTCTTCCTAAATAGGTGTCTTTTTTTTCAATGTATCCCCCTATACAGCAACTTCCAACCTTATAACCACAACTTCTTCCATTGTTACGTTTTTTTTAAGTAAAAACAATCAATATATATTTTTTCTTTTGAAACATAGCAGAAAACGCAACTACATTTCCAAGTTTTTTTATTTAGTAGGGGCTATTAAAGTAATGATGGTCCATAGCAAGATTATTTTGTGTATAGCAAGTGTAAAATTAATTACCTAATACAAGATTCAAGCAATAAAATATTGCTTTTTTAAAAAAAAAAACTTACATTCTCAAACATTTTAATTTTTATTCCACTCTTTCCTTGACTTCACTGTTTTTAAGTATTATTTGAATTTTGATGGAGGAAAAAATAATTATCATAGTCCTTGTTTTCTTTTAATGTAATTTATATCCCCCACAAATTTAAGTCCGATCAGTACCTGCAGAGACATACCATTGTAGATGAGATTCGTTTATTCTAATATCTTTTTTAGCATAAACTATTCAAGGAAAATACTTTTTTAACTAATTTTAAAAGAAACTAGACTTACCTTATAAACCTGGCCATATGTTCCATTGCCAACAACTTCTATAAGCTCAAATATACCAGCAGGATCCTGAAATGTATAATTTTAAACAATATTAATGATTGTGTGAATAGATAAATTGATATGTTTAAAAGTAATGTAAAAAACTCTCCCAATCAATTATACCATTCTGCTTGAAAGCAGCTCATTAAGTCACTTAGTAATAAAACTAATAAATGATATTTTACACTTATTTTTCATAGTTTGTGTAAAATTTGATTCAAGGGTTGAAGTTAAAAAAATTGTCTGATGCAGTACATTAACAATTTATGCATATCTAGTAAGTGCTAGAAGTTTGGGTAGTTTGAGTAGTCAGGGCCCAAGCCCGGATAATTTTGGGGGCCTTTTTATGGAGTGATATTGTTACAAAAATATACATACTGCCAAGTTTTGACCTTTACAAGTAAGGCCAATCGTCAAATATTATAATATCAGTTACCAATTATTATTGTACCCCCAAAAATAATGGCCCTAAGGCCCAGGCCTTGTATGCCTAGACAATGATCAGGGCCTGGGGTCCACCCACTTTTCAAGAAAATTTTCATGCGTCCCTTCACTTCTAATACTAATACTTCACTTCTATAAAAACGGATGCTGAATTGAGATTCACAGAGCACATGAAGACAGTTTCTGAAAGAGCTCTAAAGAAATTGAAAATCATCAGGAATCTTTGCGGCACTGATCACACCACTTTGCACACTTCATCAGCAACTTTAAGAACCACATATACCTCACGGGCCTTTTATATTTCATTGATTCTAATGAGTTTAGCTTGTTTTAGCAGTTTTTAAAGTTAAAAGGCAGAACTATAATTAAAGGTGATTATTTTAACAGTTTTTATGTATAAGAAATTTTCTTGCTGGATACTGCTAAGAGCTTTGTTCCTCATGGCAATGGAAATTTAACCCGACTTAAGATGACTGTGTTGTCAAACTGAAAGCAGGAATATCAGATTCAATCGATTGAGAGAAGTTGCATTTTTCAAAGGACCAACTGTTTCAAAAACAAACATTATTCACAGGGATTGGAAAGTTACTTTCAAAAAGTAACTCAGTTACAGTTACTTAATATAAAAATTAACGCATTACAGTTACTTTTTATAAAAAGTAATGAATCACAGTTACTTTTTGAAATTTCAAGTTATAAGAAAAATTGAAATTTAGCCATCTTACCATTTTTCAAAGAGAACCACGATAAACGAAACATAAGCACAAACAAAACACTGAAATTATAATTAACTAGCTTTATAAGCCCGGCATTGCACGGGTGTACCCTTAATAACCCTAATTAGTTTTTTATGTAAACTTTTATTTTATATCAATTGATCCCCTCTCCACTGGTCCACTACATCAGGATATTATAATCTCCCATTATGATACGAGGGGAGGGGTTGATTAAATCCAGGCCCTTCCAGCTGTTAGAGGGCTTTCCCATCATAGGCCCCTGTTCAAGTCAGTCAGAACAGCTATGGCCTGTTTCTATTTCAGGATTAGCTCAACAAAACTGTCCAAATGTGGTAAACATTCCACTTCATATTTCATACAACTGGATAGGGCTGGAGGCCCAGTCGGTAAAGACTTTCGCCTTGCATGCGGTAGGTTCCAGGTTCAGGTCCGGGTATCGCCAAAATAACTGCCGACCTATAAACGGCTCGTGCAGCCAAAAAATGTCCGACGAATAATACCCCGTGAATAGGAAAGGCACTTTAAATATCCTCCAAATTCCTGACGCTGTGCACGATGTCGCCCTTAAAAGTTGCATTGGGTACCTACCTACTCATGTGTCGGCTCGTTACTTGACTGTGGTTCTAAATTACGACCCCCGTTTCCAATAGCCCTGATGTGTAGCTCTAGTGTGACGATAATTCAAACTAACCCTAACCCATACAACTGGATGGGAATAGCTACCCTACGTTAAATTTTCAACTTCGCCAAAAGCCGCCAATACCAAAATTCAATCGGCCATTAAGCCATCTAAACATCAGAAAATAAAACAGACATTCATCCTCTTGTATAGTTGGAAAAGTTTAAAAAGTACAAATTCCTTATTTTTATGCTGAAAATATTCCTTCATATCTTCATTTCTTACCATTTGTGAACATCAATTAAAATGAATTCGGAAACTTAATTAAAATATAGTTGAGAAAATGTGATTCACCATAAAAAATCAAGATTTAAAATTAATAAATAAAATACTGATATTCAAATAACAATCCAGCAAATTAAACCAACATGCTCTTTTTATTTCTTTTCTTAATTTTCGTTCAAGCTGAACGCGCTGAAATATCTTTTAAATTGAAATAAAAAGTATGAATTCTAATTTTACAATGCTATTCCTATGGGGAAATCGGCTCACGTTTTGCACTCCTACACCCGTTACGGTTCGAATTTCGAAAAACCGCTTCTTAAATGACGCCTACGATATAAAAAGAATATTTTCCTAAAATTTGGTAGCTGTACCTCCTGTAGTTTGGGCTGGGCGTTGATACGTGAGTGAGTCAGTCAGGACTTTGCTTTTTATATAGATAAACATTTTTTTTATATTTAATTTTAATCCTTTACCCTGATAACCAGCGGACATCTGTTATCTCTCGGGCGGGTACTGACAGAAATACGGATAGCTCAAGAATGCATGTGATGTGCACTCTCCCCCCCCCCCCCCCCTCTTCAAGGGGCAGGACTTTGTTGGTCATTGTTGTAGAACCCATTCAAGCACACAAAGGGGTTTGCACTGAAAGATCCAAACCTGCTTAACAGTTAGCGTGATTTATTTCAAAACCCTTCTTTTCGGTAGATGCTTGTAGTTGCGGGCTTATAATGTGATACTTGGAAAAGTAAACAGACAAGGAAAAACATTCGTACTATAACAATTCTGGCTAAAAACCGCTGTCACGCCTTTAGCAGCCAAAATAGACAATTCTATAATGCTTTACTTTTTTACTCCCAAGAAAAGCTCGTATTTCGAGAATTAAATGTTTCTTTCCTTAGGAGTGGAATTTCAAAATTGGCATCAGACAGCCTTCGGAAAGTAACGGAAAAGTAACGAAATTTTTCGTTACTTCGTTACCCCTAAAAGTACCAAATTAGTTACTTTTTGAAAAATGTAACGGCGTTACCGAAAAAAGTAACTGTTACAAGTAATGTGTTACTCCAATCCCTGATTATTATTCATACACTACATTGAATCCACCAATCAAGGAAATCCTTAGCACATGCTGCAATTCTTATTTGTTTTTGCTTAAGAAAACAATCTAGTAATAATAAACTTATTTACACAAGGATTTAACACTGCTTCAGACAACTAGTTGATGTTTCAATCCTAATAAAAGTATGGATAGATTCTATAGAAAGACATAGTGCAAAGCATGTCCCAAAAATGGTTCAAAAAGGCAGATGCACAATGTTCAAATGGCATTAGTGCATTCTTAGTAACTTTTGCTAGATTTTTATTGAATTAACATAGCAACTAGAGCTACATGAGGGCTATTAGTGATGATTTAGAACCACAGTTAAGTGACAAGCAACTAGGTCAATGCAAGTGCCAGAGTTTAGCAATGCATCATTTAATTTCTGTTATCAAGGACTGAGTTTATACTTAAAACCCCACTAATCCTCATTTAATATAGAAAATCGGGGAGTGAATTAGTGTTGGCCGTTACTGAAGGGTATTATCATCGTGTAGTAAAACTGAATTGAAGTTATTTAATTAAAACTTCAATTTAGTGTGTTGAAACTTGAAATGTTAATTAATTAGAACATATGTAGGCTAATTTTGACCTTGGTGTGGTTAAATGCTGTGAAAGATGAAAGTGACTTTTTATGTTATGATAGTTGTGTTACAAATGTATGGGAAATTTATTTGCAACAAGAATGATGCTTTTTTACCGAGTACTTGATGCAGGTGCAATACTATTATGGCAATATTTGTTTTATAATTTTTCTAAAAGTAGAGTGCTTTTGTAAAATATAAGATATCAACAAAATATAATTTATGTGAACTAAAGAATTATAAATTACTCAGGTTAGAATATACCAAGATATTTTTTGTTTGGCTAAAAAAAACAGTTTTTATTGTATTTCATTAGACATGAGAGCAGCCTTCATGAAAACATGATAGTAACCAGTTTAGGTAAACTTTAGCTCATTTTATTTCACTCAAACATTAATTCATGTGTCATACATGTTTGAGGTTATTATAATTCATAATATGTATAGGTATTTAAATTACAAGAGAGCATTTGCTAAATTGCATCACATAAGCAAAATATGCACTAATACCGTGACTTGCAGAATTTTAATCCAAAAAAAAAAGAACACATTAAAAATTCTAGGTAATAAATAGTAACAGTGACTTTCAAAATATTTAGCTCAAGTGAATCTGCGTCCTAACAATTCACTTTGTAAGTGCATAATACTCCTTGTGCACATACGAGTAATTTTGTAAACAAAAAGTTCGATGCGTAGATATCTGAACATTGTCTATGATAAAAGCGGTAAATAAAAATAGTAAACTCATTGGCTTGTTACATTTAAATATTCATACTAAAATTGATGACATTTTCACATGTGGGAAAAGATTATTTGCTCTTTGTTGTTACTTAAACCAATTTTAATGGTAAATACATTTGTTGCTATGCAATAGGTAACTACTACACATCTATAGCGCCAAATTAGTAAACCAAACAAATTGTTATGAAAATTCTTTATTTTTATTCTTATAATGAACAAATATAGTAAATAATCTGATATTTTGTGGGATACTGTTTCAGATAACAAGTACCACACAGGGATTAAGAGACTTGAACACGTAAGAGGCTATGCTTTTTTTAAAGTGAAATAAACACTTACAAATGAAATAGTTATAGAAAACAAAACTAAACAGTTAAACAAATGTTAAATATTTGGATAACAAAATTTCACAAGGGTACCGGTATCAAAAAGTGTGTGCTAACATGGTTATAGCACTCAGGGGCCACACTTTGTTCACACCCAAATCAACATTGAGTCAAGAACAATCAAGGATCTTACCTTTAAACTATTTAAATCGATGTCATCCAAACTACAGTTGACACTCGGCTGGGTAAGCGCCATGATGTCTACAAGTATTCTCGTTCCACGTAGGGAAACGCGTCACTATCTATGGGGAACCATACACACTTGCGGGAACAAAAAAAAACCTGCACTTTAATCCACAATCGTATCCATTCGATCGAAAGACACAACACACCGGCTAAAGCTCATATAATCCGTAGGGTGGACGAACAACGAACGGTAACCCAGCCTTCTTTTACAGCAGCAACATCCCGTGAATCACTCGCGGCTTGCTTACTTTCTTCAACATTCTGCAAGAGACTTCGCTATTTCCATTAAAAACCACACAAACACAAGGAGGAGTTGAAAAACCTCCGCCTCTACTTTCTCCGTCGGCGATGGGTTTTTCGTCGAAGTTTGCCCAGTTCGTAGCGGCATCTGGTGGGAAATTTTGTAACTTTTCTTATTTTCTGAGCCCACTTTCTCGCCAAAAGAGCCAATAATTTATTCATCAGTAGCGGATCCGTAGCGTGGGCGGGGAGTTTAGCCCCACCCCCAAGTGAAATTATCTTGCTCTTGATAGATAAAATTTCAATATCTGAATAATAAATGAAACTTAATTAAGTAAAATAGTTAATTCGTATAATTAGTTGCAATTGAAAATAAATGGGTTTTAATTAATTTTAAAATGGATACCAAATTTGAACCATTAATTAAAATGGTTGGAAATTGGTCATTGAACCCCCCCCCCCAAAAAAAAAAAAAAATAATAATAATAATTTCTGGATCCGCCACTGTTATTCACTGTCGACCTGTTTTTTGGGCATTAAATTCTTTTTGATTTTTATTAATGTTTTAAGTTTTATTAATTTTCCCTGCACAAAACATTGTCGATAATATTCACTTTCAGCTTGATAAAAGAAAAAATAGGCCTGCATATTATGTTACTTTTAACTAAAACGCAAAGACACAGTTACACATACAATTTCAAATTTGATCACGATTCGAACGGAGCGAAGCGTGATTTGTTAATAGGGAGAGAAAACAATGCTTGATGTAACTGTGGTGTCACTGTAGGCAGGCGTGACCATTCTTTATGGTTCTTTGTATTTGGGTTTAAGACAATGGTTGTCTCAACTGTGAGGTCACTTTAGGCGTGGAGGTTCCAGTCGTCCATCACTCAGTTGAATTTTTTTTCTAAATTTTCATCAGGTTATGTTAGGTTGAATTATCGTCGCACAGAGCTACACGAGGACTATTGGCGACGGGCGTCTTAATAAACCAGTCAAGTAACGATTTTCAGTAGGATAAGTTGTGGTAAAAATAACAGCACACTAGAGCAGAGGTGCCCTCCCTCACAGTTGCTCCTCTCACAGTTTGAGCCCAGCCTCTAATAACAGAGCTACACAGAGCTAACGACGCACCCCCCCCCCCCCCAGAAAATTATTACCCCCCCCCCTAAATAAAATGGTGAGGAATTTTTTATTTATATGGAGTACCTAACCAAAGTATGCCTCTAACTACACATCTTTACGGTGTATATAAAAACCTTATAGTAAAATGAATTTCAAGTACCACCGAATGGGTGAACTTAACTTTATCCCAAGAATAATTTTCTCTTAAATATTTTCTACTGATAGGTCAAGCAGAGTTGCCCCTAATCGAAAAGGGAAGCACCTTTTGGAATATCTTTTATAATACGGAATTACAAGCTATTTGTAATTTTCCTTTAAAAAGGTTTTCTTTACAGCCAAAGCTATCGGAATCTAAATATTGGTAAAAATCCGCTCAAATTTATGTAATTATATTATTTTTTAAAACAATAAAAATGCCTGACACGTGATCCAATCAAAAACGGCTTCCAATTCATTCCCTCAATTCTTAATGCATAAAAAAAGTTTATCTTGGGTAATAGCTTTTTATTTAATACAACTACATTTGACATTATCAAACACTCAGAATTATTTTATAATGTTTACAAAGATTGTTTTCACTTAAAAAAAACTAAAATTAAAAAAATTAAGTTAAATATAACAAATTTCTTACCATAAACCGAATTGCACTATTTATTATTCAATTACCCAGACAAGTCACATTGAGACAAGACGACAAGTATTTCCTACTGATTCTAAAGCAATCATTAGTTATTTGGCTTCGAGTCTAATTTGGCGGAAAAAGTCAAAAATATTATCCGAAGGCCATTAATTCGTAAAAATGTTATACAAAGTTAAGTTCGAAGATTTATGAGCCAGCTGCAAAATATGGCGTGAATATCTCATTGATTCCATTGGCAACTATAATGCGAACGTCATCAATTCACGAAATGTTTATAAACTGCGTGGAATTTATGAGTGTTTAAACTTTGTTACAGTGATCGGATTGTTGATAAAACTGATTGATAATTGTCAGAAATCTGTTTGTAGGCACCCCTGCACTAGAGCTACACGAGGGCTATTTGCGACGGACCTCTTATTGTAGGACCACGGTCAAGTGACGATTGGGTTATGGGTTGGATTGAATTATCGTCGTACTAGACCTACACGACTCATGAGTGCTATTGGCGACGGGTGTCGTAATTTCGAACCAGTCAAAAGCCGAAACCCAAGTAGGTCAAGTTACGAGACCGACGCATGAGCTGGCACCCAATGTAACTTTATAGCGACATCACTTATGTTTTAATAACACATAATTTTCCGATCTACAGATCTTGAAGTTGTGTTTTTATTAAGCCATACCACAATGGCTTTAGAAATGTAGCACTTTTCCTATAAGTAGTGCCAAGGCAATAGTACAGGGTGGCGCAAATAAAAGTGGCCCCGTGATGGAGGGAGGAATAAAATAGAATTGTTTCCAAGTCAAAAACCAATGCAAAAACAGGTTTGCTAAGTGAAGCTATTGATCGCTTCAATTATAAGCCCAAACAAAAGCTTGGCGAATTATTTGCCGGCAACTATGCTATGGTTTGCCAAGCTAGTTGGAATGCAATATAAACTGAAGCGTTGTACAGCTGTGCAAAATAAGTTTCCACTAGTGATGAGAGAGAGCGGGAACCATTTTAAAGCATACAAGTTATATTATGGTCTACAAACCTAAATGCTCTAGCCTAAAACAATCACTTTTCAATATCCATATACTTTGCCACTGTAAGACTAAGACAAAGTTTGCAGTCATAAGGAATGTAAATTCACATTTTTATTTCACAGAAATGCTTTCAGTTTTATTAGCTTTATTCTAATTACGGCTACGAAACTAGGACTTCATATAAATATTAGAATCTGTTATTTCAACATTCAAAAAGACTCAAAGAAAAACACAAGACAAAAAATATTTTCAATTAGTTTAATTTTTAGTTCACAGCAAGTTTTACAATAGAAAAAGGGCTTCATACCTCCCTTACAAAGTTTTGAGAGGAATCAACCACATATTACAACAAATACATGAAACTATTTTCATTAGTAATTTATTTTTGCCATCCCACGTGATTCTGATACAAAGCCTATGTACAAGCAAGATCTTTAATCCTCATTTGGTAAATGAATCTTTAAAAACAGTGAAAATTTTATTAGCCTATTGCTAAATCGTAACTTTGAAGTTAATTTAACTTACCCATTTGTTTTGTGAAGCTCTATAGGTTATTTTGAACTGTTTGAATCGACTTCTTTCGAGAAAAGAAATAACTATCATAAATTTGGTTCCTTGCTTTTGTAATTTCACTTGTAAATAACACTACACTTTCCTTCGTATACCCAACATGGGCAATTGAATTTTTTAAAATAACATATGTACAATATTGGGAGATTGTAGCTTTTTTTGTTGCGAGCTCCAGAGGAGTTCCAAAATACTATCACTGACCGCTTTCAGATCTCATAATTAAACACAGTAAGATATAATGGTCACAGTTTTACAATTGTGCTCCTTTAATTAGATCTGTGAATGGCATGCAACCGATGCTATCACAGACAATGCAATTTAAGTACAAATGAATTTTTTTATTGCACCCCATCACACATAGAAAGATTTTAGATAGTACAGGAAAAATAGTACCCCAAGAAATCATGCACCGAGATGCACTGTAAGGCACTAATATACACAAAAAGTTAAATGGAAAATGCTGAGCACTGTTTAATGGAATGTCTAATGCATCCCGGGGGGATAGTCTACTCAACTAATAAACAAAGTAATAGAAAGGAAAAATAGACTAAGCCAGAGGCTCCCAAACTGCACAGTGCAGCTTTTTATCTAAATTCAAATAACTATCTTTTTAGAGATGTTATTCATATGCAAACTATTTTTCCACAATAACTTGTGACAAAAGACACTGTAAAAAAAGCTCTGGATTCAACAAGACACCTTGAAACCTAATTCGGGAACCTCTGGGTTAATTAAAAAAATGTGAAGAAAACCTTCATCACCAAAATTCAGGACCACATAAAGACTCAACCATGACAAAATGGCATTGAATGAATGAAATATGATAAAGTAATGGCATGAGAGATTTCACACCAGCAGAAGTTTTCAAAGACTAGAAAATTTGATGCGAGATGGGGTGTTAAATTCCAGTGAACTGATGAAATGTTTGGCCGTACACTATGCTCATTAAATTATATATACAGATTGATAACAATAGCCACTTAAAAATTACGCTTAAGGTTTTTGTAGCTAGTCAATAGCCATAATCATTGCCGCTCTTGGCAAATTTTAATTTAAAACCTTTGCACAACCGAATAAAATTGGAAGCACCATTTGATACTTAAGTGCTGCAATAAAACACAAATACTAAATATATTTTCAAGGATAAATAAAACAACTTATAACCGATTTCTAAAACTAGGTTTTCCAACTGTTCAAATCTAATAATTAAAACGCATAGGAGTTATGTAGTGGTAACTAAACAATAAAATTTTAGTATGAAAAAACAAAACAATAAAACGAACAAGCCAATCAATGTAATCAGCCTGGCTATTTAATGTATTTTAGTAAATAAATTATTTGTGACTAAACAAAACAAAGAACTTAGGACAAAACAATTAGAGGCACTTGCAGATGTGCACATAGGTTGGGGCCACAGCGCGAAATAATTCCTTTAAAATCTATTTTTTTACGTAATAATTTATTTGGCCCCACCTAATAAAAACAGTTGCACAGGAAGAATTTTGATAATCTAAAAGGGCAGTGTAATTATTTTAAAGGCATAATTTTTGCACACCATGCAATAGACTTTAAAAGAGCTCTTTGTCAGCATGTTTTATGCAATTAAAACCTAGCAGCTAAACACTTCATGATATAAATAGTTTGAAAAGAAATATGCAAGCTCAAGAAGGAAAATTATTTTCCCTATTAAAATTAAGCTTCTAAAAACTCACAGAACTTTATGAATAAACGCAAATAAAAACAACTGTAACTCTAAAGTATCACAGTTTTGATATTTTAAGTGAAAATAAAACAACATCACAATGTTTGTCTGCTATTTTATGTTTAAAGCGATGGTAAGAATAGTATAAATTCTTTAATTCCATTCTTCAACTTTAAAATTACCAATAGTTATATAAAACTACTGACATTCTCAATCAATGTTTTATAACTGTTATAATACTTGATTTTTAATTAACCCTTTACCAAGCAGAGGACATTTTATTTATAATAATTAGTTAGTAACGAGGGTTTTATCTAGTGTTAAACAAATTACGTGGTGGTAAGAAACTTACCACGACCTGATAAAGGGTTTTAATAAAAAAAAATATAATATTAAAAAATTTGTGTTAAATATTACAAGCTTCGCTCACGTGCTCACACATCTGATAGCATAACCACATGCATGCATTACGTTCAGAAACGGCACACAAAGCACCGGGGAAAAAATTTTATAACTTATCATTTAATGATTTTCTCAAGTCAATTATTTTAACTATTTCTTCCACATGTAAAAATGCAATTTCCTAAACTTGTCCTGTACACAATTGCAAGAATAGGGCTTTTGTTTGAGTTATTTACAGAAGTTTATATCGCAACATCACGAGAGTCGCCGCAAGAGATTATTCACCGGAAATTTGATTAAAAAATATTCTATTTTAAATGAAAGTAGGGAAAGAAAATATGTTTTTCTATTTAAATTTAGGTCTGCTTCAACTACACACGTTTGTTTAGTCACAGACTATCTAGACTAGCAAAATTAGACAAACTCGCAGGTCAAATTGTTGCAATTATGTTTTTTTACACTTGTCATACACTTTAGAGTTATTTTAATTGCATTGAAAGCCTATGAATTTGACAGGCATTATTCTTAGCAGTCTCCCTGCCAGATTTTACTCAATGAGCAAATACTTATAAATTGAACCCCCTAAGAGGTACAGTAGAAAAAAAAATGAACAGCATTATATAAAACTATAAACCTTAACGGTCGTTATTTTCATACCATAGGCTTTGTTTATCAACCTCTGATTAATGGCAAGGCTGACATAATATAGACAACACTACTAATCCCATTTGAGGCAAAGAAATTAGTTACATAATACCAAAATATTATCACATCCTAATATATAAATAAAAATACACAAAATCAGCAAGAAGTGCCTTAAATGGGATAATTAGAGCAATCCAGTTTAAAGTATAAATAGCAAAGTGACAAATGTTTTGAAATCAGTATTTAAAAAGATCCAATATCACTCTATAACATCAAATAATTAAACAAATTCTATCTGGGCACTTAATGTATTTTCTTATTATTAACAGACAAAACAGCCATTTTTAACTTTTATATAAAAAGAATAGAACAGTTCAGATTTCAAATTTTGCCACTTTGCCTAGTAAATGCCAACTTGGAAAAACAAGAGCATTAGCTCAAACCGCGCTTTGGGACGGCAAAAAACACAGAAATGTCACAAGTATCGCAAGAGATCTATATGCACACACACACAGCCTAAACATTAATACTTCATATAAAGTTATAAATAGTAAATATAGGTCCCCTTGCTGCTTTGACATAGTTTATATTGCAGTATATTAAAAATACTTAGATATAGCAACTTTTAAAAATGCACATTTTTTTCCTCAAGGAGCATTTCATAAACACTAATAGAACAACCATCTTAAACAGACGGATAGGTTTGGACTTTTTTTTTGTTTCATTTCAAGAAGTTCAGAACTTAACTCACTAAACAGAAATGGAACTTCTTTAAAATAGTATATACATGTAGATGTTACCAAAAATTCTACGAGATCACACTTTTTTTTATATAAAACTAATGCAATCAATACACCAGTCCAATATTTCACTCACTCAATTTGTTCACACAGCTTCCACACCAATACTTCATTTGTATAGTTTGTTGAATAAAAAAAATACTTCAACAAATCAAATAACACATAAAAATCTCAAAAGATAACAAGACATACAGATGTCAAAAACACATAGTAGGAATATTTAAAATTAACTCATGCTACAACAAAACTATTAAGTTTCTTTTCAATTGGAAACAAATTACAATCAAAAACTTCACATGAAAGGAAAATCACAAACTAAGTAGTTAACTGTCAAACAAAATATAAAAAGAAATTAAGAGTTTAATGTATTCTAGATGATTTTTATGCGATAATGACAAATTGGTGTAGAGAAATATACATGTATTTATAGTGTTTTCTTTAAGATGCTAATAAGGCATCCTGTTTTAACAGAAAAATAAAATGTAGTTGACTGAAAAACCTAAAACCACAATGCTGTGCAAATTTAACTGGAAAAACAACATACTTAGAAAATCAGTTGCTACGCAATAAATAACATGATGGTAAATAAATGGCGAGGTCCATCGATTTTTGGACTTCAATTTATACAATGATATTCGCTGTATAAAACAATAAATAGCAGCAATGGGGACTGAAAGAGACACTAACTACTACATATTACTCAGTGCAATAAAATAAAAGAAAGCCACTGGCAAACATCATAACTACTGCCACACATGAAGTAAAGATACATTCAAAAAGCAGTCACCATAATAAAGCAAAATATTTATTAAATAATAAAGTTCCACTCACTGCCTTACGCTGCATATACACGAACATTGGTTAACAAGACACAGGTTAATTTTCTTAAAACTAAACACACAAATTTCAACTACTGTGCATGATAAATGAATCCAACAGGCATACATCGATGCAATATTTCCACAGAGCACAAACACCGCTATAGAGTCAAAAAAGGAGAAAAAAGAAAAGAATGCTAGAGAGGTTGGGATCGCTAGTTGCCCCACCAATCTTGGGCTGGGGCTGCGTAGTTTCCTCCGTAGTTGTTGCGGTACTGGTTCATGAAATGGTTGCCAGCAGCAAATGGAGCAGCAAAATTTGAGGGAGTGAAGTTAGGAGGAGGAACGCTGCGGTTGGCGTTACTTCCTCCACGCTCACGGCCAATCTGGCGGTAATCTCGAGAGCCAAAACCTCCAGCCCCATATCTAAAAAAAGGAGTGGTTATGTTACAGTCAGGGATCTATTTTGTTGTTTCTAATCCTACGATAATAGTCAGATGAATTCCAAAAGGTTGTTGACAGTTAAAAAGGACAGCATAACAATTCCTGCAGATCCAATTGGTCTGTGATACATCCACGAAAGGAAAGGCAGTTTATATGTCTGCTTGCAGTGATCTATAATATAACTGGATAGACTGCTCAATGTAGAGAAAATGGAGCCAATGGCAGACTCCTTGTGGCAATCGTTTTGCTTGTTTAAGAATCCGGAAATGTTTTTAGCTCTTTTTGATGATTAACCAACCGTCAGCAGGGGGTACGTCTTGCAGAGCATTTTAAGAGATCTCCCATTTTATAAATAAAAACACTTGGGAAAAATAAAATAAATCATAATAAAAGGTTGCACAAAATTTTGAAAATGTTAAAAGGTATTATTACACATAAAGAATACAAATAGTCCAATATATAAAAAATAATAACATTTAGTGAAGAATCCTTGATACCTAGAATTTAGTTTTAAAGTTTTTTTTTGAGGAACTTAAATGTTTTCACAACAATAATAATGAATATGCTCTGCAGTAAAAAGAAAAATTAAACAAAAATACCTTCTGTTTCCATATTTACGCTGGTTGCTGGAACGATGCTCAACTTGAACTTCTTTCGACAAAGCTGATAGCCAATCAGGCATTTCTTGTCTAGTTTCGGTGATCAGCTCCACAAGATCACAAGCCATGTTGCGATTCTTCTCATTGAAGAAAGAAGTGGCAAGTCCTGGAATTATTGCAACATAATTAATGCTGTATTATAAAAAATCATCACAAAAAATTGTAGCAAACTCTGAAAACAAATTAAATTTATGGTTGAACATTCAGACACTTAGCATTGGAATATGAGGACTAAGTTATTTTATGTTGATAATTTAAATGATAAATAATTTTGACAAGTTTAAATTGAAAATATAATCGTTAATTTATAGTGAACGAAAAATAAATTAACTGTAAACCAAACTTACCCAAGTTTCCAACTCTTCCAGTACGTCCAATACGATGCACATATTCCTCTACATCACTTGGCAAATCAAAATTAATTACATGCTTTACATTGGGAATATCTAAACCTCTGGCAGCAACCTAGAAGATATATATATATTTTTAAATTTACCTTTTAGTTATTTTCCCATTTAAGTTATAGAACAGTACTTAAATTATTATTTATTATACAACCTAGTTATACATTTTTTAAACATCTATGCAGAAGTTTAAATTACTAAGTACATAAAATAATAAACCTTTTATAACCGGCTGAGGAATAGGAACATATAAACTTGTCATTAAATCGAGTTTTCCAGCATGACATTTTCATTTAAAATTTAAAAATTAATAATTTCATTAAGTTTTAAATATTGTTTCATACATTGAGATTAAATATAGAGATAAGACCCAATTCAAGAAAAGTCCTCATCTGAGACCAATCCTTTTGAGGAAACCCTTTTCAAGCTTCATGAGAAAAATAAAATGCAGCCGTATATACAAAACAAAAATCTCAATTTTAGCATTTGGCGAAAATTCTACCATCAAATACTGCGGCTAACAAGAAAGCAGGTTCATTTTCAGCGGACCTTGTCTCGAAATAAGGTAGATATGCCTCTATTTCTATTTCATCTCTATTTTATCCATAGACATCATAGTAAAAGTATTAGATCGGCGGATCACGTGACCACCAATGCTAACGACAGGACACCCATGGAGACCAGAATTTAAGGGCAAAAATGTCAGTGTTGCCACCACTTTAAGGAGAAAAATACTATGGCGTCATCAAAAAATACCATATAATTCTAAAATGACAAGATACCATAAAAAAGTGACTTTATGAAAAAAAATATGCGAAACGATTTTCTAATAGTTTTTTTTTTTGTAATTTTAGTATTAAATGGTATTTCTTTTTAATGATGCTGTAGCAGTTTTCTCCTTAAAGTGGTGGCAACACTGATATTTTTGCCCTTAAATTCTGGTCTCCATGTGCGTCCTGTCGTTAGCATTGGAGATCATGTGATCCGCCGGTCTAATACTTTTACTATGATATCTATGATTTTATCCCTTGTAAAGCTAAACCAGAATGTACGAAGAGTTTAAATAAGTAAGTCTTACGGCAGTTGCGACCAGAATGGGTGTCCGTCCGGTGCGGAATGACCAGAGGGCTTCCTCTCTCTCCTTCTGTGACCGATCTCCATGGATGCTGGTGACCGGGTATCCCTCCTTGGAGAGGAACTGCTCAAGAGCATCAGCACCTTTCTTAGTCTCCACGAAAGTCAATGTCAAGGAGTCACGGGCTGAAAAAGTCATAAATACAGTTCAGATTTCAGAAAAAATAAGACAGAATCAGCATATAAAAGGATTGTAAAAGTCAGAGGTCCTAATTAAGTGGTGATTTGAAGGCTTCATATGAAGTGCATGGAATCAGATAACTTATCCCGCACCTTGTGCAATGTCTAATTAGTCAATCACATGTATCAGAAAGGTCGGGTATTTCATGAGAGTTATATACTTAAGGCAATGATACATTAATTGTGTGTTTCTAATAACATTAAAGTTTAATTAAGGGTTTAAGTATGATCTTATGATATATTTGAAGTTTGAAAGTTATTATCGAGGAATCGTGTGCTGGGAAATATCAAAGTATAATTAACATATGCCATAATACTGCAAAAAAATCTCATTTTATATTGCAATATTCTGACTGGAAACAATTATAAAACTGCATGTTCCATCCAGTCTTCCAAATTGTTTTTTTTTAATAATTGTTAATAAATTGTTTTTTAAAACCAGTTTATTTTAATTAAAATTTTAAAATGTTAACATTCTGAAAAAAATTAACAAAAACTTTAAACTTTAGAATATTTCCTTAAAGAGACCAAGGGTT
Source organism: Oedothorax gibbosus (assembly GCA_019343175.1). NCBI lineage: Eukaryota > Metazoa > Arthropoda > Arachnida > Araneae > Linyphiidae > Oedothorax > Oedothorax gibbosus. The sequence continues at coordinate 19,169,587 of CM033280.1, forward strand.
GTGAATAGGGTAACTTAATTTCTGAGACTAAATAATTTTGTTTTACTGACAGTAAGACTCTAAAATTCTTACTATTTATTCTACCTATGTGTGCATCAAAATTTCAAATAGATGCAGCAATTGAAAACCTGTTCAAAACCAATTAATTCAGCAAATAAAACATACTCTTCATACCAGATAATATCATAAAAATCATTCTAATTCTGAATTAATTTAGAACATATCCTGATATGCACCCACAGGACTGGGATTTTTTTACAAAAAGAAATAATGCTTACAATTTATTGCATTCTTGAGTCCAGCAGCATTCAAAAGATCTAACAAAAAGGACCTCTTATCATGTTCATCCACCCACACAACCTTTTGAGTGATGTTTTCAGATGTACTGCCCACACGTCCAACAGCCAGGAAAATGTAATTGCTCAAGAAATTGCGGGCTAATTCCTAAAGATAAAGAAATCATTGAAGGTCAAACCAATATTTAAGGTTTCAAATATTAACAAATATATTTAAAAAATATTAACGAAAAATAATTATCGTTTTCAAATTAGCAAATTTGTGTTGTAAAACTTATTTAGATAATACATTCCATTTAGGTCCACAGAGTCCAGTTTAATTTTAGTAACAACCTCAGTACCATGAAGGAAATATAAAACTAATAATCTCTTTAAAAAGCTTATAGTTATTTACTTATTCAACTCCTTGAGCCCTGACTTGTATATTAACAATTTTTACGTATTCTGAAGATAATTAATAATCCTCTGAACTATATTTTCTGCTAAAACTTTAAGTACTGTGCCCTTGTTTTTGCCAGTCAAAGGGAAGTCACGCCATATAAGCGGAGATAATGAAGATGACTTGCATTGTCAAAAACATTCTACCAAGTTACATGAGTTCAACTAGTTAACTACAATATAATTTAAGTATATATATTCGGACACATTTATCAGATAATGATGAATCTGAAGTTTGGAAAAATCCCTATCAAATCTAAAAAAATGGATTATTTTGATCCATAAGATAAAAGTGAGAAAACTAAATAGCTAAAGTCCTTTTGACTTATATTGTGTTTTGCTATTACCTGCACTTTTTTAGGGAATGTTGCAGAAAACATCAGAGTCTGTCTCTTTCCTAAGGGAGGCATGTTGTCCTCCAAAACAATACGGCGAATCTGAGGCTCAAAACCCATGTCCAACATTCTATCAGCTTCATCAAGCACTAAATACCTACAATAGTTTGGGTGTATCAATAAAATGTTTTTAAAAAAACCTTGTTTAAGAGTACAAAAGAAAGAATGATTTGTTAAAAAGTATTTATCATTTCTACAAATTGTAAAAATAAAAAATAAAAACTTAAACAAGTATAACATTTAGTTCCAATGAGATAATCTAAATTCAGAAATGACATGACGAATAACATTTAAACTCAGGTTCAGTAAACTATTTTAAATATCTAACAACAATGGAAGGTCACAATCTTCCAATTTAAAACATTTAGCAATTAATTTAACTTTTTACTAACTTTCCCGTGTCAATGATAAAATTTTCTCTTAGCTTTGCTAATATCCAGGTTTGCTTATATCCAAGTCAGCTAATACCTATTGTATTAAATGTTAGCTGCCCAAGCCTATAGTCCTTAGGCTATGTCCTCACTACGACATCAAACGCCACAAAGGCAACAAAATTTGGCGATTGCCAAGCGCGCCAAGCAATGCAATAGCATGGTGGTTGACTCTGCCAAGTTTTGTTGCCTTTGTGGCGTAGTCAGGACATAGCCTTACGATTACAACAAAAGCTTGGCTTCCCCAACCAACTTGTGTGGATGTCTAGGAAACAATGTGAGCGCTGCCTTTTTAAACCTACCTTATTTGAGGCTCTTCTGTGAGGTTAATCGCAACTGCCCTTCTAACCCAAGTAGGGTGAGGGGAAACAAAAAGAGCGCACCTCATACCATTTCCTAGAAAAGCACGAGTAGGGGAAGCAGGCTTAAATTGTAATCGTAAGGACTGTACAATGCCACTCTGATTTTACTTTAGCATGAAGGGCCCCATTACCAAAAGAATATATCTATGATAACCTAAAGAAGAATCACAAAAAGATCCTTACTTCACCATCTCCAGACTCAGCTTTCCCCTTTCAATCATGTCCACTAGTCTCCCGGGCGTAGCCACCAAAAGATGGCAACCCCGATCTAGGTCTTTCATCTGCTGTACTGGATCGGCACCACCATAGACCACACATGGGCGCACTCTCGACCGGTATGAAAACTTACATGCCTCATCGTAGATTTGGCATGCCAATTCTCTGGTTGGAGAGAGGACCAGGGCCATTGGGTACTGCTTCATGCGGCCAGGGTAGCGGGTCTGGGGCTGGGCCTGTTACATGAACTTGACTTTTGTTATATGCATCATTTCATGTCGATTGTTATATCTTATACAAGCTTTGTTAAATTTTAAATATATTTATTACCGTATATACTCGTGCATAAGCCGAGAAATTTTGGATAAATTTAGTGCCGTAAAAATCGAGGTAGACTTATACACGAAACATCAAATTACCAAAAAAAATTAAAAAGGCCCCTATCCTTAAACTAAAACTAAATTTCAATCAAACTTAAGGTTTAGGTACTATCTATCAAAAATAAAGACATAAAAGCAGTTAAATTCTTAAGATGAAATAATATTGGTATCTATTCACGGTATCCACCATAATGATGCTTAATTGTTAATTCTCTGCGGGATGCTTATTTTGCCCAGTGTAGCTCTGGTACAGGGCAATTCAGTCAATCAGTCTTCAAGTGTGTAAAGAAAATAGGTGCTGTCACATGGTCGTCACGCTTCACTGAACATAGCATCTTACTTAGCTTCTCCATTCAGGATTAGCAAGGTCAACGACACTCAGAGCCGAAACGTTTTGTTTTTATTGGGGTTGAAATTTTGCTCGCAAAAAAAAAATATGATCTTTCATAAACCGGTTTCTTCTTATTTTCTTCAGAAGCCTCTGACCTTATTTCCTACCTCGACTTAAACACAGGTTACAGATTTTGGAAGGATATTTGGTTTAAAAATGGGTGATCAACTTATACACAGAGTTGAGTTATACACGAGCACATATGGTATGACGTTTTGATACTGGTTATCTAAAACACTAGAATTTTTTAAAAAAGTATAATTCAAAACCACCTTGTGAGAAATATTTTAAGTTGGTTTTTAATGTGGTGATTGATTTTCAAGTGTCAAAAGAGGAGAGTGAATTAAACAATATTTATACATATTTATAACTCCTACACAATTGTAGATTTGTGCCACCAGAGCATAATAATATTGATTGGGTGATTATATTACCACTAATGAATTAAAAAGTAAAATTTTAAAATGCCAAGACTAGAAACTTATCAAAAATACACAAATAAAAGTTATCTTCTCTGTAATTTGAGAAGATATTTTGGCAATATTTTAAACTTTTTTTTTCAAATGCATACCGGTTTCAAATTGGCTAAATTTCTTCTTTAGGATTTCTAAAATTCTATTGATTGCAATGCACTATTATTATAATTTATTAAATTATTTTTAAAAATATACTTATCCATTTTTAATGTGTAATTTTAGTAGTTTTGTTACATTATGTTACACTTTTTAAAAAATAGTCAATATTACTTAGTAGTTTAATCAAGAAAAGTGTATGATTCAATATTTACCACAGGCATATTTTTTGGGGGTCCATCTTCAAAGATTTGATTCAAAATGGGCATAAGAAAAGCAGCTGTTTTGCCAGATCCTAAAAATAACACGATATAGGTTGTAATTACACAGTCAATTATACATGTTATCCAAAAGGCATTCCTTCGGCATACTGCCTTGTATAGTTGGTGATTCACTACTTCAACACTTGATGCTGAAATATATTTGGTGCCCACTTAAATCTTTAACTTTACTGTAATAGAGATTAAATTAATTTCTTATTTAACACAGTAACGAGTGTCACTGTCTTCTATCAGTTTTAACAGAAACCCATTAAAAAAAAGCTATTCACCTGAAAGCATTAATTATAACTGAAATGAGTTTAGATTCTTAGGCTATAAAACACCAAGCTTTCTGGTTAACAACAGCATTTAATAAAATACTTGTTTTTATTTTTTTTTATTGGATTATTTTTGGTAACTATTAACATTAACTGCTTCTGCTGCCATATACAATCAAACTAACACTTTTAATCTTGCATGATTCTTTAGTTTTCTTTTAAAATTCTCAGGAAGGACTTTTCATATGCAGAAAATATAATCAGGGGTATAAGGTTTTATTTTTAACATTCAAGTACAACTTACCAGTCTGAGCACAAGCCATCAAATCTCTCTTGCTCAAAATAATTGGCATAGCATGTTTCTGTACAGGAGTTGGGCTCTTGTAACTGGCCATTTCAATGTTAAAACGAACCAGCTCAGTCAGTTGCATTTCTAAGAACTGAAAAAAAGGCATTCAAAGTAAAGTGTTAGTACCCAAGTTAAATTTGTTTGTTTTGACTTGGAGATGATTCTAATAAAAGCATTTTGGTGAACAAATGCCTAAATTTAAGCGTTCTATAGATCATACACTAGTTAAGTAAATCTTGCATGCAAAAGTTAAGAGTCAGGAACTCAGAGTAGATAATTATTTCTTAAAGTTTTCAGAAATTTAAAATACAATTTACAGAATATTTTTTAAAGGAAAAAAAGCATGCTTTAGCATATGGAAGAGAACTAGGTAACAAGTTAGAACAGCCAAGTGCTTGAAGTTAAAAAGATAATTTGCTTATGCAGAACATTTAAATAAAAATATTTAAAATAAAGAAATGACTGTACAGCCATGTGCTTTTTAAACTGCATATTTCTTTACGTAAAAAAAATAATGAATTTTTTTCAATAGTGAAAGATTTTCTTACATTGCTGACATGTGCAGGGCAATCTTCTCCAGTTGCTTCAACGGGAATGTCCTCATATTTTTCAAAGTTAATGCCTGAATGTCCTTGACCAAACAGTTGTCTAAAACAAATCGAAAATTTTATTTTAATTATTTTTAATGTTCTTTGAAACTTAACAACTAAGCATTAGCAAACATATGGTTGCTAGAAAATGGACACACCCAGTCAAATCTTTGTTAAGTTAAAAAAAAGTTATATTATTTTTTTACTTCAACAAGCATTATTACAGTTACAAGTTACAATGGCTGAAATATTCAAAAATCCTTTTAAAATATTTGTAGAGTCATTTTAAAAAGAATAAAATATTAAGTACTTAGACAGTTTAATTTTTGAATATATAATTTGGCATTAAAAGTTTTAATTTATATATATTCCAGTTAGACTACTAAATTTTCTGTAGGTCTACACTAAATTTAATTAACACAAAATATATCTTTACTTCCTTTGAATCTTTGTTAAATAACATTTTCCTAACTTCACTTTTTATTAAAGAATTCTTATATAACCTTTTTATTATAAATAAATTAGTTTAATTTATTTTTTCCATTTTAATTATTGTTTTTTATTTAAAAAAGTTATTTGCTATTCATACCCACTTTAAATTCAAATCAACAACAGTTATCTACATATACTAATAGTATAGCAACCTACATTTCAAACAAACAAAATTATTACAATACCTTTCAACTCTTTCATCTCTGGGCAAAGGACTGACCCAATCATCATCATCCTCTCGGGCCATGCCAGTGCGGCGATCCCATCTGTTGATGTCCCTGCTATCAACTTTGCCTTCGTTCCAAGATCGGCTAAAAATTAAAAACTATTTAAAAAACCACAAAAAATCTACTTTCTACACAAACACATGTAAAAATGGTTTAGAAAGGGAAGAAACTTTAAATAAAAATGTATTAATATTAAAGAAACAAATAAATTAATTTCCAAGTACAATTTAATTCACAAACTATAAAGTTAATAAAATAAAAAGTTAATGTTTCTTTAAATTTACTATGCATTTAAGTTTATATTATAGTAAGATTGAAACAGGTTAAATATAACCAAAGTTGAATACTTAAAAATAAAATTCTTAAAAATCCACCATTATAATAAAAATACTAGGTAAGAATTTAAGTACCTATCATTTTTTCTGGGCTGATACGTGTTCTGACGATACTGATTGCCGCCAATCTTCTTGTTTTGATTAAAATTGTTGAACTGGCGAACTCCTTTGTCACCTGAGTAAGAAGAATGTACATCAACAATTTTATAGAAAGTACATGGAACCATGGGAATAAATAAGAAATCTCATCGTGTCAAATTACAATAAATAAAATGAATTATTAAACTATTTAGAAATTAATAAGTACAGATAAATAGCATTTTTCAACTATTATGACGAAATTAATGATTAACTCTTATAAAGAAAATTTCAAATTATTTGGTAATGCAATTAAAAAATTCAATTAGTTATTTACCCAAAATTAGCGATTCCTCTACCAAAATAAAAAATAACACTTTAAGGTTTTTTCCTGAAAAAATTCTTCTTGGCCGCCACGCACAAAAAGTGCTTGAACATTTAAATACCTCCAGCTGGTTTTGTCAGACATGGGTATGGAGCATTTATGCATGTAGTTTAGGGATTTTTATCATTTGTCAAGTAACAGACATTTTTAAAAAAAATAACCAAATCATATTTTTTAATAACAATATTGTATACAATTTACATATATTTTTAAATGTCAACTACTGCCTATTTGTATTTAAGATACAGCCATTATCTCTTGTATTTTCCGGAAAAATCGGCATTTTTTGGTAACCCTATTTGGCGACTTCCGATCAACCGGAAAATTTGATTATCCGAAGAGTCAATTTCCCAAGCATTCCGGATAAACGGGAGTTTACTGTATAGAAATACCTTTCAAACTAATTTAAAATGACAGAAAATTAATAATTTACTCACTCGTTTTTAGATAAAGAATTTAATTTCCAAAACTAATTAATGTTGGTAAGGCTCATTAAAACAAACTTTCCAACATCTAGCTTTAATTAATAAACAGAAATTTACAGCAGATATCAACTACTACCTTAATACTTATTCAAAAAAATTCAGACACTTTAAAAGGCTTTGGGCACTATTCCTGGGCAAATGTTAATTCCATTCTACAAATGCCTGCCCACGTCACTTAACTATAAGTACCTGAACATTTAAAAAGCCTTCATTTACCTCCAGCTTGGTCATCTTGTCCAGGTAGCTTGAGAGCCTCACTTTGGTCCAGAGGCATTCCTTGATGCATGTATGGCTGCTGCTCCTGGTGCATATTTCCAGCATTCATTTGTCCATAGGATTGAACACCAGCACCATCTTTAAAAAAAAATAACCAAAAATCATGATTTTAGGACCCTAATAAGCAAGTGATGCCTAAACTATTGTACATATAAAATTTGTTTAAAGTGTGGGACTAAACTGACCTGCCAAGTTTGTATTTAAACCAACCAGAAAACCCAAAATTAAAACAAGTACCAAATGACCGAATGTTTTTTGTGCGACCAGGCTATAGGTACTTGTTATTAAGCGATTCGGTTCAGTTCTTAGTGATCTCATTTAGTAAGGTCATTTAGGATTTTTTAAAGGATTCATTAAGAATTTTCAAAGGTCATTCAAGATTTTTTTTTTAAATATGCCTGAAATAGTCAATTAAAAGTCTGATTAAGAAGAACAATGAACTTTTTTTTAAAAAAAATTCCAATTTGACATAAATTAAAGATTGTATAAAGTTGCATGAAAAATCATACGATAGAAAACACTTAATTGAGGTAAAAACTTTTTATCTTTCCACAGCCTACTCGCATAATAATAGTTTAACCTATTCCTATGTATATTGCAGAAGTGAACAAGGAAAGAACTGCATAATGCAGCCCTCCGCCTTAACTTATAGAATTTTTAACTACAAGGTAATATAAACCAGGGCAAGGGGAAGACCCAAACTAGGATGGACAGACTGCATCACTAAAGACTTCCAAATTTTGAAGATACTGAATTGGCAAACCATGGCTAAGAAGAGAGTGGAATGGAAGTAAGTTCTTGAGAAGGCCCTGGCCCAACTCTGGGCTGTCATGCCGATAGAAAAAGAATTTCTAACACTGTTCTCCAACGTACCTCTCTGTTTATACTGGTTCTTCCTGTCCCAATCTTGCACTTGAGGATTGTGCCAGTCTGGTGATCCCTTCTGCTCGGCAGGCTGGCCATACTGGTTCATATTCCAGTGGTTCGGGTTCACAACTGCTTGGTCAGCTGGGCCGTGCTGGCGGTTACGCAAGTGGGGGGGAATGTATCTAGTCTGGGGGTGGCCTATTGGGTTGACATTAGTATTGGAGAGTTAGTATTAGAAAGTATAAAGGCGTGATGTTTTAGAGTTGTTGAGCATTAAGTTTTTAATTAAACAAATGAAGAGCTTAATGGGAGAGCGTGCTAAGTGACAGTTTTGAAAAAAATTGAGATTTGTGTATCAATGAACATGTTATTTCCTCCATTAAAGATGACAACATTCCTATTTTTTTAAGTTAAGTATATTTTTTACCTTTTGTAAGTGTCGCAAGTTTTTAACGTAAGTGCAAACTGAAAGTTTTAAAGCTCTTTTCACATTTTTGTTACTTGGCACGTTCTTTCACTAAACTCTTCAATTATGTTGATTAAATTAATAGAATTAAAGAAAAGTGACAACATAAAACTTAATTTCAAAAAGCATAAGAATTCCTAATAGCTTGATTTATAATTAACAAAATTAAAATTTATTTTATCCTCTTGATGCCAAATAAGTTTTTAATTTTGTTAAGTTATTTAGAAATCACCAAAAGTTAAATTTGTGTCTGCAATATTCTTCAATTTTTTTATTCAAATCGTCCTCTACTAGATTTTAAAAGCAAGTTTAATCCTTAACTACAAAAAAAACAGTTTGGGAAAATGTGGTCTGACCTTTTTGTGCCAAATTAGCAATTAATAATTTAAAGTTTTAAAAAAATTAATGAGTTAAGACTGGATGGAACATCCAAAAAAAAAGTCTTAAAAAATTAATGTACTCAATTCAAAAGTTCATAAAATTTATTAAGTTTGGATAATAAAGAAATGGTAAAACAGTAATTTCTTGGAATTTTTATCATTTAACAACTGTATCACAGTAAAAAATGAAAAAAAAAGTATATAACCACTCATTTTCTACAAGGTACAATGTAGTTGCAAAACTCGCATTATTCAAAGTATAACTAAGATATGATATAGGGACTAGGGTCCAGTCTGTTCATTGGCAACTTCACCCAATTGAATTAACAATTGTCAAAAGTTGCCACTGAAAAACGGGCTACACCTTATGTCTGTTATATACTATGGAAAATGTGAGTGGTGCAACTAAACCCTTGAAATATTAGTCATTTAAAGAATAGATTGAAACAATATCAAATCCAAATAAACTCAAATAAATGCCTGTAGTTAATATTCACCGTGAAATTTTTACCCAATAAGTTATTTTTTATTCAATGGCTTCAATAATTAGAAGAATTTGCAGTTCACAATAACAGAATGCTTGACAGTTGACCTTTAGGTAGCTACTACACAATAGACTTTTTCCTGTTGAATTCATAACAGTTCCATTTGAGTTTCATTTTAAGACCAAAACAAGCTCCTTGAAGCATAACTGTTAGTTTAATTCTGTTAATTAAATCGTAGCAAGTCTAGCAATGAATACAATTAGTGGTTTAAATACATTACCATTAGGCTGCTTTCCATTCTGTCCACCAGCATTTATATCCATATTAGCAAACTATTTTTAAGTAAATAAAATACAGAGTTAATCGTTTAAAAAATATGTATTGTAAATAGTAAACACAAAGTAAACATAGTTATGACCCAAATGGAGTTAGGTGCAGAAATTAAGCAATGGTATAGGATAGTCCATTTTTAAACCATCGCATCAAAAAGTACGATGAAAATATTTTCTTAATTTAACTACCTTTCTAAAGGTTTTATACACAATTTTTAAACATTGAATAATAAATGTTAAAACTTTAACAGGGATTTAAAAGAAATAAAAACTAGCTTAAACTGTAAAAGTGACACATATACAATTCCGATTGACAACTTAAAAACTAAACTTTTGTTTACAAATGCATTTTTGGATATCGGATGAGCGAAAAAGCATAATTCAAATTTTAATACAATCTTACATTGTTATACAGCACCCAGCAAGCCATATCTACGGGAACTGGCCTGCTCCACATCAAAGGCATACCGGTATTTTTATCCCAAGTCGGAGTTGGACTCATATGCGCCATTTTGTCTTCGATTTGCTAGCTTTTTAAAATCGAGTTGAAAAATGAAGATTCTTTAAACAAAGATCAGCTATCAATTGAAAGTATCGTTTTAGTAAGTGTTATTACTGTGGAACATTAATAATACTGATATATTATGCTCTGTTGGAATCATTTAGCAAGTGTCACAGTAACTTGAAACTAACTCAACTGCAACACTTGAAAGGGAAAAAAAAGTGCAGACGCTTACTAGACCGAAATCCAGATGACGTCATGAAATGATTTTTAAAAAAATTATCGAAGCGGTAAAAAAAAATTAAATATTTATTTATTTAGAAACATAAAATAAATAACTAATATAAAGGAAATCATAAATTAATAAGAGAACAAACATATTTATAATGTACAGGAAATATTTACTGAACACAAAGGTGCAACAGATTTTGTCAAGTAATCAATCAAATATCTAGTAGTACCAGATACAAACTTTATGTTTTAAAAATGTGTTCGTAGTAGCTTAATTAACGCATATACATTATGAACGTACAATAAAATATTAATTTGGTCGTGAAATGAAAAGTTATAAACATAAAAGAAACGTAAGACCATAAAAAATGGTTTCAAATTACCTAAGTAAGCAATCAGAATAAAACGAAACAAAAAGTAACAAGATGTTTTACAATAGCTTTTGAACGGAATAAATTAAACGGGCATTACGATATGTCAAATTACATAATACTAACATATAGACTATTGCAAAACATTGCAATAATGAAAAAAAAAATGTCAAAACATTAGTCGATATTTTTTTAGTCTTCTTTTTATTTTACTTTTATAGAAAATTGGAGAAATAGTAAAACCATTTCTGGTGAATTTGGCTTACTTTAACTTTCCAGTTATATAAGATTTTTAAATTTGCCTAGTTTAAACAAATAAATTACTTATCCTCTCAAAGCAAATGATAATAATAACAATAACATCAATTGTAGGTACTTATGTTATTACCTGTTCGATCATGAATATCCTAAAACGTCGAATTCACAACTCCTTGATTCACCAATTTCTTAGTAATGTAAAAAAAAGTAATTAATTTTATGCTTTTTTTAAGTTATATTTAATCCAAAAACCACATTTTTGTCATTTGAATAAATTGAAGATTTTTTTAAAAATAATTACATTGCTTTTTCTATCAACGAATTCTTTCTTAACGTTTGACAATCAGTTTCAAACTTAAATATGAAATTTAAATTTTACGTTAACGTATTTTTTAAAAAAAATTCACGATATGAAAATGATAAATTAATTTAAAATGAAATAACGCGCGTAAGACAAATTATATTCTGATACTTGGCATTGATCCAAGAAGTGCGGCCACCTGCTTCCGGCCGGGTTGCCGTGCCGCTCTTGTCATATTTTGCTCTTTTTCGCCTAAAGGTTAAATCATAACTCTTTGTTTACGCGTTTTTCTGGTAACAATATTCAGTGGCGCCGGAACTTATTCTTTAGAGATTAGATAGGTATGGCAAGAAATGCCTCTATCTACACCCCCCCCCCCTATTTTTAAATAAAATTATTTTTTTAAATTTAACTTTTAATGATAAAAAGTTTTTTACTAACCTTATTAGTTTTTATTTAACTTAACAAATTTTTGTATTTTTTAATTAATAATTTATTTTTGAATAAAAAATAAGTTTAATGCATTATAATAAGTCAACTAATTATCGAATGTTTTTGTTCAAAATTTAACTACTTAGATAATGGGAATGTTTCCGATGATGTAACGCTCTTGGCTCTTGTTTTCATTTTTCTCTGTACTGCGATTTCATTGGTTGCTTCGGTTATTTCTCTCAAAATGACCGATATACATGAAAAGAAACTTTCTTTCTATGCAAGCTTTTTTTGACAAATGTTTTGAATAACCAACAGCACAGCAAGAAGTTGGCATTTAAAAAATTTAATAAGTAAAATATTCTTAGAAAACTCATTTTCGAAAACAAAAGTAATTCCAGGCAAAAATGAAAACAAACCGTTGTACCTGTTGCCATGAGCTTCTAATAATATTATTTTTTTTCTCCAATGGGGCTGCAATATTCGTGGTCAAGCTTTTGCAGACTCGGCATGTTCCCCAGAACTGAGAGCCATTTTTTGGTGGCAACATCTAGGCGGCTCTCGCTACCAATTTTGACAATTTTGAATATTTAAGCAACCTAAAAAAAACG